>JAWNKW010000174.1:1200000-1860000 GCA_035041775.1 Chymomyza caudatula | reverse complement strand
ATATTTTAGTGTTTATGGCTAGCATTATCGAATGGTTTTCGAATGTTTGCCAAATTGACGTCATATTTACGTCATATTCGATGCTGTAAACTATGATTCAAAATTGCTAAAATTTGACTTTATTGGCTTTCCTTATGCCTTAGAAAACTAGTTGGAATCATACTTAAAACGAAGAGCTCAACAGATTTTAGGAGCGTGATCTAAATCTAGAAATGTCGCCTCTGGAGTTCCACAGGGTAGTCACTGCGAATCAATTCTGTTTGATTTATTCAACAACGAGCTGCCACGTTCATCGAAGCATTGGAGTAATCTTCAGTATAACCTCGATAACTTTTATGAAGTGTCTGCTGCTAATTATCTCAATCTGAACTGCGATAATTTTTAAGCGATTAGTTTTTCACGAAGGAGTTAACACACATTACCAGCTTTGTTTAGAGATCTGGAAAGTCTGATAGATATTAAGTCAACATTTAACGAGTTAGACTTCATAAAGAGCTGCTCAAAGCAGCTTCTCCTTATGTCACCTAAAGGATGATCATATCTCTTGTTTGAACGTTTTTAGGCCAACGGTTTGGAACATATTGAGGGTGTGTACAAATCGGTTTAAAAACAGTTCCTTTTCTTTGCGATAAGATGCCTAAATTCGCCGCAACGTTCAAACCTTCCACCATATGCACAACGTCCGATGTTAATAGATCTGCCAACACTCAAGGAAAGACGTACCATTTTAAGGTTATTCTTCCGCTCAAAGCTTATTGCTCTTGAGGATGACTAGCAGTTTCTTCTGAACCGAATCAACTACAACATTCCGAATCGGAGCTCTCGGTATTTTAGGTCCCTTTGACTCAGGAGGTGTGCTCAAAATCACGAAGTCATTGAACCCTTAAGAGTACTATGCCATTAACATTTTTCTTTCTTTTTGTTGTACTTTTTACTTTTACATTGTGGTATTCAAATAAATAACTAAGACTCGCTAAACATGATTCATTTTATTAACAAGTTACGCCTCGAATGTTCTCAAAGGAGTGTCTCAAAATCGGGTACAAAAAACGCTAACGTGAACTCTGTATGCCGAAAATCATTATTCTGTTTCAAATGCACTGAAATTAGGTGGCTAATGGTACTATTTTTATGCTCCTTTGATAAAATTTTGGGCGTTTTGTCGAAAGGATGGACTTAAAGGTCCTCTAAACTGAAAGTCGTTTTAAAAAAAAGGTTCAAGTTTAAACATTATTGAAAAAGGTTAAAGCATAGAAACGCGAATAACAGAGTCTAGAATCTAAAAAAGTAGTCATAAGCGCATTCAATGGTAAGGAAGACCGCTGAAACTTTCGCTGCCAACGTCACTGCTGACAAAGCCAATCCCTAAACTAGATGCCTAGATCAATGGAATAGAATAAAAGCGATAGAGTAAAATGTATACAAAATTCAATTATAATTGAAAGCTGTTTTAATGGATTTCAAGTTTTTTGGATTACTACAGTTATTTTCTTGGCTTGTTTCGACCGCTTTAATGCCTCTTCATATAGCTGATGGAGACCAAAACTAAGACGCATATTGTCGCTTGAGAAGACAAACTTCTGTAGCTTGCCTTCCGCATTAACACAGGGACGACGTTGGATCTCTTGACCCTTTTGAAACAGTATGACCGTGGGCAGTTGACTTAAGAAACTGGTTTCCGAAATTCGTAACTTTTGTGCCAGAAGGGGAGAACGTCCAAGGTCAAGTTTGCCAAATTTGAGCAGCTTGGTATCGTACTCGGACGCGAGCGCAGCAAAAATGGGAGCAAACTTGACGCAGCTGGGATTCCAAACACTATAGAAGCCTATTAACCAGTTTATACGGTCATCTCGCGACAACTCCTGTTCAAGCTCTGCGCCATTGCAAAAATAGGTAACACAGTCCATAATGCCATGAGGCGGTTCCGGTAACAGCAGGGCGACCAAAATGTACAACAGCAGATAAGCCAGTCCATAGAAGAAGTTAACATTGAACCAAAGAATTAAATTGGCCAACTTTGTATAATGCAGCGTCGAAGACAGAAACTTGATAAAGGTTTTTGTTCTACATAGATGAGCTATGACCACACCAAATAGCAGCAGGATTACAAGCTGCTCCTTGATATGGAATTCACCGCAGTTCTGTTGATGGAAAATGCGGTTACAAATGAGCGAGGTCATCTTGGCCAACTCATAGGAAATACACAGTAGTATGTTGGCCCTGTAATGGGGTCTGCCGAGCAAAGACAATTGTTTGCTCCACGACATTTTGTGTGGTTTCTGTTTTTTTTTTGGTTTTTTGTTTTGAAGCAAACTGTGTGACAGCTTTGCAGATTGCTAGATTGTTTTTAAAGTGAATTTTTATTGATCTGGCAACAACAGCAATGAACCCTACGAGTTTTACAACATTAACATTCAGCAGCGTACGGACGGAGCAGCACTTGGGAGAAAGAAAGAAGACGAAGGCTTCTACACAGAGTGGAGAAGTTGTGCGTCGTAATCTGGTAAGCGCTTGTTATGTGCAGTCAAGAAGAAGAAAAGTAGGAGCTTCCGCCAACCACAGAGCTACAAAACAGGTAGAATGCAGCAACAAAAATATCAAGCAAAAGCTTACACAACGAAATCTATATATAACTAAGCTAAGCGAAAATTCAGTGTGGTACCGATTACTTCGCAATAACGCAACGTTGTCAAGTGAAACATATACCATTCGAAAGATAAAATGAATGCGGTTTGCAGAATATAAGTTATAATTCCATACCTTTCGTTTTAGTCTGGTAAAAATTGATTTGAAGTAAAAAAAAAACAACAGCAAAGTAGATTGTGCACATAAACGTTGTTATTTCGTGTTTTCTTTTCTCTTCTTCGTAATCAGCTTTTATTGGAACGTCTATTAAGTCGTCGTTTCTTTTCTCTTGTTCTTTATCAGCTGTTATGAGAGCGTTTACTAAGCCGTCGAATGTCGACAACTAGTTCATATAAAACGTCTATAGAGGGAGCTCAAGTATAAGAAAAAGTTAAATATAAAGAAGAAGACAGATGAATATCTTAACACAAAGGTGTCTTTATGTTAAACTACAAATTGACTAGCAGAAATTAGAATACAAAGTTTTTCAGTATTAACATTTTCGGACAAAAATAAATCTATATAGATAAAAAATGACTCGACTGATTGGCGTGCAAATTTTTTTTAAATCTGCGTTTAAGTTTAGGGGAATGCGTAATTTTTAGAAAGAGTTAGCAAACATAGAGTATGAGGATAGGAAAATATAGGTACCAATATCCGCTCTCTGAAAAATGCATAATTTTTAGATAGAGCTAGAGGTAGACTTAGAGTTAGAGGATGAGGAAAGGAAGATATTGGTATCAATATCCGCAGCTGGACTTAGTATGGGGAAGAGATAGAGAGAAAGTGAAGGAAGAGGAACGGGGAGGTGTATAGAAAAAACTGTTGATCATAATACTAGCTAATGTATTAATGGTAATAAGAACGCTATGGATACATTGTTCTGGTCACGTGGAATCGATGTCTAATGAATAACGAATAGATAAACCGATCACGCGACCAAATGGCAAATCCTAATGAATATTATTATTTTTTTTTTTTGTGTATCAGATTGTTGTAGCTATTGGAGCTTGGCGGCATTTGTTTACTGCACGCTGCACAAACAATAAAAATGATAATAATAATAACAACAGTTAATAAAAGTATAAACATTTTAATGACAGTAACGTAACGATCGCAATCCAAGTGACCAGTAAAACGCCATCAAAACCGACGTCGTCCAAATGGGGTTTTTCGTTTGTTTGTTTTTCTAGTCGAGAGCCTGTATGAGAGATTATACGCCAGTAGTATATGGCATGACGTATACACTGTTCCGGGCCGTAATCATCATCAGCATTCAGCTGATTGTTGTTGGCGCTGCTGAATGGTTTTACAATAATAATAAGCCGCGTTATGGCTATTGAATTAGCTGTAAAACAATAACAAAATTGGCAAATGATAGATAAAAATGCCAATACAATGTGGTTGTTGTTACTGCTGCTGCTGTTCTACTAGTTATTATTATACTGATGAGGTAAGTCGTAAGGGGGCATTAGGTTAAATTGTTTATTAGTAGCTTTTGTTAACTGCTAACAAAACTCTTTATTGATTCAAGTCCCTTGGCTCTATTGTCTAGACTTGGCTCGCAGCAGCCAGTCTGTTATGGAAGCCAATAAAAGAGAGGTTTATTCAACCTAGCAGTAAAAAGTCAAAATATTATCCATTTGTTATCTGCTCATAAGCTGCTGATGACACTGGATGACCAACATATGGCCGCTTAAAGTTGACACTTTCTAAGCAAAGTTGACCCTACCACAAAACTTTTCACACAATTTTAAACCAGTAGAAAATAGTGTGACAAGCTTTCCAACCATTTGATTTGATGCCGTTTAATGACCAAGAAAAGCCGACAAGAGCTTTCCACAATATAGGGATTATGACAAGGATGAGGACGTGCTGACAACGAGCACTACTGTTGATAACAAAGATGACGGCCAACGATGACGACAATGACATCGGCGTTGACGTTGATTTTATGGCAGTGCCATGTTAAGGAAAACGGAAATTAAAATCCATACACTGACCGGCAATGGCCAATGGGTAAATGAGCAGAACTCAACGCTCGGCACTAAAGTAGCGACAAGGCAATAAAAAGTACTAAAGACGTACTAACGTTTAAATAGAATTTTTCACTTTTTTTTTTTTGCCTTCTATAACAACAAAGTAAGTGGCGAAATGAATGAGTGAGTACTTAAGTATCGAAATGAAGGAGTGTTGCCAAAGATGAAAGCGAATTGAGAAAAGTGCACAACAATATACATATATATGTATATATAGACACAAGAACTTGAAAAATAATTAAAATGAAGCACAAGCATATATTAAAAAGAAGAAAGAAATGAAATTTTATGAAATATTTCAAGTGGGTTGTGGGCCTGACAAGTGCGAAAAAGAGAGGCAAGTAGCACCTAGAGACCCCAGCAACAGAGCAGAGCTCCCTGGCGGCCATTATAGGCTAGGCTCCACGACTTGACTCGGCATGTCACACTCACACACTCACACACATACATAAAAGACACAAAGTCTGCCATTCATAATCATTTAGCAAATTTTCCAACAGCCCCTGAAGCATAGCACACACGACACACATAGCTGAAGTTGTACAACGACTGGCAGCAGGCAACGGAAGCGGCATAAATTTCCGCAAACGGATCAGGTCAGCAGAGCGAGACAGAGACAGAGTAGGCCCAAGCAAAATATGTAATACCAACCGAGTCGAGGCCGCGACTTAGCTATTGGATGTCTTTTGCCTTCACCTACTTTCAGGCGCTGTGGCGCAACAGGAAGATACAATAAGCGAGCGAGGGAGAGTTGGGGGCAGACGTAGAGTAATAGGCAACTTAGCCTGTTGACCTAGCGAGCAAACTTTGCTCCCCGCCACACCTGCTGACCTCCTCCTACTGGTCATTTGTGGATTTTAAGCTATTTTTTTTTTTTTAATTTGTTTCTTGCAATTATTTCATCATGATGCCCTCATTCCTTTCAAACCCCAAGCGCTGCTCGCTTAACTAGAAATTCCACAACTATGGCCAGCAGAATATGCTGTAAAATAGCTATGAATACTCTCATTTGCTAGCTGGCTTGCAGCAAATACATTGTTGCATTCATTGTTTCAATTCCATTCAGTTGAAGGCGAACTCTGACGATAAAGTTGCAAGCACCGCTGCATCCCAGAAGGAAGCAGCGCAAAAGAACGCAGAGCCACAAATGCTCTGTTTGCAATTTGTGGGGGCGAAAGCTGTGGTTAGCTTTATGTATGAAAATAATATAAAAATGGAAGAAAAAAATCCCACATAAATGAAAATCAATAAATATGAAATTTTATCATGCTGAAAATGGAATGTGTGCGCCGTTAAAGTAAACATTCAAGCGCATTTCTGCATCAGTATGTGTAGTTAGTATGTGAGATGCCAATACCAAATGCCAGCGCAGCAAAACCAAAGCTAAAGTTTGGCATCCAAAGTTTTGCATGCAAGATTTGTTTGTTTGATTGCAAATTCGACACTTTTTTTAAACTTATTTTTGATAAGTAGTAAAAGACTCGGTACTTTCACTAAAATAGCAACTAATAGATGCGAAAAATCTGGCTGCTAGCTGCTGGCGCAGATGATCTGCCTGCAGAGTTGTTCACGACTGCCGGTAATGAGTTGCTAAGCACCAGTTCTTTTGCAGAATCTGGCTAGATGAGAGCATGCCCGCTGATTGGGACCTTGGTCTCCTCAAGAAGGGTGATCCTACGGAGTGCGCTAACTACCGTAGTATAGTTTTTGTGAAAGACTAAACCGTTTGCGAAATAACTGATTAGACGTTATCAGTGTGGTTCTCTTTTTCTTAACTAGCCATAACAAGCAGTTACCGGGTTACACACTGATGTAAACTGACATAGTCAAGCGAATTTAGATCCAACGGCTTCGCTGCCTAGGTCATGTTCTGCGTATGAATGAAGAAGCTCTTGCGAGAAAGGTCTTCAATGGGGTTATCGATGGGAGGCGACGAAGAGGCAGACCAAGACTCCGTTTTAAAGAGGTATAGAGTACACTAACTACCTTGGGTATCGCCAATTAGAAATGGCTCGCCTTACAAAGGTAAGCTATAAATGTTTATCATAATGCTTTGTACATAGATCTAATCGTTTAAAATTATTAAAGCCCAGTTTAAATGTTAAACGTACAAACCACTAAAAACAAAAAAAAAAGCCGCAAAATAAAATCAATAAAATGGCCGTAGATAGTTTGTGCATATAACTGCACTTTGTGGGGGTGTTTGTGAGTCTGTCGGTGTGTTCGATGGGGACTTTGGGAGTTGCTGCCAGCTAGTGAATGCAATTGGCTAATAAATCAACGCTAAACTGTGCATATAAATGCCATGTAGCTTGTTGACAACAATGATGATGACGATGATGATAATGAAGCTTCTTAATGAATAGCATTTAGTCAATCTGAGTAAAGTGCACAAATTAAACAATCAATCAATAAAACAAGCGCAAACTGCTTTAACAATCAGTTTGCTTGCAAGCAAAGAGCATGTAAATAACAGAGTGAAATTCTGAAAGATTAAAAAATGCTAAATTTTTGCTGAAATGCGTCTTTGTTGAGAGGAAGAGCAAAACAAACGCACATGCAAGTACTCTATTGGAAAAGTACGAATTTCAGCAAGTCCAAGGATTCCACTCTATCAATTTTCTTTTCTGATATGTTTATAACGTCATTTTGTGCACTACTTACTGTTACTAAACAGTGTTCACTTCACAACACTTTATTGTGCAAGAAATTGTTACTTTGCAGCACTACACATAGCTGTACTTTTTATCTAAATTGCACATATTCCATTTCGATTTTGCGCTTGTATTTAGTGTATTCATATTGGTGAGGAACATAGTAAAGTGCAACAAAAGTGGATTAAAATGGCAGATAACGATGAAATGTAAGTAATTATCCAAGTCTAAATATAAAATATGTATATATGTGGACATTTTTTTGCCTTCACAAATCGCAACCAGCACAACTAGCACTGCCTCTTTCTAACGCCGAAAAACTAAACTCTCTTTGGTATTTTACGTTGCATTTGTTGAAACTTCGAAGCTTGACACAATGTTAGAAGAGAGAAAAGGCTGAATGGAAGCTAGTGGCATAAGTATAACTCTGAGCAGTTGCCTCTTTTTAGTTGCCGCAAGCACAGTTAGTTTGCTTTTGACGTTTATGGTGAGCAGGCCCGGATTTAGAAATTTGGCGCATCTAGACAGATGCAAAAATTGGCTTATTGGGGGGTCACCTGAAATAAGTTGGGCGCAATAATATTTTATTGTATCATAGTTAAGTAGCCAGAGAATCATGTAGTATAGCAAGTCATTCAACAATAAATATTATGCACACGTGGAAATTTTACTGTCTAATAAAAACGTTCACGTCCTGATTTGGGTATCGCAAAGTTATTCATAATGTCATCACAATCTAGGTACATGAGTAATTCTCACTCTCTATAGCTAACAAAGCAAGTGCGTACAATTGTTCTGCAATCAAATTTGATGGAAAGTAGTTTTTCACTCTGCATAAGACGGAAAATGATTGTTCAGCACTACAATTTGATACGGGAGTGCAAACGACCGCTCGTTACGCTATATCAACGTTAGGAAAAACTGTGTAGAGCTGGTTGCTTCTCAGAAATTGACCAAAACCATAAGGAAACTTTTTCTACATTCTTTTTACGCCATAAAATCATCTCATTCGTGAACGATGCTTGATCGTAGAAATTTATAATGTATTCAATAGATTTTTTTCCATTCAAACAATACATGTCCATAATGACTGAAAAAGTAAGATATAGTACTGAAAATGTTTGAATAAGTACTTGGCATGTTTTTGATCCTTTTAGTAATTCAGATAAAATTGTGTCTAAAAAGACGTTGACGGTATTTATTCTGATATTTTCTTGTCCAACAAGATAGTATATATATATTCCTTGCATCTGAGTTTTCTCGTCTTTTTTCGCGTACAAACCACTTGATATTCTTTATGCACGAAAATTTCAAGCGCTTTCTCAAAATCTTTACGCATATCATTAATTAATTATCATTAAAAAGTTGAATTCCTCAACAATAGTGGTTTTGATATTTTGTAATTTTCTACTAACAGAATTAATGGAATCGAACAAAAAGCTCCACAATTGTTGCATAAATGTCGTCTCTAATAGTTCAAATGCTATGTCATGACATGTAGTTTTTTAACTCTACGATTGTGAAAGTCGATTCTTTTCCCCAGTTTGGAGTTTTTATGTTAGTAATGGTACGCGTACCAACATAATGAGCGAAAAATCTACAGACCGCTAAAATTTGCCGACCAAGGCACTTGCCTATATGGTAAATCCAGATCTGAAGGTGAGTGCACGTGTGGGTGCAGATGCTTTATGATGTTTATATTTATCATATATGCGTGATTTTTAGCATTACTTATTATTTTTACTTGTTTTTTGCACTTTGGTTACATATCATCAGCCAAGCAACAACAGAAGAGACACAGACATATGTATATGTATGTACTCCCCAACTCCGGCAGAAGGACAAGAGATATCGTAACTTATTCCACTTTGCATTGAAGCATTCACACACTCTGTCCCTCTCTTGTGTTCCTTTCGAACACTATTTAATACGCTCCCAATAAATCTGCATAACTGGCGCATTCATAAATCAATACGAATGGTAAACCTCAGAAACAGAAAAACAACAAGTTTTCAAAAGCAAAATAATAACAATTACACAAAACCAGAACGAAGCTCTTCAAAAATCCACAAATCAACAAACTAAACGATAATGAATGAACGTTGGCGCCACCTTGTATACTTGCCCGAGTATCAGATGCATGTATGTGTGCCGTCGGCCGATCACTTGAACTTTGCGCAACAGTTTTATATTCTCAAAATTTGATTTGCGGCCTTCTAGTAAATCTAGTAATCCGAACGCCGTTAAGCAGCAAATAAAATAATAACACTCGAATTATGGCCAAATGGAAATAAACTAACAAAAGAAGACTTGCAGCAACGTTGTTGCCACAACACACACAATATAGGGAAGTTACCTTGCGGTAGTTGAACCTACATTTCATGGGTGCAAAAAGTTTTCCTTTTTTTTTTTTGAATAGTTTCGGTAAAAAGTTATGCAGCTTCAGTAACATTTATGGCAACAAAGTTTCCCAAGTTCCCTGAATTTATGCAAAGAGAGTGGCAACACTGGCAGTATCAGCGAAACGAACGACAACCGTTATTGTGACGTTTACGTAGTTAGCGTTTTCTTTGTTTACTGGAGTGTGTGCGGTTGTGTGTGTGTGTGTGTGTGTGTGTGTGTGTGTGTGTGCTTCCGTTCATGTGTTGGTACACACTTTGATTTACGCCGCCTGCTCCGTATCAACGTATTATTGAGCAGGGCAGAGTGGGACAAGGTAAAGCAGCCGCCGTGGCAACGGGTTAAAGGCAAAAGTAAAACGGCAAATAGAATGAAATCAAATAAAATAAATTTTGGGCCGAATGGGCTGGAATTTTACGGCATGGCATGAGCCAAGCCGGGTCGCGTCGGTCCGGGCCGGATTGAGCTGAGCTAAAGCAGCTGGCCGGTAAATTACATTTTAGAAATCAACGCTCGAGCAGCAACAGCAATGACACTGCCGCATGTACCTATACTTGTTACGGCAGAGACGTACCGGGCAGCTGCTTTCTGGATATAGCAAGTTAAACGGATTGTCCTTCAAAATAAGAGCCAAAAAAGAAGAAACTGCGCGCATTAGGCGACGCTGACTGAACATCGTGCAACCAGCCAAGCAGCAGCATCAGCAGAGTGCAGAGTATCCCGACGACAAGCATGTTGAGTAGAGCAGCCAGTCAAAGAAACAGCTCAGTGATCCCATTCAACTTTAGCGAAAGGAGCTGCTGTCTGCTATCTGTTGTCAAGCAAGGGGGCGTAAGGTTAGGGGAGCTGCTGTTCTGGGGCTGTTTTTACTGTGTTGAAAATTCAATTTGATTTGATTTGATTTTCGTTCTCGTTTTCGTTTGAATGCACACAACAGCAGACGAAGTAGAAAAAGCGACTTTAATGGGGGAGTAGGTGGTAGCAGCAAAAGTTCTTGCTGGCCGACTCCTCTTTTAAACAGAGATGATAACAAATTATATCGTATATAGGTTTTTTTACAGTAGTAGCTCGCAAATTGCAACAGAATGATTCGTATTCATTTCTGTAGGTTTCCGTTACAGTGTACTCGCAAAACCGTGTAAAATTCCATGTTGTGAACAAAGTAAGTAATCGCTCTTATGTAAACAGTCATTAATTTAAACGGTTTCTCTTCAAATTTCGCGCATACCCTATTGATGTACATTTGTTCAAGGTGCAATGGTCGGCAGCGCTAGCTGCTCTATGAAATGCTCTATATGAAAATTTTCGCAGCGGCAACTTCTTTGCTCACTTTGCCGACCATGGATCTAGTGCATATGTGGTACACAAATCAAGTTGAAAAGTAGGTTGGTAATTTGTAACACCAAGAGCTTGTTTCTGGAAATCGCCGTTCGTGTTTGCCCACTGTATTTACATACATACTAGTCTATATACTAAGTAGTTCAGCAGTTTGTAAAGACAGAGTTTTTGCTGCTTTAGCCGTAAAAGTTAAAGCCATGATAAGGCCAGTGAGCAGGGTTCCCAAGTCTCCAAAGCTACTCGCATACACACTCACATAATTAATGACCAATACACACACATACACCGCAATTTGAGGTGCAATCTAACGAAGATATGAACTGAGCGCCACCGCCTGCATATTTGAGCGTTTTGTAGATAACGCACGTTGAAGGCAATACGCAGCAGCACGTGCCAAATGCCAAAAGAGAAGAAGAAGAGACTGTGGCAGAGGCGAGTAGGTGAACAGCGCTCTTCTTTGCCGCATTTCAATTTGCTACGAAATATTACGCGCATTTCAATTGCAGCAGCCGGTGCACATTAGTGATGTAAATGGAGACCAAACCATCGATGTTTAACATCGAAGAGGTCATCGGCAATGGACATCGAACTAAAAACATCGATTTATATTTACAAATTTTGCATTTTATTATAGAAGCAACTTCGTTATATAATACGAAATATGTGAAACCAAAGCTATCTAAACATAAGAAGATATCTAGTATTATAGATCTACGACTAAATTATGTCAACATAAATGTTTTCATAACCGTCCTCTAAGCAGTCTATTTCGTTGAGAGTTTGGCCTTTGAATTAACTTTGAGATGACAGTCTCAATTCTGCTGTTATTTACATTGGCATGATCTTATTTGAAACATCGATGTTTTGCCGATGCATCGTATGTTCGAGAACATCGGGGAACATCGGAAAATGACAGGCCAACCATCGATGTGCTTTTCACACCACTAGCGCACATGGTAGTAATAGTTTTTAAGTGCAAAAACATTTGAGCCATATTCGAAGGTAGCCGCAGTTTCTATCGAAGTTGGACTCTGGTACCACCCACAAGTAGCCGACTTCCACAGTGCAACCATTTCCCAACAAACGCTGCCATTTTCCTACGCTGAGGCTCTGCTCCCTGCTCTATATATATATCGCTTATATATACACTACTTATATAGTATATGTATGTATGTATGTTTGTATGTGTGTGGGCGTTAAGCACTTGCGATTTTCACGTTGTTTTGTGCAAACACTTGAGAAATTTTCATTGATATTAGTTTACCGTTAGCCGTTGTTGTAGTTGTTGTTGTTGTTGTTGTTGTTGTTTTCGTTGGCGTCGTCGGCGCTTTGGCTTTTCTGTACCGTATTTCTCCTCTTTGCTCCCTTTTGCGCGATAAAAATCGTTGAGGTTGTCGCGCGACCGGCCCGCGTTTTTTATCGCGCCGCCTTTAACGGCCGCAACACGCCGCGCTCTGTAAGCAGCTTTGGCAATTATTTAAAAACATTAAAATTCGGAGGGTCTTTTTTTTTTTTTAATTTTTTAATTAATTTTTTGTTAGGGTGCGGTGCAGGGGGTGGGGGTGGTGCAGGGGTTCTACAGCTAGTTAGACATCGAGGTTTTTTACGACGGCGACTGCGACGACGACGTTGGCGTCGCAGCTTGGTGTTTTTTTTTTATATATTACGACGCTTACGTTATTGCTGTTTACGGTAGCAATTGTTTTCGCCGTAGTTCTTGTTGTTGTCCGAGTAACTTACTAGTTTGCACTTTTAGTTACTCGTTTTCTTACTTTTTTGATTGTTTTTGTCGGCTAAAACGCGCCTATCTGTCTCTCTCTCTCTCTCTCTCTCTCTCGCTCTCTCTCTCTCTGGTTGTTGTTATTGTTGTTGCTCCGTTTTGTTTATTTGTCTATTCACTTTTTTTTTCTAGTTTAGTTTCTGCTGCTAATTTTGCTTTATTGCTTTGCGTTTTGCACTTTGTGCGTTGCAATTTTCGATTTACGCAGCGCAGTTTGTGTTTTATGAATTTTATTTATTTGCTTTAAGTTTTTTATGCGTTTTTTAACACTCTGACGCGACACATGGACACAAATTAGGCACTCAAACAAACCAAAAAAAAAAAAAACAAAAAAAAATGGCAAACAGCAACGCATTAAAATTGCAAACCGTTATGTTTGCAAAACGTTCCGCAACATTTTTTCATAAAACAAAAAATTTTTTATTAAGAAAAATCACGAACAGCCGCACGAATAAAGTTGGTTATATGATGAAAACGAAACGAACGAAGAGCATGGCATACGGCACCAGCAGCAGCAGCAGCAGTGAAACGAAACGAAACGAACCGAACGAAACGAGACGAGACGAAACGAACTGGCGGCGTGCGAGAGTAAATACGCTGAGAGCAGCCGCACGACTGGCGCAAGCAACAACGATGAGCAGCGGCGAAACGTCAAAACAAAAACAAAATGGAGCTTAATGTGAGAGCGAAATGCGTAAGCATGAGAGCATTGGGGCTGCTGCTGCTGCTGCTGGGTGCCGCTTGAAACTGCACTTGGCGGACGCCCGGTGGGTGGGTGTTTGGGTGGTTGGGTGGCTGTAGCATAATGTGCGCCAACGCGCGAGAGCGTCGCAACTGTCACCGTCGTCGCCGTCGTCGCTGTTGTTTCTTAGTCTAGGCAGCGCGCACCTTGTGTCCCACTCCGGACGGCAATTGAAATTGAAAGTTGTAATGAGCCAGCAGCGTCTCGCATTTGTTTTATGTGTATGAGTGAGCCTAGGACTAAGTGAATACATCAAACAGCTGCGATGCTCTCTCTTTTGTAAACAGTAAACCGCGCGCATAGCTGTGAAAATCCAATTACAGGGCGAACCCCCCACCCCCCAACCATGCCCTTTCTAAGCCATCTATTCCGTCAGACACAGCGACGTCAGCCAACGCGACAATGACGGCGACTGAGCAGTGTCATAACGGAACCGCGGGGGAGCTTTTACCTAACACAAGTTGCCAGCAGCATCAAGTCCAATGACTTGGGCCACACACCGACACACAGAAGAGCCAAATCATGCTACATATATAAATGGAAATGAGAAATAAAGGGTCCCTCACGTACTATACTCCTTTATTCTTACACATATTTTTTTGTGTAGTCCAAAAACAGCGTACCCCCAATTTCAGCTCTTATCAGTTAAAAAAAACAACAACAAAGGCAACGATCGCGTCTCGCGCTCTTATCAGCATCCAGTGGAGCACCTGTATACAGTCTGGGCCGGCCCCCTGCAGACATAAAACCCAAAGCAAAAAAAAGCACCGAAACGAATGGAATCAAAGAATAAAAATATAAAAAAAACCCCAACAACGCAGAGGACGTCTGCGCTGGTCTTTTATGTCAACAGAGCTAAAACCACATGCCGAAGAGAGCAAAACGTGAGAGCGCGAGCCGCTAAGAGCACCGCACCAACGACAAGTGGATGCGACGATACTGACGCTTCGAGCGGCTGCTGTTGCTGCTACTTTGAAGTGGTTGTTGTTGGTATCTTGGGGAGCAAGATGTAAGTGCAGATTTGGAGTGTGAAATGTTGTGCTTGGAGGGAGATTTGCTGTTTCTTATTGGATTTGCCTTTGAATAGCTGCTTTTCCTTTTCGTTCTGCTTGTTCTTGTTGTTGGTTACTACTTTCCTTTCTTTTTTTTTTCACCAGCTTGACAAGCTAAGCAGATTTACATTTTACGCAATTAATACACACGGAAAAGGCAAATCTTAAGAGAAGTACATAACATATGTATACACATATGTATATACATAGATGATAAAGAAGTAGCAACGCAAGCGTTGAATGCTAATTGCGAAATGTGAACAACCCTTTCTACATCTGCTGGGCTCTTGAACAACAGCGTATCCATATGTGCAACCTTGAACTTTGACCTCGTAGCGCAGTGCGATTTCCCAATCTAAGCCTAAAATTTGTTTGCCAAAATACTGAGACCACCCACATTTGGTAGCCAATATAAACACTACACATCGGACACTCGACAGACTATCTTTGTTGTCCACTTGATGTAGCTAGCTTACTTTCTACTGCTCTTTCTCTAACGTGCTTACTTTTCGTTACCCTCTTGGCAAACTAATAATTAGTCCCAAGTGGGCATCCATAACAACGGGATGTTTTTTTTTTTCCAGGCGCCATTTCCCAGCCTATCGCACAAACATTTCAACTGCATTTAACGTAAAGAGGCGCCTCTGAAGCAAGAGACGTACATTAGCCAACATTACTCCCCGCCCCCCCCCAAACAACGGCCTGCTCAGCTGGATCTACACGGATTTGTGAGTGGACGCTGTGCTGCTGCAGCGGTTGCTAGTCGACTGTCACGCTTTATTAACCAAATGGCACAACTCGTTTCATTAAAAGCCCAGCAAAAAAAAAATAAAATAAAGAGAAAAGTCAACCGACTATGAAATGCACTACAAGAAGTTTGTTTTATGCGCGTTAGCAAATTGTTTGCGTTTCCCAAATTCAGGAAAAAGCTGTTTTGATTGCTAATGATAATCCTTACCCTAATTCTGACAGTGAATTTGACCAATCTTCACACTTAAGATCAAGTTTGACTAGTTTCGTCCAGTAATCGCTAGCAAGCTAGCAATGTGAAGTATTTGTATTCTGCTAATATCTGAAGAAAAACATACTTTGTAGATATCTGAGAATTGAAGATAGGTCAGAAGTTTCTGGATTTTTCACAATCAAGTATAAATTTTTGTTAAAATTTAGTTTTAAAAGATATTTAGCATGTTGTTGTGGCATTTGGGTTGAAATTTGATTGTAAGACATTTTTCCCATACTTTTCTAGAAAAATAAATTCGATTTGAACGTGTTATTACATTTGAGCTTTCTAACTTTGTTCACTATATCTATACCATATAATTCAAAGATTTATCTTCAGATTGCAGTAAACTTCGATTTATTGCTGAAAATCTGATAAGTTTTCCACTCAAGCCAGTTCACAAGAGTGTGAACCTTACCAGGTACTCATCAATTAAATTGATAAAATTAGTTCGTACATACATTGCCATGAAATGCAAATGCCCCACCTTTTAACGGACGAAGAGTATTAAAAAAGAAAATTAATTTATGAATAGATTTAATAACGAATTGTGTGCCGCTCAGTCGCTTAATTACGTTAACTGGACAAACGGGGAGCAGGGGTAGCTAGTTGGGCGCTAACAACTATTTTACGTGCTATGTTACTAACCTCGTTGGAGAATTACGGAAATTGTAGCAACAACAACAGAATGAGCAAACCATATACACAAGAAAGTTGATGCTGCCGCACCAGGTCGATGTAGAAGCGGTGGCGGAGGCGGAGGCGGAGGCGGAGGGCGTGGCTGCGCTACCGGTGGCTGCTGCGTTGCCGGCAGCGTCTTCAGTGGCTGTGGCGCTGCTGCTGTGTCGACTGCTGCCAATGCCACCGCCGCTGCTGTTGTCCTTGTCGCGCGTTAGCGAACAGAGATCAATGCCCGCTGCGGCGTTAAGCGCTGTCTCAACAATGATCGAGGCAGCAGAGGATTTGCGTCTGGTGCCAGCTGCGCCTGCTCCAGTGGGTGCTGTTGCTGCGGCTGCTGCTGCTGCTGCGCTGCCGACTTTGGTCGTTTGCTTTAGAAATTTGCTGAGCTTGCGTGCCGCCGTGCTGGCAGCACTGCTAGTTGGCGGCGTCTGATGTCGTGGCGGGTTTGTATGGGATGCAGTAGTAGTCACCAGAGCGCCCGGTGCACTGGCTATTGATTTCCGGTGACTGCGCTGGCTGCGTTGCGTTGGTACTAGCAGCGAAGTTGGCTGTGACGTTGACTGCAATGATACTGTTGTTGCATGCTCGTCGGCGCTGGCAGAGACGTCGTCTTCAACGAATGTTATTTGTTTCCACTTTTTCTTCTTCTTTACTTTGGCTGTGGCCTTTAGCAATTGTCTGGATCTAAATTTTGGGGTCTGTGTGGCTGTGGTTGCTGTTGGTGTTGTTGCAGCGTTTGTGGTGGTGGTGGTGGTGGTGGTGGTGGCAGTTCCCGTTACAGTTGAGTGTTGTTCCTGTTGCTGCTGGTGGTGCTGCGGCTCTTGTTGCTGTTGTTGTTGTTGTTGTTGTTTCTGTCTTGCCCAGCTAGGCGGCAGTTGAGTTGTTGTCAGTGCGGTTCTTGTTGCTGCTGCTGCCGCTGCGACGCCATGCTCCTCGACTGTCACCGCAGTTAAACTGTGGCTGCGCCGTTGGCGTGCTGCTGCTGCTGCGGCTGCTGCTGCTGCTGCGGCGGCGTTGTTGTCGCCTTTGGCCGCCGCCAGTTCAAAACTTTAAATTTGGCTGCTTTGGCCGCGCGTCCAAAAACAAAGCACACACACCAAACACACACATATGTATATAGTTAATATGTTTATATGAGGCAAACTCACTCACTCACTCACTCACTCACTCACTCACTGGCTGACGGACTGGCACTTGGACAGACACAACACACATGGTGATTGTGATTGTTTTGGTTGCGGTTTTGGCTTTCGGATTGATAAGAGCAGCAACAATGTTCAATATTCCTTTTTACCGTACACTTTCTTTGACGTTTTTTCCTTACACATATGTATATAGTGCATATATATTTGATATATATGATTTTGGTTGATTTATGATTAGCACGATTTTTTATTAATATTTGCTTTGTTCTTTCCACTCAATGAGCTGTTCTCGCTCTCGCTCTCGCCCTCTCTTTTGCTTTCTTTCTTTCCTGCTCTTCGACACGCTCACGCACAAATGCAAATTGTTGTGCGCTTTGCAACGCAGTTTATCTATTGCCCCTGCTGTTTTTTTTTTTTTTTTGATTATGCTTCTGATTCTGTTTCTGATTTTGATTTGGCTGCTGTCCGTCCGTCCGTCTGTCTGTCCGTCCGTCCCTTCTTCTGCTGCTTCTGTTTTATGTAATTGCGCTTTGTGCGCGCCTTTCGTTGACGGCGCGTTGCTTTGTTTGCGTGTACGTCTGTTTGTGATTGCAGCCGCCGGCCCGCAGCGCTGTTGTTGTTATTTCTGCGTGCGTTCAAACACGTGAATACTCTTTCACTCCGGCAAAGCAAATGGATACGGCCGCAACTAGCTCTGCTCACTGCACTTTACACTCGCAAAAAAAATGTTTAAAAAAAAATAAAAAAAAAAAATAGCAATGAAAACAACTGTAATTTATTTGACACCTGCAGCAAAGCGAATAGCATTCAACTTTTTTGCATTTGCTTTGCGGCTCGTTAGTTTCCAGCGTTTCTATTTATTTATTTCAATTTTATTTTGGAAATTATCACACGCCGACACGTCGTCCAGCTCGCGATGCTTACAGCTGCAGCGACCGCACAACACTCAGCGCTGAAAAGAGACTGAAGACCGACCGACCGACCGACGACTCGCTGCTGCTGGCCGTGTGTGTTTTGACTGACGCTGACGCCGACGTGCAGCGCTTGGGGGTGGCGCTGACGCCGCTGCCGGCCACGCACGTTTAAACTGACAGCGGGCAGCAGAACAATAATACTAATAATAATAATAATAGAAGCAACAACAACAGCGACGACGACGACGGCGACGACGACAACTCAACGATAAACACACGCGGCGCGTAAAGCACCAACGGAAGCTGTGTGGAGACTGAAACTGACGCCAACGTCGCTGCCGCTGCTGCCCTCTCTATTGTTCGCTCTCGCTCTCTCACTCTCTTCATACGTACGTTGGAGCTCTCAGCTGTGCTGTTATCGTTTGTGTCGCCAAGCACTTTAATTTGTGTACTTCTTGCGTATTTTGGTTTGGTTTGGTTTTTTTTTTCTGCTCGCTCGACTGCGCTGCTGCCGCTCTTCGACGCGCGTTTGAATGAAATGCCAAACTGAATAACTGAATGCGCCAAATAGTAGTAGACGGCGGCGTCCTAGCTGCGCTGCCGACGTCGGCATAAATGCCGTGAGAGCAGCGACGCTTGGCTGCTGCTGACAGACAGATGATGATGAATCCGACGCTCAATATAGGCGCTGCTGCTGCTCAGAATGCAGCAAACTTTCTTTGCGCTCTCTTTTTTGCTATTTTTACTATTTTCCTTTTTACTGCGTATTTGTTGTTGTTTGCAGCTGCTTTGGCTGCATGCGCAGTGGCGCTGCTCTAAGAGAGCGACTAAAGTTTGATAGCATTTCAAGTTTATGGCATTTTTGCTTGTCAGCCGCTTGCCTACCACCCACAATGGGGCTGTTGCTCTCATTTGACGCGCGCGCTCTCTTAATTGACTATGGTCCCTGCTGCTGCTGCTGCTGCTGCTGCATTTTGATAATCGTATCAATCTTTTTAAAGGATTCTTTCACACCCGTGCCCATTGTACATCGACGCTTACAGTTGAATTACAATTTGTAATCGCAAGCTCATCCACTGCCTAGGACTATGGGACAAAAGCGCAAAGAGCGCCGCCACTTTTCTCTTGGAGCCTGCGCGCACGCACACGTGACGATTTGCTCTTAGATACGTTCGTTGGCTTCGTTCATGCTCTTCTAGCTAGTCTTACTAGTCTGCTTCAATAGGTTTGCAACTATGATAAGATTGTTGATGTTTATACCCTGTAGAGGCAAGAGTATCAAAGGTCTGTGCACTGTATGTAACAGGGAAATGTAGGCGTAATCTGTGAGTTCCTAAGGATTGGGAACACAAAAGATGTGGCCTAAAAAAGCACAATCGAATGATATTGTTAGCGCTTTCAGGACCGAATTGAGTGGAGCTTGAGAATATTTGAAGTCGTACATTTATTAGTATGACCATAAATATTAACTGACATGAATTTCAAAGTCCTTGGTATCCTGGTTCGTCCTATTTTAGCTAATTTTTTTTTTAAACAAGGATATCGCCCAGTACCTATGTTGCATATAGGCAAGATTGACTTTAACTAATTGTTTAGGAACAGCTTAACAATTTTTGATCATAATTTTCCATTTCATCAAGTAACTTGCCGTTTTTCATCAATTTAGAAGATTTTTTTTGGTAATCTGAAAAATTGTTTTTTTTACAACAGCACGTGAAATTACAACAAAAACATCGTCCACACCCGAAACTTTCCAAAAGTGAATGCAAGAATACACAAAAATGATCATAGAATCAGACAAAATCAAAACAAATTCCAAATAAAATCGACGTATCGGGTTTTTCGGCATTGGAAGGCAATGTTGCCTGTTGGCAACAACGGTTCTGAAAGGCTCAAAGGACGCGTCCCTTATAGGAGTAGTTTACAAAGGCCACTAAATTTGGCTCACTCATGTAAGAAACTTGGCACAGTAAGGGTATCCAAGTGCAAGTTTTATTATGCATTTTTCTGCGTAATGCAATTGAATCCTTGAAATCCTTACACAAATTAAGCCCAGCAGGCAATTTAGATTTAAATTTATTTGACATTCAGCGGTATTGGCTATTTACTGTGCACTTAATGACACTGCACACAGGACAGTGCTTAATGAATGCGGTTTGTGTCTAGACTAATTGCAACGATATTAAGTAAGAGTGGAGCTAACTTTGGCGCTCTGTTCCTTGTTTAAGATTCAATATATTAGCTTCTCAGATTTTGCTTTTGTTGACTCCTTGACATTTTCCTTTATTAACTTGACCGCCTCAGGTGTGCTTCCAGCATTAAGTTGCTTCTTGTTGTTCATCATAAGTTTTAAATTTCCATCTTTCATTCGCGCTGCTCCGCTCTGCCAAGAATTTCTCATCACTCAACTCACTCTCTCTTTCTTTCTCTTTGTCTCTCGTTTTACGACACTTTAGGGTATGCTTATATGTGTATGTGTATTAAAAAATTTGCCACCCATTACGATTTACCGTTTTATGTGTTAATAAAAGCTGCCCAGGCGGCTCAAGGCTCCTCTTTACAAGAAAAACAACAGCTCCCTGCAACCCACTTGTCATTTTGCACCCTCTGTCACCTTGATGTCGCCAGGACTCGTATTGCAATTATCTGGAAATGCTTGCGATAGTCGCCTTGCCGATGGCGTTAATGTTGCGTAAAAAAATTAAAATTGCTGAGCAAAACTGACGCGCCAAAGTGCGAATACTCTTTAATGCAGTCAAATTTATTTCAAGTTGCAATGACGCAACAGGCAGCAAAAGGCGTGGCACGACCAGCTTAAAATGAGTACCTAGATCTCGGAGACCACAAAAGATAGGACTTTACAGAGCTCGCAAACACTCTATCTACTATTAGTCTTATTTTGTGTTTAGCCTTTAACAAGAACATTCAAGGGCCTGTAAAGTGCCGAACAAAGTTAATGTACCTTTACGAAAAGTATGCTTTTGCGTCATTGAAGCCGCTGTTCTGTTGACTGTTCCAGGTCTCATAATAGTGCTAGCTCTGGGACTGCTATTAACCTCAAGTTATCCATCAATGATTCAAAGCTGTCAATTTTTAGCTAAAATATAGAAGTTATAAAGCAAACAGTCGGGACGTTGCGCGACTCTGGGATACACTCTAAATACTTTGAAGTCATGAATGGCGGGATGTGGCGAGAGCTATTAGGCTTTGATGTATCTTGGTTATATATTAGAATAAAAGGTGAACATAGTTTTGTTTATTAGGCTCATATGGGTGCATATGCCGAATTTGGCGCTTCTGTGTTATACAATATGTTAACATACATATATTAAAGAAGTTCCATATTGTTAACGTTCGCAAACATACTTGCTCTTTGTTCGGAAAATGCAATGGAAACTATGGTAACATTAAGTGTTCCCAACTCGTATAATCCTACAAGTACCTTACAGCTGGTGAAAATCTCAAACGCCAACACATATGTAAGTCATCTGAGCTTCTTGACTATGAATTGGCTTATCATACAAGCCTAAAAGTGAGAGAGAGAGAGAGTGACTCTCTTGCTCGCTCCGTTAAGGTTTTGCCTTTGGCTATGGAAAATCTTTAACAATTGCCATTCATTTGAAAGCACATTCATTCATATTCAAGTGAACATTCATCTGCATAGTGGCGCTGCTTTCAAATGTAAGCATGTATGTGTGTACCCCGAGTACATTCACCCCTGTTGTTGTCGACGCTGTTAAGTTCCTGCTGAGCTTCTCTGGCATTTACTGGATATGCTTCTTGGCTGTCAACAACAACAAGGACAAAAATTAAATATTGCATGGACATCTTCTGCTTTTACAACTGACAGAAGATGGCTTTAATCCTGTCCATAGAGCTGAGCCGGCTCTGCGGTTGTCCTACTCTCTCATCTCGCACGCTGTTGCCATTGTTGCCGCTTTTTGCGATTTTCTTGTAATGCTTTCAATTTCCTGCGCTTTGAACTTTATTTTCGTTTGAGATTTTCTAGCTTTATAGACAGACCAACAATATACATGTGTACTATATGCATGTGTGTGTGTGTGTGCGTGTGTGTGTGTGTGTGTGTGTTTGTATGCGTGTTGGCCTCTGGCACAATGTAAACTTTGCTATCAGCTGGGCCGGGACAGCAAGGGGCGTTGTCACTGTGGGCGGAAAATTGCATGCGTTTGTGTTGCACTTCGATAACAAACGAGCCGGCAATAAGCCACGCCCATATGGCCTTACGCCTACATGGCCCCACAGTCAACAAGCCGCGCAATCAAATAAAAATGCGCTGATTTGCCTGCGCACTGCCCCCTTTTGGGCCGCACAACACAAAAAAGCCACCCCACCCACCCGGGAAAACACTTGAAACTCAACAACGGAAAAGTTAATCATAAAATAGCAAGCGAAATAAATGCCAGGGTTCAACGTGTTGCTGTTTGTTGTTTCTGTGGCACGCTGCGTATACGCAATATTTAAATTTTCAGCGCCTATTGATTGCAATATTTATTTATAAGAGGCCCAACGTTATTATTAGAGCGACACAAAATGGGCGTGGCTTTTGGCCTAAGCACCGTTTATGGCATTTTACAATTTATATTCTGCACTGTTTGAACTTTATCAAATAATCGCAAAGAAATTGCTTGCTAATTGAGATTGTAACATTCAGTAGATTCAAACGGAGGCTTACCAGTCGTTCAATTACAATTTCAAATCAGAGACGTTTCCCTTTTAAGTTTGGTTTTAGCACTTACCTATAAAGAAATGGTAGAGGAAGAGAATAACAAAAGTTAGATTTGATTTAGATTTCACAAGTACAATTTAAAACTATTTATATGTTAAAAAAAAGTGCTGAAAATTTTGTTTTTAGATTGCAAAAATGTCTAAAATAACTTCAAATGTAGAGGGTAGTGCATCTTGGATTCATTCGCACCGCAGTTTTTTGCGTTTGTAACCATAAAACATACCTCTTCATAATTGTCTCTTTCCTTTTATATAATGACAAAAAAAAGTTAATATTCAAATTAAATAGCAATAGAATTGGCTTGAGGCTGTTCCGAAAAAGTACAACAACTATAGTTTCATGATTTCAATCAAACGGTAATTAAATTTTGATAAGATTTAATACGTTGACTTCTGTTAATTACAGAAACCAACCGAATCTAGATACACGAAAATTTTGCTGTTTTGAATTTTATACTTCGAATTGAAGTCTGAATTGGACTTTTGGTTTCCTGAAACTGACTGTTAGGTCGAAGGCACAAAATTTTGTTGTATTTTGGTGTACGACTGCATTTCGGAGAGCTAAAGATGCCATGAAAGATGAACTTTGAACGTAATTGATATTTACTTTGGCGAATGTGCCCGACAAATCAAGCACGTTGCTACATATTGGCTTAAGGTTGACTTTATAGAAAAGTGAGTTTAACCTTATGAGGTGGATCATTCTTTTCAGCTAGACTTTTAGTCCTTTGTCAGGGACTAGATTCTAAAATTTGCCTGATTGACAGGCTTTTAATGGTTCTCCGTTTAGCTGCATGGAGGGACAGTGCCGATTTTTCGATATTGACGTTGATGTTACAGCAGACGAGCCATTGTTCCCTTTTTAAGAGCTGCTCTTGTGCCATGTGCAATCCTATCGTCTTTTAGGATTAAGAGATCATTTGTGTGTAAAGGTTATACAGTATAGGTCTGTACACGCTTTAACTACGCCCTTAATTATGACATAGAACAACCTTGTGTGTTATGATTTTATTGGCAGACATTCCTTAAGCGTGATATTCAGGGTGGCGTATTTTGTCGAACGCCGGTCTGTTTTTATTCATATTCTTTGTTGTCAAACGCGAGAAGAAAATTGAATGAAGTCTGGTGACGAATGAGTTTCCCGTCGTGCAGCAGCCTTCACAAAACTATTCATTCGAAAACTTAGAGCGAATGGCCAGCGACAGTAGTAGTAATTAAAGAAAATCTTTAAACTTTGGCTCGAATCAAATCAGTTCTTTCGAACCTTAGAAGAAATGCTTGATGCTGACAACACAAAACTGTTTGCCATTTTAGAAGCGCACAAAACCAAGTACCGAGTGTTTCTATGTTTTTTAGATAACTGCAAACATAGGCAATTTCAAATTTGATTATTTTTGGCGCTTTGTCAAAAGCTTAAGCCACAAAAACTGTATTTTCGTCGGTTTAGCATGTTTTACAACCAGCGCAAGCACAATGAGCTTTTAATAGCAAAGTCATAAACCTGCACGCAATGAGCTTGCAAAAGCTTTAGACACATTTGCATGTGTCCCCGCTAAATGTGCGTGTGGTGAAAAGCTTCGACAAAGCTCGCAGCTGAGCAGCAAAAGCTTATTTTGCCTGTTGCAACTGCAACTAAAGTTAAAGCACAGTTTGTTCTTAATGTGTGATTTTTGCTCTGTTTTTGTGTGTTTGCTTTCGCCTGTTGATGTGCCAACAGCTTGTTGTTGCTGTTCTTATTCTTGTTCTTGTGCTTGCCTATTTTGCAAAAGTTGATTGCATTTTTTACAACTGACTTGATGAAGAGCAGTTTATCGACTTGTGCTGTTAGTTTGTCGTCTTTGTCATGAGCCAAAATACTATATAGCACTTTGTATAAGAACACTTAAGAACCTCTCAGAAATTGACGAATTTGATTTATTGCAAATACACATGCAGTTTCTCGTTGAGCATTATTGCAATGCTTATGCTGATGCAGCTGCATATGATGCACAGCCTGAAAGCCGCTATTTATTCACAAGTGGCGTGTATGAGTAATTCTTTTACAAAATAAATATATTTTGGTAACACAATTTTAATTTGCCTGAAATTTGTACTCTATCAGAAATAAGTTTGCGTATCAGCATTTTTGATATACTTTTATTCTGCTCTTTATAGTTCTTCAAAAATTTCACTAAAAGTGAAAAATGCCAAAAGCATGTAAATGCTCTATCCAATCGATCAATTTTTAATGTAAGACATCTTTAGGAACGCACACAAATCTGTTTTTAGGCTCGAGTGGTGTTGCGCTTGGATGGTGTTACGCTTGGATGATATTACACTTGTGTGTGTGCTGTGTTAGCAGTGTCCACACGTTAGCGAGAAGGTTGCACGTTTCTCTTGGGTGCTGTTTTCGCACTAAGTGGGAAAAATAGAGCAATCACGTCTATCTTAGGTGTGCGCACGCTAGATGGCGTCACTGTATGCCAAGTTGTAGAGAACTCATAGCTGAATGTTTAATATGCCTATAAAGTTGAACTTCAAGGAAATAGCAAGAAATATTTGCTAAAACTCGAAGCTTCAGATGAATATTATGAATATATGAATCGTGCGTAAAGAGCGGCGAAAAAACCGTTCAAGTTTCTCAAAATAAATGTTGTATCTTGCTTTGTGAGAACATTCAAGATTGTTCTATACATATTGCTATGCTAATTTCGATTGCACGTTGCGCCTATGCCGTTTGTCAATGACGTCATACCAATCTCTTCGATAACAATACCAAGCTTCATCAGTAATCGTTAATCTGCATGAATACTCAGCTTGACCACTATTCTTTTATGTTTGGTCTTCATGGCCACCGTTACAGCAATAGCGGAGTTTCGTAACTTCTAAAACAAGAACTTTGGTCAAAATTAGCTTCATCGCTTTAATCTTTGTCAGTATGCAAAGTTTGGTCAAACTTTCGCGACTTAAAGCCAATGAAAGTTGATAAGTGAGATTTATATTACGACAAACTTGAGTTTTTGGGTTACATCATAAAAAAAAACTCTTGCGGTTTAGATACGCCAAAACACTTATGTTTTAGTCAAGGGCTTCTCTTTGTTTCTAATTTTGGGGCTGTCCATTCATTACGTCCTCAGGTTTTTGCCTATTTTCCATCCACGGTGTCCTTAATGTTAGATATCATTATTATATCGTATTCTTCTTCGCCGTAAAAAAAATCAAGTACGTTTGCATACATTTTGAGATATTCCATGATACTTTTTTAATCAATTTTCGATGTTAGGTTTGCTCTGTAAGCAGCCCGTAAAGTTATTGTCTGCAACTTTTGCGTTACATTAGGAAAGCCTTTCTCGTAGTCAGGACGAGGTCTATCCACATGCAGTGTTGTAATCTGCAATCTGTCTGAGACTCATTACGTACAGCTACGAGGTGCTATCCTTAGAGTAACTACCAAGATGATTGCCGCCTGATCCTAGAGAAACACGGACACGAACAGAGGTGGTGTTTAATCTTTTCCACAATTTTGCCATTTAATGTTGGCTTTGTGTTTTTGCACTCTCTCTCTCTCTTAAGGAGCAGTGCACCAGTAGTGTCAAATTTGTATACAGTTGTTATCACTGTACCGTGTACTCGGCCAACATATTAGGCTAGTAACTTTTGAGTCATCTCATAAAGAGATTGCAACATTTTGCTACAGGTATCGGATTTTAACATTTGATTGTTGGCAAAAAATCTCTATCTAAAACACGCTACAGGGATCCGGAAGTCTAAAAGTTGAGCTATTATGTGAAGGCACTAACTCCTAGGCGGTTTGCCAGCATGAAGCAAAGAAAGGAGTCAGCAATCCATAATATAAGAAACCACTGAAATAGCGTCCTGACACTTTCTTTTGAAAGTATGAAAACAAATAAAGATACAACGATGATAATGTGTGCACATATGCAAAATTACTCGTCAAAAAGCAGTAATTTTTGCTAAATTAACACACACAATCAAATGAATATGCTATGAAAGATTGCGTTTGATTGGCAAACATTCTTTAATTAGTAATTTTTTGAAATTTTGTATGAAGCTTGAGGGCAATTTAAGCACGCTCGTTATGCGCAGCAAAAATGTTACACATACGCCTCGTGTGACTGGTGTTATGTTTTGTTTCAACTCAAGTTGTATTTGCTGCTGAAGTCTTTATTTACACGTACAGACACACACACACACACACACACACACACACACACACACACACCTGAGCAATGTGATGCTCGGGCTTATCACAGACGTTGTTTTACGCCATTTGCAATGCTCTTTTTTTAGGGTTTAGAGCCGGAAATAAAGGCAAACAAAGGTAATTGGTAAAAACAAAGCAAGATTTTGCCTCGAGCAACTTCAAGTGCTCGCAAATGTGTGCTACATTTCGATTGCTTGTAAAGTCGCAAAGTAAAATCGAGTAAGTTTACGAACTGCGGCGCATAGCCATTAATCGCCTTAATGCCTTCATACCCAATTTGTCTAAACGTCAGTTTAGTCAGGCCACGCCCACCTTGCCAGCTGCCCACTAAGCGTTTGTTTGTGCAATTTAATTTGGTATCAAACTTGCGCCCATCACTGTTTATAGGCCGTGAAACGCTTTTGGGACTGCTCCAACTTTGACACGTATAAATGAACTTGAAACAAATGCCCCTTGCCGTGCCCTGGCGTATCTCTGCGTTTCATCTTTAATAGGCTCCCAAAGGTAAAGCAAAGTAAAAGGAATCTCTTTAAAAACATTTTGTTTTATATATATATATATATATATATATATATATAAATCTACAAGGGAACAACAAGCGCTGCTTGTTTGCTTACCCTACGAACCACCGCGTTCTGCCATTGGCTGTGCGAGCATGTTTTTAATAATAAATAAACTGTAAACATAAGTCACGCATACATAAAGCCACGATGAGCCCTGACTTTCCCATAGAGCTATACTACTTACATATATGCACATCCATAGTACTACATAAACATACACTGCTATTTGTAAATCTGTGTACATAGTCGTGTGTTGTTTGTGTTTGCTGTTGTTGTTTTTGTGGCCTTTAGGCCCATCTATTTGGCAAATGTTGCGGCCAGCTCGCGGCTGCCAAGCTGTCAGCTTAGTTGGCCCTTCCATAAGGCCTAAAATGCTGCCACATAGCATAATCTCAGCCTGAATGCAGCGAACCGCACCGAACCGAACCGAACCGTACCACAATGCAACTAACCGAACTCTAATAACAGTTCAATAGCTCGCTTCTTGTCAACTTTAGCTAATTGCCAATTACTGTTCACATATACAACACATTAAGTATAGGTCCGGTATGCAATATGTGGTATACCTAAGGGCTGTTTCATCTCAAATCGTACTTTAAGGATGCCATCGGTTGAGCGGAACTGGAGTTTTGGACAAATAAGTTAAACATTTAAAACCTCTCTTCTCGAGAGCAACTAGAGATGTGCAGTAGCAAGAATGACGTTAGGAAGTTCTAATTCTAGTTTACAAAATATCAAGCGTCTTCCTGTAGAGGTGCAGCGAGAAATCTAGTAGTGGATGCCCAGGGCGCACTGAGCTTGTGTTACACTTCTTCGGCTTATGAATTGTCGATGAGGGCAATTATGCCGCCACCGGAGCTAACTTGCCAAGGTCTCCAATCATAGATGACAACGGGGATATACCACCGCCGTTGCGATCAAGCGGCTCGAGAACAACAAACTGCTGGTGTACCAGCTCTTTTGCAGAATATGGCTATATAAGAGCATACCCGATGATATGCCTGGTATCCGCTGGCCAGTCTTCAAGAAGGGTGACTCCACTTCATTCTATTGCATATACGGCACCATCGAGCGATATAAAAGAATGAACTGATTGGGCCTTATCCGTGTGGCTTTAGGCCTCGTAAGTCCACCATTGCCATAATATTCACGCTACGCCAAGTGCTGGAAAAGACCCACAAATACAACATCTCTTTGTCGACTTTAAAGCAGCATTTGATAGCCCGTTGAGGAAACGCGTATATGCCGCTCTGCCGAAGCTCGTTATCCCTGCAAAGTTGGTGAGACTATGCAGTATAACGTTGACGTATAGATAGGTAAAAAATTCGCCGAACCTTCTGATACCGAGCGTTGCTTCGGACAAGGCGATGCCCGCTCCTGCAACCTTTTAAACTTTGTGATACTGAATGTGTTTCAAAAGGCCAGAGTACATTGGAACGGGGCATCATTGAACGATAAGAGCGTCCAATAAAGAACGATATCCGCATGGAGAACAAGCGGAGAATCACGCTTGGTTTTGTTGTGCGCATGTATAAAGAAGCTACTGCGAGAAAGGCCTTGAACGCGTCTCTTGAAGGATGCGACGAAGCGAAAGGTCATGTCTCAGTTGCAAGGACTAAGTTCAGAGCGCACAAGCTCTTTGGCACCAACGATTGGAGAAAGCACGCTGCAAGCAAAGGCGTGCTCTACATAATGCCGTAACTCGGTAACGGATTGGCCCCTTACAAAGAAGAAATATGTGCAAAAAACCAATCTATCGCATTCAGAGGCGACGTTTGGGAAAATTCAATTTAGCTTGTTCGTAAATATTGGAAGCTGTAAAAAAAAAATTGTATTTTGGTGGAAGATGCGAAAGAGTTTTAGAACATTCGATTACCTTAAATTTTATTTAAGGTTTATCCAAAATGGGCTTACTATATGCGAGTTATAAGGGATTTTGGTGGTACCAATGGCCCGCTTCAGCCCAGCGACCCCGAATAAAACGGAATAAAATAAGGTCAACATTTGAAGAAGAAAACAGGGTATACAAATCGGCTCGAGCTTGTACTCGCGAACAAAATGGTCGACAAAATATCCTGTAGGATTTGAGATGAAATGGCCCAACTGCATATAAATTGAATTTTCATCTCATTTGCTTTTAATAAAGTTTTTATCAATTAAATTATGCAACTTTGCACGCTTGATATTAATCGCAATCAACAGGGCGTCGATTATTGACACAAATTCGATTAGGTGGGCGTGGTCAAAGCATGTAACTGAACATGTTTTCATATGGTATCAATAAACTTAGTGGTCTTTCAGCACTGCAAAGCAACGAAGCTTAAATGCGCTCTTTTTATGTAAAAGAGTATTGTGAGAATAACTCTCATAGTCAAATTTTTAGAAGAGTAGTAATTCCAGAGAAAGGTCTACAACCTTTGCGCGCAAAGCCGAGACGCCAGAAGGAGTGCTTTACGTTAAACCGTAACCCGGTAACTGGTTACGTTGTTATGGCCAGTTAAGAAGAAGCAGAGTAATTCACAAAGAGTGCAAAAATCAGGTGAGTTGCTTAAGGCAACAGACAACACGTTTCCGGAAAGAACTTCAAGCGGATACGTCGTCCTAGCTTCGCCGCCAGACAAGCGTCCGTAAATGTATCTGACTTCGAAAGCGTGTCACAGCGGGTGGACTTTAACTTCAAGCACTGTGAAGATTCAACAGTGGCTTTAAGCCAACTGGCAATAAATGTAAGGCTGGCAAATTTTGTTAGATAACTTTTTTATAGCAGTTCGACTTGAAGAGGACTCGACACATAAAAACGCTTAGTTCATAAAATATACCCAAATTAAGTTACAGTAACCTCTAGGTTTCGTTTCTTCAATAAAATTCCTTGCAAAATGCATCATTTAAAAGTTTATACATTGAATTTCCAATGCTCTTAATGATGACTTTGGGATACTGACAGATTGCCTTTGGCTGAAAATTCTAGAGAGAGATATGTGGCACATCGACTAATGACGGTTCGATTCGGTTGAAAGCGTCTTGTGGCACAGCACTATTGGTGGGAAAGGGTTCCTGCAAACCTATGCCACCTTCTGCTGGGAGCCCTAATGCAGCGGATAGATAACATTCTCTATACAACTATCTAGCTGTGCTTATCCACGCTGATGACGCTAACATCATTGGTCGTACCAAGCGAGCAGTTACCGGAATCTTTGCGGCTATTGAGAGAGAATCTGCCAAGGTGGGTTTGATTGTAAATGAAGCTTGGGTTGGACACTCAATTTGATGTTGAAAGGAATAATTTTGATATTGTCGAGGCGCCACGATTTAGAGCGGTAACAAGTCGAGGAACACTCTTGCTACTCGTCGCTACATTGGTCTCAGTAGGTAAAGTAGTAGAAACTACTCTTGCCAGACGAAACTAACTCTCGACAAGATGCTTATTCTTTCCGTTTGACACATGGTTGATAATGCAGTCTGCTGCAGATGCCCTTGAAGTGTTTGAGCGAAAAGTATTCCATAAGATCTTTGAACCTCTACGCGTTGGCAAAGACTCCCTCATTCGATGGAACGACGAACTCTACGAGAACATTGACATAATCAAGCGAATGGATGAAGACGCTCTTGGAAGAAAGTTCTCCAATGCGGCTGTTGAGGACGGGCGACTAAGTGGTGGTTCGTGTCTCTTCTAAGGGAAGGACTAGGTAGAGCGCGCAACGTCTAGCTTTGGTACTATGGAGGGGAGAAACCGTACGCCTGAAGGAGTGACCTACATCACAACGTAAAATGAGCGCGCGTTGTCATGGCCAGTCAAGCAGATAAGAGGAGAGAGACTCACACTTAATAGAAGGACGTCATTGGCCATTGAAGAATAAGAAGAAGAAGAATAACGACTAACACATTCAATAGAGCACTTTGATATGGATGATAGGAAGGGAATCGTGTAATATACAGCGGCTCTGCGGGTATTCACTGTGGCTGTTGAAGGAAGGCGATGCAGAAGTAAGCCAGCGTTTTGTTTGGTGAGTACAAAGTAGAGGGACAGTCTTAGCGCCTTTGGCAACACGGAGTGAAAAGCGTGACTTCTTCTTCTTCTTAACTGGCCATAACAAACCGACGGGTTTCGGCCTGATGTAAATACATTCTTTCATTGCAATTGTGGTTTTAAGTGGTGGGTTTCAAAACCCTAAGCACAACACTTTTAAGGCCTGGGATGGCTCTACTGATCTCGAAAGAACCCAGTGTCATTGTTAGTCGCCTCATACGACAAGCTTTGACCTGCTGAGGTGGTATTCTCTAACTCGCTCACCACAAGGGGTGACTGGTAACGGATATTAGCGGTCAGTCAAGAAGAACAAAATAAATATATGGCGAAATGAGCTAGATCAAATTTTCTTGCTCAATGTTGAATATTTTTAAAATTTTTAAACGATTGGTTTGAAAGAAGTTTAGAAGTGTTTCTTCCGTTTATAATCTCAAGCTAAAATGTATTCAAATTTGAGCGGCGAAAATCTTACTTTTATTTGCTCTTTAAACAGTGAGAAGAACCACGAATATGCAATTATTAATTTGTTTATTTTTTAATCCCAATTGCCACTTAAGTTAGCTAAGTTTACTAACTAAAATCCGAGCAAGTAAAGAAAACTTTTAAAAGCACTCCTTAAGCAGCTTATGAAATTGTTGAAAAAACTTTAATTTGTTTCAACTAGCTTAAGTTTGCTGTAATTCCTTTTCATCGGGAAACTTTATTATGCATTAAATATGCACAAGTTTTTACTGTTTAGCATCAATTAACTTGAATTCGCTTCATTGAAAATTTGGCTAGCTCCTATATAACTTATGTCTAAGCACCGAAGTAAATGCACATATTTAATATGTAACTATGTACACATAATATACATTGATGTAGCTGACATGTTACGTATGTATGTATGTATGTATGTAAGACTATATATAGAGTATAGTATAGTAATATTTTGTGTCTGTTGCCAGTTGCCTGTTGCCCAGGCTCTTCTCATGCTAAATAAACCATTTAAATTTAATTATGTGACAAACAATTTTGGCATTTTGTCAATGACCAAACACGAGGCCCGATCTGGCAGACAGTCAGAGAGTGTGTTCTAGGGACGGAGAGGGGAGAAGGGTGGGCAAAATTGCTAACACAATTTGGTTGGTAAATAGCGTCAGTCTTGGCTAGCAACAGGTGAAATCCTCAATCCCTCTCTGCACAATAAAGAGACCAAGCAAAATAATATCTATGTTGGACGCACATGGCGTATGAGTAATAATGACAATGACAATTAGCAGCGTGTAAGCGAAGCAGCGGCTGGAGGTTATAGATGAGGGGGGCAAGTCAATAAGCAACATGAAGCACATCATTAGCATTGTTGACACGCCAAGACATACACTGCCAGTTCTTGCTGTAGTTCTTCTTGTCTTTGCCGTGCTGCTACTCAACCAAGATTAAGTATACGTATGAGTACACGCTTTGAGTGCTATTCAGCGCAGTTACTAGCGAAACTACAAGTATTTTTTATTACTTTCTAAATGTTTTGAAGGATAGCACTCGAAAGTTAGAGCATAAATAGTAGGAATGATTCAAGAGCGAGAGAGTCAAAAGCATTTGTTCTCTTACAATACTTATATAGGTAAATACTAAAAAATTGAAGAATCTAGCTGAACCTAAAGAGTTCATTCTGATCAGTAGGAGATTTGCTGACTTTGCTATTCTCGAATTTTACGAAACTGTTCGAAAACGCTGCTAGAAAGTTCTAAATTGTTGCATCAGCGAACCCAATTTACCGCAAAGGGCATGTTTTAGCCAAAGGCTATTCATTGTGTTGCATAGTGTTATTAAAGCCACTCAAAGATGATGCGATATGATATCATGTTTACTATATACTAATAGCCCTGCAGTCGAATCCCGACATTGACAACTAATATATGTCTCTGTTACATTGACAACTATTCTCTATCGTCACACAAATACTATTGCAGATGCCAATAGCTAACAGAGAAAACGTTTGTGAACAGTTACCAACACATGAACAGACATCTCAACATAAATATTTATTTTATTAATTTTATCTATGATTTGGCAAAATATATGAATAAAACTTATATATCGCACTTTCTATGAAAATTTCCTACACAATGATATAATTTTCACCCATATTTGTTTCCATATAGTTGGTGAAAAAGGGGTACAAAAGTTTTCTTTTGCCTATTTATATGGCTTTTAGTAAAAAGACTTTTTCATACGAAAGAGTGATTTGTGCTCAAAGTTACCTAAAAGAGCTTCCTTAAATTCAGTTCTGATCGTTCGATGATTAGGTTTCCTTAAAGTTTTTGAGATACCAGGATTCTTGTGTTTGTTTTTCTGCGTTGGTCTCCGAAACAAAGAGTATTTTTATTCATATTAATAAGAAATTGAGAGGAACGTTGGCAGAATAATCTTAATATGAAAGGGAGTAGCTTCTAAGCTACTAAACTCGAAAGTTTGTACGTTTTTCTAAAGTTTATGAGCAGCTTATGAAATAACTGCCTTTAGAAGTCTAACTGTAACTGGTACTCACCCAAAGAGATCCGCTTCGCTGCCCGGAAAACTGATGCGCGGCGAGAGCGGTGAACGTCCAGCGCGCTTTAACATATCATGCAGTCCTGGTGGTGCATGTATAGGACTCAATATGGTTATCTTGCGATTTGGTGGCGCCAACAGTCCACCGGATAATGTTAATTGAGTGCGCATACCAGCGCTGGTGGAGCTGCTCTTCATCTCAATTGTCTCTGCCGATTTGGAGATTAGTATTGAAGAGGATTGTTGCAAGCCCAGCTTGGTCATGGACATGTGTCCATCCGACGTGCTGTTGCCATCACTCGCTGACACCTCATCAATTTGCGTAGAGGCGCTGCGTATGCACTTTTCCGGTCTGGCGCCGCTTACCGGCGTCATGCTGGCCGCCGCCTCCGAATGCGCCGATGTCGAGCGTACAAACTGACGCACATGCTTCTGATGAGCGGTTAAGAAACCACTGCTACCGCTCATCGGATGTCCATGCGCTTCCGGCTGCTGCAAAAAGCTTTGAAATTTAGCCTTTGACACATTGGAGGCGCTCAAAGCTGACGAGCTGCTGCTGCCAGTTGCTGTGCCAGAGCTTAGCGTCTTATGCATGAAGCTGGTGGTGCTGCTGCTGCTGGTTGTGCTGCGCTGCTCGCTGGTAATGATTGAGGTGCTCGACTGTGCCTTCAGCTGCTGTGCCAGCGCGCTGGCTGTGCTCAGTGTGTGCCCATTGCCGGCGCTGCTGCTACTGGTTATTGTGCTGTGCTCACCCAATATGCCAGTCGATTGCAGACTCTGGCTGCGTGTGCTGGAGGAGATGATTTTCTGCTGCTGTTGTTGCTGTTGTTGTATAAGCTGCTGTTGCTGGCTGCTAGATGTGACCGAGTAGGAGCGCGTTGCCACCTTGGTCTGGCTAAACCTTTGCTGTTGTTGTATGAGTTGTTGTTGGTGTAACTGTTCGGTGCTGGCAACAAAGACATTGTCATCGCCCGGCGAGCTAAGCTCCATATCGTCTGCCAGTGAGCGCAGCTCCTCTGCATCCACCTCGCTGGGAGTGGTTATAATATACTGTGGTGGTGCGACAGTGGCGGTAATGTGACCAGTGCCAGTTGCGCCATTAGCTGCTGCATCATTCTTTTCGTCGGACATTTTGTTGCTTTTGTTATTGTTGTGATATTTTCCAAAAAAAAAAAATGTTGCTTTTGTTGGTTTTGTTTTGCACACAAAGAGATTTCTTCTCTGCAGTTATATGTTTGGTTTTTATATATGTTTTTTATTTTAATTGTATTTTTGTACTTTTTGTGTTTGTTGCACTTTTTTTTGTCTAAAACTGAAAATAAATTTGGTTGGTTGGTTACACAATTAAAAACGCGACGCCGGAAACTGTTGAATTTTTCTCTTTGTATACAGCGTGAGAAACTCTTGCCTTGCCAAAGCGTTGCATGCTTTTGGGAGCATGAAGAAATGTAAATGAAAAAAAAAAAAAAGAAATACTGCCATTCACACACACACGCACACACACACATGCATCACAGTGCTCTGCACTGCATCCTTCTGCTTACAGCCACTAAACATTACTAGCACTCAAGCCCCAAGCCCCGTTCCATTGCCAAGGCAAAGCAACTGCTTCGAACTCAAACATGTGTGTGCAACATGTTGCAATGCTCGAGGCGGCGAACTCATGCAACGCACTGAGAAGCCAACGAGTTGTTGCATTGAATTGCATTGCTTTAGATGAGAGCGTTTCTTGGAGCGCTGTTGTTGTTCTTCTTCTTCTTGCTGTGACCAATTAAAGAAGACTACAACAACAACAACAACCAGCAGCAACTGTCAAGGGATTACAAGCCCCAACTTTTTATTGACATGTTCAATTATGTAATTGAACAGGCTCCTTTTTGGAGCTGCTACGATTAAAACCTTTTGGCCAACATCCAATTGGGATTATCTTAATGAATGCTGGCATTGTGGTGGCCAGTACAGCGGCATGTCCAGCGTGAGGGGCAACAAGTAAATGCCAAATGCAACTCTGACTCTGGCTGCAAATGCTGCAGCTTACAGCATGTTGACAAGCCCCTTCCCAAGAAGTGTCAACCCCAAAGTCATAACCATCGTCGTCGTCGTCGTCGTCGTCGTCGTCGTCGTCGTCGTCGTCTACGTTGTCTGGGCGAGTGGTATGCAAATTTATGCAGAGGCCACAACGCTGACAAAGTGTTTAGCACCGCATTAAGTGTGGCAGGGGCAGGCGCCTGTGTTGGGTGCCTCAAATGAAGCATTCGCTAGTTTATAGCTGAAATATCGCAATATGTGGCAATACTTACAAAAGCTTTTGCCTGATGCGTTTCCCAATCAATGGTCACAAGTTGAGTATTTCTATTGAAAAATATTCTTGCTTATTTTCTTTCAGCAAACAATATTCAATGTTGCGTATATGCAAACAATATATAAAATATTTTTGTACTCTTGCATAGCTATCTAAAACAGACTTCCTAAAAATGCTAACCAATATGATTGTCTAAGGAACACATTTGTTTCAAATTCGAGGGCGAAAATTTATTAAATTTTCAAACACAATTATTCTACAAAGTTGTGAAATATATAAAGGCGGTAAGAGCGACTCGTATGCTGCGCATATGACGTGATGCTAGCATAGCTTGAGTTGGCGCTAGCTTAGACGCATTATCGAACTGTACGATGTCTCTAATAGAGATTGTGCTGACATATGATACGATATAGTGCATCAATTTTCAGCAAACTTAAGTGACTGTCAATTTCGATGTTTCACAATGGCCAAGATTCCCGTGACGGCAAAAAATTTGTATTTATTTTGTATGAAAAACTTGGTAAATGCTGTTTAGCCATATTTAAGACTTCTGGGATTACAGCACAGAGTAATTTTAGTAAACTTAAGTGATATCTACCAAGTATGCCGTGAAAATATGAAAAAATTGCGTTTTTGTTTAAGCAACAACTCCCCAAATGCTGTTTAGCCATATGTAAGACTTCTGGGCTTAAAGCATAGAGTAATTTCAATAAACTTAAGTAATATATATATCAACTATCAATGGCCAAGCATGCCGTGACGGCAAAAAAATTGCGTTTTTTTTACGTAAAAACTCCCTAAATGCTGTTTAGCCATATGTAAGACTTTTGGAATTAAAGACCAGAGTGATTGAGGCTACACTGTGAAAAAAATCGCATGATTTTAGCTAAAAAAAGTTACTTCTTTTGGTTTATAGTTTGAAAAGCAAGAAATCCATGTAGGAACAGCGATCTAAAACCACTTGGAGCATGAAATTCTTGTTTTTTTTTCGTTCGTACTAACGAAAAGTTGCCTTAGTTTAAATTTGTGTGTAAAGTTAGAAAAATAGTAAAAAACCAGTGTTTTGTTGCAGCCAATTAAAAGTTAATGCAGAAAAGAGGGAATTCAGATATTTCAGCAAAACAGCTCAAAAATTAAAAAAACTTGTACCAACAACTTTGCAACAGATTTGAACATAAAAGCCATCTTAAAGTGTATATCGTGGTACAATTTATGATCTCCTCCGGCAGGGAGCTTTAACTGCATATTGCTATGTTAGTTCTGGCGTTTTTCGTTCCGGAGCAGCTTAAGAAGCTGGCACTCTAAGTAATTGCAGTGACCAAAAATCTAAATGGGAAAAAGAAAGCAAGCACAAAGCGCAAAACTGATTGCATAAATTTGATTTGTAGCTGCTGCTGATAATCACACACACACACACACACACACACACACACACACACACACACACACACACGCACACGCACACACACACACGGACACACATACATGTGTGTGTGTGTGTGCGTTTGAGTGAAATTGAATAATTCAAATCAATCCAATTTAATATGACGCATACGACATGTCAGCCCAGCTGCTGACTTCAAATGAAACTGACTTATGAGTCAAGTTTAAGGGTCTCAGCCAGTGGCAGTCTCCCCTCGACACGCACTCCATATGTGCACACTTCGCTCTTTTTAGAAGCAATTTCGGAATTTCGTTAGCTGCCGGTTTTTATTATTTACTGACTTTGATTTTTGTTGGCAATGCTGCAGCATCGATAAAATCAATTAGCATTATTCAGCAAATAAGTAATTGATGTGCCACAAAAAACGACAAAAATTAATTATAATAAAATTCTCGATAGAGAGCATATGTGCAATATCTTTTAATACTTAACGCCTGCAAGCATGCCATGATATTTGTACATATATATATGTGTGTATAGTTTTTGCTTTTACCTTGAAAATGCCAGCAAATTGAATTGACACTTTAATTAAGCCGCTGTAGCGGCCACAAAATGGCGGTCGAGTCTAAAAACTCCTTTATAGCTGCAAAATGCATTACGCTCTAATTTTTTTCTTCTTTTAGCTGCTGCATTAATTGATGTTGTTGCTGTTGTCAATGAAAATTGGCTTTATATTTAATGCAGGCGGACAAGTAATGAAATTGTCCTTGAAATAGACGCATACACGTGCCTGAAGTCAAATACCAAAAGGCACTTCAACCAAAGCCGGTTTTTGCTCAAATTGACATTTAGATTTCTATTGTATAACAGTTTGCAGTTTTTTCATGATAGTCTATGGAATTTGTTGCCTATGAATTATTTTAAAAGTTTTGGCCATAAAAGAGACACTCTCTTGGCCAGAGATCGCATATAACCGTCAACCTTTTCAACGTGTCTGGAAAAAACCGTTTATTGCAGGACACAATGAATAGAGGGACGTTAAAAACCAATGCAGATCGGTTTGCTGCGTATTAGGTCAATAATATTTTTCGTTTTCTATTTGCATAATGTTTTTCCAGCAGCACTTTGAAGATAAAAAACTGGTAAAAGGTCTTTTGTGTACACACATGACTTGTGGGCAAACAACCCTTAACACATTTGAATATATGTACATACGCCCTATATGTATATCTGTATGCATATAAGCGTGCCTCGCTTCATACGCAAAACTATTTCTCTACGCCACACAGCAACAACAAAGGAAGGACCTTTTCGCTTTTCCGTTTGTTCTTTTCGGTCTTTTAGGAACACATACCTTGTGCGCGTGTGAACAAATGGTTTCTGTTAAGCTGTTTCTACAAGACCTGTCAGAATTATTGCTCAACGATAAATACAAAACCGATGACATAACCGAAAAAAAGTGTTCGGCTCAGAGCGTTTTTCAATAAGCAGAAACTCAAATTACGGTTCAGGCAACATTATTATCTATAGTGATAGCCAAGCAACTATCAATTCCTTAACCTGAAAATCACCAAATTCGATATCACTAGTAGAAATCTGGCAGCTGTTTCAACCAATAATAGAGAATTGCTTTCAGAGTTTCTGTATATGATTATTTAGATCGAAGGCAGTTGATCCACTCTGAGCACTCAGGCAGCCTTGCCCATGGTGCCAAACATAAAACCCATTGAATTAACTTTTTAAATAGCCAGTTTTACTGCACAAGTAGTGCTTCTCGAGCCGCACAATCTACCCAGAGAAGACCAACTATATAAGGCAGTATGATGTATTTAAAAGGCCAGAGCTACGTCTTCTTTTGCGTCTGACAAGTGTAAGTTGAAAACTACACTTCATATACTTCGCACAAGCTTAGTCTCCCTACAATTGCAGTATTTCTGACTAACTATTGTGCAGAAAAATCCCACAAGCTGCATTGCATTCTAACAGGCTCATGTTGAGGAACCTTTCTTTTCACAGTACCTTCATTCGGTTCTTAAACTCACAGAGCATTTGTTGCAGTGAAACAATATCACTATTTAAGCACGCACAGAACAAAACCACATGTCTTGAAATATGTACTTATGAAGCAACTTAAGTACATATTCCAAGAAATTTGTCATAGCAAAAGAGTAAATTTCTTTGAAGTTATTTTTCAATAAACATTACGTAGCATTCCTGTTGAAACAAATGCTTGCTAATTAAACCACTTTTCATAATATTAACAAAAGAAACTTTGCAACAAGCTTTTGTTAAGGTATTTTCATACGAGCTACGGAAAACTGCTATCTTAAATGTAATGTAATGCTGCCTGCGGCTTGTGTTGGAAAATTTCAAAAATGTATGCTACAATAATGGCTGTATTCCTTCGCATGGGTTCACAGCATCGCACCAAATTCCTGAAGAAAAAATGCTCTACGCGCATTGAAAAATTTCCATCGATGCGGTTCGTTGCTTGCTGATTATGATATTTGTGTTTGTCTGGTATTGCATGTCGTTTTGTGCATGCATTTTGATTCGCTCGGTTATTAAAGCAGCGCGTTGCGTTGCAGGACAACATAAGTTTAAAAGAGTCCTTAGAGGAAGTTGATTTTACAGCAAAAACAACGTGAATATACGCGCTGCAAATTGGAAACGGAATTAGCCGCATTTTTGAATAATTGGCGTATGCAGCAACAGATAAAGAGAGATAGAGAGAGATAGAGAGAGAGAGAGAGTGATTGAGTGAGGAAGTTGGCTGGAAAACTGCAAATCAAATTTTCTGCATCCTTACACATAAACGCACACACAGACTCTACCTCTCCGTCGCTCTTTGTCTCGGAGCTTAAAAGGCCGGATGCGAACCGGGCATGGAGCCTCGCCTCTAGCCTAATTTGCGTAAATTTGTCGTCGTAAATTTTTTATATGAATGGCATATAGCCGACGGTGAATGGCGCATAGCGACCAGCATCAGGACTGGCACCGTCAGGAGACAGCTATAGTCCTGTTTGGCCATGATGGAGGCACATGCAATTTAATCAAAGTTCCATTAATAATGGAATGTCGCAGCATGCGAATAGGCAAGAACGGCAAACGGAGCCACATTGAACGTCCATCAAGGTTAGTGGTAACAGATAGGGCCGTCCAAGTTAAAAACTGAAATTGTAGCTTCTAGTCAATTCAAGTTGAAACAAAAATCTTGAGCCAGCCCGCACGCTACTTAAGCTTATTTAAGTCGCTTAGTGGCGTAAATTTAGCTAGGAGCGAGCAGATGGCAGGCTTTTTGGTAAGCCAGAAACAGAAGCAGAAGCGTCGGTTATGGCCGGGTTGCGCTTTAGGTAACACAACAATCAAAGACACATGCCGGGTCAGTGGGCGGGAGCAGTGTGGCCATACAAAACCGAAGGCCAAAGTCAAAGCCAAACAAAATTAGAGAGAGCAGCGAACAACAGCCGCCTGATGATGTTGCCAATCATGATGATGATGATGATGATGATGATGATGATGGTGACGGTGGCACTCGGCTGAGCAAAAGGAAACGCTTGACGAGCAGAGCATTTAGTATAATGCCCTACAAGCAAATAATAGGCCAAAACAATGTGAACGAAGCCAGAGTTGTGTTAGAATGCCATGTTGCAAACCCATGCCTGCTGTCACCAGCAAACTTGCCGCTCGTTTGCCAAGTGAAAGTGGTAAACAGTAGCGTAGCGCCCATATTTGGGTTGGATTTGGTGGCACGGCAGCCATAAATTTGTTTAATTTATGGTGCATGTTGTTGCCACAATCGAGTTTCGCTTTAAACGACGATACTGCACAATTTAAGCCAATTTTAAGCCAAAGCAATTTGAGCAATGTTTGGACGACACTTCGTTTAAGGTCACAGCGTTGCCATTAAGCCAATGGCCAGGTCACACTACAGTTAACTGCACTTTACCGTTTTCTGCCATTAGTCAGTGTTTAAAAACGTTGCCCAGACAGTCAAGCTGCTTGTTGATGGCTGGCGCTGTATAACTTTTTGAGCACATAATTTTAATACTTTCACGTTACTTTGCATGTCAAAATGGTTGGCAAAATCGATGATTGTGGCAGCCATTGCTCAGGCGTTGCCTCTTTTACCGTTGTTTAGTGAGTCTAAGCGGAAATGGCTGCGAAAGACAGACACACTGAGCAAAATGGCGGAAAGCATTAAAAACAAACTAAAATCAGAGCTTGGGCAAAAGTTAACATGGCCAACTGCTGTGCATGTTGATTTTTCTCACACTAACACACTCAAAGACTTACTCACACATACACACTCCATGGGGAGCAGCATATCTCTAAAATACAATGCAAACAGTTCAAGAGCCGAATTTCAAACATTTGCTTTGTCTGCTGTGTGTGTGTGTGTGTGTGTGTGTGTGTGTGTCTGTCAGTGTGTGTGTGTGTGTGTGTATCTCAGTGTGTGTGTGTGTGTGTCCGTGTCAAGTTTTTGTCGCTGAGCAGAGCCGCACACACACATGCTCCAGCTTTATCGCAAAGCTTACAAAAATCCAAAAACAACAACAACAACAACAACTACTACTACAACAAACATATAAAACTAAAACAACAACAAAAACAAGAGCATAAACCTTTACTGGTGAACATTGCAAAAAATGACGTCTGCTGTTTTGGGCTTCTTGCTGTTGCTCTTTGCGTACACTCTACAAACGAGAGTACATTCGACTTGATCTGATATTTGTTGATAATAAAAGAAGCTTCACTTTTTTGAAAAAACATTGCTATATGATAATAGCCATAGTTTTATAGGGAAGCCAAACGAATAGGCTGAAACTTATACTAATATTAGGGGAATGTCTCTGTTTCTAGGTGCGCTATCAGCAGTCTTCTATGAGCTTTGACAGGGTTTTGCATGGGGCTTGGAAACCAATGCATAACGCCAACATTCAGTGAAAGCTGTGGGAATAGTTTAACGCCTTTATTGCAAAAAATACTACCAAAAATGTTTGCAATACAAAACTTTTTTCAGATAACAAAGCCTGAATACTTTTAGAGCCAGTTTTTTGTAAGAAGACTAAAAATCAAAATAAGTATTCTAGCCCGAAAACATTTAAGGTGATACAAACTTCTTATGCCTCTACTTAATAGGTTGAGGTACGCCCTGATGTAGGGCACTTCTTGAAGCGCCTTATGTCATCTTTCTTTGGAGCTTTTCTGGACTTTTATAGGATATATGTTTTCAGACGTCTCAAAGAACATCGAAACTTACTTACAACACTTTTACGTACAAAAGTTTCGCCTAAAATTGAATAGCGTTAAAAGCTAGAATACAGAATTCTTCTCTTTTTTTTACGCTTTTAAAGACGTTCTGTGAAATTGACGAGAAACTGATTTTAAAGGGTATTTGAGTTGCAGCTATTAGAATGTATCTGATTGCTGCGTTCTGTGAACAGAGCCTTGAGGCAAGTTGCTGTGACAAAGCTTGCGGCAAAGTACGTCTTAGCAGCTCCGGGCCCAAAGTGCTTTTGGCAAATATTCTATCATTCCAGGCATTCCACTTGTCTTTTTTTCCACTTAAATTTTAATGCAGAGCATACATAACATAATATTTAATTAAATAACGGACAAAAAGCAATCCCTTTGTGTGTGTGTGTAAATAATTTGTCACTTGCTCAACTATTCAGATATACGTATATAATACATATGTAAGTGAATAACGATAACAATAATATTAGCACACAATGGAAGAAACACGACGGGTGGGAAACGAGTAAAAATGGCTATAAAATGTAGACGCCTGAAAGTATGCAACACGCCAGAAGGCAATAAGGCAGTGCTTTAAGGCCTTGCGCATATACATACATATGTACATGTACGCAAAGGGCAGCCCAACCGCAGAAACAAAGACAAGTTCAAAGTTCACACTCCGACAATGGCAACAGCTGCTGCACAAACCGACACACGTGCAATGTGCACGTTATGAAAGGCAGATTGCTGCGTGTGTGGCATGCCTGGAACGCACTTTACTGAATTATAAAATAGTTTTAGATTAGTTTATTCAGGTATTGTTACAATTTCGGTCAATGTAAACTTGTTAGTAGCTGCGGTGCAGCATTTAGGCTGCAGGTTAAGCAGCCAGTTGAAGTGGATCACGGCACAATGTTGATGCCAGCAGAGTTAATAACTTAGAATTTGAGTCTAGAATAGGCATGTTTTGACAGCAATTCGCGCATCTATTGCTATACATCTATGAGCAACAAACGAGCACAGACATCCTTCGAGCAGATGCATCCTATGTACTGACACAGCATGGTTTGGAACACGAACGGTTCTCTAATAGACGAAGGCAGTGGACCACGCACACATCTCTCTGCACCTATGGCCCCACTTACATACGTCTACTAGGCCGATGCGCAGCTATAAAGTTCATCAGGAACTACTAAAATAGCCTAATAGCAATACTATCAGCTAGTCTGGCAGCCAAAAGAGCGGTTGCAAGAACCAGGATAAGCTGCAAGCTCGTTCGGAACCATCTCATACCAACATTCCCTTGAATGAAAGTGCGGACAAACTGGCAAGAAACGGTGCTGCTTTCACAGGATCAAAGCCATTTTGTAGCATTGCGAGATACACTGTTCAGCAGCTGCTAACATGCAAGGAAAGCTTGAGAAGAAACACAGATTGTATCTCAGACAGACAATACAACTGCTCGGCTTCTACTTAGATTAGATTCAAGAGATACTCACAAATGGGTAAAAAATCTGTTAGAATTCTGATTGGTCTGCTAATTGGACACTGATGATTGATAGAACACTTAAACAAGCTGCGCATAACCATAGTTAAACAATAGCAAGGTAAGGTTGAGCTGTAACTCGCTCTCTTGTTGCGTGTCAATCGTTCAGTTCATTACAAACGTCAATAAGAAAGCTTTATGTTGTCTATCAAGTCTTCAGATCGTTCCAACCTTGCTATTATTTTACTATAAGCAACCAGCTCTAATACTTGCAGGTTCTTTGAGCTTCTCGCAGCACATGCCATTTGAATGCGATGCTCTGGCGCGTGAAGAATCTGTTTCTTAGATAGGTAGAGATTCTGATTAGTCGATGCGATCCAGTTGTAGCCAGTACAGAAGCAGCTAAAATGCACAGTAGTGGCTAGATCTTAGAGTTTATGGTGTACCCAAGAACATTATTATTATGCCAGCTATATGTTATAGACAGTCATGTGTCAGGAATGGCTTCCAACTGAATTTGAATATACTTTATACCTATCTAAACCGATTTTCTGCCCAAAAGTATCGCCACGATAGATCAGAAATAAAACACCCTTTATAAAAATGCATCCGAACCATAAAAGTTGATAGCGACTGTACCAAATTGGTTACATTCTTGTGCGGGGTTGCTTGCAATTATCGCTCGCAATTTTTGGGAAAAAGAAAAGTCGAAAAATTACCAACATTTCGTTTTTCAGTTGAATTCTATAAGAGTTTGACAGAGTAGGCAGTCTTCCGCTCAGCATAATGCTCTGTTTTTCACCACCTCAGCAGGTCAAACTTAGTCGTGTGAGACGACTAACAATGACACTGGGTTCTTTCGATACCACTAGAGCCACCCTAGGCATTAAAAGTGTTGTGCTTAAGGCTTGGGACCCACCACGTAAAACCCCAATTCCAATGATAGAATGTACTTACATCAGGCCGTAACCCGATAACGGGTTGTTATGGCCCGTTAAGAAGAAGAAGTGAAATGTTTATTAGAGAATATCTTGCTAACAATGTGTTATGCATACGAAACGCTCTAAAGCAGTTCGGAGCATAACACGCTGCCGCAGTGATTCGGAACTTTTAAAGTGGCCTTCTAGTCGAGTAGATTTTTTTATACCTAAATCTGAAGTAACGGTTATTAAAACCAAGAAGAAGAATACTTTATGTGCGATTTATAAAAAGTGATGATCATTTATAGTTCGATAGTTGTTACGACGTTGGCCGGCGTTCGCAGAGTGCAAAGCTCGAATCAGAATAACAGAATATCCATTTATGTAGCTTTCTACCTTTCGTTCTATATGACTCGCTTGCTGTAACTCATCCCAAGATGTCAATAAATCCATTCCATATATAGTATCCGGAACAATGTAATAAGAAAATCACATATAGCTCTAGCTTTTGGAAACAATAATAGAACACTTTGAGATTTTCCATAACTTTTTGTAGTTTTAAGCCTTTTCATTATGATTAATTATGCAAATTTCAGCCATTCAGAAATATGCATATTCAGATTCAGACATACATACTGACTTTCATTTTTATAGATTTGTTTATTTTCATTAATTTAATGAATCGTTTCTCATTTTCTCTTTATGTTTGCTTTGCTTTCACATTTTTTTGTTTATTCTTTTTGGTTTTATTTTCATTTTCATTTTTGTGCGTTTGTTTCTTCGTTTTACTCTTTGTGCTTTCATTCGCTTTTCCCTTGTGGCGCAGTAAAGTATGCTACAATATTTTCCACATACATTTGGTTTTTAATTTATTTACCGCAATTCTTTCGCATTTCTCTTTGCTTTCTTGCTTTCTCCCATTTCTCCTTTGTGTTGCATTATTGGTTTCATTATTGTACTGCGCTTCGTCTTTAGTTACCTATAGACAGTATTTAGCGTTGCTGCGCCTTACCTTTCCTTTTTTATACCCTGTACACAAAGTGTAAAAGGGTATTATAGATATGTGAAATGTAAGAAACAGGCAGCAGGAGGCGTGGCAGACTATATGTTTCATGGGCAAAAATGGTCAGGAGCAATAGTGGAGGCGATATAGGCATGTCCGTCTGTCCGTGTTGTCGCACCGTTCTCGGAGACTATAAGAGCTAGAGCAATTTGTCGAGTTATGTCGATATCTCACCTCCTGCCCCCGAGACAGTTTTTCGCGGTTCAAGCCACACCATTGAAGCTATCCTCTTGAAACTTGGCCCAGTTATGCACACTATTACTGTGCATGTGTAGTGTAAGAACATTAAGAACTTTAGAAGGTATAGCTAATAATGTGCCAATTTTGAGGCCCCCACTCCAATGAACGTTAAAGTTAACATTTATGTTAACCAAATGTGATACGTTAGGCAACAATGTTGACCTTTTTCCTAATCATCCCCGCTGCCCCTGTAGAACAGTTACCGCTATTACGCGTCGATACAAAAATGTACACAGAAATTTGTTTTTCATTGAAAAAATGGGCACAGGGTATTCCACTGTCGGGCACCGTCCCGATTATCTGCATCGAATTTCTTTTTTTTTTTTTACTGTATTATTGTTTTTTGTACATTTGTTGTTGTTGTTGCATGCATTAAATGTTGCTCTGTCTGTTGCTTGTTGATCTTTCTGTTTCAGTGCACGCAATTTATATTTGTGTGTCTGCATGCACTCTCTTCCTCTCCCACTTGCACACACTCCACCTTTAAGCTGCCACTCTCTCCTTCCAACACGTACTTCAAAAAATTGTGACTGTGGCTGCTGCCATTTCCTGTATGCTCGGCCCAGCTGTCCCTTTGCCTTTGCCGTCGGGCATAAATTGTGCCAGTCTGTGGAGCTCAGTGGCCGGGTGTCTTTGCTCCTGCCACTTTCTCTTAGCCTGGCTAACAAGCTGCCTGCCTGCCTGCCAGTCTGTCTGTTACTTCAAAGGGCAACGTGTATAACCCAAAGCAGCTGTTGTTGTTGTTGTTGTTGTAGTTGTTAGTGTTGTTATTCCTGCACGCGCACAATATTCGCTTGTATAATCATAACGTGCGCAAAATTGTTTATCATAATTATTAATTAAGTTTCATTCTTTTTGTTTCAACATTGTTGTTGTTGTTGTTGTTTGGTAGTTGTCTGCCAGCTGGCAGACATGGCGTATACTCAATCCTCAACTCGTATTGGCCAACTAGCAAGTCGCTGTGTTGACGGTGTCATGTAGCTGTTTAACCAACTGCAGCACTAATTAAATTATGAAGTGCTTTATGCTACATTTCACCCAGCTAACTTCAGACGACATAAGCAGCAATCCCTTGCGCAGGAGAGAAAAGGCAGCACGTCTACGGCTTGCTCTCAATTTCGAGTGGCAAAGCAACACCCGTAAATTCAAACCCAACACAAGCACAAATGCTGTCACATAAAAGCTAAAACGGAAACGGAAGCTGTTGGCTGTTGTAGTTGTTGTTGTTGTTGTTGCTGCTGCTGTTGTCGCTATAAGACTTTCAAAGCTGCTCAGGTCAGAAGCAGAGAAAACAGCTTAATATTTCGCGCGAATGTGTCTGAGTTTTGTGCGACTTTCCATATGCGTATGTGTGCGTGTGTTTGTTTGTTTTCATGTGTTTTTTATGACTTGGAAGCAAGTTTTTGCACTCTTGTTGCAAATTGGTAGGCATAAGCAAACATAACTAACTAGCGCTATTATAACGGCCAGAGTTACGAGCATAATAAATGAAAAGTTACAGTTGGCATTCGTTGTAACGAACTTTCACGTAATGCACTGTTGGAACAATTATCATTAGATTCTTATGTCTTCTTCTTCTTAACTGGCCATAACTACCCGTTATTGGGTTACGGCCTGATGCATATACATTCATTCATTGGAATTGTGGTCTTACGTGGTGGGTCCCAAACCCTTTTAAGGCCTACTGGTCGCCTTATACGATCAGCTTTGCCCTGCTGAGGTGGTATTCTCTTACCCGCTCACCACACGGGTTCTTATGCCACACAACACCTATATGCATATGTTGCTTGGACGCACATGCATTACGTTCATAAACACTTTTGCTACAATTGTTAAGCACGTAAACAAGAAATCGCAAATGTTTAACATTTATACGTTTATGTTCAGCCGGAATGAAAGCTAATACGTGCCTGGTTCGCTTTTAGTAGGAATTTAAGCTGTCAAAAAGCAATTATAGTTTTCTTTTTTAACGAGTCTCAATATATCAATATATATCTTCTGTATATGAAAAGCATAGCATCAATTAGCCAGAAATATCTTTGAGAGTGTAAGAAATCAAGCATGAAAGCTTTTCAAGTTGACTGATTTCTGGACACACTGAATATTCTAATCTGAGTTCTTGCATACGCACTCATGCATATTAATATGTGCGCTATGCATGAAAATGAGTACTCTATTACTCTGCGTGGCTCAAGTAATGGATGCATTAAACTCTATTGTTAAGCTAATAGAACTTAATGAATTCGATTTTATGTGTTTTGTATATAGCTACCACTTCAACTTGGTTCTGATTTTCATTAAAATCTATTCCGAGACGAGCTGCTAATTTATGGTTAAACTTTGTTTAAAACTACAATACAATTATTAGCTTAAAAACTGACTATAGCTAGATACTTTCATGCTACTAGGCATATGTATTACAAGGTATAAGCCGTCTACTGAAATTCGCTGATTTTTAAATCATTTCCAAACGTCATTGAGGGAGGTTGTGTCCACGCAAATGTAGTAGCTTATAACTTGTAATACATATGCCTTGCCAGCAACTTCCAGTGGCTGCTGTTGTTATTGCCATAAAAGGTGGCAACACTGCTGCCAAGCTAACAACTAATCAAAGAAAGTATCGACTCTTTTGTACTTTACTCTCTCTCTCTCTCTCTCGAGGCAGCCATGTGCATGCATATGTTTATGTAATTAGTGGGTGTGTATGTAAGTGTGTGTGAGTTGGTTTACAGCTGAGATTTCAAGTGATTTGCTTGTGACATTGTGAGCACTCATTAAAAACCAGTTACAACAAAGCCTGGCCAGGAACTTGTCTATCCTTGCTTATGACACAGTGCACACCATTACACAAACACACACTCACACACACTCACACACACTTACACACACTCACACACACTTTTGCTGCTTTTGAGTCTTTATGTGCCTGTGTATGCTGTATTTTTTATACTCTTTTGTATGTAAATGTTCTCAATGCCAATCTTTCGAAGTAGCCAGTGTTCTAGTATTTGTGAATAGCTTTTCTGCTGAATGTCTGTCTGTCTTTCTGTCTATCTGCTGCAATTGAAGTTGTCCCTCTGGCCCTAAGTTCTGAAAAATACCTTTGAAAGCGTTACAAATCTATTATGAAAACTTTTCACCAGCCTTTTTTTTCAACAAATTTTATTGCAGATAGTTTATTTATTGTTCTCGTTAGATGGTTTGGCAAACTTATTTCTGGTAAGACTTACAAATTCAGAAATTAAAATTGGAACAGATGAACCACATGAGCATAACGACATTAAGACCCAATGCAATACGTTTCTCCAACTCGAAGCAGATATACTAGCAGAATCTTTTGCTATGTATAACACTTATTAAAAAAAATCTTAGTGATCCAATCACAATTGCAGAGGTCACTAATTTCGTAGGCTCTTAAGGCAGTTCAACTCCTAACCCTCAAAAACTTGACTAAGAGAATTTGCTCACTCAAGCTCAAAAAATCTTAGACAGCGTTAAGAAACTTTGTTTAAAGCCTTTCCCTGAAGAACAATGAAGTATCTTACCAAAATTATAAGCGAATTTACCAAATCGTTAAAGATTTTGCAAGTTATCACCACAATAATCCTGCTGAGTGTCCTTCTTTTTCTATCGGTTTATAATTTTGTTGTCGTCGGTTAGCAAAGTTCTTGAGAAAGCCATAAAGAAAAGAATTTCCGATTTCACAGATGATAATGATGTGTTATCAACGCCATGAGTCTTCAGACAAGGCGATGCCCTTTCCTGCGACCTCTTCAACCTTTTGATGGAGAATGTGTTGCGAAAGGCCGAAGTACATCGGAGCGGAACTGTATTCTACAAGGGTGATGATATCGATAATATCGGTCGTACAAAGCGGGCAGTTACTGGAGCATTTGCAGATATTGGCAGAGAATCTGCCAGGTGGTAAATGAGAGCAAGACGAAGTATATGATATTCGAGTAGAGAGACACAGCAGTTGGACTCTCAGATTAATGTTGAAAACTATACTTTTGATTTTGTCAAGGATTTTGTCTACTTTGGCACTACCGTCACAACAAAGAACGATGTCAGCAGTAAGCTACATGTTACTTTGGTCTCAGTAGGTAAATGAGTAGCAAAGACCATTCTCGCCAGACGCGAAACTAACACTCTATAAGACGCACATCCTTCCCGTTTTGCTTTATGGCGCTGAAGCATGGGTAGTGACGCAGTCTGATTAAAATGCTCCCGGAGTGTTTGAGCGGCAAGAACTACGTAAGATCTTTGGTCCCTTACGCGTTGGCAACGAATAACGCACCCGATGGATCGATGAGCTATACGAGCTCAACGACGACTTTGACATAGTCAAGCGAATTAAGATCCAGCGGCTTCGCTGGCTAGGTCATGTTCTGCGTATGGATGAAGAAGCTCCTGCGCAGTTTGGAAATACGAGGTATTTCCGTTGGAAATGCGGTATTTCCGTTGGAAATACTAGGTAGAGAGCACGCTAGCTACCTTTCGTAGCAACGATTAGAGAAGAGCGTGCAATGTAGGAGAGCTTTACATCAGGCCGTAACCCGGAAACAGGTTGTTATGGCCAGTTAGGAAGAAGTTTGATAGCTCGTTGAGAGATCGCGTATATGCTGCATTGTCTGAGTTCGGTGACTTTGTGCAATAACGTTGAGCAATACACACAACTCCGTGAAGATACAAAAGAGCCGCTCTGAACCTTTTTATATCGAGCGAGGCTTCAGACATGGCAATGCTGTCTAAGGGAACCTCTTTAACTTTGTGATGGGGTATGTGTTGCGAAAGACAATATTAAACTAAAGGTGTGTCTAGTTAGTCGCTTGTATGCAAGCTGCTTGTTTTCGGCAGCAACTAATTAGTGTAACTTACCAATAATATGTTATGGTTATTAAACTTCAAGACAGAAAAACTAGTGTGAAGTGTTCAGCGCTTATATGATGTATTTTGCATATAACCGATTATTGTTTATTAGCCGATGCGCTTTTTGTTCAAATGTTGAAAGAAAAGACGCTACCACAGGCATAGTTATGTACAGTTGCATAAAGAGTATACAAACTTCGGCCTTACATAAAATAAACTTTTGCTAACTTTAATTTTGGTTGGTTTCTCTCTCATATTTATTTTTATATGCTGTTATTATGGTCCTTGTTGGTGCTGTTGTTGTACCTTGTGGTTTGTATGTTGCTGCGGCTTTTGGTTTACTTTTACATAATTTGCCATAATTTGTGTTGTTGTCCAAATTTTTATAGCTATATTGCTGGTATTGTCGTCTGGTATGCCTTATAATTAAGTTTGCCGCAGCTTTGAGTTTCAATTTGCAATTTTTGCTGTTTTCTAGTCGTCCAATTTATTATAACGCTAATATTATATATCTGCGTATACAACACAACATGCGGAGCATACCTTATGGCCCCTATATATACCAGATTTTTAATGTATACACACAGGCAATTGATGGCAGCAGCTTTTTGTGTCGCCACAAAGCCATTGTGTTGCATAGAGGGAGAAAGAGCGAGTAACTTGATTTTGATTTTATAATAAAACGAGAGAATCAGTTATGCCGACATGCCCTTTAGCTACAGCTGAGACCTGTCAGTCCTGTCCCATATCCGTGATTTTCAGAACACTCACTCTACTGCTTAAATCTAAACTTGCTGGCTTTGTTGTTGCAGTTGTTGTAGTTGTTGCTCCTTTGTTGTTAATTTGCCGTAAGCTCAAATCTGCCTCATATGCTGCTCATGTTTTATACACTTTTATCGATTTTTTATACCCTGTTTTGTGTAAGAGAGCAGCAACCCTGGCAGCTGGTATGAAAATTCTCCAAGCGACAAGATAAACGACAATAAAACATGAAAAACATATGCATATGTATGGGCTTTGTTTGTGTGCATTTTTCAACAGGTTGTTGGGTTGACAAAGCAGAAACCGCAAACTTTGACCTTAGTATTTGTAAACGTGATTGGAAACTTAATCTTTTTGCTACTTGCAGAATTTCCTTGAGCTCTGATTCTACGAGTTCTTCAGAAAATATCGATGTGCTTTACGAGCCACTTGCGAATATTAGTGATATGATACAGTATAATCCAACGGGTAAGAGTTATATGTAAATTAAACAACTATCTTGTTATTCGATTCAATTCTTATAGAAATGTTAAGCGATCCTCTCGAAATCCACCCAATAGGTAAGACATATGTATAAATTCAATAACTACTTAAATGCTATTGTTGCCTTTTTATAGATTTCATTACGTGTGAAAATAACGATGTGCTTTACGAGCCACTTGTAAATATTAGGGATATGATACAGTATAGCCCAACGGGTAAGAGTTATATGTAAATTAAACAACTATCTTGTTATTCGATTCAATTCTTATAGAAATGTTAAGTGATCCTCTCGAAATCCACCCAATAGGTAAGACATATGTATAAATTCAACAGCTACTTAAATGCAATTCATTGCCTTTTTATACATTTCATTACGTTTGAACGCCATCTAGAAGATTCAAGTTCAAGCAGCCGTGACTTGAGTGATGAACTAAGTCTTCCAGACTGGGATCCCGTTGAGAAGCAGTGTAAGACAGCTGATTTGTGTTATAATGCGTTCAATTCGTACATCAAATTGTTTTTCGTTATGAATTTAGCCGCAGTTCAAGAATACATTAACAAGCATGGCTTTGAAAAAGATGATGAGATTGGGCGTAAAGCTTATTGCGCTCGAATTAATACAACCTTTTTACCATATAACTTGGTATAACTTAGATGATAAAGAAACCTGCGCTATGTCATTTGACGCAGAAGCCACAATTTGAAAACATAAACAACCATCCTCACAAGCTCACAAGCAAATCAGTATTAAAACATAAATTTTTGTTCAAAACTCTAATTGATCAATTGTTAAAATTTAGTAAAATTAGTTACATGACAGTGATCGGCAGCAGCAGCAGAGATTTTGCCCATGAAAATACAGCAAAATGCTCATATATCTTAGTACTCTCGGAATATGTACACAACACAGTTACAACTTTTCGCTACTATCGCAGCCGCTTAAGTTCTAACCACGCCTCTGCTGCCGAACACTGCTTTATGGAATCATTATGAAATAACGTCAAAGCAACGTTAAAAAATGTAAGAAATTGTAAACCAAATACTGGATAATTTTGTTTTTTTCCACTTTTGTATGTATGAAAGCTGAAAATCGCTATAATAATGAAAGTCCATCTATAGTTAAGCATATTTGATCGCTGGACTAGCGATTATGATGAAAATAGTGGAATACCGCAACAATAAAGTGGCAGTGGACTTAGGTAAAGGAATGAGAAATAGGTTATACAGACAGTTGAAGAGTGGAATACCTTGTAGCCTTCGTAAGCAGAGTCGAGTTTATGACTGCTTGTGTTACTGTGCATGTATGTATTCGAACTTAATCAAGATCGCAAAGAAACTTTAAAAGATGTGATACGCATAATCATGTGAGCATAATGAGCGCAACAATGTTGATGCAATATTTGCGCTCTTGTGTTCAGTTTTCGCAACATAAAAGTTAAACTTGAAATACAATAATTCCACAGGGGCATTCGAGTTTTAAACTCAAATCACATTTGGTTTAAACTTGGCCTCTGACCCCTTTGTGTATGCTATGAAAATTTGATAAGCCTACGAAGCGAAGTTTTGTGCATGTTATACCATAAACTGATTAAAGTCGGACACACTTCATTTGCGTTGGCCACAAGCCAAGATAATGGCTACCATTAGGCACAGCTTGCCGTCTCGCTCTCACGCTTCCGGCTTACTTGCACACTTGGTAAGCAGTGTGTATGTACATATGTACTGGGCAAATATTTAGCATCAACTACAAGTGTCAACCGACCAGTGCAACAGCAAATACAACAAGGCCAAAAACAAGCACTACCACTACAACAACAATGAGACTGTCGATGAGCATAGCATCAATGACTGACAACTTAATGCCGACCACTGACATGGCTTGCCAAGCAGCTGGGAGATTAGACAGGACTTGACATTTTCACTCAGCGCGCGCGCTTCCTCTCTCTGTCTATCTGTCTGGTGTAGTAATCTGTGCTAGTTAACAATACACAAAAGCAGACATGTTATATGAAAATATGCGCTTATTATACTATCATTTCTGTGTACAGTCAAACCTGCGTAAGTTGGCCACTCACTGTTCAAGAAATTTTTGGCCAACTTATGAGGTGTATAAACTGTATAAACTTGTATAAACATACAAATTTATTTAGTGGTGTATGTTTAAATGAAAGTTTAAATTCATGGTTGCAAAGCAGTCGAAGTTTGTTTCAAGAGTACTGTACATCCTCTTAAATTCTAATGTAACTTAAGAGTTCTTTTAAATTTGCTTATTTATAAGCTTTTGGCTTTCTTTCTTTTGATTTTCAACAAAAGAATTGTTCCATCTAGAAGGATTTTATTCAAATTTCCATAAGCAACGAGTTTAATGCAACCAATTTCGTTCAGTTGTAAATTTTGCCATTGATTTGGCTAATTTTTATGATTCGAAAATGCTGTCTTCGTATTTTCATACATAAACTTGCTGTGGTTTTAAGGTGGCCAACTTTTCCAGGTTCAATTGCATTGACAAAATTCAAAAATCGCTCAAAAACGGGCCAACTTGCAAGATATGTAGGTGCACGTTAGGCAGGGAAAAGTTTGAGACTTAAGGAGGTGGCCAACTTATGAGGTTTGACTGTATACTTAACACACATACACACACAGACTGCTCGAGAGTCAGAAGTTAAACCCGTTGATGTGCAAGCTAAGCGCATCAGAGAACTAATGGCACGACAGCTGACAGAACCAGAGACAAGAGCAACCCGACAGTCAAGTGAGTACCAAGTGTCTTGGATGCTGCTTTAATACCCTGTTATGCTCGGCGTTGAGTGCCGCTCATCAGCTGCTGTCCCTTTTGGGGCGAGTAGTTTCCATTTTGTTAGGTTTTCGATTTGCTAGAAAGTGATTGCTTTGATATGAACAAGTCATTAACATTATCATGAACGTTAAGCAAGCTAATGACCGAGCTGCTCGTGCTTTTTTCTTTTTGACAAACCATTAATAAGCAGCTGCGGTCTACACATGCAATTAATCAAGACTGTGAAAAAAGACAATTGGGAAAGTATAAATAAGACTAGAAGTCGTCAAAAGCCATCAGAGCCAATGGAAATTGAAATTTTAAGAGTTTTCAGGAAGCGGCTGGGGTATGGATCACTATGTAGTCTGGCCAGCTGAAAGTAGGGTAGCCAACTTTAAAAACAAAACAAAGCACAACAAGCACCACAATATTGCAAATAGCTAGCAAAAGCTCAAGCACAGACACAATATAGAGAAATAAAGCAAACAAAAACCAATAAAAATGATGAAAGACTTACGAGTGCTCTGAGCTCTGAGCCCTGAGCTCTCTGATGTATTGGTTGGGGCATACGCTGCGTATACTTGATAAATTAAAGCGCCGCAAGAAAAATACCAATGAATGAAAATTAAAGACGCCGCACGCACAAAAAGCATATAAATGAAGAAAGAAATTCAAATAATGCCGCAAATGACGAATGTGCCACAAACTATGCTATAGCAAAGTTATATAAGAGTATAAATCGCCGTATATGAGCAACGTGGCTTTAATGCCCAAAAGCACTGTGCAATTACATGCAAAAAGACTTGGTATTTTTTTGTTTTGGATATGCATAGCGAGCAGAAAACTGACAAAAAACAAGTGACAAGCTGCAAATTGCTCTGAGATAGACTCGGTCGAAAAATCAAGGTAGTGCCAAAGGCTGAGAGGCGCAGAAAAAAAAAACGTGACAAAAAATCTCACTCTCAAAAATGTGACAGAGAGAAACGCTTCAGCGACTGCTTCTCGGCTCATTATTAAATGAAATTGACACGCGTCCATTCGTTTCTCAATTCGTTGCACATTGTGCAGAGTGGCGCAGTAAAAACTGTAAAAGTGACAAACGGACAGACAGGAAGAGGTGGCACGTTAGCAATGAGGGGCCTGAAATTGCAGTTCGAAATGCCAATGCACCAATATATAAAGCTAAAAAATTACTATATATTATGCGAAAAAAAACACGAAAATATGGCTCTGCTTTCAGAAGTTGACATATCAAACGGTATGAGTGTTTTCTTTTTCAGTGAGTTGTTAATTGCCGTTTCTCTATGGAAGATGGCTCAGCAATTCGTTATTAACCTGGGACACCAAAACATAGAGCATAACTGTATAGCCGTTGAGCTGGTCAGAGAGGGTACCAAAGCTCTCTTTCTCCTTGTTGAAGATGGTACAAGTATACCCCTGGCCACTTGTAAGCTTCATATTAAGAATTAATATAAAGTTAAGGTCAACCCAAAGAGGAAAAACATGTCTAGCAGTAGAATCACCAAACAAACTTGGCCGGATAACGACCATAAACGCACAATAGAACTATGTTCCCTTAACCGGGAGCGATGCTTAAGTGTCGTGCGTTTATCTTTGAAAACTGGTTGGTCGGTAACCCTGCAGCTAGGCTTTCTGCCACTTTTAACGATTTCTGCTGCGCAGAGGATGAGGAAGAAACGGTTGAGCACCTCATGTCCAGCTCTGCTCAAACATCTAGGCAGCTATTTCCTGAACAGCATATCGGTACTGTCTGAAATCCGACCTGAACGGATTGCAACTTTATCTTTGCATCTGGATGGTCTCCCCTATAATTCTGTCTGCTCAGGAACAGGAAAGGAGTATGTAGATCCCACGGTGTCACAATGGGCCGTATTATGGCCTAAGTGTGTCAGGCAAAGTACTTGGCAGCCGTCCTGAGCTAACCTAACCTACTAGCTTATATGAACAGACATCCAATTTTGGTGGTTTCAGATGTACTAGCCGTTGGGTGCACTTTTTAAATATATTCACCAACTCTCATCAGAAAGTGATCAGTGACTCAAGATTTACAATATAACAAAACCAAATCAGCATCAAAGACCAATTGGGTGTGTTTTTTAACCATCCTCGCATCAAGGATGTAGCCAAAGATTAGAAGTGTCAAGGCAAGACAAGATAGAAAAAACCACATAAGAAAGCGAATTACTAAAAATAAGATACAATTCATTCATTAGTGTATAAGTAATTCATAAATTAGAGCTATAAACTTGCAGCTGTAACACACGTAAATGACGAGAAGTTCTACTATGAATAGAAAATATAGAAGAAAATGGGAGGAATCTATGAGGCCAAGAATTAGTTTATGTAGAAATAAAACATCGTGACAGATTCTACGATTAATTAGAAAAGGCAATTTTATAAAGTCTATCAGTATAAGAAGGCAAGCGTATGCTTGGATCAGCGCAAACAAAAGGAATTGTTTTTGAACTGACTCTATTTTAGCTTGATAGAGGCGATACTGGGTACTGCAAACACAGGAGCAATATTCAAGATTAGGACGGACGAGAGCAGTGTAAAGAAGTTTGTTTCAATCCTTGTTAACAATATTGCCAAAGTGTTTATCAAATTTAAGCCTATGATCAACGCCAAGATCAGAAATAGTGCAAATACGATTCAAGAATGAAGGAACCCAATGAGTAACTAACTAACTAATAAAAAGTCATAACCTTACATTTGGCAATGTTTAGAAATAGCTGATTAACAGTACACAACAATTGCATGTTATCGAAATCGTTCTGTTGACGTAAATACATGTTGTTTTCGTAAAATGACATACATTACTCGCATACATAAGTATACGAGAAGAAGAGTTGACCTGAGGGAGATGACCCAGATGGCTGTCCTCAGCTACAGCGGCTGTACCAGGGTTTAATTTATCGTTTGGAATTTCAAGAGAAAGTCGAATTTTTTGCAAACAAACCAGCATTTGAGTTCAGTTGTGGTTTTCTGGCTTGAATCAGATTATTCAAAATATTTATGAGATCTTTAAAATGTTACCAAAATCAACAACTGCTCAAAGCAGCCGCTATAAGATGACTTATTCACTCGTCACGCCACTCAAATGTTCTTTATGTCATTTTCAATATTGTCAGAACTTTATTTATGTCAACAAAAAAAAAGAGAAGGTCATTTACTCCATGTTGCATATGAGCCTAAGGCTATATATGAATTTGTGCTTATGTGTTCCATAAGTGCTCAGCGTTTTATGCAAAGTTTTGCACTCATCTGGCATTCAAATTGTTTCTTATGCATGAGAAACTGGCATCGAATGCCAGTTAGACTTAAGTGTAGTGCAAGTGTCATTGCACGTCACACACACACACACACACACACACACACACAACACACACACACATACTGGGACAAACATGCAAAAGGGCAGCCATACTTTAGATTGACATACCAAATAACCAACTTATAGAGTTTTGGTTAGGTTGGGTTGCCACGCCTGTTTTGAACTGTTTTGAAATGCTTGCCTCTCGTTGTTAGCCTGTCATAACTCTGACTGACAGGCCAGGAAGACAGGAAAGGGTAACAGTTACGCTTGGAGAAAAACGGGGTTAGAAGCTAGTTGTCTTGTGACGGGCAGTTACACTCACCACAACAGGTTTGGCAAGCATTGGACGCTGTTCCAGCCAAGAGATTGACATGCAATTTTACTTTGTTGTAGCCAAAGTTACCAACTGACAGCAAAACTTTTACTTCTCATCCAAATTCTCTCTCTTTCTTGCGCTGCCTCTTGTCACTCTTATGTAGTACAGTGTAAGTTGCGCTCTCAATTCGATAATGCGATAGTTAATTCAATTAGACCAAAAAGTTGTACTTGACTTTGTTGTCAGTTGTCTGTTGCTGACGCTGCTGTTGCGGCCAAAGTGTAACAAATTTTCGCAACATTTTGTAGGTTACAGACCAGCTTTACCGCTCGCTGCAAAGCGCAGAGCTCTTGCACTGTGGTTATGCACACCTTTGGAAACTAAATGGAAAACGCAGAAATTGGTCAGATCACATATACAAAATAACGTTAAGTTAAATGCGTAGAGTTGCCTTGAACTGCATCATGTTTAAATTTTTGCTTAAGATTGTAGCTTGCTGGGATCTCTACCCTGGTGTCTTCTTGTGAGACCAACTTGGGTGCACACTTGGACAGGTGCCTGACCTTCTGCAAACATATTTCTTCAGCGTCACAAGCGCCCTTAGAAACAGAATAAGCATGCTCAGATCACTCCATCTACAATTCGTGCATACATCCTGCTTGGCGATATGGATTGCAAGTCTACGGAACTGCTGCGAAGACCTATTAACAAAAAATCAAAATTCTGTTGGGGAAAACCCTTCGTATGCTAACTGTTGCCACCTGGTTCATGCGAACTGCGGACATAGGGAGTGACCTAAATGTGCCTAAAGTTGGAGATGTCTTAAAAGAGCAGGCCACGCAGTACATGCTGCGCCTTCAAAACCACGCAAACCCTTTAGCAAGGCACCTTCCAAAGCGACGCATAAAAGGAAGCCATACTTTAAGAAGGACAATTGCCAGCCAAAAATGCCTTGAAAACAAAAACAACAATGCTAACAATCGATTATGAGGCCCTACAAAAGTCGTTGTTATCGGCGATTGTCGTGCAACTGTCAGTGGGAGAAGGATATTGGGATGTCGGTCGCCACCTTTTGGCTGGGCCCTACGATCATCAATGTTTACCTTGAAGTGCTCCTGGTAGATTATTTTCAGTGGGAAATTTCGCGAAATTAAAATATATCGTTGCTTCACATTGTTAAAAGATACCTGCGTTTGCTTTTTAAAGATTCACAAACGCTAATGGATGATTATAATTAGAATGTTAGTTAAAAATTGGTACATATTTTTATAACTTGATGTAACGAATCAAAACTTAACCCTTTAATGGTTCTCCAAGAGTTCTGAATCATATTACGACCAATTAAATGTATGTAGTACATATTTACCAACACTAAAAATAGTAACTGTTAAATTCAAAAGTTAGTCATGTTTGAATAATAATGTATCAATAAAAGTTATCAAAAAGTTTCATGATTTTTTGCATTTCTGTGTAAACTATTACAACTTCTTGATTTGCGATTCGATTTGCTCGAAACATGCCTCATTTGGTTCTTCTCAAATAGGACTACTGATTCAAGAAAAGTCGTATTACCAAATATTTTTAACAGATCAACGTGCTTAGGTACAGACATAGCCCTTTTTTGGCTAAATTTCAGGCAAAAGCGACTTTTGAGGTCTGTGGCCAAAAACTCGTGTAAAATCAAAAAGTGGTTTATGAAAAGATTGTTGTGGCATTCATTAACTTTAAATATAATAAAGCATAAAGTTGATACCTAATTTGACTATAGAGATACAGCGGTTTAAGTGGAATCTCATCAGAAATACCGATATTCGCGAAATCGTCGAAACCTGAGGGTGACTGAAAAAACCGAGTACGGAGCGATGTTCAGGAAAGTTAGTTAAAACATGATCATTTAACAGAGGTAACAAAGCTTGAATTTCGTAGACTAGTGTTTTGTTTAAATATTATATAGCCTTAAACGGCTATACATTCCTTGCCAATTGGAATATCATCGAATATCTTTTGCCAAATTGAAGCTAATGAATGATAGGCAATTTTTCTTAACCGAGTTTTGGAATATGAGCTAGTGTTGTGTAATGGTCGCTTTATAAGCATGTCAACTGCGATACTACATCACAGAAATATACAGAAACAAGTCTTCGGCCACTGTGCAAGGTCTGTGCCGTTCGCGCACTCTATATTCAAATACATAGCTTATCAGGGCTCAAGGCTTGATTAATTACTATATGCACTTGGGGCAGCTTTGTACACACCAAAACACCTGCACACTCACAAACAGAATGCATGAGAAAAAATAACACGAAGTAATGCTGGAAGCTGGGAAACCTAGCATTTTATCAATGCGCCAGTTCCAGGTACGCTCTTTAGAATGTATAAGCTTTCCATGTGCTTAGCCATGGCAAAAGCTAATCAAAAACTCATTGAAAATTCATACACGTTGGTAACTAGGCAACTGGGAAAACGGGATGACGTGAAGTGGTAAGTAAGAAGGTTGCTTGCTGAAAAGCCAAAGTGAAAATGCAAAACAAAATGGTCGCACATTGAGAGGTAAGCAAAGTATGCAAGCAAACCACGGCAACAAGCAGGTAAGGCTAATGGACAGGTGATGGAAATAAGAACACACTTCAAATTGAATGTTGCCAACCATCCAACAAAAGGAATTTTAAATGCTGGTCAAAAAATAAAAACATAAACAGAATTAAACGGAAAAAGGTTGGCAACCCCTTTGGCAAACATTTAAATTTTCTCAAAAAGTTTAAGCAACAGTTGAGCAGAGACAGAGAGCGGTTTGATTGCAGGCCAGACAGAGGCGAGAAATGTGACAGCAACGGAAAAGGAAAAGTAAGTTTCCGGTTTTAGCTGCAGCTACTCGAGAAATGCCAAAAACTTTTGTAGCCCTATTAGCAAAGGTTCAAGGGTCACTTGCGACTTCAGCTGCGGCTCGAGCACATAAATTACCAAATAGAGCTGTGACCCAGAGTACATTTTGGCACATTTTCATAAATTTCAATTAAGTTGCCAGTTGAAAGTTTGAACACAACCAAAACTGAAACCGTAGCCAAAGTAACAATAATTTGTAATTAATTTGTGAGCATTTTTTTAGGGGCAGAGTTGCAGCAACCTTTTAAAAAGGGCACACAGTGTCTGCGTTCATATTGTTGCGGCCATTACTAAAATTTGATTATACTATTTGATTAAGAGTTTACAAACAGATTTTGGTCTATAAATGCTATTAAGTGCAAAAAAGCAAAAGGGAATAACATCATGATAGGCAAATAGCAAAATGGAAGCAAAATATTTTCCTGTTTTAATAGCCAATTCAATTGATTGCATAATTGATGCGCATATTTGTGTGGGAATTTAATTTGCGATATAATCGCCTAAGGCAGGGTTGCCAAGTATGGTTAGTTGGTAATTTGAGGCGCTGAATTTCATATGAAATTTAGTTAATAGCTCTTTCAGTACAGGGAAGAAGTGTGTTTATGCATTTTGCCGAATGTGCAAAATTGAATTCCAATTTTATGTAAAAGTTAGTCACACAAACGGGTTACTTTTCATAGAATCAAACCGAAACTTATTTTACCGAAATTTATTTCTCATTTACGATTTCGCTAATACCGGTACTCCTGATCCGATAAACGGTTTTATTTCGGTTTTCTTTTTTCAATAATATCGGTTTCGATTCGGTTTACCGGCTATACCAGTTCCTATATAAAAACCAATTAGCATGACAATAGTAGAGTAAAATCCTGGTCCGTAAAAAATGTTTAAAAAAATTGCTAAAAAGTGACCATTTTCAAAGCATCTTTGTGTAATGCTACTTGTGTTGCTGTGTTTGTTAGACCAACTCACTCGTAGCCAAAATTGCGCAAGAGAAAGGGCAAAAACTAGGGACATGTACGCACTGTCTTGTGAATGGTCGCCTTTTTTTAGCAAGTCGACTCAAAGTAATGGCCAAGGATTCCACTCTATTACTTTCATGATCTTTGTCAAAAACAGTGCTAAGCCACAAACAGTTTGTGTTGTCTAGTGTTTCACTTTTTATGGCAGCAGCAGAAGCACCAGCAGCGTTATTATTATGCGATCCATACAACCAGCAATCGCAGAGTATCGTAGAAAATTAAGGAATTTTCTGTTACCAGCATTTAAATTTTGGAAATAGCTTTACTTCTTCGAAAGTTATGAATGTTGCCGGTGCAAAGTCAGATGGCCCCACGGTTCTGATCGCCATTCACTTTGGAATGGCCAAGGTGATGCCTGTCTCTACCTTAACCAAGTTGACGCACAACCTCCACGTGGCTCACCCCGGCAGACACTCTCTATTCGCCTGCTTTTATTACCTTGCAAAGTTGAATACTTGATAAGTGCTTATGTACGTGTAACCTAAGTAGCTACGAGTCTTTTGTAAGAGAGTAAAAGTGACCCTATCTTGTTAAGTATACCTTCGTTATATGCCCACTAACAAGTGTTGAAACTTAGTTTGTCCAGCACAGTTCAGGGGCTATTCTTCAATGACGTACCCTGGATTTTTAAGATTTTGAGCCGCTTTGCGCTCTTGTGATAGTCACATTTAGTCAATACAGAAAAAGTTCATCGATAAGGAGAAGTTCATCAAAAAGGCGAAAAATGAAATTGGTATTGCTACGCATAGGGATACATATTAAAGGGGAAAGTGGCGGTTGAACCCAAATTTACCGAAAAAGGTATGTTTTAGCAATAGGCCTTTCATTGAGGTCAACTTTGTTGCATAGTACAATTATTATTTTAAAAAAAATATGATATGTATATTCTTTTTTGGTTGCACGATTTGTGACGTCACATTAGGAGAAGCATTGTCTAAATGTGACTATTTGCGTTGAGCGGGAGCGTTCAATGGGAAAATGTCGCCACAAAATATCCCACAATAACAAAATAAGCACATATTCGGGAGCAATAACAAGATTAGTGCGGCTTTTGCACTTATTTAGTTTAGAAATAGAATACGAATTAATACAATATTGTAAACCGACAATGAAATAGCTGCTTGTGAAATATTCAAACAAGTTCCTTTAAAATAAAGCGGAAAAACTCTAACCATTTGCAGTAGAATGTTTTAAGTCGCGGAAGCTTAGTGTTAATGTCATTCTTGCAAAGTTTCAAACGACATTAATTGACGTAAACTTTGTTAGTAGAAGTTCGGTGTAATGAACAAACTTTCTAGTTTGCTTATTCTGTTGTAGGTTAAGAAAGTCATACTGAAAGTAGACAAGAGGTTGGGAGCACATATTTAACCTCAAATAGCATTAAAATGATTAAGTTATATATATCAAAATCAATCTTTCAATTTTGGTTAGTTTAGTTTTAGTGGTGAGCGGTTTAGAGAAAACCACCTCAGCAGGTCAACAGGACACTGGGTTCTTTTCGAAACCAATAGAGCCACCCCAGGCCTTAAATGGGTTGTGCGTAGGGTTTGGTACTTACCCCACAAAACCACAATTCCAATGAAAGAATATAATTACATCAGGCCGTAACCCGATAACGGGTTGTTATGGCCAGTTAAGAAGAAGAAGATGGCTAAGGGGTTTAGTACCTATCAATTACCCTATGGCTTTTGTATGTTTTATTTATAAGAAGGTGTACAGCCGCATTAAGCGTATACCAAAAAGGAAAAATCTAGAAGCACTCAATTTGGGTGCATATTTAAACTCTTGATATAAAAGAGTTAAAAGCGACTTGCATGCCGTCACGAAATTTTTCTATTACATACGTACGGTGCTAAGCTCACATGGGGATACGTTCGGCTGGTATTGTGTGTGCAGTGTAAATTTTTGTATGCTGTGCTAGCAATGTGAGCGAAAAGAACAGCATGCATGCTTATGTTAGGTTATAACTTTCGTGCACCTATGCTAGATGGCGCCACTTTATGCCAACTTTCCCACTTATATGTATTTCATGCATAACAGAACATTTACAGCTTAGAGTTCAAAATAAAAAAAAAGATCCCGTAGAAACTGCCGGTGTTACGAGCAAAAATGTAAAATTTTTCTACTAAACCAGTAGTAGTGCCGGTAGTTTTTTGTTTCAGGACTAAAGTTAAGCTCTTAAACAGTTGCAATTGGATTTTAAGGGTGGCCCATCTAAGGCATCCCAAGAACCAGTCTCCAATGCATAATTCATGACGATTTGAATTAATTTCCTTATATACTACTAGTAGAAAGAAGATTGAGCCGCAGCACAAATTGCGTTGAGTGGAATATGGAAAATGGCCGAAAATGAAGACGATTTTTGGCGTCAAATTACCATAAGTGACGAGGTACATTTCGCATTGAAGAGAGGGGTTAAGAAGCAAAATTGCCGCTACTACGCTTCCACGAAATAAAAGTCTGGTATGATGTTTCTGCAAAGACTATTGTCACAGCCAGTTAGCTTCAACAGATATCGTTATCGAGCCATAATTACAGTTTTTGATGCCCTTTGTGCATAGGATGAGCATGAGCAACTCCTGGTTTCAACAAGGCGGTACGGTCAACTTATTGAAGTCTATTTCCCTGGTCGCTTAGTATCCAAAACTGGTGATTTGGACTGGCTACTTTGATTTGACTTCACCGCACTTCTATTTGTGCGAACACTTTGGCTCAACTCAAGGCAAATATCATGAGTGAAATGTTGGAAAATGCCGAAAAACGAGCCCATTATGTCATAAGAGCCAAATCAATAAAATAAGTATAATTATTTTAGCCTGAGAGGCTTTAAGCTCACCCTATTATGAAGGACAGACAAGTCCTTTTTGTTTAATTTCGGTGCAATGGTAGGGTTTCCTGCCTATCGCAAACAATTGTACAGAAAGTATTGCCCAGATATACTCAATCGGAGTAACGGTTTCATAGTCGGTCAAGAGAAGCAGAAATTAACAGTACGACTTTGTTAGCTGTGTATCACGTCTCTAGGTCTGAACCTGAACCAAAATTACTTTTCAATTATAAAAAATGATCTTGTTTCAATTCGAAACTTGACGCACTATTTCGCAATCACAGTGCTTTTTTTTTAAAGGAAGTTGACGTTTTGGTACTTACTATAAAGCACGCCACATGTATATGGGCCACCCTGTATTTCATAGTAAACCGTTTTACATTTTTGTTTTTGTTTATACATTTCAATTCATTTGGAACTCAGTGCATTAGATTAGAGTGCATACAGTAGTACTCGAGGTACTTGCATACATTGTTTAACTAGTTAGTTAGTTTTAATATCTTGGCATTATCATTTGTTTTGATGAGCCCCCAATGACAGCGTTTAGCGTAAGATACTTGATACGAGATGCTAAGATACTAAGAGACCAACAGCAGCGACAACAAGTTGATGGCAATGTTTACAAGTCGCAGCTAAGCAGCTTATGGTTAGCTACAACAACAATCAAAAGGCCACAACAACAACAACAAAAACTGGAGAAATGCTTTCTCTAATGAAAGTGATGCGCTCCGCTGCGCAGCAAGCTGTGCAAATGCCATAAAAGTTGACAGCTGTCAAGGATTTTGCGGCCCAGGCAACATGATCAACTCAATGGCCATATACATATATATGTAAGTACTATATGTGTACAATTGGGTTGGACCAAAAAAGTTTTCCTTTTAAGAAACAAATGGCAGATTGTATCTTAGCCACATCGATAGTGCAGAAATGAATATCGATGTGCGTAAATTGGTACAGTGTATAAAGCACGAGCAGAAATTAGCTTAAAAGCTAGAGAAAGAAGCGATTGAACATTTCAAATTGATGAAGAAACAAACTTTGCACTTAACTTTTCTTACACGACTAGCTAAAAGTACAGCTGTAAAACTATCGATAGTATAATCGAAGTTTTTTTCATTATCGATAGTTTAAAGTGCTGCTTTCTAGCAAGGTTTTCAAGGTATATGCATAAAGGTATGCTATTCAGCGAGGGTTTTTATATCTACATACAGATACAATTGTACGAAATGTACACTTGCGTGTGCGTATGTTTGTGTTATTATGAAGCACTATAAAAAAACGTCATTGGTCCTGGCAGTGTTTTTTTACAGCTACGAGGGTGTATTGCTTGCTCTGCTGTGCTCGACATTTGTGGACCCAATGTCGTGAGTGTAGTCATACCTTGTAAAATGTACCTTGGGAAGGTTGGAAGGCATATTTTTCCCGAAAATAACGAGAATATCAAAAGGCACCACTGTCGACAGTTTTGCAGCTATGAAACTTCTGAAGCTACAAAGTCGGAAGCTGAGTTCATCCAATAAGTACAAATTCTATTTTGTTAACGAAAGCGGCATTTAAGCCAGAATGCGTATTCATCGTTCCCTGGTATGCCAATTGAGACATAAATGGTGTTCAAGTAGCCGATAAATTACCTATTTTGGTATCAGCACAAGAAATTGCTCAGTTTCTTGCATAGCTTTAGCCGTGGAACAGGTGAAGCAACAGTTAAATAAGACTTGGATACAAGAATTTTTTGGAATTTAACGGAATAAAAAGTGTTCGCGTGTAACAAAAGTCGGATGACGCATATGGTTTTAGTGCACCAGAAATCTCTTTCAGAGTCTGAGAAATCTATCAAGAAAGCATCTAGCCGACGGACTGTCTAGAGATTTCTATTAGATTATTAAATTTTCTAAAGTGCAATTTTTGTTATATCAAAATCCCGAAACCATAACAAGTAATTAATTACAATAATAATTATTTTACACTTGCACTCTGTTACAAAGTCAGTAAGTCGCTTGTAGCTCAAACTTAAGGTTATTAAGAAAAGGTTCCATGTCTCCTAACATACATTGTGTCCATAAGTAAGAGTCTCGAATAATATTCGACTTGCTCACTTAGCAACTAGCGAAATAGCTACATCTCGAAAGCCGTGCTAGAAAACCCTGCATCAATCTTTTGCCCATGTTTTTTAAAAACCAACCTTCGTTCACTTTAAATTCACGCTGACATTTATATAGAAGAGCTGAGCAAACAGTAACTTTAATCTTTGCTTTTATAATGTTGATTTCCACGAATGTTGTTGATTGAACCATGTGACATGAGTTGACTTTGTATCTTTAGATATTCTGATTGTACCTTGGCTTCTCGGAAAGGATACGCAACTGCTATTGATGGCACGTTTATATTTGTTTTTATGTAACTGACAGTTGGCTTTGATACATTGAAATCATCAGCTAATCGTCTTATAGTTATACCTTTGACGAGAATCTTCCAAATTGTTACTATCTTATAAAGTTTATGTGTTTTCTAGCGTTTCTCAGGCCTGTACACAAAGCGTAAAAGGGTATCATAGATTTGTGCAATGTATGTAACAGGCAGAAGGAGGCATGGTAAACCGTATGTTTCAGGGCAATAGTCCAGTCGTTATAGCCATATCCGTCTGTCTGTCGCACAGATTTCAAAAACTATAAGATGCAGAGACATAAAACATTCTCAAGGCTATCGAATTATATCGATATCGCAGCCCCTTGCCGAGGTTTATAGCAACTTTACTGTCATTTTCAAATATAAGCAAGACAATGGCTTCCAGTAAGATTGTGGTTGACTTTACAGTCCAACGGGGAGCGTCTTCTATGGATGAGTTCAAGAAATTCTATACAACCATGGCAGAACAGAAGCAATATTGCTTGAAACTCTTCCTAACACAAATAAACTTTTCCTGCTTGTCATTCTGAACTAAACGTTCCGATTAACTAATATAAACGCATATAAACTTGCTTTTAGATTTAAGCAAAAAGGGTTTTTCTTTAGTAATAGGCATTTTTTAAAACATAATTATGCATTATGTCAGGGCGTTCTTGCCAAAATTGAAGAAAACACGTGTTTTGGTCCAGCCTAAAGTATATATACTTATGTATATAAGCTATATACACCTCTTGCTCGGCTTTAAGGCGGCGTATGCGTGTGTGCGTGCGCGTGTGGGTTGTAAATTGTGTGTAAGCACTTGAGCCACTGTTATGGGCAAGGCAAAACATTGCGCATACGCCGCGTTTACCTTTACGCAATGTCTACAATTTGGTGTTGTTGTGGCTGCTGCTGAAAATGAAGCGGCAAAAATAATTGATTTTCATTGTTTGGCAGTTTGGCATTCAATAAATTGAAATTGCTTGATAGATTGAGTCAATACGTGACGGAGACTGGCTGCGACTTAATAGCTAGAGAGCAGTTTCAAAAAAGTGTCTTGTAGCGTCTCTCAAAATCGATGCGCTAATACAGTAGCATAAAAATAAAGTTAAAATTTGCATGGCATACGACGCACGCCCATTGCCAGGGGCCATCAACAGCGCCCGCGACCGCTCATATAAATACTATGTATATGGCCACCCACCAAAACACCAGCCCACTTGAGCCATCGATTTTCGATTTTCCAGCTGCTGCTGCTACCGCTTTTGGTTCTGCACAATGTCGTTGGGCTTTTCCTGTGGCAGCGGCAGCGGCAGCGGCAGCTGCGACTGTGGCACGTTGGCTTTTTTGGGGTCAAAGAAAAGCAGCAAACACACGAAGAGCCACATGGCCAGTGCCAGACAGAGAGCGCAACTGAGAGAGAGATAAGGGGGGGAGAGAGCGCGAGAGATTGGAAAAGTCAGCGACAGAAACTGAGAAAAGTCGACCATGGTATTGGGATTAGGATTGGACACGGGCATAAACATGAACGCGCACGAGCACGTCATGCTCGCTCGTCGCTTGGCCTGATTTTAATTATGAGCTGTTGCCAAGAAAATGAACACATTTGTGAATTCTACGTTTTGACCATGTTTTTGTGTGCGTACATTTGTCAAACAAGCATTTTAGTTTTGCAAGTCCATTAAATACCATTGTGCATAAGTACACACTCACTCACACTCACTCACTCACACTCACTCACTCACACTCACTCGCACACATGCATATATTATGCGCCAAAAGCCTCTTAACGTTCGTGCACATTAGGTTGCTAGTATGTAAATTAAACATGAAAATTCATAGAGCTCATTACTATTTTGCATTATTTATATGCAAATAATACAGTTCACAAAGCAACCATAGACCCAACCATAAGATGTATACCTAAGACTATATGATCCGTTCTGTTTGGCGTATTTTGGATGAGACGACGAGAGACTGAATATCTGTTTAATATCTAGATGAGCAACAAGAAGAGCACTTAATTTGAGTTCAACGAACTTTAGCTTAATTTCTAGGAAATTTTTGGTATATAAATACTTTACTCAGAAGAATTGGCACCGGGCATTGTATTTCAAGTCCGTGTCTTTCCCAGCTTTTATGCAGTATATGGGCTTTGCGTTGAACAGCCTCTTTTAGCCAAATTTTTTACTTCTTCGGACGGAACAATGTCTGGTTAATACCACGGATGTGCTATCCCATTATACCCCATTCAAGCGCCTACAAAGTTTCATTGACTACTTTTTGCCACATGCGACCGCTGAAAGATCACTTTGTCAGTACATATCTTTACATGTACATACATGTCTAACACAGCATATGCTTCTTGCCATGATTATTCGTTTTGGCCTTGGAAGCGTATGCTTGGCCGTGCTTACCCCACGATTTGCTGCGCTTTAGGGTTTCTTAGTGTTGCCACGATTCAATGCAAAAAACTGTTTTTAACTTGCCTTTGGAACAGTTATTGGTAGGTGTTGAGTTTACCCGTCGCCCACTGGAAGCTGTACAACAATTGCTAGCCAAAAATGCCTTGAAAACATTATTGTTTTTATTTTCAACGCATTTTTGGCTAGAAATTCTCGTTCAACTTTCAATGGAGAAAGACTAGTTGATGGCAAGCCAATTCCCTTGTTTACCTCTCCTACGGTTTGTAATCGCTTGTTGAGTCACTACCAAGCTTTCAGCGAGCTACTCTCGAGTTTGGCATGCATTTTGGCCTTGGTCCAATAACGCCTACAACTCAGCATCTTCACTACCACTTTACTGTCCTACTTCCGCGGTGTTTTTAGCCACTTTTAAAATGCCGTAACCAGTACTCACATGGATTAACTTACATGTTACCCAAAGCCTTCGGACAGCAAACGAAGTTCTTCAGCTTCACATACTTCATATTGCGTTTTTTGGCGCAAAGGTGGACTTACTAAGAGTAGACTGAAAGTTTGCTGTTATTGAGTTACTGATTTTTGGAGCGAAAGCATAATGCCTAACATGAACAGAGTTGCCAGATGATCCGAAACAGTTTAATGCTAGTTACACGACAACTTTTGTAAAACCCTCACAAAACTTATTTTACGGCAATAAAAATCTCGATTTTACCTAAATTTTTACTTTTTGCAAAAAAGTTCAATAGCTAGTTAACTCTCAGCGCCGACCTCGCTTTGCTCGCTCGCCCCAGTGCCTTTCTCGAGGTTTATTATAATCCGCTTCTTCTTCATTTTAATCTTCTTCTACATACTCATGCTCATCATAATCTTCATCATAAGGTTCATCACAATCTTTATCATAATCTTCATCATAATCTTAATTTTCATTTTCATCATAATCTTCATCTTCAGCTACAACTTCATCTGAATCTTCACCTTCTTCTACATCTTCCTCTTTATCTGCATCTTCATCATCATCAACTTTTTCACCTTCATCATAATATTAAACTTCATCTTCACATACATTTTCATCATAATCTTCATCAAAATCTTTATATTAGTCTTCATTACAGTCTTCATCATAACCTTCATCATAATCTTCATCTTCAACATTAACTTCATCTTCATTATCATCTTAATCTTCATCTGCATCTTCATCTTTCTCCTTATCTTCTCATCTAAACATACTTATGGTAAAAATTAAAATAAGATGTTAAAAACGCAATAAAAACAAGTATTTTGAAAAAAAACACTTGCTACAACAAATTTCGTTAGCTTAAAATTGAAGTTAGAGTAGAAGAGTGTAAGATATGGAATGTTGTAAGACATTTCAAAGAATATCTTCGACATATTCCTGCTAAAGCATAAATTGTACCCTTAAATGATCTCACTTTTTTTTTAAAAATACGTTGCAGAAATAAGTATGCCAAGTGTCTCTCTCAGTGTTGCGTTTTTTTTTTATCGTGCACTTAACAGTTTCTGTTGACGATATATTTATGAAATTGCCAGAAACACTTCCCACTGAAAGTAAAAGGTGAAATATATGCATACATCGTATACGCTCAATTTCCATTTAACCTGCAGAAGTGTTTTTTTTTTAAATAAATTGTATATGTGGGTAATGCGGTGGCCATTTTGAAAGTGTCAGAGAAGAGCAGAGCTGTGAAACACTCATTTGATTTAACTCAGTTTTCGTTGTTTCTCGGTCGAATTTCACAGCCATCATGTCGCGTTTGTCAAAGTCATATGAAGTAAATGAATTAGTGGCACCAAAAGCAAAGCAAATGTTAGTTTGTATCAATTATATTTATAAAAACCATAATTGTTATGTTACCAAGAAACAGCACTACGTTTCAAACCAATTTAAATGGTTTGCATTCGATGCCTAAAATGGAATAGATACATAGAATAGAAAGTATACAAGCTAATAGTTCGTATAGTTTGCTCAATCTGTTTGACATAACTAATACAGGAACTGTGAACTAGAATATGAACCATATAGAAGAAAAAACACAAAATAGCTGAAATAACTCAAAGAACGAGTAACAGAGATAGTATAGTTCAACAGTTAAAGGAAGCTGTTAACTTGATCGAACTAGTTCCAAACTTTTTGGCGCATCTCTGTTTTATACTATAAAAAAATCAAACTTCTATTTGAAGCATTATTATAGTGTTTAAAAGGATATTCTGTCGCGGTTTCCCTTGATGTACTGACTGTAACCGTGAGTACATCTGCGAGACATGGTTTCCAATGGAGACGGTTTCAGAGGTTAAGCCAACTGAATTATATAAATGTTTTCTGGCAAGTGAATGGGTCGGGATGGTCTTAGGATTAATTGCACCAAAATCAAAATAATGCACACTGGCTGGTCATCACATCGGACAGACGTCCATGGGGGAAGTCAAACAGTTTAACTATCCGGGCAGTTTTGTATCATCCGAAGGAGCAACTGTGTCTGGATGTTATTAGCAGAATAGGTAAAGCGCGTTATTGTTCTCTGTATAAAATTTCATTATGTTAAGGTTCTTCGAGTCCAGTGTCAAATCCGTACTGCTGTCTGTCTGGACTTGGATTCTCTAGCTTCCACTCGACAAGAATGCACACATACGTAAATCTCTGCCTGCGATACTTTCTTAAGATCTGCTGGCAAGAATTGTGGCATACAAGAGATCAGAGGCTGCCAAAATTGCGCTTGATTGGTCAAACGTTAAGCAGATCAACAGACCAAATTGTGAAGTGGTCTTTCGAATGGAGTCCTCAAGATAAGTTGTTAGAAATTAACATTCTTTGCCGTAACAGCAATTGAGCGCAATTGTTAGAATTCAATTTTACCGATTTGACCGGATATTCTTAGTCAAGCCAACTTTCGGCCAAAAAGTCATTCGACAATGTTTTAAAAATATCTTGAAGAATGTGGAAAATCTAAGATGGATTTTTAACGGTAATTTAAATGAAAACATAGGCAAAACCGTCTAGAGATTTCTGGCACACCCCTATATAGCTCGACTGCCAGTGCTATTTGCGAAATAGGCCCACTTGGTTCTATGAAAGATATATCTAGGCCTGAGATACCGTTTAAGAGCGAAATTTTATGTCGACATATAGAGAGAATTCAGCTTTCTTGTACAGTTTTACGTTGCCTTAGAATGGCTTTCTATCTCTCTCTCGCACACTTTCTCTTTACACGAGGGTTAGCAACTCCGTTCTTTTCTGGTTAGTTTGCAAGTTCATTTTTATAAGAAATATTAATGTGACCAGTTACCCATTTGAGGCAAACTTTGCTTCGTCAAGTTTAATTTGTTTCCAAGGAGTTTCAAACTTAATAGAGTTGAATCCTCGGCCATTACATTGAGTCGACGTGCAGAAAAGCGACCACTTTCAGCACTGCGCACAAATGGTTTTGCTCTTTCTCAATTTTGCCTACGAGTGAGTCGGTCTGACAGAGATGGCAACATAAGCAGCTACACACGTACGCTGTGCTGAAAATGGTCGCGTTTCAACAAAAATTTTGAATTTTTTAACGTTACAGAATTCCACTCTACTATCGCTTCTAGATATAAGCAGGGAATGCAAATCCTACGGGAATGACTGGTTTCGGTATTTTTTTTTATTTCAGTTGATTTCAATGAATTGAAGGCCGTGAAAAGTTTATATAGAGCTTATGAATTCCATTCAAAAGTAGCTCACGCGCGTACATTTCCTTTAAAGCGCTTAATAATTTAGAAAAACTATATTTTCTTAAACTGTTTTATAAGTATGCAGAAAAGTTTGTAGCTGCGCTCTAAGCAGACAGTAATTTTCTCTAATTTAAGTCGCAAAGTTTTACGCTTTGTTGGTCAGACGTGCCGCAAAGTTAAAGGAAAACTTTTTTGCCGTTATGGTCAGATATGTAGCAAATTATTGTTATTACTCTGTGTATCTTTTAGCTAGAAATCAGATACTTTTACAAATAACACTTGCACAACAATTAAACTTTCATCTCTAAAGCTATCGATATTCAAATTAAATTGCATTTACGCGCCAGCATTAAATTTCAAATCATTTAAAGCCAAATGCAGAGTTTCTGAATTGTAAACCAATTTGTTTGATTTTGGTTAGGCTCAATTCAAAGCACTCGTTTCCAGACAGAAACAACAATGGTGGAGACACAGTCAGAATATGCAGGGAGCCAAATGTCGGACTGGCCATCAAAAGTTGTTATGCATGCACACAAATTGCTCGCAAATAACATAGCTGTACATATGTACATATATTTTTGGTAACTGTAAAAACCGCCGCCCACTTTGCTGGGACATGTGCATTGGATTTGTGTGGCTTCTCACAAAGAGTTTCGAGCAGTTCATAAAAAAATGGCAAAAATAATTAATAAAAAAATGGCTTTGCTGTTTTGACTTTTAATTAAGCGCCGTTATTTAATATCCCGTGTTTATCAGTGAACAATGTTTTTGTTGTCGTTGTTCGAGCAGCTGTCCCGGGCATAGCCAAAATGTCAATCAGCTGAGCGGCTGCTATAATTTTAGTCAACATGGCAGCTGCCCGCACTCAAATTAATAAACGGACGGACGGACAACAACAACAACAACAACAATGACAACAGCGACAAAGACAATAACAACAACAAGCACTCTATATGTAGGACATGCTAAATGATAAACGCGAATGCGACATGACATCGGAACAAGTCAACTCATCAAAAAACATCGGCAAACATCAACAACGAAGTGTTCGATTAAATGTATTAGTATATAGATACTTGTACATACATATGTACATATTTTACAATATGTGCATACATTTTTTTGCGGATTACTGCTAAATGCTTAGAAACTTGTTGGCAACACACAAACTTGGCCGGGATAATGGCTTTGGCCATTTGAACTTTAACTTGACATACAAATTGAAGGCAATAGCAATAACAAGAACAACAATAGCGATTGCAAGCAGAACAATAAATATAAACGATATGCTAAAGTTAACTGCAGAACACCAACGTTTTTATGCTCTTGCAGAGTTTTCTTCTCTTGATACACATAGTGTAAAAGGGTATTAGAAGAAGAAGGCGTGGCAGACCATAAGTTGCAGGGGCAAATATTTTAAGCATTGACTCGGATAGCGTTTAGACCATGTTCGTCCGTCCGTCTGTAATCATAATGCGGCCCATCCATTGTGATCATGATTGAATACATCACTGTACATAATGTACATCATGATCGTCATTCAATCTGATCTGAGTTGTTGCCTAAATAATATGGTTTTAATAAACCCAAAATTTGAATGAAGAATAAGATTACAAGAACTATTTGGACATGACAACCTCAAGTTTTGCAGAGCTCCTAGCTTTGTTGTCCCCACACAAATGCGGTCCGCAATAATTGTGAAGTTAAGGCTCACAATAGCATTATGATATATTTTATCCTTTGACTTGACATCCCACAACGCAGGCAGGCAGGTTTCGCAAGACTAACAGTCAACAAATATTCTCAATGCGGTTTGCTCATTGAAAAACCGAAAAAAAATTATGTCAGTTCGGTATCGCTCTTAGCACTTTTTCTCGCTGCAATTCCTTGGCCTTGTGTTAATGGTTGACCAAAAATTCTGATCCGTTTTGTAGAAACAGCTTAACAGAAACCATTTGATCACGCGTGCACTATGTGTTTCTAAGAGACCGAAAACAAGAAGAGGGAAGGCTAAAGGGTCCTTCCTTTTTTGTCTTTATGTGCGCATGAGGTGAGGCACGAGATATACATATAGTAGGTATGCATATTCAAATATGTTAAGTTACATTAAGGGTTGTTTCAGGCGAACAAGCTCACAAGTCATGCGTGTACATAAAAGACTTTTTGCCTGTTTTGTATCTTTAAGGTGTCCTGGAAAAACATGAGCGATTAGAAATCGAAAATAATTATTTTCCCGTTTTCACCACTGCCAAGTTTTGGGTTCGACAAACTTTGAGTCAAATAACTCAAAACTTGACGGAAATTTGCTTCTATGTTGTAAAAATGCTCGAAACTGGAAAGGTACAAAAAAAAAATGGTCAAAAATGTGTTAATTTCACTCCCCTTTCGCCTATAAGCTGCTACACTACATATAGATATGGACATACTATATTTGAGCTAGAGTTACAAAATTTGGTGCAAAGACTCATGTGAGCCTAACCCCAATTAAAACTGTGTTCACCTTAAATTAAATTATAATTTTTGTTTTTATAACAATTGATCTTTAAGCAGCTGTGACATACGCTCAAAGATACTTTATGACTGAGCTATGGCGTATTTGTAGTCTGTAAAATATAGAGTACTCATAAATGTCGTACTCACGATGTATTTATTTGCCATTGTTGAGTGCATCAATACGTCATATGTACGTCACACCAAGGGTGCGCCATGCAAGATTACGTTAAGTAAACACGTTCTTCGAGTTTAAGCTATTTGCAAAAAAAAAGCAAGTTTTCGCGAGTTGCACAGTCACATTAACGACCCATCGACCCTATTTCCCTAGCGATTTTGCTCAAATTAGTGTGGAAATGTTCACAATAAATCATTTTATCGAACAAGGAAGAACAAGAACAAATCATAGCCCTATCATCCACATTAGAGTCGTGTAAAAACAAGACAGTCGGCTGGACATTAAACCGATATTTCTTCTTATTTCTGATTGGCCATAACAACCCGTTACCGGGTACCTTATAACACATTCCATTTGGAGGAAGGTTTTGTGTGGCGAATCCCAAACCCTACGTACAACCCCGTTAAAGTCCTGGACCTAAGCCCGTTTAGTTCATCTTTATGCGAATCAGCGTTCCGATGTGTTGTAATATTTGTATTTTTTTTTGGCCCGAAATGTACTAGAAAAGTTATGGGCCTTTCATTGAGATCAAGTTTGTTAGCTAGTGTCAGCTGTATTTAGTGTTGCGAGACGAACAAACTAAATAGTTCAGCTACGCGTCAGCAGTCTTAAATTTCCTGCTGGGCTATTTTGTAAGTCACATTCCAGTAACTGTTCAAGCAAAGCGTGTCTTTGTCTCGCTCACACTGGCACTAAATGAACTTGGGCAGTGTCTGCGGTCGCAAGCAGCAGTAGCTACTGCAGTACGCTGTTTGGCCATCTTCGCACAGTTTTTGAGACACATTGATTGAGCGCGGTCAAGGCCGCATAGTGTGAGGCGCAAGCAAAACACAAATGTGAGCACAAAAGTCTAATTATGTTAAAAATTTAATAATTTCATCCAAATTCCGGAAGATAAGTGAAAGGCCGTGCTTTGTTTTGAAGAAAACGCGTGACGCCGCGGCCACGAAAACAATTTAGTATACTTCTATTATTATGTACTTTCTTGACTTGAAAATTTATTTGTATATAAAAAGCGCCACTCGCAGATTTGAAATAAAAGGGCAAAGACAATTGAGATGCGATATTCTCATAAAAAAAAAAAAAATTTCGAAGTGCATCAAGGAATTTCCTGAAATTTCTTCTATTTCCTTCGTTCATTTTAAATTCACGGTATTGTTGATTTGATCGAACGTTTGTGCATGTGGCATGTGACATGAGCTGTCTTTGTAACTCTAGATATTCCGACGAATGCATTGCTTTGAACTTGGCTTCTCGGAAAAGATACGCAGCGGCCATTGATAGCACATCTATAATTGCTTTTGTGTAACTTACTGTTGGTTTTGAAATGTTGAAATCGTTAGCTAATCAATAACTAGTCATTCCTTTGTCGAGAATTTTCAGAATTCTTACATTCTTAAAGTCTTAAAGCAAGTAATATAAAAGAAAAAAACAATAATTTTTGGTATTCAATGCTTTGAAAATGGTTGTTCGAGTAGAAAAAACGTTCGATTAGCTGTAATCTTGGTCATTTTTTTTTTTTGCAGAAAATCGTAAAAACTTAAGGAAATGTTCAACTTTGTATTGCGTTTCGATTGTCAAAGAGAAGCATTTCGGTTCAAGTTCCGGAATTCCATAGAAGTTTCTGAACCAAGATATAGAAGCTGGGTATGATGATAAATATTTCGGATATGTACTAAGCAAATTGGAATGCAAAATTTTGTTTTTTTCGTTGCTTTGTCTTGTTGAAAATGCACAAATAGAGCTCTGCCAAAGAACCAACTACAAATACAAGGCCATAAATCCACATATCTAGCTTACATTGTTGCAAAAAACATTGGTCTCCAACTCAAAAAAGGGGATTACTCAATTTTATTGCTCATAAAAGTTAATATGCGCTCCGTAAGGGCAAATCCAAAACAATGTCTAATGATCAAAGTTGTAGAGCCTGGCAGTGGGTTTCGGGTTGTTTTTGTTGTTTTTAGTATTTTTTGTTGTTGTTGTGGGATACACTTGAAAACTGTGTTTTTATATGCAAAATATTCAGCTGTTGGTTTGCTTGAATTGAGCTCATAAATAATTTGGCTCATACCGTAATCAATACGGACAAACTTCTTGCCTTTGAGTGTTGTTTTCATTAATGTTGTTGTTGCTGTTGCTGTTATAGCTGCCATTTTGTTTTGACAATTTGCATGACATGCAATAGACCATTGTCTATTGATTGATTAGCTACAAAATGAGTTGCCAATAAAGCAAACCAACTTGTTAGCAAGTTCAAATTTTGGCTTTTCTCTTACGCAATTTTCTCAGCTCAATTCACTCTTGCGAACAGAAACTGACTCTTTTTCACTCTTTGCTAAAACTGTCTTCTGAGTTTTCCCTGCTTGTGGTTTTTATTAGTTGATTTAATTAGAAAAGTTTTTTGTGCCTCTTATTGGCGCAATGATTTTTGTTATTCTGTTTGTGACTGCTTGTCTGTCTGTGTGTGTTCATGTGCGGTTAACCCATTACAAATGTATTTGGTGTATACACAACTTATCTACAATAAATACTCTGGCCCATTTCAGCAGTAAATTTGTATAGACAGAGGTACAGACACATGGGAGCAAACTAAGCCAAAATTCCCTGTTGTGTTTAATAATGTGAAATAAGTAAAAAGAAAAGCCATGGCAAACATACACACACACACACACACACACACACACACACACACACGGGAGATACAGCTGCTAATGGTGTGTCGTGTATTTTTGAAATTCCCCAGCTTCGATATACTTATATGTATGTATAAAAATGAAATATTACGTATACGCACAATTGCACTGCTAAACGGCACATTATCAACAGAGCCACAAAATACTTTCGGGAACTTAAAAATGCCATACCCTGCGCGTGTGTGGTGTGCTTGTGTGTGTGTGTGTGTGTGTAGTATTTATGTGTGTGCTGCTTTATGTTGACAGAGATTATGTGACAATAAGCTTAGATAATTCATGCGGCAAAACCGTGCAGAGCAAAACACCGAGTCCAAGAGCCCAACAGCTGCAGGTGCTTTAATGTGCCGTGAAGTTGGAATAGCTGCGTGGAAGCTGCACTGAGCGAAACAAAAACAAAGCCACACAAGGGCACAAAACGCGGTCTCGGCCGCAGCCAACAGCCAACAGGCAGCTGTCAATTGTGTAAATATTTTGTGTTAAGTGTACAAATAGAAAATGCTGTCGATAAATCCAAAATAAGGGGCGGGATGGCAGCAGTTTGGGCCAATCACATGACTAGCCGTGCAAAGGAGTCGGAGCAACAGAGACAAACACAAAGAGTGAGAGAGATCGAGCTAGAGAGAGCTGTGGGACGCGGCCTGTCTTCTGTCTGCTGTCTCTTGCCTAATGCAGGGGCAAACAACAATTTTGGTCAGCAATTGTGGATTTAAATGGGTGGATTGCTTCAGCCTGGTTAGAGTTTGATTATATTGATGTGTTGGGCATGGCAAGGTTCGGTTTCTGAAGTGGGTTTGGCTTGGGTTGGTCAACTTATCCTAATGGCTGTCAAATATATACTATATGTCGATGGCAACTTTGCATGAATGCACAAATGCAAAATATTTGTCAGAGAAATAAACAAGTCAGTTAATATACAAAGACATATAAAAGGGATTAGATACATATGCAAAGGAGCGTAATGTTGTGAAGCTGTCAAATGGCCAATTAAGTTGTTACTCGTTATAAGGCGTACAAAGGAATTCTCAATTCGCCTAAGGCAATACTTATGAGATGTAATTATACATTTGTACTCTACGACTCCTTCACTTTGGTCAATTGGATAATCACTCTTGCCAATAGTAGAGACCACTCTCGCCCGCCGAAACTAACACTCTATAAGAAGCGGCTATGCTGGTTTGCATATAATATGCCTACGGTTGTAGATTGCAAGGAATACTTAGAGTGCGCACTAAATACCTTTGGTATCTCCGATTGGAGAAGGCGCCTGGATGAGTGCTCTACATTAGGCCATGAGCCAATAACGGGTTGTTATGTCCGGTTAAGAAACAGACACAGTTTTAGGTCTAAGAGACGAAGTATTTAAAATCTCTTATAGCATTACACACTCACAAAGCTTTGCCACAAACTCTTTATGAAAGGCTGCATCATCGGCCTATTGTCAAATCAGGAACACAAGATGGTTAATTAAAAATTTGGTTAATTAAAACTTATTTTAAAAATAAGTCTTCGATTGTTCTCGTGTGATCGAGTTCACAGCGTTTTCGTATATTCAAATAGATACTCTATCTTAATAACGTTTGACTAAGTAAAACATCACACAAACTTAATATTGTAGAGAATTTTATGCTCCGCAAATTTTGTTATAACTTTAAAACCTATTTGAAACCTGGGTTAAGAGTTATATGCTTACAAAAACTGTTTTTGGTTAACTTTGAACTCGAATATCTTAGGAAGCTCAGGTGTGATTTATTGAAACAATGTTTAATGCACATTTTTAGTTAACCAACTTTGGTTCCAAGATTGTAGCTTTGTGTTTTGACACCTTTGATGATCTTTGATCATAAGATAGATCCTGCATTTTTTGTATCTTCATATTAATGTGCTTTACGCTTCAAAACAAAACGAGTCAAAAAATTATATCAGTAGCTAAAGACCACTTAGCAGTTTATGTCTTTGACACTCTCCATTAGTTTCGGCACACCTTTGATGATATCGGCTAATTGAAATAGACTTTTTGTGAAATTGGTCGAAAGGCATTTAAGTGTTAACAGTTAAGCAAACAGTAAGATAAATGGAACAGCAACTGATGCTCATCTATTATTATAAATGCAAATATCGACGAAAATGAAGAACTTCGAAGTTGCTACCACATGAAATTTCATATGAAAAATAAGTTGCAACTGGCAAGATTTTTGTGTAAAACACAAAATTCACAAAAGTCTATTTCGAAATGATCAGCACGTCAAAACAACTCGATTCAGCCATGTTCTTCCATCTATCTTATTGTCTCGCCTGTTACTTGGAGCGCAAAAGAAATATGATCATGGAAATTAGTAGGAAGATGCTTCTTAATTCATATGTATTTAGTTCAATATTTGTAATCTGCGAGTGTAAAAGCTGCAGTTACTTAAAAGATTAAAGATTCTTGTGTAATTAAAAACTATGCAATCTGGGAATAACAAAACCAAACGCACAACAGATTTTAACTAATTGCACCCAAAACTTTCTACTTACTTTAAACTTTTTATGGCTCTAAGAGCGTGGCATGTGGGGAGCAAGCAAATTGGATACTTTTCCCTCCGGAAACACACAGCGTAATAAGCCACGTAGATAATGGAAGGAACAGTATAATTTACACCCTGGGGTTTGGAGCACAGTCGCTACTGCATGGCAGCTTACCTTGACATAAAACAGGCATTTCATAGAGAGTGCACTGCCTGCCTCGTAATGGATAGTTCTACCGCAAGTTAGTACATCTTTGGCTGTGTTTCATGTAAGTGCAAATAGGACCTTAGGCAATAGCTCTCTAATGGCTTAGCCATACGCCTTATAGCTTCAAATGTACAAGAAGTTCCTGAGGCTTTGCTGGACCAGCTTAATGTAATAGAGTAGTGGACAAAGGAAGCGCGCTCTAGCTGGATCTCTACCCAACTCATTGGTCTGTGGAGCTCATAAACCAGTAAAAGCTTTACACCCTTTACAGCCAACTGCTCGGAGGGCGACACATAAAGGCAATTATTTCAAATTACGTCAAGTCCTTTGGGCGGGCGCAGCAATTTGTTCATTGCCAACCAAATTAAGCTCTACAATAGTTTTATAATGTCAAGCTGAGCAAACTGAAACACATTGGGGAGGGAACTGCAGCAAAGAAAATGCAAGTCATGCAAAATAAAACTATTCGAAAAATAGCTCACTTTTAGACAAAAACCTGCACCGTGTGCCTCGGTGTACATTTAGTTGGTGACATTTTAAGCAACAAAAGTTTTAGTTGTAGTTGAATCACGACTTGGCATAGTGTGGCGCCGTCTAGTGCGCATACTCATTGTTGTGCTACAATCACGGCATGTAGGCGGCTTACGAGTTTTATACCCAAGTTGCATCATTAGCAAATAAATAGAACGAAAGCTACCAACATAAACAACAAAGTTAATTACTTTGGTCAATAAACATTCATCGAGTGGAATAGTTTCAGACTGTGTTTAATAAATGTCAACACATTAGTAATGGTAATTGAATAGTCATATACTATAGTTGTGCATTTAAGAGTTACATTTGTATATGTAGAGCACTTACTATATAATCCAACAATTCAAAGTAGACACAATATGTCAACCAACATGCGGTTAAAAGACTGAGAAAAATCAGGGCAAGAGCTTACTTTTCATTTAAATGTAAATCGCTTCAGCCACATAAAAGCCATTTTATAGCAAGGTACAGTTTCGCCACACATATAGGTATGTACACACTGACACATACACAGAGCAATGTGTGTGTGTACCTATATTTTTTTGAGTTATTGCAAACTTTGTTTGTGAAACATTGTAGATACAAAACACGTAACTTGTATCTGTGTATTTGACGCATGTGTGTGTGTGTGTGTGTGTGCGTGTGTGAGTGTGTGTGAGTGTGTGATTGTGTGTGTGTGCGCGTACGTGTGCGAGGTAGCCACAAAACGCAAGCAGATGCAACAAATGTTAACCGCAACAGCAGATTTTCAAGAAAAGTGCCTTAATTTGACAATAGCTGTAATGTGCATGTCATGGTGAGAAAGAGATAGATAGTTGGACAGAGTGAGCGAGATAGATAGATAGTTAGTAACGGCTGTAAGATGCCAGCTGTAATTGCAAGTGAGTAAATGCAAATCCTTTAAGTGCCACTTGAAACGACGACTGCAGCGCACAATGCAATGTTGTCCATGACAGCGCACAGTGCTGCGAAAAAGTCTGTTGCCGGAATGTCTTAACAAAGGCGTGCGCTGCTTAAGCTCGTGCCGTTACTATTTTATCTTAATCTTATCATAATCGACACAAACACACACACACACATAGACACAAGTATATTTGGCACAAAAGTGGCCAAGTTATCTGCATTTTGAAATCTTTTTGGCTGTGCATATTACACTTGTGCCTTTGTGTGTGTTTTTCAGCTAACCAGTCAGTCAGTCAGTGTATCAGTCAGTCATTCTGTTCATTCTGTCAATTGCAGAGATTTATTATATTGAATAAGCATTATGATTGTATATCATTTTGCGACATACTCGTTCACTTGAACAATTGTGTAATTTGCTTAGACAACACCAATGACAGGCCCCATACTTCAAAATTAAGTCCAAGCAACTACATAGAACCAAATGCTTAGCAGTCTCTTAAGTGGGCTACCCTGCTCTGCTCTATTCTGGACTGGCCTGTGCTTCTTATCTTATCAACAAACAATGCTTGAGAGCTCTATACAGCTATAAGTATGCAGGCATATTCCACCAACTTGATTAGTTCTATTATATACACACATATGTATATATACATAGCCATAATCTTAAAGGTACAAAAAAAGAGTCAAACTGGCGGCATTTAAAAATAATACCTAAAAGCGCATAATAAATAAAACATATGTTTAAAATTAGTAGCAATTAATATGTCAGCAATTGAAATAGCGTTTCGAACTGCCTTGTGACTAAATCTGATAGTTAGTTATCGAAACTTTTGTGCAGCACTGTAACGCTAGGACCGCTGAACAGTTATCATCAACATCTGCAACTGCAATTATGTGCATCGTACACGTGCCTCTCAAGTGTGTTGCCAGAGTGTAGGTGAGTGCCTGCAAGTGTAGGTGAGTGGAAGAGCGCAGCAACACGGCCCAAAAGCCGTTACGTGAGCAAAAGTAAAGTAAAAGAGCAAGCAAGGTAGCTCTTTATGAGCAACTATAACAGTTAAATGAATGAGTGCAATCACAATAGCTAGATAATAGTTATTAATCAAGAATCTACTCAATAAGTGTTTACTCTTTCGTTACTTTTTCTTCGCTGATTGATCGGAATTACAAAACTTTATGGGAAACATACATAAAACGCAAGCTTAGAGTAGCAATGATTGAGTAATGGCTATCTAAACTTGTTATTTATTACAGTAAATAAAAAATGTATTAAGTATACGAAAAATGGAAACAGTGCATAAGTGCTCAACTATAAGGTAGCGTTTAATCTACGAGAATCTAGAGCTGAATTTTGGACTTATCCGAACGAACAGAAGTACGAGTGTTAAGACTCATTGTCAGCGTTGCGTTACTTCAGCATTCTGTACTCTTTGGACTACATAAAATACCTGACATTTCCCGACTTTGAAGTGTTAACATATATAACGAATGTTTTCCAGACGTTTACACTATGCAACAAATTTGAACTCCATGAAAGGCCTATTGCTAAAATTAAATAAATTTGAGTTTACTAATTTCGAATTAGGAGAGTAGCGAAATTCGCAAGAAAAGAATCAAAGCAAATCAATTAATTACACAGGTCTACAAATAGCGGGGTCATGTCAGTTGTTGGCAAGCTGAGGGTCATGTCCGAAGTAATTTACTGCGTCTAATCCGAATCCGGGGCTAGAATTGACCCATCACGTAAGGATTTTGAGATATTTGAGGTTATCTACCCGGAAAACCTACTTTTGAGGTTATGTACAGTATTTTTGTGCTCTGTCTCTCAAGTTACATTATTTAGTACCACTCTAACTCTTTAATTGAGGAGTTCAAGAGATCAATGACTATAATTTTTTTCGCAAAGTTATGGTTATTGGAAGTTACGAAATATATCACTTCGGCGTCATTTTATAGGCTAATTCTGACCCCGGATTTGAATTCTACGCAGCAAAATACTTCGAAAATGACCATTAGATTTCCAACAACTAGACCGTGCTCACCTTGGTTTTTGGTTCAATGTTTCTCAGATGGTTTTATCCTGATTACAGGGCAATGAACTACAAATTTTTCTTCGAAATTAGAAAATTTGTCCTTCGTTACACCTTTTTCTTAGCTTCACCTGTTTGTATGCAGGTATGTATGTAGGTTACGTTATCTTTGACCCTGATTTTCATCAGCTTCGAAAAGTCTAATTTCGTTGAAATTTCGCACACTTATCAAGGACTGATAAAAACACAATAATTTAATAAGTTTAACCCATTATCCTTGACACGATTAGCAATGCTCTTGAGTAAAGTAATAAATATATATATTTTATACTTATAGAGTAGGCAAGCATTTTACAAAATTTTATTCAGAAATTTGATTGGGTAGCTGGTTCCACCGACACAAAACGCAGGTGAGTATCAAGGCTCACAGTCAGGAGAGGACAGAGCAGCTCGCTTGAAGTAAATGCGGCAGCAAGCAGCTGAGTATCGAAAATCACAACAAGTCAAAGAGAGAGATCGCTTGCAGCAAGTGCGACAGCACACGGCCATGATATAAGAATAGAAGGTATGCTTACTCTGCCTAAGAGAGCAAGCTTGAGAGGCGCAAATCACTTTCATAGTTGAAATCGGCAGCGTAAGCTTACCTTGTATTCTAATACTATGCACACAGCTGAATATCGTGACTCACAATCGGAAGAAGATAAGCTGAGTATCGACTCAAAATCAGTCGAAGCGAGAGCAGCTTGCTGATAGCAAGTGCGATAGCACATAGCTGAGTATCGAGATTAGCAATCGGAAGAAGACAGATTAGTTTAAAACTAAAAAATTAAAAATACAAAATTAAACTATAGAAAACATCGTTGAATGGTAAAAAGAACTAATAAGTGAAAAATAATTTTTAATAAAAGAGTGGCTCATTTACTAGGAGATCGTCATAACTCAAACAATTCGATTTGCAGAAAACGTGTTTAAAGTTTTGAATTTGCTTACACCTAGTCGAAAAAAGAGTAACATTTTGACACAACATAAAGCAGGCTTTAATCAACAATTCTGCATCATTAACTCACATATCAAATTTTTTGAGTTATAACAGTCTTCTAGTAAATGAGCGATATGTAATTAGCTAGAAAATTAATAATTTACAACAATGTGAAATGGTGCCGTTTTTTCCTCGAGTGAAAGTGAAAAATTAGACTGTTATTTACTCATTTTCAAACAATAGCTTCAGTACAAAATGTTTTTTAAATTTTGTTGAAATAATTAGATAGCTCGATTCGCATACCATTGAATTTGTCGTGACTGAAACGTTATGTTATGGTTTTCAAGGGGTGAAATAATTTCTTTTTTGTTAAGATTCTTTTTGTCAAGAATTTCCGTCCAAATGTTTATATATATAGATAGCGATGAACAAAGAAAAGTCCCTGTTTTATACAGTTAAGCATGACTCAACGAAAAGAAGAAGAAGCAGCAAAGTCAATTTAAGCAAACTGACTTATGTATGGAATAAAAAGGCGGAACAATTTCCAGAATTTTTGCCGGTTGTTGAAATTTTGTGCAATCACAAAAATTGGCAATTGATAACATATGTTAACCAGAAACTTAAAACCTTGAAACCATTCAACAAAAACGGTGCCCGACATGGAGATAGTCGGTACCCGTTTTCCGAGGAAAATCAAATTTCTTTGCAAATGTTTGTAACGATGCGTTGCGTAGTATAATAGGCGTAAGCAAGTTAACTCTATGGCGCGATGTTGGGAGGCTTATGAAGGTAAAGGTCAAGGTCATGTTATAAGCATAACATGAGTTAACATAGCAAATTTGGTGGCTCAAGCCCAAAAAATTACGCTTACGGAGTTAACTTCCCAATATGTTGGTAAGGTGCATGCACCAGCTATTTTCTAGAATAAGTAATTAAGCTATTTCAGACCTTGCAAAGTTAGTACGACTATGCAGAATGACGTTGAGCAACACACGCATCTCCGTCATGGTAGGAAAGAGCTGCTTCGAGCCAAGCGAGGCTTCAGATACGGCGATGCCTCTGCTGTGACCTCTCCAACCTAGTGATGGAGAATGTGTTGCGAAAGGCCGAAGTACATCGGAACGGGACTGTATTCTGTTGCTTGCATACGCTGATGATATCGATATCGCCGCTCGTACTAAGCGAGCAGTTATCCCTTTGCGGCTATTGAAAGAGAATCTGCCAAGGTGGTTTTGATTGTACATGAGAGCAAGACGATAAGTATATGCATTTTGCGAGAGAGAGATTATGGCCAGTTAAGAAGAAACCCAGAAAAAAAAATATTAATATTTCTTAAGTTAAATTTCGTTCCAGCTCTAAAATTTGCACATTATTACTTATACCTATAAAAGTTTATCTCCAACCTGCATATAGAGCATGGTGTGCGTGTATACCATGAATTCTCACACGGCCGAGTGAGATATCGTCATAATTCGACAAACTTCATCTGCGTACCAAATTGCAAATTTCTTGCTAAAATTTCTATCTCTTTTATAGTCTTTGATTATCAGACGTACGGACATGGCTGTACCGACTGTACTATGGCTTCTGCACATTTTCGACCATGTTCTGCAACGTCTCCTTCTGCCTGTTGCATACATTGCACTAATCTATAATACCCTTTTGTACTATGTGTATGGAGTATCTGAATAATAATTGCAAAAATGCAACTTGTTTCCTTTATGCCTAAGGTCCGAAATGCCCTCGATACCATGCTTAATTGCATACATATATGAAAGAGTGTACGTTTTTTCCAATATTCAAAATATACTAGAAGCATATCGAACTTCTATGTAACTGTTAGTATATAGTACACATAAAGCAGTAACAACAGTCAAAATTTACATTTCTTATTGAAACAAGCCGATTAAAGCAGGTTTTTAGTTTCATTTTAAATTGTACAGAAAAGGCTGTTCCTTTTGTAGCTCATTCAATGAACAAACACACACACAAAAGGGGGCGACTGTACAGTAGAACTGTACATTCATTACCATTTACATTGAGTAATCAATAAGGAAACCTTATTTGAGCTACAATAAAGTAGCCCAGCTTAGTAAAGAGCTCAGTTCATTACTCAGTCAACAGACAATAAATGTGAATATAAAAAGCCTTTACAAAGGATTTTAATGAAATTCTTGAACAATAAACAATGAACATTAAATAGAAGTACTCCTACAGGTATGCACATATCAAGTTAATATTCATCAAAATCAATATCAAAGCCAGCTGCCCCGCTTTGCTAGCGTTTTTCCAGCTTTAGAGTAACTGCTGTCCAAAACAAATACCAAATGCACTGAAGCGACAACAAAGGGAAAAAGAAAGTGAAATTCTACGTCAATTGTGTAACGCCCCGGGGTGTTACGCCTACCTTTTCACTCTCTACCACTCGCTCTCTTCATGGTCATGGTCGTCATCGTTATTTATCAAGTTGCCGCGAAATTTTTGACGCAAATCGAATGAATTGAAATGCAATCGAGTGCAAATAATAAAATATTGTAAATGCATGCAAATTACAATACTACAACGAATGGGCTTCACCCGTACAGCCGCACACCCGCACACCCACAAACACAGACAGACACGACACGCACACCGCATCAGCAATACGTTTCAAAGACACAAAGACAAAGCTTGCGTTCGTTCAGGCTGCTGTCATTCGCATGTGTCCGAGCGACCACTGGGCGTATACGTGTTGCCAGATATACATACCTACCAGCATACTAGCAAAAGCTACCTTAAGCCCTGCACACCCTCTTTGTACACACAGTCGATCAAGTTTTTGTTGTTGTTTTGGGTTTTAACGTTGCAAAACAAGGCAAGAGTTTCTGTACATTTTCTTTTATTTTTTTTTTTATTAAATTTAAATGAAAATTTCGCTGGTTTTGTTTTTCTTTTCTTCTACAATTATGAAAAATGTATGAAATAATTTGTATTTCGCGTTGACTTCTTATTTGTTGTCACTGTAGCTTACCTTTAGTCGTTTTTGTGTGTTGTTGTTTAACTTTTTGTTTTGGTTTGTTTCTGTTGCAGTTTTTCCTTCTTTTTTTTTTTTTTAAATATAATATTAATTTTGAACGGAAATCCAAATATGTATGCAATAAAAATAAATAAAACATAAATTTATAATAGCGCTTTCAGTGCTTTACATCCTGATTCTGCAAACATACACTCAATCACACACATACACCCACACCTTTTGGTGGTCTTGACCACGCTGTGTTCTGTCCACTGACTGGCTGCTGTTGAGTTTCTACCTTGCTGTTTGGTATTGGTTTATTTTTATAAACATTTTTGTGCGCTGTGCAACACACGACCAGGGAAATTCATACACTCGAGTGCTTGAACGCTTTTCGCTTTTCCATTTTCTTTCTTCTTTTTAGTTTATTTATTTTTTCGTCAGCTTTGACTTTGGCCAGTGTGTGTGTGCGTATTTTATAAATAAGTTTCATAAAATGGCCACCGTTTATTAACTGAATGCGATCGTGAGTGGATACTCATCGGCTTCAAAACGAATGTCAGCCAAGAGTATATAACGATAGGCTAGGTCGCAGCTTCGATACTCTTTGTCCCATTGCATGTAACTTTTTAACGAATTCACTGTTTTTTCTAGTTAACAAGTAACTTTTCTTTCACAAAATACGTTCATCCTAATGATATCTACTTCGTTAGAGTTGGAAAGATTCGTCTGCCCTGTTTGGACTAATCATAGGTCACGCGCCTCATTGACGACACAATGAGCCACTTGCGTGGCCTGTCTTTAAGAAGTTCACTCGACAGAGCAGTTTCTGTACCACTGTATGGCATTCGCAAGAAGAGGAACACTCCCTTTATGCAGTCTCGAATACCTAAGGGAATCGGGAAGATACTGTTAATTGGAAACTTCTATGCTAGTCTACACTGTTGTCGCATTCTTGTTCTCATTTCAATATTCCTCTCACTCTCTTTACAATTCCAATCGAACATGGCTCAAATGGTAAGTCGGCCTGTGTATTAGAGAAGGAGTCAACTTATACGCATCACACATCATGTCTCATTTTGGCAGCAACAACTGTGCCTGGTACGTAAGTTTACTCCGTGTAAAGAGCGGGTTAGAGAATATGGCCAGTTAAGAAGAAGAAGAATTACGTAAGTCTTTTGACATCTATAAAACACTTCATTAAACGAAGCGGCTTAAAATTTCAAAATTCTGCTGTTTCTTCTAGCTGTTAATATAATCATCTGCCATGCCTACTGCATACTTCTATCTTCTCGGCCGGAACTAGGCGTTTCTTCTATTCTTATGCGCTACGAGATCTAGATGTTTATATGATCAAGGTTACACATATGGTCTGCCACGCCTACATCTATCTGTTATATGATAACCTAAGCATGCAGCTTTGCAAAAGTTTCTCAAACAAGTTGAGCATTAAAGATTTGTTTAGCAGTCAAACATAACGTTTCAAAATTTGCCCAAAAAACCATCTGCTTCGGCCTTATAGAAAGTGCACAGTACGCACATAAAATGTCACAGTAATTGCAACAATCATAATACGCGTACTTTGGGCACAACTCAATTATTGCATTTCGTCGCAAATTCTTTCATCGGCCAAATTGAAATCGGCACCGAAAATGCGTTAATTATGTGAGTTTTTGCCGCAGCTTTCGCAGGCATTATGTTATGCCAACTGACACTGAGTTATTTGTACATTGTACACACTACTACATAGTGAATGAGCTATTATTGTGAGTGAATGTGTCATGTCTCTATTAAAATCCACTTGATGGCTGTGGCTATGACTGTGGCTGCGTCTGTCTGTACGATTAGAGGCATCGACCACAGGCCCATAAATTTTGTGTTTTCTGCTAGCCCAAAGATTCCCAGATTCCGAGATTCCTGCCGCACCCCTTGACCAGCTGCCAACAAGAATTTCAATTTTTGATGAATTCTTAGACAATGTGCGTGGCCGCCATCATCAGCAGCATCATTACCATTATCATTATCATTATCAATACCATTATCGCCGTCAACAACGTCATTATTGTCAGAGATGCTCTCTTTTTGCGCTCACAAAAGAATATTTTTAACCCGGCTGCCGTTTTATGTTGGCCCAAAAAAAATGTGTTAATTTTTATAGGTATTGTCGTTGCTCTCAGTGTGTTCTACTTCTTCTTCCACTATTTGTTTTTACTGCTGTTGCCCGTCTCTACAGCTGTGTTTTGTTTTCTAATAATTTAGTTGGCTGCCAAAATGAAAGAATGATATTCTTAGGAGGCCACAAATTTTACCTAAGATCTGGCTAACCGCTAAATAACTAAGAGCTTGCGGCTCGTTTGAAGCTATTAACTATATAGACTGGGGCAAGGTGTTCTTGAGTTCTGCTTTTGACAAAGAGTTGACCAAAGGCTACCAACTGGCACTTGTGGTCAGTGCTGTTAGGCGTTAATTGTTGTTGTGGCTTGCTTTGTAAATTTGCAATTTATACCTTGTAGCAGCTATGTACATATGTGTCATAAAATTACTTTTGTGGCTTAGTACAAGGTTGTGGGTTATGCTAATAAAGCTTGCTTCTTATCTAATGAAAATGTCTGTTTCTGATAACTAAGGTGTTTGTGCCAACACATATCTATATATGGACTTAAGACAATGTGGTCGTCGATTGTGGTGCATTCTCAAGTAGCTATTTATATACAATTTCGTAAAGTTATCATTTTGTGGCAAACAAATCGCACAGACTGGCTTGGAAATCTCGACTAGCGCACTATATGAAACGTTTAAGGCGAATTCACTGGATGAAGAAAGATCTTGAAGGCTGTTTAAGAAGGGCGATGGAAGAAGAGTCAATGTCTTCGTTGCAAGCAGTAGCTAGAAGTCGCACTAAGTACCACTGATAGCTAGGGAAATGCGTGCACGTAGCAGAGATGCCTGGAAGAGTGCCCTGTATCAGGGTGTAATGCAGCAATGGTCAGTCAAGAACAAGAAGATGATCTTGCATAGTTCGATTAAAAACGATTTCTGGCACTTCATGTTTTAATGCGGTTAGTAAAGTTCCAACAGTTTGTGATTGATGTTTCCTAGAATAGTGAACTAAACATGTAACTAGGGAAATTCTGAAACTTTTTTACTGAATACATTACAACTTTAATTGTGTATTAAAGTGAATGAAAACGTCAATGACAATGGAAAAAAAATGCATACAGATTGATTGGGCAAATATACAATTGATTCACATAAATAACTCATGTGACTTGCCTTTTATTCGACATTTTCTTAATTGTAGCTTATAATCATAACTTGTATAAAATAACAGTTTAGCAAGTGATCTGTGTGTCAAGATAGCGGCATACAATTGATTAAAGAGTCTTGTAAATTGCAAAGATAACTCTGAACTGAGTGCATAGTTATAGCATCAAACGATTTGTAGCTGAAAGATCAAGCTTTCGAATGGTATATTACATTCCGGGAATTAAAGCAGCTTTCTGTACTAACTTTGGTTCCGGTTTAGACCCAGTCTGGAACTGATTGAAGATACTACTTACATATTACTGTCATAAATTTTGTCTGAGTGTCTTGATAAGACATATGCTAAACATGCAGTGATCCATGTGAGCTGTCAATTTATGCTTTCAGCTGCAATATATCATAAGTTTAAAATTTATGATGATAAATGAAGGGTCCAAGTTGCCGCTTTAAATGCTACAAGCAAAACAACATTTGCGACAACAACAAAAAAGCGATAAATTGCTTACAATATATCACGAATCTCAGCTAATATCTCAGGAGCGCCTACGCATCACAGTCAGCCAATCAGTTAGTCAGTCAGTCGTCTAACTAGCCAAAGTCATAGGCAAAGTGACAACAGAACTTTTATTGCGACTGTAAACTATAATATCCATATATGGGCCAGTCATATACATATGTTTAACATGTATATGATTGTTGTATTGATATGAGTGCCGAGTATGAAGAGCCGAGCAAACCTGAGCAAAAATCGAATTGGTCTGGGTCATAAAACCAGTTGAATTGTAATCAAAACTCAGCGCCAACGCAAACAACAATGCCCATTGGCAATGTAACTGCCAATAATGGTGCTTTTGCCTAGAGTAGGAGGTGGCAGATCATCAGAGGGTTGCAACCGCTGCAATCTTACTTGTTTGGTCTTTGGTCGTTTTTGCCGCAGGCTCTAACATTGTATTGCACTAATTGCATACTACACACACACACACACACACACACACACACACACACACACACAGACATACATATATGCAGATAGTAAGATATGCAAATAGTCAAATTCGTTTAGCTGTGACTGCATTTTGGCTTGCTTCACGCACTTTAAGATCTCACTCACTCAGTGACAACCTGATAACACTTGAGCACTTTCGTAGACACGCAAAAAAAATTGCAAAAAAAAGTTCGAAAAGTTGAAAAAAAAAAACACAGTACGTTTTTACACAGTTCGGCGAGCGAAAAGCAACCGTGTAAACGCAAACGAAACTAGTTTAAAAATAAGTTGCACGATTTGACGAGACACGGAGATTGGCTGTAGTACGTTATACGGATACGGATGCGCAGTGGTTACACGTGGATATTGACCAGTGTTGGGTACGTTTGGTTCTATTGTTACGGTATTGCTGCCGCTGCTGCTGCTACTGCTACTGCCGCTGCTGTGGCTGTGGCTGTTGCTGCTGCTGCTGCTGCCGCTGCTTGGGCTGTTCAACTTTCACGCTAGACGTTTGCTTTGTAACTGAAATAATGCTTGAGTGTGCGGCGTTGGCGACAGCGAAGCGCCAACTTGGCTTCATATCGAACATGTTCGAGAGCGAGCACCTTATCGCTTTGGCGTTAGGTACGAGCAGCTAAGGTTGTGTGTAGCTTAGTGAAAGTGCAGCAGCCGGCTGGTACAGTTACAGGTGCAAGCTTTGCTGCATATGTGTGTGTGTGTGCGTAGGTGTGCACAACAAGTAACAACAGGCTACGTATTGTTGTTGGCCCGGACACATGGCAACATGTTGGCTTCGAACATGTTGCATGCGAGCGTCTAAGGGTGCTGGCAACCGCCAAGAGCAAGCAAGCATGGTTAATGTTGTTAAGCAATAAACAAACACAAACAAATCCGGAAGCTGCAGCAGCAGCAGCATCCCAATCTCTGCCAAGGATTGCTCATTACGGACAGCGGCATTGACGCAAGAAGACACATTTGTCATAGGGATTCCTGTCGAGAATTGGCGCCACAGTTTGTTTGCATTCGGTGCAACGCGGCGTATGATTAACAAAATTTGCAAGCATTTTTTTTATCAATGCTTTGCAGGTCAGCTGGCAAAAAGACTGTGTGCCTTCTATGCGTCGTGGGACCTTTGGCTCCAAAGCACTCTTCCGTTGCCTGCAACTCTTGGCACTGCAAAGAACCCAGTTTTAAACCACTGACAGCAGATCAGCACAACTTGAAAAGTTGTGGAACTGTTTTGCAAGTTTTTCCTGCAGTTGCCGTGTTTGCCGCTCTCTTTTCTTAGTAGTTTTATTATTATTATTTTATTTGTTCGGAGCATTATGAGTGCTTGGAGTGACGTGCCGGGTATCTCTCTGCCTACGTGCTTTTCATTATTATTAACATTCTGAGTTTTTCCATTTGCGCTCGTTTGTGCAAGTGTTTCTTATAAACTTTAGTGTTCTTTGCTTTTGTTGTTGTTTCTACTGCCACTTGCTGCTTACTTAATTAAGCTAACAATACAAATTTTACACTGGAGAATTTCCAATGGCTGTAGACTTTGTTATATAAAGCAGCATTTGCCTTGGCCCACCTGGCTCGCATCATAAATCCAATAATAATCAACTTCAATCAAAAGTAAAACCGCAAGCCTAATCAGACCCAAAACCGTTTCCAATGCAAAATGTGTTCATTTCCTTTGCTGACTGCCAACAGATTGTTGCATGCACTTAATAATGGCTTATTACAGGCAACCCAGAAACACGCCCAATCAGTTACAAGCGCAGTCACTAACTAACATGTGCGCTGTCCTTTTATATCGGCTTAGGGTAAAACTCAGTCAGTTTAAACCATTTTTATTTTATGATTACCTCGTTAAGTTGTAATTAACTGAGTTTAGAAGCTAAGCCACGCCCATAGCTAACGCGTGCCAAGTTTATTAAAGAAGTTTAATTGTTTTTGTGTTCATTGCCTGTTACGGCATTAGAAATGTGCAATTGCAATTGCAATTATAGTCAAAGAGTTGATTAATTTCATATGAGTTTCAATTTACCATAATTGGATAAGACTTATGATATAAACAAGCCATTTCAGTACTTACGCAAACGACAATGTATGAAGTACTGCACACAAACTTACCTGTAAAATAGAAAGAACATGAGCATGAGAATGTGTGAGTAAGAGTTTCATTAAGTGGCCAATAAAACTAATTGTAGTATTTAAAGTTCATTCAATGTTATAAAGTTTAATTAGGCTAATTCCCTTTCATTAACTCCCTATTAATTAGCTTTTATTCTTGGTCACAAAAATCATTCGTCACTGCTCATATGTTGTGTGTGTTTTTGGTTGTCTTCTAATTTTGTTTTTGCAGCTCGAATAAACACTGCAGTGGACGTGTTTGGTTGTATAATTACTTATATGCATTGTTATACGAAAGTGTGCAAAGCTTTAAAAGCTCTTTAGTTTCAGCTAGGTGCTGGTCCTGGCTAAGCTTTGTGCTAATGTGCTTTCAATGTGGTGACTAAGGCCAGGCGGTTTCTAGCATTGTCTTAAACCCATTTGAATCAAGTTTATCAAGCTTTAAGTTCGAAAGCTTTGTTGATGGCAAAGAACTTAGCTAAGCTTTTTGTTGCCAATGCATGCAACTTGGCGAATGAGTGATTTTTTAGTCGTTGGCTTGACCGTTAATTGTGTTTCAAAATTATATTCAAAATTTTTGGAATTTTGAAATACTTATGAAACAAAAGCAAAGCTTCTTATGGTTACATGCCCACAGGAAAAACGTAAACTTAAATTTGTTAAAAATGTGTCATATGATGTAATTTGCGTTGTTTGTGTAAGACCTCATCTATATACATATATACAAAAATCTTGCAAAATCTGTTCGTGATCGATGATCGGGAAAACCAAATCGCATATTTTTTTTTTTGTTGGGAAGGCGATGTCTTTGTGAGTGTTTTAAGTTATAGAAGGTGTCTGGGTAGAGGTAGAGGTATAGGATATAAAGATATTGGTACCAATAGTTTGAAGAAGAGTGAGAGAAATATGAAGTTTGAAGGAAGATGAATGGAAAGGGGAATGGGAATGGGAAAAATTAATTTATATAATGAATTTACTGACGGCTTTATCAATGCGCCGCAGAGCGCGCGGGTTGAGCTAGTATTCTATATAGCAGAACGTCTGTAATTATACTATCGATGTGTTCTATGCTATCGTACTTCATGTTTGATGTTGTAAGGACTTTAAGTAGCAGCCAAACTCAAAACACATTCAAAACCCTATACACTGAAATATCTTATAGTTGTCGAGAGTAAAGGCTATTTGAGTCAAAAATTCTAGGCTATTATTAATGCCGATGCATAGCTACATACCTTTTTTATTATTTCCATTACTGTATTCAAATATTTCAATTTTTATTCCTTTTAGCATACATAAATCTCTATTGTTATTTTTATTGATTCATGCTGCACTGTTTTAAAGGGCAACATCAGAGGGGCAACAAATTTTACGATAAAAATACAGAAAAATTATGTTACTACGATAGCCACATTTAGTCAAGTTCAACGACTACTAATAACAGAGCCATTCAGCTGTAAATTATTGCCAATAAATTAACCAGTTCTGCTTAGGGGAAATGTGTCGAAAGTGGCAAAAGAAGTTGTATAAGAAGTGACTCAGAGTTAGGTCAAATGTAAAGGTGCAACAATTTAGTGTGCCATCAATGTCAATAATGTAAATCAAAATTGTTGCGAAATAAAAGCATTGTACCCCGAATTTCGAGTGCCAAAACAGTGTGAGTGAAATAAGTCAAACGAACCATCCATTATTTGATCGAGCAAGCGCAACGCTTAGTTCTTCTCTGGTTTCTCAAGCCTAACCTTGTTTCCAGTGAAATTAAGGTGTCGTATCAGAAGGAAATAGCGAAGATTAAACCTCATAAGTAATTTATTTAAATGATGTGAAATTAAATGTTGCCAAATACACGTTTGGGGCCAATCCACTAGCCACAACCCGTAAGTTCAGAGATCTCAAGCTGTTCTAAGCTGGATTTAAGCAGCTTTCATTAGGCAGGCAGGAGCAAGTTCCAATGAAAGTCCTTGCCTAAAGGCATTTTATGTATTGAGACTATGCGTCCAAAAGCTAGTACTAAGAATAGTCTGTCGAGATGCTAAAGGAGAAAGATCCATAAAGAGAAGTCTACAAGCGAAAGATATATATGCCAGTTTAAGAAGCATATAGAAACGAGAAGAAATGATTTCTGCATAGACTCAATGCGACATTGATGACAAACGCAGGAGTTGTACTCAGACACCGGGTGGCCAGGGACATTTCAAAGAATTTTCGTGTTGTAAGGATTATTACATGTCTCAGACCATCGTTTTATGTAGTCGAAAACACTTCTTTTTTAAGTATATTTTGATCTCTTTCAACTGAATTTTAACCAAACAGCAATCTTTCGATACGCCGTATTTCTTTCCAAACGGTACTCGGCTCATAACCAATCCGGTGAAGTGCTAGAAATACCTTAGAGAGAGTTGAAAATCAATAATATTTGACTGAATTATTTTTCAAGATATTCCAAATGAAAATTAGATCAAAAACGCCTAGAGATTTCTGGCACACCCCTGATTATGTTGGAGAAAACATTTTCTGTGCGAATATGACGAAACCTTAGGAAATCGATTTAAAAGCATGGCCGAACGAGCTCTCAACCGAAACGAGCACTTTTATAAAGTGTATAAGGCACCTTATAAGCATGTCCTTAGGCCTGGAAAGTCCATCATCGACCAAATATAGACACAACGCCAAATGCTGGAAAAGATACACCCCTACCAAATCAACACCATCCAATTTTTATGGATTATAAAGGTGCATTTGTTAGCCCGTTGAGGATACGTCAAGGTAGAAAAGATGCTGTCCGAAACTTTCGATACCGAGCGATGCTTCTGACAAAGTAAAGCCATCTTCTGTGACCTCTTCAGCTTTGATAAATGTATGATTTTGCTTTGTCGTGCTGAAGCATGACGGCGAAATACTGGGGCCTTAATTGACTTCCTTGCTAAACCCCTGACTGAACACAAACAGTTTTAGAAACAACACCTAAAGATAACCTAATAGGTTCTGTTCATAACTATGAAACTTACACTGAATATCCAAAACCCTCATCTTAAAAATGAAAAGTTTATGGTCTACAGAATCGAGAGCCCATATAAAGTCAGAATGCATATATGACATCAGGTTGGTGTTCATATGAAAAATCCTTTCAATGTGAGGAACAAAAAAAAAAAGTCGAACGATCGATCGTGAAGCCTTGATGACAGTGAGCGATAAGTTAGTGAAAAGGTGAATCGTTCAATGCAGCAATAACCCGGCCCTTAGAAACATCAAATCTGTTGATGGTTATTAAAAGAAGATTTCCAAAAACAAGAGAGAAAAAACAGAGTCAAGTGAGAATTAAATAATGTCCGCAAGATAACTTGTACTTGAGGTACGTTATCGGGGAACAAAGTACAGCCTGAGATTTCAAAAAAGTGCTTTATATTATATCCTTCAATTTAGTATAACTAAAATTCTATCATTTTACATTTGCATAACTTTTTGATTGTTTTGTTACATTGCTGCATGTTATTTACATTATAAATAACTGAATAAATAGTTGACGAATTGTTGAATAGAATGTACAATAAATAAACACCTACATACACACACACACATACACAGACACCTACGGTTCAACATTCTGAAGAGCAAGTTATGAATGCAAAATAAGTTCGCACATTAAATGATAGCAAAATTGATTCAATATTTCCCGCTTTCAAAAGCAGAGCAGACATTCATACACACACACACACACACTCACACACTCACACACAGAACCTCTAACACATGCTTATGTATGTTAACATGTCTGCCATCGCAATGTCACCATGCTCACATTTCCGGTTGCGGTAGCAACAAAATGGCGTACAGCGCCACAGCCTTAGTATCATAGTCAATTGTAGCTGCCAGCGGTAGTTGCCTTTAAATTTGTCGGTGTCGTTTGATGTCGGTGTCGACGTCAGCGTTGGCGTCGGGTATCTTCTCTGTCCTGACTACAATGACGGGTGACCTGACAACTCAACTACAACAACAACAACAACAGCAAACATGTGTACCACATCTGTAGACGCAATTGTACGTGTAATTTGCGTTTAGTTGGCTGGAAATGAAGGTCCATTAAATATGGTATGCGAAAAATTTTGATCTAGTTTTCTTCTTTTTGGCTTTCTTGGCATGAGTACCCTCTTTGCACAGATAAAGATACCTTAAGAATGTTATTTGGTGTTCTTAAGAAAATGTGAAGAAGTGCAGTTGAATTTAGTTTCAGAATAGTTTTCACATATTTTGTGGTAACTAAATCGGAACACAAATATAAACTACAGTTCAGGTTGCGACCGAAAACATTTGCTTGACCGTTGCAAGGTCTCTCCTCATATTTGTTCGATTTGCCTCTATCTATCGATCTTAAAGGTAAAAGCTATGCGAGAAACTCAAGTCATGTGATGAATTTTTCTGTTTGCTGCAGATGGCGCTACCCCATATAGAACCTGAGCTTGTTGTCGTTGTTGATGAATGACTTAGCTAAATTTGGAGAGATATGTCATGGTATCCGAACCCGAAAGATATGATCAGAAGAGTCGCGAAGCCACTGCAGTGAAGCATTGATCTGTGCAAGATCACTAACGAGTGATGAGGAAGATGGAGAGGCGCCTTTTCAGCTATAAAAAACGTTAGCAGGAATCGAGAGATGAGCAGGAGCAGGTAGCAGGTTTATCAAAAATGTTAAGTCTGGCTTAAGGATTTAGCACCAGTTCGGAGTTTACTTTCCGACGTCGCCAGTCATAGATGACGGCGTGGCTATAACGCCATCTAACAATGATGAAGTTAGGGTTGCGATAAAGCAGATTAGGAACAAAAGAGACAGCCTCTCTGCAGAGCTTTTTAAGCTTGGTACATTGGTTGTCTCTGTCCATGGTATGCGCCCAATACCGTGGCATCAGTATACTTTCTATCGCATAAAAAGCCCTAACAAGAGTGTTGTGAGGTAAAATAAATCCATTCGCGAAAGAACTGATCGGGCCATGTCAGTTTCACCTTACCCATGGTAAGACCACAATTGACTAAATGTTCACACTACGCCAAAGCCTGGTAAAGAGCCACGAATACCAATTTGAAACACACCATTTTTTTGTGGATTAAACAGTAGCATTTGATAGTCCATTGAGGGTTTGCGCATATGCCGCGTTGTCTGAGTTCGGTATACCTGCAAATCTGGTGCGACTCTATATAATAACGTTAAGCAGCAGACGCACCTATGTCAGGGTAAAAAAGAACACCTCCGTACCTTTTGATACCGAGCAAGGCTTCAGAAAAGGCCCTCTCCTGCGACCTCTTCAACTTTGTGATGGATGTGGCTAAAGGTTGAAAGTATATCGGAAGGGACTATATTCTATAAGAGTAGAGTTGATTGCCTACGCAGATGACATGGACATCATTGGTGGTACTAAGCGAGCAGTTTCTGCAGTCTTTACGGCTATTGAAAGAGAATCTGCCAGGCAGGATCCGATTGTAAATGAGCACAAGACAAAGTGAATGTTTTCGCCGAGTGTGGAAAAGTGACGGTTGGACCCTCAGATTCATGTTTTTAACGATACTGTTGACGCTTTCAAGGATTTCGTCGCACCACAGTCGCAACGAAGAACGATGTCAACATGGAGATCAAGCAGAGAGGTTACTTTGGTCTCAATAGGCAATTGAGTACAAGAAATCACGCTTCAGGGACTAACACCCTTTGATGACGCAGTCTGATGCAGATGCCCTTCAAGTGTTTGAGCGAAAAGTACTCCGAAGGATCTGGCAACGGCTATCAACATAGTCACGCTAATGAATACCCAGCGCCTTCGCTGGCTGGGTCAAGTTGTGGGTATGTATGAAAAAGCTTTTGAAGAAGGATAAAGAAAGGGTAGGCCGAGTTACGGTGGGAAGGTCTAGGCCGATTCGAGGAGGCGCGAGAGAGGCAGAGGAGCCTGGAGAAGTACTCTACACCAGGCCGTAACCCGTTCGTCCATCCATAGATTGTTAATGCGAAAAAATCAACATTAAATTGAGAATGTTGAGCATCAATCAAGAAGCTTTTGCATGTCTGCTTCTCTGCTATCACATTATGAGCTGATTTACTTTAAGGTAAGATAGAGTTATAGTTTACGTAATTCTCTTATTGATGAGGTAAAATGTACAATGCTTAAGTAATTATTTTTTGTTTATTCGTAAGATATTGACACAGTTTGCTAGCAAGTGGTTCAGTGTTGTTTTAGTCAATTTCATTAATTATGTTGATTATATAGTCGAAGATAAAAGTTGAATATGAGCATTTTTCCTAATACAGTAATTTTAAGTTCTTTTTACTTTTCCATCAAGGAGTTTGTACCATGTTTTTCCTAAAACCATAACTCATTACGTGTGTAAAGTATACCTTATTAAAACTATATAAAACTATATTTTTGTTTTCGTCGATATGTACATCTATCAGTCTGTCTGAAATGCTACAGGTTTAACCTCACTTCCTGTAACTGTGTATAAAAATTTAACGAAATCGAATGCAAACTTTCGTAAAAATAACCTATGTCTAATACATAAAATTTCCGGTACATTTCGAATCCGAAAACCTTTTTGGAATTATGGCTATTTGGAAAAATTTTACAGTACGAGAGCTGCGAAGTCAGCATATCTCATGTTATCTGTTAACTTTATTACCGATCGAGATGAACTGTATGTCAAATTGAAGACAATTAAATATTGATTCCCAGAGATTATTGGCCTACCTTGATTCGAGTTACAGGGCAATGAACTCAAATTTATTTTTCGAAATTATAAATCTTTTTAAATTTTAAATTAATTAAATTAAAAATTACAAAAAGTTTCTCACATGTTTCTTTTTGATTTGACACATTGATTCTTTGCAAACATTTTAAAACAATTTTGAGCAAAATGAAGAAGTCATTAGTGAATATCGAAAAATGGCACAATCGATCATTTTTTTGAATTTCCGTAAAAAAAATGAATCAAACCCCAGGAATAAAACATACTTTTTTCGTTTGATTTGCGCTGATTTCAACTTTTTTGAATTATCTAGACTGTTTTCGAAATATCGCCATTTAATAAAATGTTGCGAAGTTAACTAATCTCATATATCTCGGGAACCTTAATACCGATAGAGATGAACTATAAATTTAATTGAAGGTAATTAACTTTTTATTCAATCCGTTTCAAATTCGAGCAACATTTTTTTTTTTGAGTTTAGTGCCATGTAATCCCCAACAGAGGTTAGATAGACCAAAACTGTCAAAGGACCATTGAAGCGACTAAAATACCTTTAATTCAAGTTACTGTTCATTTCGATTGGCACAACGGCTCTCGAGTAATATGAGATTTGCTGACATCGCCTTTTTCAAAATCTGTAATTTCAATATGAATTTTGCAACGGCGATATTTCGAAACCCGTTCTAAATAATTTAAAACGTTTTTTGGATTTAAAATCAGCAACCCTAAATTTACCGGAAAAAGTAGGCTTTACTTACCTTTGTTTTGACTTTTTTTTGTATGGAAGTTAAAAAATATGGTCGATTGTGGCATTTATTCGATATTCTTAATAACTTTGCCATTTTGCTTCCGATTTTACTCAAATTGATGTTGAAATGTTTGCAAAGAATCAATTTATTTAATTCCAAATGAACTCATAAAAAACTTTTTGTAATTTTTGATCTAATTACTTTGGAATAAAAAATAAATAAAAGGATTTTCGATTTTGGAAAAAAAAAAAAAACTATAATAATCAAGAGCCTTAATTATATCGACTTATAACTAGCAATCGAATTAAGGTAGACTAAAACTGTCTGAGAACCATTGAATTGATTTTTAATTGGTTTTAATTTGACATCGCAATCGGTAGTAAGCTTAACGAGTAACAAGAGCTTTGCTGACTTCGCAACTTTCGAAATCTCGAGTTTCTTCAAATAGCCATAATTCGAAAACGGTTTCCGGATTCAAAAACAGCGACCCCAAATTTAACGGCAAAGGTGTGTTTAAGCCATAAGCCTTTCATTGAGCTGAAATTTGTAGCATAGTGTTAAATTTAACTGTTTGCATATTAGGCACGGTTTATTGGACTTCATACAACCAAAGAGAGCAAGTTGAAACCTAATTGTGAAAAATCATAGCTAGTTTAAGTGCTTAAGACTCAATTTTATTATATTCGAGGACAAAGAACGTGTTAACATACCAGCGCCTCTTGTTAAGTTCTTAGCAGCCACTTGAAAAGTTAACCTCGGCCAAAAAAATGTAATTGAAATTCTTAGAATTTGGTCGTCGAGAAGATTTCTTCGCGTTAGTATTACCGCAAATTTTTTGACTTCGCTCGAAGTTGTGCTGCTTCAAAAGACGGTTATAAGTTTGCAACAGGAGTTGAATCTTCGATCTATGCGTATGAGCCCGAAACGAAACAGTAAGCGACTGTATAGATCTTCGAAGACGAACCGAAGGATTAAAGCACTTTAAAGAAATTCCCTCCTGTTTTTTCTCAAAAAACCCAGTCATGTATATTAGATACAATATCACTTAAAAACGTGGGACCATTTGTTTGTAAGTAATCAGAAAAACCAAGCGCCAGAAAAACAAAGTGAGCTCTCACTCATGAAGACCCATAACGTCGAATTGATGTGTCATTTGGCATAAAGTTTACGATTTACAACGTTTTTCGACACCTGAAGAAGCGGTTGATGTATTTAAAACCATCATTTTGAACGTACCTCTTTAGGAGTGACCGAGTGTTTTACACTTTTCGATCAAATATTTTAGTTCTTATTCTCTATAGCGCTCATTTGGCTTTCCGAGTGTTCCCAAGTACCACCGATCGTTTGGGAATATTGAAAATATATTTTGAATGCTTCCGTTGTCTACATAACATTCTCCCGTGTGGTGAGTGGGTTAGAGAATACCACCTCAGCAAGTCAAAGCTTGACGTATGAGGCGACTAACAATGACACTGGGTTCTTTCGAGACCAGTAGAGCAACCCTAAGCCTTAAAAGGGTTGTTGTGGCCAATTAAGAAGAAGACATAACAATCTCATGCAATTTTGAGCTTAATCCAGCGTCATTCTTTTAAAGAGGGACACTGTTTCCTGATTCTAATTGATTTTGTGCCTATACTCATTCTAAACTTTAATTGCTTATGTGATACAAATTCAGTCTCAAATTCTTAAAGATTCTACAAGCTATTGAAACAAAATGTTAAAAATAACAAAAGAGTAGGCTAGACAATACTCGGCTTTGTTTATAGGAAAACAATTCGTTTGAAAATTAAAATTGGGTGAGAACAATCGAACCGGACACATTCCAATACAGCATCCTTAGAGGCTTGGAGGATACTTGTGGATATTGAGGAAATGGGTGAGTGCATTTATAAACCAACGTAAATATACAAGGCTTATCAAAACTTTCTTATATTTTAGAGATTCCAGAGAATGGGTTTGATTTTGAACATGAGGATATGGGTGAGTGATTGAATGAGCCAGCGTTAATTTAGTATATGAAACGTTTCTATCATTGTAGAGCTTCCATTGACACCTACTGACGATTTTGCTGATCCTGCGGATATGGGTGAGTGCATTCATGACCGAATGTCAATATAGTCTATCAAATGTTCTATCATTGTAGAGCCTCCATTGACACCTACTGACGAATTTGCTGATCTTGAGGATATGGGTAAGTGCATTCATGCGCCAATGTTAATATAGTCTATCAAATGTTCTATCATTGTAGTGCTTCCATTGACACTTTCTGACTATTTTCCTGATCTTGAGGATATAGGTGAGTGCATTCATGAACCATTGTCAATATAGTTTATCAAAAGTTTCTATCATTGTAGAGTTTCCATTGACACCTACTGAGGATTTTGCTAATCCTGAGGATATGGGTGAGTGAGTGATTCATGAGCCAATGCTATTATAGTATATCAAAAGTTTCCATAATTTAAGAACCTCCATTATCACCAATGGAATAGAATAACGATCTTCACATATAAAAAATTCTCTAAAGCCCTCTTTAGTTTTTGGCTTTGTTATATATTTGAGTATTATTTTTTTTTTGAACAAATTAACCGTGCAGCTGCTCTTAACTCTCAAAACACAGCGAATATGATCAATGTAAGTATACGAACATAAATGGAATATAGTTATGGAATACTTAGTCCTAAGTTTTATGCAATCTAGTCAACCCTTTCCAAATTCTGTGCGAAATAAAAAACAGTTTGGATGAAAAACGCATCAAACTAAACCAACATCAGAAGCTTCGTCTGCAAGAAGAACCCAACAAACTCGTCGCACTTTCTAAGCTTTTAGCCAATTAAATAAACGTGGTTTTGACGGAATGCAGTATAACGCATGAAGTAACATTATAACCTTGAATTGCTAATTTATCGGTAAGTTTATACCATATATGAAATGGAAATTTTATTCAATTTTGGTCTAGACATTTTAAGGACAATAAGAACATGACACAGAATCGGTTGTGCAGGACGAAATGAACTAACTAATAAATTATACCAAAGAAGAAATGTCATTATTGAAGAAGTCAATAGAGCTGATGGCGTCATTTTCATTGTATCCTAAGTATTTCCAAATTCGAAAAATATTGAGTTAAGATTTGCTAGAAACATTTAGTAGCCGAGCAAGAAAGAAGATAATTAATTCTTATAAAAAAGTAAATAAATTAATACCGATAATAAACATATAAATAAAAAAACAAGTCTACTTTTTCGTCGTTTGGAAAACAATAAAAGGAACCATGACCCTATAAACCTATATTCACAAAAGATCATCATAGTTTTGGTTACTAGGCTCACACAAGTCTGCGAGTCTTTATTTATACCTATATTAACATGTATTGTCTTCTTGAAGCAGTTTATAGGCGAAATGGAGTTGAGTTGTAAGTACATTTTTAAATTATGTTTGGAGCGCTTTATCCGAAATACAATATCCTGTATTGCCATAACGCGCACTCGAATGTAGTGAAAAGTACCTTCCTGTTCACTCAGGTTAACAACGGGTCACTAAGAAGTGCGTACCTTCTCCGCTGTAAGATAAAATGGTTTTATCTTAGAGGTACTATTAAAGCTGACGCCTCGCAGCATCGTTGCAGCATCGTTTCGATAAGTAAGTGGCAAAGACATTTCGTCTTATTGCAAACGACAACCAAATTGTGTCGAATAATACTTAAGGATCTTGCTGCTGAACAGTAAAACTTGTCTTCTTCTTGACTGGCCATAAAAACCAGTAACCGGCCTGCAGCCTGATGTAGAGCACTGCTCTGATTCACGCGCTCCTTCTATAATCGGTGATCCTAAAGGTAGTTAGTGCGCTCTCTACCTGGTTCTGGCGTCGAAGATACGGCCTGCCCTTTCAACAGCCGCATTGAAGACTTTTCGCGCGGAGGAAAGCCGCTTGCCTATGTCCATATCGTCGTAGAGCTCTTTGAGTTTGTCGTTCCATCAAATGCAGCCAAGGGCCAGAGATCTAAAAGAGTACTTTTCGGTCAAACACTCAGACTGTGTCATAATACTGATACCAAAGTAGCATCTATTGGCAAGAGTGATTCTCCGCTTGATCTCCAAGCTGACATCGTTCTTCGTTGTTACGGTGACAACAAAAAAGCTTTAGTTTTCAACGTCAATATGAGTGTCCGCAGAACCGCCGCGTCTCTTTGCGCGAAATTTCTTCTGCTGTAAATGAGAACAGAGGCACGCTGGCGTATTCCCTTTTAATAACCACTTAGTAAGCCCAATGATGTCATTATTATCCGCGTATGCGAGCAACTGGACACTCGGTATATACTACGGTATATAGTTGCGTTCCGATGTACTTCGGCCTTTCGCAGTACACTAACAAAGTCGAGAGAGGTCGCTGATGAGAGTATCGCCTTTTCTGAAACTTTGGCGGAGTTGCGTGTGTTGCTCAACGTCATATTGCAGAGTCACACGAGCTTTGCAGGGATACCAAACTCAGACAATGTGGCATCTAAACGTTCCCTCATCGGGCTATCGACTGCTGCTTTTTAATCGACAAATATGTTTTAGGTGTCGATGAGGTAGTCGTGTGTCTTCTTCAGGGTTTGGCGTAGTGTGAATAGCCAATGTTCATAACACAATGACCATTTTTGCTTGCTGACACCCATATACCATTGCAATGACTGCAATTCTGCCGACGTCTCAGTTGGAGCTGCCGACCCTTGACCTAAGAGACATTTCCTTTAGTTTTGTCGTCTACATTCACGTATTCTTACGTTTAATTAAAATGTCGTTTTTCTGTTATTTCCTTAAAGAGATTCTTCTGCATCATACGCAGTGATCGAGCAATAGATAGCAGCTACAGCTTTGAGGATCACAAATCAGCACACATGATCATACTATTTGTGGAATGTATTCTTAGGGATCATGGTCAGTTACATACAATAGCTAAAGGCAACAGTTTTGGGGTAAGGAATAAGCTACCTGAATTCTGACAGTCTTTTAACATATTTTGAACCGGTGATTACAATGACTAGCTGTTAGTAAAAAGTATATAACATATATAGTAGTTACAGATATGAAATATGTTTCATTTCTTCTACCATTGCTTTTTGCAGTCCAATTTCGCTTGTACAAGAACTTTAAATTAGAGAAACTCTTGAACCGATAACAAATTGATTTCAATCTAGATTCAGTTTTATTCAGTTACTCTTTAATCATGCATTTTATGATTTTGGTTTGATTTTGTTTACAAATCATTTAACCGTTCTGTGTATTTTTGTTGGCAGCTGGTTTCTTGACGGGACGACGAGTCGTGCGACGCTGCACAGGACGCAAGGTGGTACGACGTGTCACAATTTTTCTCCTAATAATCTTCTTCTTCTTCTTCTTTTTCTGCTGAGGCTTTTTGGTGGTCTTGTTGGCTTTACGAATAGAACAGAATAGTTGCCATAACGCCTGTTTTCTTTGTTTTTGTTATCATGAGATAACTCATACTTACCAATGGGTTTTTTAGTAGTTTTTGGAGCATTTGCCTCTGTGGTGGTTATGTCAGTGGGCTCAGTTGTAGTGCTTCCCACGCCAGTGCCGGTTGTACCAGTGCCGGTTGTACCACTGCTAGTGCCACTGCCAGTGCCAGTGTCAGTGCCAGAGCTAGAGCCAGAGCTAGTGTAAGTGTCAGTGTCAGTGCCAGTTCCAGTGCCAGATATTATTGTAACGATCGTGGCCAAAACGACCGCAATGATTAGCAAGTAGTGCCTCATGATGAGTGAATTTCTTACTGAATATCACTGATGTGGTCGTGCTTTTATAGTTTAACTATGCGGCATGAATGCAACGGGCATATCGCTTTGGCCCTAAAACTTGCAACAGTTTTGCGCTCAATGTCATAGAGTAATGAACGAGGGTATTAGATGAGTCACAAAGCCGCGAGCTTTTCTTATAAACATAATGTTGGAACAAGTGTTTCTTTTTGGCTGTTTTGGTACATCAAACATATATTAGCTATATCTATGAAAAGTTTGTTTAGGTGGCAAGTTCGTTGCCAAAAAAAAAAACAGTAAGTAACAGCCAATGGCAGAAAGGTAAACAGCACTCAAAGATTTTTGTTTTTTTGTACGTCTATAAAACTGGTAGAGAGCTGGGATTGAACGATCATAAGACATCTGACGAGCTTTCTAAAAACACAACATGAAGTTCAGTACTCGCTTTTTGCTCATTGCATGTCTGTGCGTAGTCTTTGTGGCAGCACAAGACGAACAAGCTTCAGAGGATTATGTTGAGGATGAGGATACCGAACTCTTACCTGGTGCAGAAGATGACATAGAAGACTCTGACATCATTGAGGCTAGTGAAGATTCAATACCCGAAGATCTGACAGATGTAACAACTACAGCTCCAGTGAGAGTGCCTACCAAGGGAAAACCTAAACGCGCTGCCCAAAAGAAAGCGGCCCGCAAGCAGGCAAACAACAATCGCCGGAACAACAACGCCAACAACAATCGTCGCAGGGCACAAGCTGCACGTCGCAACAACAACAACAACAACAGGCGCACCAATGCCAACAGGAGAAACAACAACAGCAACAACAATAACAGAAGAAGGGGCTAAGCAGCAAGTACTTTGATCATCGTGTCTTTGAGTATCGAGTATCGAGTATTGTGTATGTGTTGTGTTTTTTTCATGTTTATAGAACTTGCTAGTGATTTTTATTTTTTTTTAATGTGCAATGAATAAATTGTTTTAACAAACGCATTCAAATTGTGGTTTCAAGCAACCACGAACACTTGGTAAACGGGCGGCGGGTGCAAGGGTGTTGTTCAAGTCCTCCTTGGATATGGTGTGCGGTCGGGCAAAGTTTTGTCACTTAACTTTTCTAATTTGATTAAGTGGCCTAACTGCAAATTGATTTCATTGTAAGTCGCTAATTGCCTGGCTTGCCAAACCCCGCAGCCAACAGGCTGAGAGTCGAGTAACTTTTCAAGTAACTTCATTTCAGTAGTTTGGTCGTGTAAACTTAGTGGGCTAAAGCTGTCAGCTATTCACAAGATAGCGACAACAAAATTAAGCATACGCCCCATTGTCTGCACACCTTTGCAAATGGCAAAAAGACAACAAAAAGCATATGACGCGTTTGTATTTAAAAAAAAGTACAGTATAAAAAAACATTTAAACAATTAAATCCAAACATTTGCGCAAATAAGAGAGGCAAATTTCAAAGTTATTAGAACTAGTTCTAAGAAGAAGAAGCATGACAGTTATTTAATTGTAAACAATAGAAAAATATGTTGTTGTGGCTTGAAGTTCCTAACATCAAGTGTTCTAAATAAAATTTTAAAAAGTTTCATTAAAAAGAATAGACGATTTTAACGAGCTGATGAATAAACACAAAGTGAAAACTTTAAAGTAGTAGCTTCTTGGTTGTGGCTTTAAATGAAAATATAAGAAAATAGTAGATAACTTTTCAAATTTCCTTCTTTTTTTTTGTTATTGTGCTGTGTTAAAAGTTACACGTGTTTTGGCATGCTTGGCGATATTTGGCAAATTTTGACCAAAACAACGTTGCAACGGGTATTGCTCAAAAGCTACTGAACGACATCAACAACGATGCAGATTTGCTCTAAAGAATCATAAATGCTGACACATGCTTAATGACGCTTAAATCAAAGCTCAAGAGACTGAAAAAAAAAAAGCAAGTTCGTTCAAATGTGAAGGTCTTGCTCAGTGTTGTCTTCGATTACACTGGTGTACAGCAACAAGCTCGTACGGAATAGTACCTTGAAGAGTATCCATCGAATTTAAGGATAATAATGTCAACTTGACATAAGAAAAAGCATATATATATGGTATATTTATTTATGCATGTACAAACATGTGTGCTAGTGTAGAGTAAGACATAGATATAGTCAGGAGAAAGTGATAGAGCTTGGTGTTCCAAGCGTCCTTTTAAAAGCGTTGCTTGGAACTTAAGCTATAAGCTTGTTGTCCTCGTGGTAATATTGGAGAATAAAGATTCCCAAGCACTGTCTTGGGAAATTACATGTGCCTTGTTTTTGCTCTTTCTGAACTTTGGATACGAGCAAGTCGGTCTAACAGATACAGCAACACAAGCAGCATCGCGCGCACACTGTCTTGAAATTGGTCGCTTTCAGCAAAAATGTTATTTTTTTTACGGTCCAGGATTTTACTCTATTACCTTAATGTTCTTTGGTTTTTGTATAGGAACCGGTATAACCGGTAAACCGAATCCAAACCGATATTGTTGAAAAAGAAAACCGAAAAAAGCCGTTAACCGTGTCCGGAGTACCGGTACTACCGTAATCGTAACTGTATCCTTAATAAGTTAAGGTTTGAATCTCTGCAGTGCCAGCAAATAAAAAGTGTGTTGTAAACGGATGCGGGACATCATCTGAGCTACCGCAGCGACACCCGTACCCGGTTGGTTCGTTGCAATGCACCTGTTCCCAGGTCGTTGCTTGATCGTGACCGTTATAATGCCTCAGCATGATTTTCAAAACTGAAAAGATTCATGAAAGGACGGCTTAATGCAACGATTAAGTAGATAAAGAACGCATCGCTGGAAGAGCTCAAGGCTATAGCCAAAGCGCATATCAGCAGATGTGTGAAGGATTAGAAAAGCGTTGATCCAAGTATATTATAACTGAGAACTAGGTGCGTGGCATCATTCAAATTTAAAATCTCGTCTGTGCTCAGCCTGCTTTTAGCAGTTTCCATGAACAAAGCGTTTCACTTGATATTCGTTGCAGTAATTAATGACTTTTTTTTTCCAAAAATTGTGTTTTTCAGCTATTCTTTCAATTTAATTTTCATTCAAAGGTTCAAAAATATATAAAGTGAGACATTTTATAGAAATAGCTGAAGCTTCATAGCTATATTAAACCGTTTGTCGTTTTTTGGAAAACAATACCAGCCATTTCAACAAATATGTCTCTAAAATAGAAAGAAAAATCCGCCTACACCTATATAAATATTACAAGCCGTTAAAGAGCTGACATGGTTTTATCTTTAGGATAAGTTATTATACTGAGTTAGTAAATATTTAGAAGTGTGTGCAAAATTTTGGAACAGTAGCGTGTGTGTGTGTGTGTTTACTTAAGTGTTGTTTTGTCTAAAATATTTGATTCGGTGAAACGTCAGAGTTTGCGTCATTGTGCCAAAAACGTAGCACATAACCTTAAATCTAGTTTATCATCGTCTAAGTATCTGCTATTTAGTTGATAGTCATAGTTTTATCAATAAAAGCCTTAAAACACAAAATACTAAAATATGTTACCTCTAGTATTTTGGCACTGATCAAGTGTGACCATGCGTTTTTTCATGCAGTTACTCCTACTTTGCTAACGACTACGCATAAATGATACTCACCGAACATTGGCCAAAGTATGACGACGATTCTTCAAATAGCGACTATGATACTTTTGCAGATCGCCAATGGAGCCCTGCTCGGCCTGCATTTTGCTGGGCAGCAGCTGCGAATTGCTCGGATGCGAAGCAAGTGCCGATGCCGACGATGAGGCGAGCCTATGATGTGCGGCAACGCTAACGCTGCTGCTATTATTGGTATTGGTAGCGGTGTTCCCTGTACTGCCAGCACTTGAGGCAAGCGTCTCGTTGGAGTTGCTTCCAATGACAGTGGCTGATGAGGATCCGCCGCCGCCTCCGCCGATGCCGGTGCTGCCAATGGGCGCAAGTACAATGCGCGACCAACAGGATTTGTGTGGCTTGCGAAACTTGAGCTTGATGCGCGGCGATGGTGTCGAAGCGCTAGCGTATTCTAATTGTGCGGCACTGCGCTCTGCGCCAGCACCAGTTGCCGAGGATGAGGTTCCTGACGAGTGATGTACGCTCTCACAGCTGCCACAATATGGTATGGTTAGGGGTAAATGTTCTTCAACCGCAAACTGTTGATTGCTGGTCGGTAATTGCTTATTGTTTGCCAAGTGCTGCTCGGACTCTTCCTCCTCCTTTATGTGTGGTAGCGGTGAGGTCTGTGGCTGACAACTGCAGCGTGCAGAGCTTGTACCAGTTGCGCTGCCGCCGCCGCCAGTACTATTTGTCTGATTGCTGTACTGGTTGGAAGAGCTCGGTGCACCGCTAGGCGCTGTCGTGGAAGTGGGACTGGGCGACGGCGACGTAGGATTGGCGCTGGTGGACAACAGTGTAGCTGCTACGCCAGCCGTTACTGCTGCTGCGGCCGTTGTTACGCTTGTTGGCGCTGCTATGCTTGTGGCTGACGTTAGCAGTGTCAGAGCGGGTGCTAGCGGAGTGCTGCTGCTGCTCACCTGGAGCAACACAGCCGTGGGCGAGACGCTAGCGTCACTGAGGGTTTCTGGTTCAGCGCGACGCGCTACAATGCCGCTGGCCAAACTGGCGGCTGCTATATCTGCGGCACTAAGTGGCTGCTCTAAGTCCTCGTCAACGTCGTTGATGAGCGTCTTTAAGGAGATTGGTGTGGTCACCGAGGTGCCAATTGTATCGGCTAGCGAGTGTTTCTTTTCGCCAACTGAACAAGGCTGAAAGTCTGGCTCCTGTGTTTGCTCCAATTGGCCTGTCAAATGTTGTTGCTCTTGGTGTTGCTGTTGTTTTAATTCGTCCAGCTGCTTCAGTTCGTCCGGTGTCTGCACGGGCGATTGGGGCGGACTTGTGGCGGGGGCTGCGGAGCCGCCCCCGCGACAAGGTAGACAACAGCGAAACACTGTGCCACCGAAACACTTTGTCTTTGGCTTTGATTTCCGCTTCGCTCCGCCTTGTTTCTCCTGCGTAATGCTATCGCTGCCTCTATGCCTTCCCGAGCCTGTGGCTCCAGTTGTATTGCTGCTACCGCTGCCGCTGCCGTTGCCGTTGCCTTTGACGTTGGTATTAAGAGTGATGTTTCCGTTGCTGTTGCGCTGCGCCAGGCCGTTGCTAATGCTGCCTCGCGCACTGCCACTGCCACTGCACTGTCCCTGGCCCTGCCCCTGGGTCTGGCCGTTGCTATTACTGCTGCTGCCGCTGCTGAAGCGCTGTAATGAAAACAAAACAAAAGTTACAAAATTGCAGCTGCCATGAGATAAGCCAAATCAATGTCTTCTCCGCCAGTTGATGGCAACAACCTTGCCCATGGCTGGCTGGCATTTGGATCGTGCCTCAGCCGCAGCTGCTGACGGCTGCTCGCCGTATTTCTGCGAGGCATTTTTGAATGTAAAGCTTTGCGTGAGCTTTGCTAGCCGCATCATGGCCCGCCTGCAGCAGCCCAAGGGCCACTCAAGCCGCACGTTGCAACATTAGACTTTACGCCCCAGTTGCTGCGTTCGTCCGCCTGCAAAGAGAAAGAAAGACTTCCATTAGTTACTTTAGTCGGTGCGCTTAAAAGTATGCTACACTTAATGCTAACTAGGTTAGATACACATGTTTACCAGCGTGCTGCACCTGCACAAACTAACCCACTTGGAGTCTGTGCCATGTGTGTGTCTAGGCTTGCTGGAGTCACTGCAGTTGCCTGCCTTCATTGGCAGTTTGTTCATTGTGGCGCTATGTTGGCACTCAGTTTGCTGCTCTGTTGGTTCTTCTTAATTTATATGAGCGCTGTGTATTACAAGGAGACGAGGCCCTATAATGTTTTGGACTACAGCAACGATCCCACCTTTGATTCCTTTACCTCAATGCGGCTAATGGACTACTTTGAGAGTTGAGCAATTATTTATGACAGTATTTTTAACCAAGTTCAAGTTTCAATAAAATTTAAAAAAAGCTGAATTTCTGTGTGTTTGCATTGCTTATTATCTATTGTGTTTTGTGTGTTGAGTGTGTCGGAATATTTGCCATGTTGCTATTGTTTTGCAGCGTGCAAAATTCCACGGATGGCTCTATAAGCGGTATAAAAGGCAATCGTATCATGTGGAGATCACAAATCAATCTAGAACTTGCCTAACCCAACATGAAGCACTTGAGCCTCTATTTGCTGCACACACTTGTGCTGCTGCTGCTCGCCCAGATCTTCAGCAATGGCATAACTATTGCTCAGGTCACCGAAGCCGATGAAGATACTGACAGTACTACAGCTGGCGGTGATACGGGCAGTACTGTTGCTGGAGGTGATACGGGCAGTACTGTTGCTGGAGGTGATACTGGCGTTACACAACCCGGTGGCGAGAGTGAAGCCACTACAGTCAGTGCTGGTGGCCCACCAAATCCACCTACAGACGAAGAATCCGGCCCACCGGCCAATGGTGGTGGTCGCCCGGACTCAGACGAAGACAATAGTAACGGCGACGATGGCGGCAGTGGAGGCAGGGGCGATGGCAATCGTCGCAACAATCGCCGTGGTGGACGCGGTAACAGGCGCGGTGGCAACAATAGACGCGGTGGAAACAACAGACGTGGCGGACGCGGTAACAACAGACGCGGTGGCAATAATAGACGCGGTGGCAATAATAATCGTGGTGGCAACAACAGACGTGGTCGTGGCAACAACAGACGCAATTAGCATGCAAAAATATACGTTTATCTTTAAAGCAACTATTGAAAATTCTTGTAACTTTTAAATTACATATTTTATGAACATCTATTGTTGTGCCTAGAATCTATGAACGACTCGTATGCCGTGACGGCAAATGACAATAATGAGCTTGAGATTGTGCTAGTAGAGGCGCAAGCAAGCAAATGCAAACGCTAGATGGCGCCACATCAGGCCAAGTTCGCGTTAGCTTATACAACTGTCTATCACTTTCCAATTTCGTTTACTGACAATTTGGATAATTTTTGCTTTACAAATACTTTATGTTCAATGCAGGCAGTAAAAGCCAGTTCAATATGATACATTTTAATGACAACCAATCTGACGATTACTTAGAGAAGGACTTATTTGACTTCGCCAAAAATGGCAACGATTTTTGAAAAAAACAATTCTCTGTAAAATTTACCAATTCCTGATAGATTTTGGCAACCTTATGAATGCGTTCTCCATCGCTCTTGAAAAATGCCTCCCATATATACGCTAATATTTGCTATGATCCTCTTTGGCCTAAAACTAAAAATGATTCAAATTCTCGTCTAGATTTCTTTAAAAAGTTTTCGATTAAGTACGTTTTGTAAGCGTTTAGCTACATGGGAATCTAGTAGCACACAAAGGGCCCAAAGGATAAACCATTGCAGCAATAGCGATCGCTCAGTGGAGTGCTTACACTGACAGAGACTTCTATCTGCGCTGTGCTCTCTTGTAAAATCATCCATTACTTCAAGTTGTAACACTTTTCATTTAAAAGTATGTACGTTTAACGTACCATTTGTGTCACGGAATTTCCATATGTTGAGTTACACAGCGAATTGAGGAAGCGATCGAAAGTCACGGACTACTTCGCTTAACTGTTGCTGAAGCTACACGTGTCAAGTATGACTCTATCAATGCCAAACTATTTCGTATATAAATTGAGAACGCAAGTCCCATTCATAGAACAAGTTGAACGGCCATCTAACTTTGCCAAATATTTGCACAAAATTTGTTCCAAAAAAAAAAAAAAAAGACAAGTGTCGTAACACAATGAATGTTGATACAAACTTGAAAAGTTGATCAATCGCCAAACAGTGGATATGATATGGTAACCTTAAACTGGTAACAGCAACAAAGTCACCAAAGTGAAAAAGCAAACTTTGTTGTTCCGACAACTTATCTTTTACAAAAAAGATATTTCGAGTAGTTATAAGTGTTTAAAGAAGCTTTTCAAGCCCGAAAACCCACCACCACTAGCTTCTTTAAAGTCTGTAAATGCTTTTCTGCGGAATTACTTGTGCTCAAGAACGTCAACGATATACTTCTCTTTACGGTACAGCTATTTTGGGATGCTGTGTCCATACTGGTAGCCCGCAAAGAATGTCTTTGGCTTTGCTACTGGTAACTGTTACTTTTGTCCAAAAGTATTCCTTCAACGCATAGGAAAGAGTACACGCTTTACTCGATGCCTGCTGATAGAGTTGTACCAAATGTGAAGTTTGGCTGTAGACAAAGATTGTCTTGTTCTCCCCACGAGAATGTTGGAATGATCCAGGACTGTCACTGAGGGGAGAACCTCCATATTTTCTAGACCGTTCTTAAATGACAAATGAGACTAGAAAATTCAAGCTAACTTTCCAACTGCTTTCCAAATTTATCTAGGAAATCAACCAAATTCTGAATGACGCGTACTGGCTCCATGAGAGGAAAAGCCCTGGAGAATACTCGAACAACGTCGATCATGATTACTGAACGCTTTATGATTGCATATCAGTCAATACTGGGTTTTCGGACACCGAGGTATCTAAAGCAGCGAAATGACCAATGAGCTTGCAAACAATGGCTTGGCGTCAAAGCCATTAGTGTCTGATCCAATCATTCCTGTTATTGGTTAGATGGATAGCAATCCACACAGACAAAATCTTTTAGGAGCAATGGAAATACACCACTTGATGCCGCGTAATAAAACACTTTGTGAAGGAACGCTACCTTCTTCATCTGAAGAGGCAAGATCTATGAGCCTTAGTTGCATAGATTTAGCCAATTTGGGCTTCATTGACGACCCAACTTGTCATAAAAAAGGTGACTTAACGAAAAACTTTCTACGTCACTGTACGGCTTTTGCAAGGATACAAATGCGTCTTTTGGGAAGTGATGTACACCACGTAAATAAGGTGTATACTCTGCTTCATTATGAAGCCTTCAAGAATTCCTATGGTAGTCTGAAGTATTGTGTTAATGGGGAACTCCTAAGTCAACCCACCCATTTTCGTAGCCTTTTTCTTATTTCAAGTGCCCTTTCACACTCATAATTTTCACATTGTACCCACTTCAAATCTTATCTAATCCTTTCGAAAACTGTGGTGCACAGTGCCAGTTGCCTGGTCTACCAATATGCAATGGCATATCTTTGCCCTCTGGGCACACTTTCGCGTCTGTGCAAAGTAAGATAGTCGTCATGGAGTGTTAAATACTTTGGTAAGCACGACTGGGGAAAAAATTTGTATGTGAGAAAACCTTTGCACATTAGACACTTGTCTTAAGTTGGACTTTATTTACTCAAAATTTCGCAAGTTAATTTGCGCACTTTACAAGTGAATACCCTCAACCGCTGCAAGCTTCCAATGATGGGCAAGTAAAACAAAAATTCCAAATACCAAGAGAAGAGTTTTACCGGCAGCCAACAAAAATCAACAATTGCTACAACAACCGATGTTCCTATAGAGACGACCTGTGTGTGTAATGGTCACGGGTTCAACAGCTTGCCGTAAGAGCCCCAACAACAAGAGGAAGAGGCTTCAACTTCAGTTGCCACTCAAAGTCAATTTATATATGAAAAAGTCGAAAATGTTAGTACGTAATGAATTATTAAAATAATGATGCATACCTTTAGGAGTGCTAGCTAATTGAACTGCCTGCTGTCTAAAACTATGCAAAACTATTATTGAGCATTTCAACAAGCTTTGCAAAAACCAATACACTGAAAGAAAGAAACACTCACACATAGACATACTTGGATCTGGGGCTATGGCATGAGTTCTGCATAGGTTGGTTTTATTATTACTAATTTACTACATGTTGGGACGCGCCTCGTTATAAAGCCATAAAGTGCGAGATATATTTGTTATTGATTTTCATGCATGAAGACATTTCCCAATGTGTGTGTATGTAGTGCGCTCTGAGTGCTATGTTGGGTGTTGGGCGCAACTTTAGAGCAACTTCAAACCATTAACAGTGGCTGGAAATGATGAAGAGGCTTTAGTAAGAGCCATAAATAAATCAATAACGTACAATGGCATTTAATCTAGAAAAACTCTACTGCAATACCATTGCTCTTGGCTTATGCTTCATGGCTGATGAATGTTGGTGTCCTAGAAAATGGCGTACAACGCTGCGTATAAGTGATAAGCACACATGAAGCATGTAACATGTCCTCCAGTTACATTGCTGTTCCTGCAGCTCACAGGCCAGCTAAAGCAAGCTGAAGGTTTTGAGTTACTCTGTTGATGGATGTGCAGAAATCTGTTTTTAGTCAATGGCTTAGTGCCATGATGTGTTGTCCGACACCAGCTGGACGGCAGCTCTTTAATTTCAGCACCAACCATGTAACCAGTCAAACTGGCCAAGATAACAACCAAAATTGAATGGCCAGAAAGCAGGCAAAAATCTTACCCCCTGTTGTTGATGTTGACAGAATATGCAGCAATTAATACTCAGCCAATTGTAAGCATAAATACACATGGCGTATGCTTGATGTGTCATTTGCACAGCTTGTGTGCCATTTGGCCATTGGCAATTGGCAATTGACTTGATTTGAGCTGAAGCAGCATCTAAATAGAACTATGTACTAGAAATCAGCAAAATGACATAAAACAATTGCTTGCCATAGAAACTGAGTGGGACAAAATGTGGCTAAAGTTGCGCAAAAATAGACAAACGACCGCCTGTGGCTATAGAGTTAATTGGCCAAGTAGTCTTGGCATTTTGTTGTTGGTTGGTCTTTTTGCTGTTTTGCACCAATTTAATTATACACATTGATTGATTGTTTAACTCACTGACAGATTGATTGGCTAAGTAGTGTTGCCAGGTAACACTAAGCGTTTAATCAAAGGCTCATGCTCATGCTCTATCGCCTTCTATCAGAAAGGGAAACGCCCTCATTTGGCCGCAACTTACTTAGATACAACTCGAGCTACACTTCAACTTGAGCAACTTGGTTTAAAGTGCACGGTGCATAAGGAAATCGAAAGACAGCTGCACTGACACACACACACACACACACACACACACACACACACACACACACACACACACACACACAGACGGAAAAACACATGCAGTGCCACAAACGGTAATCAGAACAGACAGCTTCAGCAAGGGAAAAAGAAAATGGCGCACAATTTCCATTTGCCTCTGCAGTTCACTTTGGCAATGTTTGCACTTCCGTTTTTTTTTTTTACATTATGAAGTTAACGTGAGGCGTTTGCCATGGTGGCAAGTTGTCGTTCAGCAGCAGCAGCAGGAACAGAAATAGGAACAGGAACAGGAACAGCTGCAGCCGGCAACCAAGCTGGCAGGAGCAATTACAATGCAATCTGCAGCAAGCAGAGAGCAAAGGCGAACCTAATGATAATAGGCAGCCATTGCTTCCGATGCAGCGCATACATGGCCAATGAGCAGCAAGGGAGAAGCCAACCGAGACGGTGGCAAGATAAACAAGGGCATATAAACTTTAAAGACAATCGCTTATGTGTATCTAACCTTTGGGTAAATTGCAAAGAAAAGAAGACTTTAAAAACAAACGATTGCCTTCTAAGTAATCAAACTAAATTAAACAAATATTTGACAACACTGCAAACATAACATCGTTACTGACCACATTTTCCAACAATTGGTAGCGATTTTTTGAACTTTTTTCAGAAAGCACATATTTTTCCAATACTTTTGTTACTTTTTTTGTTTTTATATGAAATCAGCGAAATCTTTTTCTTTTAAAGATTTTTTATGCTCATTTTTAAAAAAAGTTTAACTTTAAACACGAAATTCAAAGGCAATATGTTTAAATCGAACACATCTGCGTTTTTCCTTTATGATGTAACGTTTGCATTGCTGATTTGTTTTCCACATGTTCCACATATTCCTAAACTCCACAATCCTACACATCCTATGCTTTGAACGTTGTTGCATCTAACAATATTTTCATGCCTCAAGTCACTGAGAACTGTGTTCTTAGTTTCTGTAAATTCTTAAAATCATCTTTTGTTCCGGGCCTTGACAACATCCCTTAAGCGGCCCATGATCATGATGTACGCCTCTTTTGTGTGTATTAGTGCAAATAAATATGTATTTGTGTACATCGATACGCCATGATGTACGAATATCACGATGTACGGAACGGAATGGAAACGGTACGTGCGATTCTATGTGTATGTTCGGAATTCCAGCGTTGAGTTGCACATAAACATTGAAACGGTATTTTGCTGAAGAGGGCAAGTTTTTGCTGGAATTCTTGGCAACATAAGTCGGTTTACTTGCATTGTTGAATGTCAAGTCAAAGGATAAAAGATATCGTAAGGTTATGTGAGCCTGAACTCCACAGTTATTGAGGCCCGCATCTGTGCGTCTTGATTTTGTAAAGTGGGGAAACCAATGCTAGGAGCTCTTCACAATTTGAAGTTGCCGCATTGGTACCAATTCTTCATCCACATTTTGGGTTTATTGTGGCGTTTTCCGTTTAGTTGCTGTTGCAACTCTAGTCAACGATTCAAATCGACTGATGATGATGTATTCAATCATGATCACAGTGGATGGGCCGCTTTAAAGAGTGTGCCTATTCCTTATGTAGGCCTCTACTTAAACTATTTTCTCTTTCTCTGAATACGGCATGTTTTCCGGCACTGTGAAAGCAATCGTATTTAATCCCACTTCACAAAAAGGGTAATAAATCTGACCTCTCAAACAATAAAGGCATTGCTAAATTGTCTGCCACCCCCAAATTATTTTAGAAGATTCTTACTCCAAATGTGCAGTACTTTTAACAGTAAATCTGTTATCTCCCCTTGTCAGCATGAAAGGCCGTACTATAATGACCAATCATCTTGTGTTTACGTCTTATATAAATAAAGATTTTTAATTTGATTGATTCTGATTTGATTTAATTCTGTTGATCATAGTCTACTTCTCGTTAAGTTAGATCTTATTGGTTTCTCTTCCTTTTTCTTGAATTGCGTTGAGTTATATTTAACTTATAGAACTCAGAAAGTCATTTATCGATCCTCATTCTCTAAAACAGTTTACGTTACGTTAAATCATCCTTTATCTAGCGTTCTTCTAATGAAGCTAGTTCACTTATTCTTAATACCCTAAAAGATGTTCCCCTCGAACGCATCCCTACAGTTTCTGACTTAGGTGTCCGTTTTGACTCTTAATTATGTTTTAATATCCATATCACTTCAATTGTGAATAAATGCCCCCTTGGCTTTACCAAACGCTGGGCTAAGGAACTCAATGATCCTTATATAACCAAACTCCTTTTTACGGCTCTTGTTGGTCCCTTGCTGGAATACTGCTCTGGTGTATGGAGCCCTCAGTATATTGCATACCAAGCACGCATTGAATCTGTCCAAAAGCAATTCCTTTCATTTTGCGCTTCGTGGACTCAACTGGCAACCTAGTATTCCCTTACCTTCATACCAAAGTATTGTTGCTTCTAATTCACTTGCCTACTTTGTCAAATCGTAAAAAAAAACCTTGGGCTTACTTTTCTTCACAAGGTAATTTGTGGAGAGGTTGAAGACCCATACTTAGTTTGTCAGCTTAGGTTTGTGGTTTCTCGCCACATTACAAGAAATTTCGTCCCTCTATCCCTAAGTAGATGCAGCAATAACTTGCCTTTTATGACCCTTTTCGTGTTCTATGCACATCTTATAATGACATTCACCAACTTATCTCTTCCAATCTTTCTCTATCTTCTCTAAAGCTTACTATCCTAGATTATTGAGGGCCTCTGATCAAGTTCGGTTGTCGGCCAGGGCACAGCTTGCCATCCGGCAAATGAAAATTTGCCTTTTAAAATTTACTTTTTTGAAGTATATACCTATTTACTGTTATGCTTAAGCTTTCTTTTTCTGCTATCTTCAATTACAACACTCTTATTTCTATTTTTTAATATTATTTTTAAAATTTTTAACAACAAAAGAAGTACTATCTTTAAAAAAAACTGTAACGCATATCAACTTGAAACGTTTTGCTGTAATTAATCGCTGAGCTGCAATGTGAGATCGCCTTAAAAGCTAAATCTAATAGCTTTTTTCTGTTTTTTCTTTTATTCGTGTTAATTTTTTTTCGAAATTTTTATGCTCCTTTAAACACTTATTGGAAAAGTAGACCTATGCACTTATAATATTGTTTATGCTTTGCACAAAAAAAAATTTTCCGATAGAAAATGTACTTTGGCGTATTTTGTAGTAAGTGCTTACTACTTTGCGGCGTAACTGCTACATTGTAGCCACAAACTGGCAAATAGCGGACATTTGTGTCAATATTTTGCCATTGTGGCTTATTTTCGGCTATTGTCTTCAAACACAAGCGCACCCATACACACGCACAGAAACACACATACGAGCAGACATATGTTGGCTCATAATTCTGTTTCGAACTATGCTAATCAGAAAAAAGCCACAGCATATAAATACCGCTTGTTGTTACATTGGAAAAACATACTACGATCGTCGATCTTACGATCAAGCACAAGTAAAACCCAACGAGTCATACAAACATGAAGCTCCATTGGCTACTTTTGGCTACCATTTTGGCCTGCATGCTCAGTTTGAGCAATGTTGCCGGCCAGGACACCACCACCGAGGCTGCTGCTTCAGAGACAACGGTAGCTAGCGGCAGTGATACCACCGCTGGCCCAGCCACGCCGGCTGCCCCAGCAGGTGCAGGTGCAGAAACCACAGCTGCATCAAGCAGTGGCTCCACGGCTACCACAGCAGCTCCCAGCTCCAGCTCTGGCAGCAGCGGCAGCAGCAGCAGCAGCAGTGGCAGCAGCAGCAACGCTGCAGCACGCCGTAGGGCTCAAAGGCGTCGCCAGCAACAGCGCCGCAGACAGGCAGCCAGGAGGAGGAACAGGAGAAACCGTAGAAACAACAGGCGCAACAACAATAATCGCGGTTAGACAACATGGACATGTGACCACAGCTAGAAAAAAGAGACAATGATCCGTGCTACTTTCATGTTATTGTGTAATTTTTTTTTTTTTATATTTTAATGGTTATTCAATAAAAGTGTTTCAAAAAAAGTGAACGCTGTGATTGTTAATGTTGTTGTTGTAGGGACATTTAACCAATTAACCTTTGCAGTCTCATCATTTTATAGAGCAGATCGAAGCGACGCATCGGCGGAAGCAACCAGCTATTGGCTACTGATTTCTCATTTGTACATGTTTCGAAAGTTGGCTACCAAATTGGCCAAAAGCGCTATATTTCAGATTTTTATTCGAATGCGATTAAAGCTGAGCTCTGCTCATTATACAGCCTTTTCACTAGAAGTTCATTAATGGGACATAAGATTATGAGCAATCACAATGTTGCCTCCATAGTTATCTCCCTGACATATTCAGTTACAGATGATGGCTTGTATATGACACAGTAGATATGGTTGCTACCAAGCGGCGCAAGAAGAACAAAACGCCGACCCTTTGTGACAGTGTGCCCGTAGAGCTGACTTACTCATCAGTAAGGTGCATATACCAACTCTTATGCAGAATATGGCTGGATGAGAGCAGCTACTGTCCTGAAGAAGGTTGGCACCACGATAAGCGCTAAATACAGTGATATTCATCCGTTTTCTGTCGCACATATAGGGCTTTATCGAGTGGGTTGTGTTATAGACTAATGGCATTCGAAAGCACTGATAGCACCGCTGATAAGTCCACAAATGACCAGATATACACACTACGCCAAAACCTGGCAAACATCTATGAACAACAGATCGACACCCATCGTCTTTGTGTCGATTATAAAGCAGCATTTGATATCCCGTTGAGGGATGGTGTATACGCGAGCTCAATATCCCTACAAAGTAGTTGCGAATTTACAGAATAACGTTAGGAAAATGAACTGTCCGAACCTTTCGTTATCGTGCCAAGCTTCAGACAAGTCGGTTACCTTTCCTTCATACTCTACAACTTTGTGATGTAGAGTGAATTGCGAAAGGCCGGAAAAATTGAAAAATTTTACTATTTTCTACAAAAGTGTTCAGTTGTTTGCCTATGGAGATGATATTGACAACTGTGGTCGTAACTAGCAAAATGTTACTAGAACTTATGCAGCTATAAAAAGTGAGTCTTCCATTGGTAGGACCAGTTCGATTGCGCAATAGGGCCGCGCGAAGCAGAGGAGCCTGGAGGAGCACTCTAGACCAGACAGTGGTTTGCCAGTCAAGAAGAGAATCCACATTTTTTTTTTGGATTTCAGCAAATATTTGGCGCAGTGTAAAATAAGATACTACGGTCAAAACATTAAGCTTTGCAGCTAAAGACACTCATGGGGAAAAGAGACATCAGTAGTACAATATCATATAAAATTGTTTAAGTGCAGATGTGTCGAATATGTATTATATTGATAGTAATCGATGTCAGGCTTGGATTGACCGTAGAGGCAATGTGGGCGGCAAAAACTGGAGGGCGGAAACTTTCGAAATTTCCGAGAACAACTGAAACTATTAAACTTGAGAAAAAACTTGAAAACTACTCTATCTGTAGATTTTTCGTTTATTATGTTGGTACACGTACACGTACCAATGGCAACAGAAAACCTCCAAATTGGGAAAACAAGTACATTTCATGACATAGCATTCAGTATTTGACAACAACTTGAAGTATTAGAGACAACATTTATGCAATAATTTTGGAGCTTTTTGTTTGATTCCCTTAATTCTGTAAGTAGAAAATTACAAAATGTTAAAATAGCTATTGTTGAGGTAATGAAACTTTTTAATGGGCTTAACAAAATGGTTAATTATATGCGTGAAGATTTTGATTTGATTATTTTGAAGAGAAAGCGCTTTAAATTTCCGTGCACAAAGAATATCAAATAGTTTGTACTCGAAAAAAGACGAGAAAACTTAGATGCGAGGAATCCAGCGATGGAGAAGTAAAAATTGTTGGACGGCAAAATATCAGACTAAATACCATCAACGTCATTTTAGACACAATTTTATCGGAATTACTAAAAAGATCAAAAACATATCAAGTACTTTAAACGTTTTTCCTACTTTTTCATTCATTAAGAACATGAAATTTTTGAATGAAACTATTAATTTCTACGATCAAGTTATCGAAGCATCTTTCACGAATGAGATGATTTTATTTACAAGCTATTGCTTAAAAAAGAATGTGGAAAAAAGTTTCACTTTTTTTGTTTGGGAAGCAACCAGAATTTTTTGCCAACGGTAACATAGCGTACCGAATGCTCGTTTGCTCACCCGTAGCAAATTGTAGTGCCGTTTTACGGAGAGTGAAAAACTACTTGAGATCAAATTTGGCTGCAGAACGATTGAAAGCACTTGCTTTGTTAGCTATAAAGAGTCAGGATAACTCATGTCCCTCGAATGTGATGACATTATCAATAACTTTGCGATACCCAAATCAGGACTTCAAAGTTTTCAGTAGACATTTATGAGTTGCTATACTACATGATTCTTAGGCTACTTAACTATGATACGATCAAATATTATTATTACCTAACTTATTTCATCTTTGAAGTAGAGAAGTTAAAGGTGTTGGGGGGGGGGGGGGGTTCGAACATTGTCAGTACAAGTTACATTAGTAATAACTAAGTATCAATTCCACAATTTATACTTTTTCTTCTATTTAGCTGGCTTAATGTAATTGTTATTGTTTTTGTAGCAACAGCTTTTGTTTTTTTTTTATAAATATTAACAGCACGTGGTAAAATATACATATAAATACGATTAATTCAATATTTACTTTAAACTTTGCATCGTTTAAGAGTTTAACAAATTTGTAAAAATACAACAAAGTTAATTTGTTTAATGTGTTTGTTGTAAAAAGCGACTAATCCAAATAAGGTTGTTCATAAAAACACACTGAAAGGTCCATGAACTATGAACAAAAAAAAATGTCTACAAAATTACAGTTTAAACGTGATGATTCAATTATTCATATTGATAGTCGCGCTTTTCGCTGTTTTCGTTAGTTTCAGGAAAAAGATTCGATAGTAACGAAAGTACAATCGGTTAAAAAAGACTTGATACTATTGATGGTACTATCGGGCTTCTTTCCCTTCCTAACCTTAACCGCTTAGCGGGTGTAGTGAAGCACAAACGAAAAAATTCGGTGAATCGAAAGTTCGATAGTACTTCGATAATTTTGCAGCTAGACTTTGCAACTCATAAATGCAGCTGTTCTACAAGTAAGTGTCTTCGGAACTGTTCTTTATGCATGGCGTGCTCAGCTGATGACAAAGCTATTATGTATATCATCATATCATGAGCATTCGTTTAAAGCAAAGTAATTCGATGAAGTATCCTAGCATCTTGTAACTTATACATCTAGATCTTCAAATGACTTGGAAAACCCACATTAAAGAAAACAGCAACAAATTCAATAAGAAAACGAAGCAAATGCACTGGTTGTTAGGTCCAAAAAAAAGAAGCGGTATTAAAGCCTATGAAATTGTGAGGCACTGTAAGCCATTCTAACAACTAAATACTTCAGTGTATCCAATCAAATATGTCGCACATAAATCGAAATTTTAATGTCATGCCCAAAAGTATGCAGGGAAAATTATTAAAGCGTTTAGTTTTAGTAGTAGATTGTTCCTCGAACTTGAACGTCATACTTTCAGATTGGTAGTATGATACATTCGGTTTTCTATCGACAGCTTGTTTTAACTGCATATCAGCCATTCCATTTTTGCCAGTTCTGTCCTATATTTCGTCATGGTCTTCGATATGTGGTGACCCCAGGTAAATTTGGCGTCGAGCTGGATTCCAAGGTGGGATAATATTCACATTTAGTGATAATAGGGGGCATGTGTCGCTCCTCAGCGTGAACGGTGCAACGGTTGATTTTTCAACGGTTGGATGAATTTTCCATCGATTGGCCCATTTTCGTACTTCTTCCAATTTCTGCTTCAAGTCATCCGCGGCTTCTTGTTCGGACGTGCCGTGTCTTTTGCGGAATCCGAATTGGTGACTCGGGAGGATTGTCGCCGCATTTTCATTTCCTACCTCTTTTTTCTTAATATTAAATATTGTAATGTAAATATTGTATCCTATTAGAGGATAATTAAGTAATAGAATTTAAATTTAACAATCTGCCATACACCACACCATTAAACATTTAGTATAGCCTCCGATTTAGCAGGCTAATTCCCATTAATAATAAAAAAAAGTAGTAGATTGTTACTTATAATCCTACTACTACTACTAAATTGGAGCGTTTTTAGACGAAAAGCAGACGTTCGACCGAGACTGACACTACAGACTATTGCAAAAACTCAAAAGTTCACTCCCTGCTCCTCAATTTAATTATTTAAAGAGATGGCCTTTGTCCTTAATTTCCTTGTATGGGTTGAGTGGATTCTCCGAAATTCTGACTAAAGTCCTTTGAAATGTGATATCGTTCAGTGCTAGTTTCAAAGATCAAAAATTTTACAGTGGTTTAGGCGCATAGAAAATACGAGATTCTGACGATCGCTGGATTTTCAACTTTTTTTCTTGAAAAGTATATTTTTCCCCACGCCTCCCCACGTTCCAATCTATAGATTCTATTGCCTACAGACGTATAGTTTAGCTATTGCGGCGCCCAAGACGGCAATTGCCAACAAAAAATAATCGTCAGACGGACTGCGACAGTTTCTTTTCTCTGAAATTTCAGCAAATACGTAGATCTGGCACCAATTACCTAACCAACATACACTTAAAAGAAAAACAGGGTATAAACAGCTGTTGGCGAATTTAGATACAAAGTATTTCTATTATAAACGCGATTCAAATGGGGCGTGCGAGTGCATGCACGTGTTTGTGGGTGTCAGCTGCTCGCATAAGGAAAATTACTATTCAATTAACTGATTTTGCATTGCGCAGCTGTTACCAACATTCACGGTTAGATTTTATGCACACACGCCTACTAACTAAATACTAGGTAAGATCGAGCAGCTGCTCTTAATTACACGAAGTACTATACACATGCATATGGCATACGATTTTCCGAAATCCAGAACAGTTTTCAGCATTAGCCTAGGTTTTCGATGTTTTAGAATTATTTGCTTTACACTTATAAGCCTAAAGCTTTTGCTTCGAAACTTTCTCAACAAAATTATGAAACACTCAAATATAAACAAGCCAAAAACCATAATTGTTTGCGACAACTCACATTGATGGGATATCCCTGCTTGTTTAGCAAATTAATGGCAACAATAGCTGAAACACTACAAAAATCAATAGCTATTTATTAATTATTATGCGATTATTCTCAAAACGATCAATGAAATTGAATCAATATGCTGTTCACTGATTGCAAGATCACAATTAGCGTGGTATTGAAACAGTTGTTGTATATGAAGACCTATTTTGAGCGAATTGCAGACTGTTTAACAGTTAGCTGATATTCTTAGAGCAAAGCCAAAAAGTGTCAAATAGTTAGCAATTGTGTCAATATTTTGTTAAAAGCTATTTCAGCCATTATTTTGAAACACACAAGAGCAAATACGCTTGAGACACAGTCAATGGCATCTAACGAATGACACGAGCACTAAAAAAAAATGAAAAATTTGCAAAAATTCGCACTTTTTGCCAAATTTTTGCATATAAATAGGGCTCAATTCTATGCCAGAACAGTATCAATCAAGCGTTAATCACTTGATTACAAGTCATAAAAAACAAGATACAAAAATGAAGCTCCATTGGTTACTTTTGGCTGTTTTTCTGGCTTCCATGCTCTGTTTGAGCAATGGCCAAACAACCACAGCTAACGGCGCTGAAGAAACAACCGCAGCTACAGGAGGAGAGACAACCGAGCCTGCAGCAGGTGAAACCACAGTTGCAACTCCAGCAGGTGGAGAGACCACTGCCGCAACAGCTACCGAAGCGACCACGGCAGCGTCCAGCAGCGGAAGCAGCAGCAGTAGTAGCAGCAACTCCGCTGCTGCAGCCCGTAGACGCAGGGCTCGTAAACGCCGCCAGCAGAGGCTCCGCAGGCAGGCAGAAAGAAGGAGGAGAAATCGCAGAAACAACCGCAGGGGTTAGACAACTGTTATGTGTAGCCAAGGCCAGGACAACGATAACGATACCGATACCGATACCGATACCGATAACGACAAAGACAAACACAAACACTATTCCAAAGACGCTGAGCTGAAGTGAAAGATAAGGTATTCTTAGTGAAACCGCTCTTTTCCTTGTATATTATGATGATTATCAATAAAAATTTTGAATGTGCTTCAAGAAATTTACCCTCTGATGGTTAAGTATTTATGAGTGAGCGAGAGAGAGTGAGTGAGTGAGTGAGTGAATTGGGCACAGGAAGCATACGTAATAATATTGAGTATAAATTTTCCTAATACAAAGTGGCGTGTTTTGTTAATGCTCACTTGCTGGCACAATGGGCGCAGCAGCAATTCAATTTCTCATAATATGTGTGATTCAATTTCAACTATATTTTTCAATATTCTGATTATTTTGCTAAAAAGAAACAAATTTTTACAAAAGGTTTTATGTGGAGTGTTAAAACTTTTTAAAAGTTAATTGGATTACTGAAATATTTTACAACATTCCGATTATTTTGCAAGTTATCGAAAGACATTATTTTCGTGGTGTTTTTTTTTTTTTTCATTGATTCAAATCTCATCAACGAATTAAGTGAAATGTTTTATTTTTGAATTATTGTTTGAAGTAATAAAAAAATTACCCAGTTCTAAAGTAAAATCAATTTTTTTTTGACCATTCGTCTCACGAACATAGTTCTTTTATATATAATTTATTATATATTATTATAGATTTGTGCAATGTATGTAACAGGCAGAAGGAGGCGTGGCATACCCTATGTTCCTATGTTCGATATAGACATATAGATATGTCCGTCTGTGCGTCTGTCTGTCTGTCCGTGTTCTCGCACCGTTCTCGGAGACTATAAGAGCTAGAGCAAAAATTTACCAAAAGATGCGCATTTTACCTATTCATTGCAAGTTTGTCGAATTATGTCGATATCTCACCCTTTTCCCCCGTGACAGGTTTTCGCGGTTTTAGCCCGCACCATAAAAGCTTTCCAATTGAAACACTGTTACTATGCATGTGTAGTATCTTTAGAAGATATAGCTAATAATGTGTCAATTTTAGGACCCCTCTCCTATGAACTGCAACAGAATTTAATTTTTCACAGAAATGTTAAAGTTAACATTTATGTTAACCAAATGTGGAACGTTAGGCTCATAAACCAAAAAATTTTGCCTTTTTACGCACCATCCCCCCTAACCCCGTAATAGAGTTACCGTTACTACGCCCATACTCTTCAACGCATCGATACAAAAAATTTGCATGAAATTTGGTTTTCATTGAAAATATGGGTACAGGGTATCCCACTGTCGGGCTTATTTTTTTATTTTTATTTTATTTAAATATGCTTATTTTCAATGCATTGGAAACGCATTTTTGGCAGAATAGTACGTATAATTTTCAAATTTTGACGTCTCACTTGAATATATGTGAAAAAGTGCCTTCCTGTGGATATTTGGCGGAATGTGTTAATAACCGCTCATCCAGTTCGAGGTAGACCTTTCCCTATTGTAATTTATGGTTTTACAAGAGATAACCCATTGAAAAACACGCTACGCATCTTTTTGGTTGCCTGTCAATTTGAGTTCACATTTTTGAAACTAAACAGCCTATTTAGAGCTGAAATATCGATCATATTTGAAAATACAGCCATCGGCAATGGGTTCGTCTTTCAATATTTTGTCAAATGTACCCACGCCTTACAAAAAAAAATTTCAGAAAAAAAAAACATTTGCTTTGTTCTCATAGTGCATTATTTTTGTAAATTTTTTCACGTTCGATTGGGCAGCATTTAAGGCTAGTTCAAGGTGCTTGGAAGAACTTGCATCTGCCACGAAAAGCAAGTAACAGTTTATCGATGGTAACGCATTTCCATTGGTAAAAATCAATCAACCAAAAGTTCGGAGCAGTCTGCGAATATTTCATGGATTAGACAATAGTCTGTAGAGCTTTGCTGACATTGGATCATAACATCACTATGAACAAAGAACGTCTACACTCGCCAGCAAACAAATCTTAAACTTCTTTTCTTTTCGATATAAATAAAATTGAATATAAGACTTATTGCAAACATGAAGTTAGGACATGGAGACTCTAGCCAAAAAGGCCATGGCCAAGGTATCAAACTGAAGGGCATCAATTACACTGTGCGACAGTGAAAATACACCCGATAAGTAATATAGTGTATGTTGCAGATCTGGTAGAGTAGAACTCAAAACAATTAAATTTTTTTTCGTGGGAACCCTGCAATTTATTTATAGCCAAATAACGATTTTTCTTATTTAGTATGTTTTAGTAAGTGTAAAGACGTACCTTTCTCAATCCACATAGAGTAAGACTAGATTTTCGAAACAAAGTAGGGATTTTTTCAATCTAATCTAATATTTTGCAAAAAATACTAATTTTTCGAACTTTGACCGACATTTAACGCATTTTTTCATTACCTTATTTTAAAAGTACATTTAAATTAGAGTCAAACGAGGGTTCACATATGAAAATCGATAAAGAATTACCCGAGCTATAAGTTAAAATAAAAAACACTAAAAACTCAAAACCCATATTATTTTTAGATTTTACCAACCTCCAAACAATAACTGTAAACATTTCATGAAAATCCGATCATTAGTTTTCAAGTTAAAGTCGTTTTAGTGTTAGCTGCTTTTGTTAGCTTTAAAATATGAATTCCTCAATATTTGTTAATTTTTTTTTGCATTTAACAGGCGAAGCTTTGCTCTGGTACTTTATATTTTAATTCATAAGATGTTCAATTTTGGACCGATTTTCATAAAAAAAGACTCGAAATTGAATTTACTTTTGAAATAAAATATAAAAACATAACTATTTGATTTCAATATCTGCTGCAAATAGCTGCCAAAATTAGAAATATGTGTAATACTTGGGATATTTTCCGATTAAATTGAAAAAATCCCTACTTAGTTTCAAAAAACAAGCCTTTTTCCATATAGATTTGGAAAGATTAATTTTTTTACTTTCTTAAACATATTATATTAAGAGAATCGATAGAAAAATGGCGGAGTAATAAATAGTTTCATGTGTAAAACAAAAAAAAACCGTTATTTGTCAATAAAAAAAATTGAAGGGTTCCACAGAATAGAAGTAAATTGTTTTGAGTTCTACTCGACTACACCTACAACCTACATTATATAATTTGTCGGGTGTATTTCTTTTTTTGTTTTTGTCGCACAGTGTTATTCGTAACAAATCATTTTTGTCTTGACTTTAGTTTACGATTTCGCCCACTGTGCGTTAATGCCATGGGCCACCAAAAGTAAATCAAAAGGAATTGAAAATTTTTGTTTTATGTTGATGGTTTTACTTTATGGCTTGTTGTTACGTGTCATTGTTGTTGTTGTTGTTTTTTCTATATATGCAAATACGGGCTTAGTCATATTTCTATATACTATATATGTATATAAGTATGTGTATTTCATTGTTGGCCCATTGAAAGATTGGCAGCACTGGCAACAAGAAACCGTTAGATGGTAAGAGGCAGAGCTAGCAGCAAAAGTGCTTATAAATGTATTAGAATGAAAAGTTAAACGTGTCCCAAATCAAGCACTCACGCAATGCTCTTAGCCCCTTCGTGCAACTACTTTCATTAGATTGCAATACAAAAAAAGCAACAAGTTGTGGCATACAACAAACGCGCGGCAACTAAACGTAAGATAGCAGACAGAAGTAAGGATTTCGCAATTTTGTGTGCCATTCATTTGTTGCAAATAAAAATGGTTATAAAAAATGGAAAACAATACAACAATGACAGCAACAATAATAATAACGAAAGCAACAACAATGGCGGCGCATAACTGTTGCTCTGCCGCCATGGGCACTGCCATGTAATAATAACATGGCGAACGAAGCAGCTGGAAAAGTATGCTATACAAGTTGTGAAAATAACTGAGGAAAACTACAGTAAAAACAACAATGAGCAGACTAAGAGTACAAGAAACTGAACTTAATGCACTGTAACGAGCGAGAATCAAGCACATAAGGCGAAACAAGGCAGACGAAAGGGCAAGATGGCTGCCACCGGAAGTCGAGTGGAAATGACATTCGTCTTCGACTGAAGCACATGTGTGTAGGTGTGTGTGTGTGTGTGTGTGTGTATTGATATGTTATATTATTGCCAAAGCGTAGCTCCAGCTCCATATTGTCATATCACACACACACACACACACACACACTGCTCTGCATTCAATTACGCGCAGACTGAGCCATCTTGCTGTTATTCTTACTCATTGTTATTGTTCGTTTTATGTTGTAGTTGTCGCTCCTTTGGATTTTGTATGTTGTCTTTTGTGTTTTTTTGGTTGGCAACAGCATGAAATTCTTCAAATATACTATGCTGTTTACATCTTTATAACCAAATATATATATATAATATGTAGGTACTTAAAGCCAAAAGCCCAAGCAACACCTACAACAACTGCAACAACAACAACAACAACAGAAGCAACATTAGCACATGTATGTTTAAGCATGTACCGTTAATGATCTCCTTGTATTTAACTTGAAGAGAAGCTGAAGTTAAGCTGATAGCATTAAACTTGTTGCTGCTTACATTCGATATAAACATAATGTATACAATTTGAGTCTTAAAAGCTAAGTGCACACAAAGTATTTTCGATTGTCTAGACAATATTTAACAAATATACGTTCTTTTCAACTAAGAACTAAGAAGCGAAACGATTTGTTGCAAGAAGCAGAAATGTGCACATGTAGAGTACACTGAGATACGAAACCACAATGCTAATTTAAAACTTACAAATTAGAAGCTGTTAAAAGCGTCTTACCAACACGTACACCGTCTAATAGTATGGATAGCAAATTTCGAAGCCTAGTCACCTTATTACGTCAGCAAAAAGAGGTAGAGGCTGGATGGCAAAGCACCTAAAACCTTTACTACGAATTGTTTGAAATATAATCAGTATGAGTCTAATTGGCATTGAAATGAGTGTAGGATCATAAATCAAAAGTCTGTGTGTCTTCCATTAAGTAAAAAACGTACTCATTTTTCACAATCTTTTTTACTTGATTTAATCATATCCGTAGTACGGATTAAGATTAAGTGGAGCTGAGAAACTATATATAGTATTATCGCTAAGCGGCTAAAATCCATAGTCCTATCGTAAGTATCGAATATTTTTCTTGAATTTTTGATCGTATCAAGTACAGAACGATTCTTTGTTTTTTCTCAGTGTACAAAGTAGCAGCTGAAACTTTTTGCAATTTTCTTAGAAATCAGAGTTCGCAAACGGGAAGAGCTAAGGCTTTGGGAGGCCATTCAGAGTCACAGACTTGATGAAAATCCTACTTAGTTCGCAAAACAACTGGACTGCTATAAGCAACATGGCAGCAGCGATAATAAAAGATTATAATATAATAATTTATTTCATAGATGTAATACTTAATGGTCGTACCTTGAGAAGGAAACGAAGAGTAGTTGGTAGGTTTATTGGGTGAGCGGTAACGCAAGTGTCACACACTTTTTGGCTATTCAAGCTTCCCCCACCTATATAAAAAGAAACATATTTTCAATGCGCTCTGCTCACTGAAATACCGGAAAAAATTTATGTCAACTCGGTTTCGCTCTGAGACAAACACTTTTTTTCACTGCGATTGTGCCTTCGGTCTTGTGTTTATGGTTGAGCAAAAACTCTGACTGGTCTTGTAGCAACAGCTTAACAGAAAGCATTTCGTCACGCGTACATACAGTATGTGTTCGTAAAAGACCGAAAAGAACAAACGGGAAGGCCAAAAGGTCCTTCCGTTGTTGTTGTTGTGTGGCGTAGAGAAATATATATGCGCATGAGGCGTGGCACGATACATATAGTATGTATGTATATTCAAATATGTTTAATTTTATTAAGGGCTGTTTCAGATGCACAAGTCATATATGTACAGTAAAGTTCTTTTGCCAGTTGTTTATCTTCAAAGTGTTCCTGGAAAAGGGAGCGAATTGAAAGCGAAAAAAAATTGTTTTTGGTTGAGCATTGCACTTTTGCGTAGCAAACCGGGCTGCATTGATTTTTACCGTCCCTCTATTCATTGTGTTCTGCAATAACCGATTTTTCGCAGATCCGCTGAAAGGTTGACAAATATTTACGAGCTCTGTTAGAAATGCAATGGCAGAAAGCAGTCTTGATGGGTAAAAGTCTCAAAAAAATTCATTAGAGCATCGAAATCTACTATAAAAGAGGCTCAGCGAACTAGTTAACGAGTAACGGTGATATAGAGCTTTGCTCACACGTTCCTAAGGATACTTGCCCTGTGCACAGTGCTGCTTAAAGTTCACGGAAAACTTTCACTGAAACCGTTTTATCTAAAGAGCTGCATGTCCTTCGATTACTCGGCGGTTCCTTAAAATTCTATTAGAGAGAAAAAATCCAGCGGATGAGAAGGGTTTTCAAAACGGCTATTTCAGGGAGGCTGAGCACACTAACTAACTTTGGCATCACCAATTGGAGATGACGTGCGCAAAGCAGAAAAGCCTGGAGGAGTGCGAATACCTATTAGTCGTACCAATAGCCAATGAAAACAAAGAATCAGGTTAACAACTCAATTTGCAAAGGAGCCTTCTCTAACAACAGAGTGCTTGAATATGAATTAGTGTTAACCAGTGTATTGCGGCAAATTATAAAGATTGAATGTTGAACTCAAGCCAAAAGCAAAAAGGTTGAAAATTAAACGTGTTTAAAGGTGTGCTAGAAATCTCTAGACCGTTTTCTTTTAGAAGCTTTCTTGTTAGGTTTCCCACACTCTGCAAGATGCTTCTGGCACATTGACGACAGCTGACGACTTTGGCTGAAAATCGCCTTGAATTGATGTCTGGCATAGCGATAAATTGCAGTTGGATTGAAAGAGACTTCTGGCACACCACTTATGCTGCAATTTTGAACAAGTACAGTTCGATTTTTGAATATGCGAAACAATTTAACGTCTGCACGCAGCTTAAAATATGGTGTGTGAGCGGGTTGGTGTGGGTAGAAGCGCTTATTCAATTTAGGCAGCTGCCAAAAAGTATGCAATATTATTTTATACGTGTTATAAGTACTTAAAGTTTATAATTTGAAGTCTACGTGGTATAAAAATCTTCGCATGAAAATTAACAAAGAAAAGAGCTTAAAATGAAAAGCTAAAAAACCATAAGCAAGGGTATTAGCATTGTTGGCAGCAAACAAAATTAAAGCCATGTCTACAAGCGAAAAGGGCAACAGCAACAACAACAGACAGACAAACCAATACAAAGTGGAAAATGTAGGAGTAGCAGGGAAAATCGAGGAAAAAGCAGTACAAAAGGGGCGTAAGAGTAGAAGTGCCGTCAAGTTTATAGCGCCTATTTGTGCCCCGACTTTTTGTTAATTTTGTATGCAAAGAGAGGCGCAAATTTAATCAGTTTTCCCCAAAACACCAACAGCTTCGGTGCTACGTCTTTGTGCCACAAACGCTATGTGCCCCCAGTCCAATGTGGCCATTACGCCCACGCGTTTAGATTGGAAACCCGTCCGCCCGCATGTAATCAACTCAGAGACAAAGTAAAATCTAAGTACAAGAAGGCTTCAGAATTGATTTTCGTGTTTTCGTTAGGCGTTTCCTGCATGTCCGTCTAGCTGTCTGACTGTCTGTCCGCGCTGTGTCTATAGCCTTTTGCTATTTGCATTCGTTTCTAATTGACAAGGTGTGTGTGTGTGTGTGTGTGTGTGTGTTAACCAACTCGCAAATTGCAAAACAAAATAATTTGGTGCTTTAAGTACATAGCCAGCCTTTGAGTCAATCAATCAATCAATTAAGCGCTCGTACATCAATCAAACTAGAACTCAGTTTAACTTAAGTGATTTACATTTATAGCTGACGTCACAGCTTTCACTTTGACTCTGCAAACAGCTGGGCGTCGCTTTCTAGCCTGTCTAACTAATTAGCCTTGCCATAGTCATCATTGTCATCATCATCATCAATCATGACACTTTTTTTCTTCATTTGGCACGCATTTCGACATTTACAGCTGTTTGGGCTGCTACTATGTTACCTTTGAAATAATTAGAATGTCGTGATCTTCGCGTTTTACGCACCTAAAGTCAGCATCCTGTTCTTAAGCGGATCCTGTTTCATTTCGTGTATCTCTAACGCTCGTTTGTTTGCATGTTCTTTGCTTCCTTTGGCTAGACAGACTCCATCTTTGTTTCGTGTTTACTTTGGCTTTGTTGCGTGTGCAATTATGTGGCTTCTATAGCTTTTGAGCGCCATTTTGTTTTTTTGCCTGCTTTTTCCTGTTTTTTTTCCTCTCATTACAGCTTCTGCTGTGTTTGCTAGGTATTACTCGTTTGTGTGTGTGTGTGTGTGTGTGTGTGTGTGTGTGTGTGTGGGTGGCATTCGCGTGCACACAATTTGTGGTGCTGTTTGTGGTCTGCGGCTTGCATTGAAATTTGGGTAAATATCCTACATCTGCTGAGGTTTGGCCCTATGTAGGTGTATTTGTTTTATTAACTTTGGCTACAAGCTAGTGATGTAAATGCATACTAAAAGATCGATGTTTAGCATCGCAGAGTCCATCGACTTTGGACATCGATGTACGTCGATGCATCGATGGTTTTCAGATGTTTTCTATTTACAAATTTTGCTTTTTATTATAGAAACTTCGTTTTATAATATGTGAAACTAAAGCTATTGAACATAGAAGATTTCTAGATACTATATAAGCTCAATAGATCTTCGACTAAATTATGTCAACTTTAAAGTTTTAACTACCGTCCCCTTAGCAGTCTATTTTGTTGAGAGTTTGGCTTTTGAATAAACTTTGAGATGGCACACTCAATTCTGCAAACACTATTTGTAAAACTGAGAATAAGTAGAATTAGAGTTATAATAATAATTAAGTAATAGACTTTAAATTTAACAATCTGCCATAGACCACACTATTAAATATTTAGTGTGTAGCGATTAAGAGAATATACACATATTGGATTATAGCCTTAGTTTTAGCAGGCTGATTGCCATTAATAAAAAAATATTTTAAAAAAATATAAAAAATAAGTTACTTACTTCGGCATGATCTTGAATTATAGTAGATTCTCGTAAGAGATGTTGAAATGTTTGTTGGTTTTCAAAATATCGATGCATCGTATGCTCGAGAACTTCGGAGAGCATCGAAAAATGACAGACCAACCCTCGATAATTTCGATGCATCGATGTATTTTTTACACCACTACTACAAGCCTGTCAATTATTGCGAAATTGCATTGCCTGCAACTAACATTTGACGACAGATCCTGTTATAACAATACATAATGACATTTATATCGACCATTTTAATTATTTAGTTTCAATTATATGATTAACTAATTACACGCATTTAATATGCTATTAACTTTAAGTGCCATAAAACACATTCACGCACCGACATACGCCAAAGTAGGGACATGCTGAAAAGTTGCCTCATAAACATGCCCCAAATGGAGGCCATTTGTATGCAAGCGCTTAAAAGTATGCTACTTTAGTTACTACTTTGCTTTAGCTCCGCCTCATGCACAAAGCGCTGCTAATTGACAAATGGGCTTAAGTGCCAACAAGTTGCAGACTGTTTTTGTCAATGCATAATTTAAAATTAACAAAGCGACACATTAACACACACACACACACACACACACACACACACACACACACACAGACACACACACTGACACTGACACACACACACACACACACTGGCACACACACACACACACTGACACACACACTGACACTGACACACACACACACACATACATACATCTTTCTATATAATACCACACATAAGCAGCATGTTTTAATGGTCTATTTTTGGTTATGTCATCTTTGTGTGTGTGTGTGCGTGTGTGTGTGTGTGTGTGACCCACTCGCTGCTCGGCTTTTGCATATACTAAAAATCGATAGCTACCTGCCTGATTTATCGCTATTAATACCCACAAGAACAACAATAACAACAATGACTAAGCCCCGGCAAGCTTTCAGATGTGTTAATGCGTTTGTTAAAGAGGCAACAACAACAAGCGCTACGGAATACTTATAGAACCATCACAGCATCTATTCAACTCAATTCGAGAGTTTAAAACAAATAATACTATTAGAATCAAGTCGTCAATGTCGTAAGACCCACTCACATGGCGTGACGGCAAATGACATAAACAAACCATAAAAGTTGATCATTGAAGCGCTCAAAAGTTTCGCCATCCGGCTTATAATCTTGATCTCAACCCACTTCAAATTCTACCCTAAGCTTGGATTATGCTGCGATAATGATTACTTAAACTGTAAAGGCTTTAAAGAAAATTAAGCCGAGTTCAATAAGAACAGGACGAAAGAAGGGTATTAAGTAATTAAATGCCTTTAGCTTCTTCAACTAATCTACTAATTTCCAGTTACAAAAACTTTGCATTACTTTTGGAACAACTCACGACCTTTACGTTGTTTTTTGCTGAAAAGTTACAGGTCTGAAAAGTGGATAGTTCATATAAATGCATAGTGGAACATTTGAGTCCAGAGTAAACCTTTTGCGTGCGCTTATTACCGGAAACAAGAAATTGCTGCGATGCTCTGATCTTTAACTATTTTCAAAAAGTTTCATCGACGGGCTAACAAAGCTGCCTATTGACGTGAAATCAATCAAGTCAATTTGTAAAGAGATAGATGCTGATTCCATGCGTGGATTTCTTGAACATTGCACTGGAACATAGATTCTCTGATACAAACATGCCAGCGATTCATTATGGCAATTTACAAACATAATTTTATTGAAAACTCTTAAAACTTTATCTATTTCAATGGCCTGCAAAACTATTCTGGAGCAAATGAAGTCCGGAACGATCATTGGAAGGCAATGAAATGTGCTGCGTGGCTCTTTAACATTTTAGCTCTATGGTTCTACCTCCTCATAACCTCATAACTCATAACCTGAAGATGATGAATGTCCTTTAGAGCCAGGTAAGACTCTTGCTGCAGTGGTTTACTTTAGGCTGGTTTACTAAGATCTGCAAAGTTGTTGATTTCACAGTTGAAGAAGAAGAGAACATTCACAGCGTTTGATACAATTTACGAAGCTACAAGTCACAAGGCAGCGATATTTGGTTTGCAATTTCGAGCTTAAGCCAGGGCTGCAAATATCTTCTCTAAAGCCGAAGGGAATAGCGGCGCTTTTAGTCATCGACAATTACGTATACGCAATGCTGGCACATTTGTGATTGAAGCGTAAATCAATATATCTAAGTTATTTAATCTTGTATGCGAAAGCAGACATTTTCAAACTGCAGTCCACGATTCATATTAGAGATTAGATTCGATTTTTGGTGGGTGTCATCAGAGGAGGCTACTGAACAATACCCAGCATATAGAGAGCCTTGCCCATTATCGAATGCCCAATGAAGAAAGTTAATAGGGTGAAAGAACAGATGAAATGAGAACAAGTGTTCGAAAACTGAGTAGGCTGATATAGAAGTCCCCCATGCAATTTGTAAATACTGTGTAAGGGAGAGTATACACTTCACATTTATGGAGTGTTTCATTTGCTAAGATGCGCACTCGTGGTCCGACAGGGATATAGAAAGTGTTTTGTTGTGGCATCGTCATTGAGGCTCGTACCGCGATTAATTCAACCAAGACTGGCAGATCTTTCTTCTGCTACAGGTAAAGGACTTTCGATTGGATTCTTTCATAAAGTGTTTTGTTGTTTGACCAAAGTCAAACTAACTGTCGCGTATGAGTAGATACCGACCTGTATTAGTCCCATCTTTTGTTGTGGAAGATATGAGTGTTTCTTCTCATTATGTGTCCTGGATCACTCCAGCATTCTCATGGAGAAACACAACATTATATCTTCACATCCCTTTGCTTGCTGGCTATTAATCTGTGAACAAATCCCTCGTCCAGACTCCGTTGTAATAGTCTGCTAGCCACTTTCATAGCTTCTTGTCGTTCGAAGATATGAAGAGGGGTTCGTTTTATCAGTGCGCTAAGGCCATCACTTGAGGTATTGTCAGTTGTGGTTGCTAAATCAGGCATGTCTCTGCAGTCTGGATAGAAGAGTGACTCTGGACTAAACCATAGTTCTCTTTCAATAAGCTACTAATACGCATGACACTACACACCAGATTCAAACCCCATCTTTTACAAAAATTGTGACTGTCCTACCAGAAAACTCTGAGAGCACGTTCTGCCTTCTAAACAATGTGCACTTTCGAGGTTACCTTAGTATCAAGGGTCACTCTTAGATAGCTTACATCACTGGACAGTGCGAAAGTCCCACCTTTCATCATCGTCAAGCAGTGAAGAGAACCATAATGGTCTCAGAGACTATGTGTATAGCAATAGAAGTCAGTCCTATGCAGTAAATCTTGCAATGTATGGAGGGATCTACCCGATAACAGCACGCACACATCATCAGCATAAGCCTGCATATGTGCGTCCGTATTTTGAATCTATTGCAGGAGCTGGCCCACATCATTCCTTGCAGTAAGACGCCTCGGAGTTTTTATCGATGATATGTCTTCCAGTATCACCGATTGAATAATGCGCGTGGAAAACAGAGACGCCTGGAGGAGAGTTTTGCATCAGGCTGGTTGTTATGGCCAATTAAGAAGATTAATTATTAAATAAATAGACAATTATGGCCGTATTAAAAAAAAGCATGCATATTCGGGACAAATCAAGTCTCTTTATTTATTTGGTGCAACGGTTTATTGACAAAAAACAACAAATTACAACACTTAAAAAAAACTGTCATTTAATTGCAGTGACACAAATAAGCTTTACTCGATTCTGCAACATTTTGTGGCTGTTTATTTGGTAGCACTTTTTAACTGCCATTAAAAGTACAGCAATTCAAACAGTTTTCATTTAATTGGTAAATTCCAACATGGCAAAAGTTTTACAATTAATTGCAGTGTATGCACTTTACATGACAAACACAGACACATGCACACATGCAGCCCCATGGCGTATGTAGTGTTTGTTTTCAGGAAAATGGACGAAACAATGTTGGATTTCCTGCTGATTGCGTGTGTGTGTGTGTGTGTGTGTATGTGTGTACCGAACACACTGTCATTACGCCATGTCAGGCATTCATACATTGATTGATTGATTGATTGATTGCGTCGCGCTGCGTGCAACTAAAAAGTGCTTGCATACTTTTATGGCTGCTGTGCATGTGTCAATATCGATATTGATATCGATAACGATAGCGCTGGATTGCGTGGAAATTGCTTAAGCGACTGTAGCCAGTAAACTTTAAGCTTTAACCTCAACTAGACGATATTGTAGTTTTAGGGCAGAAAAAGTTATTTGTAATGCCCAAAACTTACAACAACCTCAGGCTTTGGCTATTGACCCGCTACACACACACTCACAAGTTTTGGTCATAACACAAGACAACATGTAACATGTACACTTGCTGGTTTCGCTGAGTCGAAAAGGATTTGTAAGATATTGCGATTGCGAAAAAACAAAACGCGAATTTGCGCTTCCCTCTCTGAAATGTGTATACCTCGCAGACAGGTGCCCCGTCGATATATTGTATAACTTAAACTGGGTCACCGAAATCTGCCTATGAGGGCAATCCATACTTCGCTGGGGCATCTCATACTTAGCTAGTATGTGCTGTGAGAATTAAAAACTTAAAACAACTTAAAAACTGTATATTGCCTTTTGACTTTAGGTCTTCTCCGTGCAGTAAGACTCTGACTTGGCTTAACAGTAAAGTTAACAGATTGGGGCGTTGTTGGAAGAGAAGAGAGAACGCGAAGAAGGATATCCTGAAGTCTGCCATTTTAGAATTGATGACCAACTTGGACAGGAGGGAAGTAAAACGTGCATGTAGTCGTTTAAGGTACAGCCTTGAACAGGTATTTTTGCATTATATCGTTGTCCTATGTTCACTTTCATTCAAATAAAGTCTAGCCTAAATAAGAAGTCGTCAGAGGTAGCAGAAAAATATGCATTGACCGAAAACTGAAATTCAATTGCAAGGGATTTGAATTTGAAAAATTACTTTAAATGGTTATTGAATAACATTGCATTCGTCCTTTTTCTGCCGATTTTGCACGAAACCACTGCAAATTAGCGTTTTGCGTTTTTCTCAAAACACCTTATATTTGAAAAACCGTGCAAGGCAAGAATAGTGGATGCCGGTGATGCCACATAAACCAGTGAATAGCAAAACGCATTAGAATGATGTCAAAATTTGTTGCCTAGTGTAATTGTCCATTTGATATAGGAAATTATGAAGAAGTTTGGCGTTTTGCCTTCTAACGCTTAAGGCAGCCAGAAAGACTCAGATCTTGGCCAATTGACGTTTCTTCGTTTACGTCCAACTTGTCTTTTATGATTGTCAATAAAAATAAGTGTACTGAAGAGATGTGCTGTGAAATAACGAATCAAATATATACTATGTACATATGTGGCATACAAACACACTCACATTCACACTCAAATCTCTACAAAATCATATGGACGGGGCATACAAATGGCTTTATTTGTTTGCCCCAAGTCATGGCCAGCATACAATTTGCTGTTCATTCGCATGCAAATCATTTTTTTTGGCCAGTTTGCAGGCATTTCCTGACATAGCATTCGTATTGTGTGGGACTTGGCCAACATTTTTGATTAGTTGTCACAAAACTGGCCAAATATTTACGCAACACAAATGCGACACATGTGTACATATGGGTGTGTGTGTATGTGTTTGGGTGAGTGAAGTTTGTGTGTTTCTATCACTAGGGTGTGTGTGTGTGTGTGTTAAGTGTCACAACGAAACTATAAAAATAGTTGTAACTTTTACAAGCTGCATAAATTATCAGTACTACTTGACTCTAGGACTTCACACATCGTTTGGCAATAGTGCTCCAAAAATACTTGAGCTCGGACACGGCTGACTATATGACAGTCGTCATATAGTACATAAGTCATAAGGGGCTACAAGATATGGCTGCTGTTTTGCAAATTTCCCGATGAAAATGAATCCCAAAAACATGGTTGATGAGAAATCAGATATTTTAAAGTCAAGGAATTCGCATGTTGCCAGATAGCTGTGAAGTCTACACAAAACAAAGCATCAGGTTCTTAGCGTGAATCCTAAAGTTTGCGGGCTCCACCCCCTGCTCGCTCCGCTCGTTATTATTGTATTATAACTTCACAAAGCGAGGCATCAGGTTCTTAGGAAAAGCATATTATTATTATAATATACTATAACATTGGGAATATTTTTGAGTTCATTGACCAAAACTGTCCGAGAAACATTGCAACGACAGTATTTAAGTGAACTTTAACTCAAGTTCATCTGAAAAGGCAGTAAGATTCCCGAGTAATATGAGATTGGCAGACTTCGAATTCTCGAAATTTCAAATTTGAATTGTAATATTGAAATAGCGATACATCGGAAACCGTTCCAGATAATTCAAAACAGTTTCCGGATACGAAATCGGCTATTCCAAATAAGCCGGAAAAGTTGCATAGTGTTATTTGCGCTCGAATACATTAAAAACTGATTTTGAAATGAATTTGACTAAATGAGCAAATGCAAACCTCTAAACCAGGTGTCAGCAGAGTGAGCAGAGAAGTTGCCACTGGCAATTGCAGAAATGTTGGTATACATGCAGGCAATACATTGACAACTTTTCTCTGCTGACTCACAAATACTATTGAAGCAACTTAAATTCTGACCAATGACACTGAGAACACGTTCGTAAGCATATGCATGCGAATATTTTCAATACATGGACAACTTTTCTCTTCCGATACACAAATACAATAGTGACGTCGCCGATCTCTGCTCTAAACACACAAATATGCTAATTGAGAACGATTTTAACAACTACAAGCCCAAGGTGTACTTAACAAGGTAGGCTTACTTTACTACCTTGTGAAAGAGTGGAGAGAGAAGCAAACTACTGGTTTACAAGTATTAGAAACTAAAAAATAATCAAACGCAAAAGGAAGTGTGCCACAGTAAGCCCACCTTGTTAAGTATATCTTGTTATAAGCCTTCAGATTCCATCACTTTTTTCAACTTTCATCTTTGTTGGTACAATAAAAACTTGTTTTAATTTCAATAATGGCATAAGTGCTGAGTTAAGATCATATTTTAGTCAGGGAATCGATTATTTAAAGAAACTTTAACCGTTAATCGACAAAAGCCGGTTTTAGCTGTGGCCTAAGCCGAAGGTTTTTTTTCAAAATTTATTAGTAAAACTCATTAAATCGTAAAAAACCAAAAGGAGCTCGAAAACGGCTCAATCGATTAGCGTGAAATGTGTTTTAACATCTTCGTTGAAGTTCTAGGCATATGCAAAATTTTTATGGTTAAGGTAGAGGGAAAGGATGAAGATGAGAAAAAGGATAGGAATACATTGATACCAATATCTTCAGCTGGAATTAGTATCTGAAAGAGACAAAGAAATAGAAGGAAAGGTAACGGGAAGGAGAACGGAAAGGGAGAGAAAGAAGAATTTAATCTACATTGAAGGGGACAAGAGGGTTGGCAAGCGGAGAGAGTAAAGGCAAAGCCCCCTATTTGCGTTAAAAATTCGATTCGGGTGAAATCGAGAATACATCAATCTATTTTCTATTTCGCTTGTTTTGTATAAAAAAAAGTCTAAAGTCGATATTTTAAAAGCAGCGTTTCTCAAAAATGTCTCAATTCGAATGAAAAATGTTCGCATTTAGAAAAACAACACTTTTTAACATTACTTAAACTTTTATCATCTAATTGCTGTTTGACGTTGCCAGACTTGCCAACTTTTTGACCGATATCATGCAACAGTTCCAAATAACAAAGTAGTCTAATATATTTATCGCAAACGAATTAATTTCAAATTTTCAAGAAATCAAACAAGTGTAGCTCATTTACTGTAACATGGCGTTAATTCAAATCCCGTCTTTAACTTCTCGTGACAACTACTATGAGGAACACATGACTGTAAGTACTAGTAGATAAAAAAAATACGAAATTTACAAGAACCTAAATTGTTAATACGCAGTCTGTAAAGCATTCCAAAATACTGGATAAAAGCTTTGAAATAGCGATTGATTACGAATATGGCACTACGGCCATGGGCTTCAAGTATCAGGGTGGCGTTATTCTGGCGGTTGATTCGCAACATGCAACGGGAGGGATGTACACTGTACCCGGTGCAGTTGTAAGGCTTATTGAGGCCAACAGCAAGTTGTTGTACACAGTGGCGGGTGATCCTGAAGACTGCTGCGTTTTGCAAGGAGTATGGACCTATGAGTGTCCCCTGCAGAATTTTTGCAATCAGGACACCGCTTCCGTGGCAGCAGACAAACAAATGTTGAGCAATACCTTTTTGAAATACCAGGACATGGGTTTTAACGTTGGCATGTTGTTGGCAGGCAATGATTGTAGCGGTCCTGCTCTTTATTATGTAGGTATTGATGGCAATATATGCACTACGGACGTTGTTGCAATGGGACCTGATCCAAATCTTGCAATGAGTATTTTGCAAGAAGAATATACCTGGGACTTAAGCGACGAGCAAGCAAAGGAGTTGGTAGGCCGTGCTGTATACCAATCCACAATTAGACTTGCTACCAATAGTATTATTACACGTATTTACCACATAACCTTAAACGGTTGGAAGAACATTTCCACTGAAGACATCGACACAGTAACGTAAATAAATTAATTAATAACAAAGCGCATATATATTTTTGTCTATATATAAATACGCTAAGGAAAAATTCAGTGTGGTACCGATTGCTTCTCAATAACGCAACTTTTTTTAGGTGAAAGCTCTACAATTCGAAAGATAAAATGATTGCAGTTTGCCGAATATATGTTTCACCTGCAAACGTTGTGTTTTGGTCAAGTACAAATTGGTTTGAAGTACAAAATGTACTGTATACGTTAGTTAAAAACAACACCAAACTACATTGTACTCACGAACTTTGTTATTTCGCGTTTTCTTTCCTCCTTTTCGTAATGAGTTGTTATGAGTGCGTACTAGGCTTTATTATATAGCCTGTTTCCATGAAAGTAAGCGGTAAATGTGTTCCAAAGATCGAATTTTGTTTTTCAATTTTGGATTACACTTGCTGAACCCGCGCGCTCCGCTGCACATTGATAAAGCCGGCAATAAATTCATTATATAGATTAATTCTTCCCGTTCCTTTTCCACTTCCCGTTTCTCCTCCTTCTCTTTCTCATTCTCTTCTTCTTACTAAGTCAAGCTGCGGATATTGGTACCAATGTCTTTATATCCTCTACCTCTACCCCTACCTCTTCTTTTCTTTTTTAAATTTTTCTCTTTTTCTCCGTTTTTGCAATATCTCCGGAACCCCTAAGTCGATTTTGTTTAAACTTAGATAAGAACACTCAACATAATGGGAAGCTTTCCTCAAAATTTCATCAAAATCTGTCGAGTAGTTTTCGAGTTTAGCTACCACAAAGAATTGGCAGTCATTTTTATAAATATAGATTGAAAAAATGCATACTTAATTTAAAAAAAACTAGCCTTATTCTATACAGATTTGGAAAAGTACGTCTTTCGCCTTTCTAGAAAATACTAAATATGGAAAATGGGCAAATGAAAATTGACAAATGGCGTTGTAATAAATAGATTCAAGTGTAAATAAGAAAAACTCCTAACTTTTTTATTTGACGGGTGTATTTTCACTGTCGCACAGTGTAATCTAAGATAAGAAGATAGAAGAAAAAGCCATACAAAGTTTTTCATCATTCGCATAAGTATTTGAGAAGACGAGCTAAACTGAGACCCTCATTGGTGGATAAGAAAAAAAAAAAAACAGATAACCTATATGGCTTCGGTGCACCAGCTGGAATATGGACCAGCATTGGCAACATGTATTAATAATATACCCTTTAACACACGGTTTGATGGGTAGGGAGGGATGCATTTTAAAAGACATGAAGAAAATCGCAGATGGAAAAGTTTGGTTAGAAGAATATTATGATTAGCAGAAATGCCTTGCTGAAGTCACTGTAAATGACATCAGCTTGCATTTTATTAATGTAGAAGTTAAATTACTTCTTCTTTTTATTAACTGGCCGTAATAACCAGTTACCGGGTTGCGGCCTAATTTGTAATACCAAAGGTAGCTAGCTACTTTCTAGCTGGTCCTTCCAACGGAGGCATGGTCTGCCCTTTCGTCGCTTTCATTCGACAACCGCACTTAAAACACTTTTCACAGGAGCTTCTTCATGCATACGCACAACATGACCTAGCCAGTTAGTATCTTTGTTTCTTTTTATTTTCATTTTTATTAACTTCATACGTTTTTAACCTTAGAGATGTGATTTGGCTGCGTCTCACGCTATGCGGCCTTGACCGCGCTTGTTGAATGCTTCTCATACACTGATTGAAGACTGACCACTGCCTAAGCGCATTCAGTTCGCGTATGAGCGAGACAAACATACAACAGCCCAATAGGAATTTTGAGACTGCTGGCACTTGGCTAAACTATTTGACTAGTTCGCCTCGCAACAGAGAGTGTAACTGATATTTTTTTTCGCGAAAATAAACGTAATTGTGTATATAATTGGATTTGTATGTCTACATAACTTTCTAAAATCGTAAAGAGCTCGAAAAGCGGTTGATAGTTTACTGGATTAAGTACAAAATCATGGTAACTTGAAATTTTGTATATATTAGAGGGAATTTTGCAATTATGCTTAGTATAAAAACGCCAACTTAAGTTTAATTTAGTTTTCATCTTTTTACTCATCAATATATGTCTCCTTCACTCTATATCAAAATGCTTGCCTAGTGTCTTGCAGCAAAGTTTTGACATATTTGCTCAAAATTTTAATTTACGAAATGGATTTGGCATTGATGTCAAAATCGAAACTATGTTTAATCTGACGTGACAGCAGCAACATTCATGCACTGTGTTTGCCTTAAAGTATGCTACATAAATGCACAGCTGTGGCTCTTGTTGTTGTCAAATACCAGTATGTCAGCACAGCACAAATTGTGCAAAACTCATTCAAATGACATTTTGTTTGATTTGTTTAGCAGCCTCACTCCGAAAACTACACTTCTTGCTCCCCGCAGTGCATTTAACATCGCACCTACTGTCCAACCACAAACACACACACACACACACGCACGCACACACACACAAAACGCAAAACCTACAAATTTCATGTGTCTATGGCATTCACAAGTTTAAGACTTGTCCTGCTGCATTTGGTATCCAATGTGGTCCATTGTGGTCTACTTGGGTAGGAAGTCAGTTTCAGAATCGTCGGGCTGCGTAGAGTCCTGGATCTTGGACCTGCTGCTGCAGACGCCATCTGGCGTCTCTCAACTGTGTCAGTAAAAACTGTCATGGGCATCATGTTAGATTCTTTAAGAGTAATTCTGCATGTCTGTGTGTGTCTGAGTCAGTTGCTCTTTTGCGGTGCGTTTTCATTATGCGCTTGCAGAGAGCATTTTCATTTTGTTGTTTACTTGGCAGCAAATATCAATAAGAAGTATCGTTACTTATACGTAACAATGGAAAGCTAAATAGATTTCTATAAAGCTACTACGTCTAGTTGCAAAAAGTGACTCTTTTGTATGTGAAATGATTGAAATGAAACTAAATGAATGAATTCAATGCACAATAGCCTTCCGCAAATGCATCAAATAAAATGAATTATATTCAGATAACTCTTTACATTAAAATAACCGTAATATAACGGAGTTTAGGGATATAAAAGTCAATTTTGCCACCAGCACTGTAATAAAGGAAAGCATTTCTTGACCATACTACGTCACTCGTCCTTTTAAATGTTCATTTTATGGGTATTTTCTTAAACGGTGGACAACACCAAAAGATGATGAAGAGGAATAAGAAGGGCAAAGATGAGGATGGTGAAAATGACAGAGACGAAGAGGAGTAAGAAAAGGCTGAGGAAAAGGAAAAAAAAAACGGCTAAAATAAAAAGTGAAAAAAAGACTATGACGAAGCCGAAGATGAAGAGGTAGACAAAGTCGAATAGGTAGTCAGAAAGAGCACTGGGACCAAGATGTCGATTAGGAGGAATATGGGGACGAAAGTGATGGAGATGAGGCATATAAACGAAGATAAGGCCGAAGTTGACAGTGACGAGGCATATGATCGAAGCTGAACTGTATATCGAATAGGCAGAATCAGAAGAAGAATAAACATAGTAAACGCAGAATTGTTGAATTTTTAGCAATAGAATATGGATAAGAAAAAGCGAGGAAGAGGAATGAATGTTGAATGAATGACGACGACCAAAAGAAGGAATTCGACGAGGGAGAGAAGTCTTTGAAGGTATGAATACTAATGCGGAAGAAGATTCTAAATAACTGTATAACGAAAAGAAAGAAACAAAGGCATGAGACAACTGTATCTAGCGCGGATGCTACGGCGGAGGTGGTTTTAAAGGTTCTAAATACTTGTAATAGTAAGAGAGCAAAAGCCGGAGGAGGTGAAGTAAGCATCCTCTTCTTCGATATGTATATGAATATTTGGACTATAGATACTTTGTGATGCATACGATGATGAATAGGTTGGAAGAGGGTACTAAATACCTTTATGAGAGGAAGAATGATTTTAAATTACTTTAGCAGTTACCTAGTAACAAAGTTGACAATTCTGTTTTTATATTTGCATATGTTTATGTGCATATGTAAGAAGAATCTAGCTGCCTGTAATATATTGGAAGATAGAGTGGCCAAGCGCAACGTAAGAGTACGACAGAGGCGAAGGGAAAGGTGAAGAGGAATATTATCTACCTCGGCTAGTAAAAATAAACTTGCCTATTGAAAAACTTTCCAATTGGGAAATGCTAACAAGTTTTAGCAGCATTTACTGCTCTTGGGGAAAAGGCTAAAGGATCTCTCTCTCTCGATTAAGGCACATGTATGACAAGGTATGTGCTATCTGTCGACGTTCGTTCATTTTTAGGGGCACTTTTTTTCAATCTGTCGCAAGCGTCAATGAGGGATGTTATTTACACGAAAAAATAGTGCCTTTAGCCGGCAGATGACGCATACCTTGTAACAAATTTGCCTTGCTCCCGGCAGTCTGCATCGAACGAAGTTTTACCACGTAAATGTTGGTATAACTATTGCTCTAGTATTAGATGGCTTGCTTTTGGGCGAAATGATTGTTGGCCTTTTTCAAAGCATGCCCAATAGACGGGAGGTATCACCCCACTAGCTTGTGGTGTTCTACCACAAAAGGATATCGTAATTAAATCGAAAGACAAACTAGTTTCTTACCATTGAAATGTTAACATCAAAAGCCTTGAAGGACGAGAGCATGAGACGCACCAGAGCAAGATTTCATGCTTCTAGCTATTTTGCTCTTCGTAAAACAGGAACCCCGCGAACCAAGAAAATTATACCCTTTATCCTTTGAGTATAGTGTATACAGAGCTGTGTGCATGTAGCAACTAGTGTTTTTTTATAAGCTAACATCGAAATATATCGTAGCTGTAGTTTTCTGTATACGGGAAATCATATTGGTCTCTTGTGCTTTTATTTATTGCAGAAGTGTACGTGAACTTTTCTTTGCCAAAGTTGGCTTTTCTTTGGCGTTTAGTTACAAGATGGTTGGTCTTCACGTGCTTCACCTTCTGCCGTTGGCGTTGTCTTCGTCAAATTAAATTAGGCGCTCGTAAATGTGCGTTAAATCACAGGCACACACACTCGCACATATGCTTGGCTAAAATTAAAATCATATGCATGAAATGAGCTCGAAATTGAAATGGAATGAAATATATAAGCAACAGCAGAAAGGCAAAAAAAGAAGAAGAAGCAGCAGCGGCAGCAAACGTCTTTGACTTGCCCTTTGCCCTAACTGCCAACTTTATCACTACTCTCACACACACACACACACACACACACTAGTACACTTTCATTTTCATGCTTTTCATTGCTTTTCTTCGCTCGTTTCGATGTCGTTCTGTCTCCTTGCCACTTGGCAGTTTTCTTCATAGCCGCCATGTTTTTCTCGTTCCATTGCCTTGACAGAGCATTTCCCAAGCAGCTCGATGCGACTCTGAGCCTGCTACACTGAGTTTTGAGGTCTTCGTAGAGAGGGTTGCTTGTGGTCTGAGGCTTGAGGCCTGAGCGCGACATTGACAAAATACGCTCTGAAGATTGTCTCGAGCATTTTCGAGTGCGTGTCTCTGACGCTGCCATTATAGTCGTCATCTGTGTTTTTCTTTTTTCGCTCTCTGTTGTTGCTCTGGGCGGTGGTAGCTGTTACACACACACACACACACACACAAACACACACACACAAACACACACACACACACACACTTACTGACTGCATCTCATGCAATGAAATGTTGTGCCTTAAGTTTAAATTTGAAAGCTTAAAGTTTTATGCCGGAAACGGGCAGCGAGCGGAAATGAATATGCCCAGATATGGCGGAAGTTCGCACACACACACTGTCAAAGACGGACAAAAACACATGTTCATCATGACGAGTCAACGCGTCTGTTTGTTGAACCAACTGTCCGTGACGCCTATATGTGTGCAATTCATTTAAGTGTGTACATGTTGCTGTATGCGTGTGTGCGTGCGTGTGTGTGTGCGTGTGTGTGTGTGTGTGTGAGTCAATGTCACCCGCTTGAAGCAAATAAACACTAATTGTGTGCAAATGGGCAGCTTAATAAAAACCAAAAATGAAACGAACCGCACAAGAAAAGTACATAAAACGTTTAATACTGACCACGGACAGCCACGCCCCTTTGAGGGCAGCTTCCTTAACGACTGATACCGCTTGTCAGCCCCTAATGAAAATTGATGTTATATGATTTACGCTCTTGTTGTTGTTCTTGTTTCTTTTCGCTTTTTTACAGCTATGAAATAAATGAATATTTGTGCCCCAAAAATAAACGCAAAAAGCGCCCAAAATGGAATTAATTGCATTTTTGTTGTTGTTGCTCTTTTTGCGCAATGGTGTGTGTGTGTGTGTGTGTGTGTGTGTGTGTGTGTGTGTGTGTGTGTGTGTGTTTGTGTGTGCCTGTGTGTGTAGCAAAAGAAATGAGTCCTCATTAACAACGGCAACGCAAAAGCGGGCGCCGCCATTTTGTTTTATTGTTTATATTGCTTTGCATTTTTGTAAAAATTATACAAATTACTTATACAAATGCGCTGCGTAATGTGTTGCTATATCCTGTTTGTGTGTGTGTGTGTGTGTGTGTGTTGGCGCTGTGTGTACTCATTGGAAACCGCTTAAATGCGATTCCATTTTTTAAATACTTTCTTCATAAATGTACGAATTATGAAAATTTAAGTTTGTGGCACTTATTTTACATTTTTAATTTAAAATAGCTGTTATTAATTTAAAACATAATTTAAGCACTCACTTAGCATAAGTACTGTGGCCAAAAGTAGCTAAAATTGTTTCATTATTATGCAAATTTTGAACATGTTTATGCTCGCAGTAAACAACATTAACGTGAAATGAAAAATTAAACAGACAAGAAATCTCTAAATCTAAAATTAATCGGAAATCCATGATAAACGCAAATAGGAAGCAAAAATATGCCTCTCCGAATCTTTTGATATGACCTCTTTAACTTTGTAATGGACAAATGTTGTTGCGAATAGAACACTATCTTTGGTTTCAAGAAGTGGATGCAGATGCGCCTGGAGGAATAACCGTATAACGAAATCCTATGACCCATCAAGAATAAGAAATTGCAGTACGAGCTGAGATAGAAATATCGCACGTTACTTTGAATTGAAGAGTAATTAGCTAAGAGTATAGTGAAGTGTGCAAAAGAAACAATCGGGAAAATTCAACAATTCGCTTTTATAACATTTTCATATATCGGAAAGGAATGACTGACCGAGTGGACTGACGCACATTCGAAGGTTTTTTACGCTGTTTGATAGGGGTTTAAGCACATATTTTGAGTCGGTGGCTCCCAGCCGTAGTGAAGTGTATGAAGTAAAGTTAACCCCGAAAGAGCATCATCACAGCTTGGTGGAAATGAGCATTCTGGCCGTCGCCTTCCAGGATGCATCCGATAGCTGAAAATCCCGCTAGTAGCGGTGTGTGAATCTAGAAGGATTCTATTTTTAAGTATCATTTGATTCTTTGAAACACGTTCCTGTATTTTTATAAACTTTCTCGCCACGCATATCTATGTACAAAGATTATTGGCTTTGGGTCGTATAACTTTTGAGCTACGCGCGGAGGCTCTGACATGCATTTTTCATTATGCTGCACACACATCAGGGTTCGGCAGCGGCAGCGGCAGTGGTAAAGTGGCCAAATGGAAATGAGTATACATTCATTTTCTGCTCGGTCGCTGTCGACGCAGCAAGTCCTTTGGTTGCATGTGCTGCCGCTGCGTATCCCCGCTTAAGGTACAGCGTCTAATACACAGTTACAATCTTAACATATTTTAACGCTTTGAGCATCACAATATCCTTTTCAATCTTAATATAGGCTTCAGGCCTTCCATTTACAGTCAAACAACAGAAGTAGTTGCTCGATTCCTGTAGCCATTCAGAAGTTAGGACCTCGCAACTCCACAACTGTCAAGTTTTCGTAACAAAGAAATAAACTCTACATACTGCACTTAACTGTACTTAATAACTGCAAATATTATCCATAGAATTTTCCCTCCAGCTTACCTGTAACGAAAAAGAGAGAGAAATTACGTAAGTAAATGAGTTAGTGAGTTGGTATGTAATTAACGCAGCTGCTGATTGGCACTTAAATTATTTTTAATGACCATTTTGAATGCGGTTAATTGCCTGGGTTTTTATAATATTATTAAGCAATAAAATTTCGTTTGAAGGGTCATTAAAAAAATGAAGCATAGCCCTTATACACGGAGGGCTAACTGAGGTGGCAGTCAGCCGGGCAGCAGGCAACGTCCAGTGGTCGGCACACAGCTTCTGCTTGCTGTCATTACCAAACAGCAGTAAAAAAAAAGCGTAAACAACACCACCGCAGTGAAAATACCCTATAAAAATACAGGTACTTTGTGCTTTTCGATGTTTCAAACAAGTTCGTCTCTATGTTTATAATACAGTTAATACAATCATGTCGATCCCTTAAAAATACGCAAATTTTAACGAATTTTTGAAATATCTAAGAAAACTTTTGCAGAATTGTTAATTTAATAACTAATTTGTTGTTTTCTTTGCCGCATAGCTGAGCCCAATGTTTTGGTCGACTTCCATATGCACTGACTTCACTTAATTGCATTTGATACTTGCAGTTTTAATCGGATTTGAACAAAAGTGCAAAAGAAGATTAGACAATACAGTTTCTGTCTCAATTCCATATATATTTTGATATATACTTTGTTGGGTCCTAGCAGTACAAATAGTCGTTTCTATGAAATTGCCAATTGTTGCATGTATGCGATCAACTTATTCCTACCTTTTGGTACGAATGTTATCGGTTATATGCAAACTTTGCGCCAATATAGAAACAAGTTATTTCGCAATAATGCATCGTACTTAGCAACCGATTATCGCTTATGTGAAATATTTTGCATATATCCGACTGTCACTTATATTTAACAACTGCGCTGCATTTTTGCTTTATAGAGTAGCGCTTATTCAATATATTTTGCACATATACGGTTATTGCGTATATGAAATTATTGCTTAAATGCAATAAATGCTAAGCATTTTCGCCATCGCATATAAACGATATCTACTGTTGTTGGGAAAAACTGGGTGCAAGTAGATTCTTACCGTTTATATGAAATATTTTGCATATATCCGATTGTCACTTATGTTCAACAACTGCGCTGCAGTTTGAAATTATAAAATTATTGCTTATATGCATATAAACGATATCTACTCTTGTTAGGAAAAACTTGGCGAATGTTCTAAATTCAAGAGATTGAAACGAGTAACGCATCACAAAAGTGCTTACAAATTAAACATTTACTTATATAACATAGAGTATAAGCACAACAATGGCCAAATCAATGTCAGGGGCACGAACTGCCCGAGCTTGTAGTATACCCAAACCACACACTCACGCACACGCACACTCACGCACACTCACACATACACAGACATACTAAATCGCACTTATACACATGTATATGTTAGAGTGAAAAGGCTGCGGTCTGGCTGGGATTGCATGTCATGCTGGTTTGACTGTTGCTCTCTTGTTCCTTGAATACACATTAATTATTCATGATTCAGTTTCATATAGAGGCGTATATATAATATTATTATAATGTGCTCAGAGGCACACAGATGGTCGACGAGAGAGCGGATACGGTTGATAGAGTAGCAAAGGGACGGACGATGCCTGCAGATAGCCGGAGCAATGTACGCTGATTGAGCAGCATGACATGCCAAAAGCTTGGGCTAAAGCAAATGAAAGGCCAACGTCAAAGTGTCAACAAGTGCAACAAAGCGCAAGTAAGGCAAACGAAATGGAGGTGGAAGTGAATGTGGAATTGGCTATGGAATTGAAATCTTCCTGAAATTTGATTGAGCTGCTGTCTGTCTGACTGGGCTGGTTTGCAAAGAAGTGGAAGTGGAAGTGGAAGCGGTGAGTGGTGAGTGGTGCCAGCACTTAGCAATTCCATTTGAAGCCGCTTTTAATTGCATAAATGCAGATAAATGTGCGAGTTTACTGCTCCTTAAATGGCAAAGTAACTGAGTTCCATTGCCCGTTGGCATAAGCCATAAGTAAGGGGTGTCACACACATTTACTTTCTCATTTGCGTCACGTTCTGGCAGCTTCAAAAGTAGAATTAGTTAAATGAAATTTGAACATGTCTTCTGGCTTCTGAACATTTTGCATACTAACTTGCTTGTTGCTTTGCTGCATGCGGGGCGTGGCACAGCAAGTGGGCGGCGGCGAATTACCTAAGGTTGGCAAGTACCGATTTCGCCACCGTGACGCTTTTCAAAAACAACAAAAACGTGCAGACAGCGAAATGAAATTGAAAATTAATGACCAAACATTACGTTTCATTTTCTTTTATTTCCGTTTGTGTTTTTCCTTTCTTTTTTTTTTTTTGTTTTATTTATTTCTTTGACCGCAAGTTGACATTCATTGGCAGCACTGTTGTTTTATGGCTTTGCATTAAGAGTAGGGCAGCTCCTGCGGTTTTTGTTGTTAATTTAATTAAACACAGCCTTAAATCATGACATGGCCAGCAAATAAATGAGTGTTTAAATTATTTTAACAACACTGCCTAAAAGTATGCAGCAAATATTTTTATTGAAGCTCCATGGTTCCATGCACAGTGGTTCCCGCTTGCACACAGTTGGTCAAGGTCAAGAGTTAACGTGACGTATGCGCAATAAAAACGTAGAAACTATAAACTAAGCTACTGAAAAAGTTAAAGTCAAAAAAAAGAGAAACAGAAACATACATACAGTGCAGTGTCGATACAGTGGTCTAATTCAAACCAAGGGTGTTCACAATACCAAATTTGTTCACTCTATCGATTTGAACATTTAACGATGTGTTTAAATAAGATTATGCACAAATCTTGTCGGGATATCCTTTTATTTATTTAAAAAACAAAAAAAAAACAATTAATTTGTAATTTTAACATAAAACAGCCACATATCATCGCATAAGTTAACTAATTTAGTACATAATATTAATTTTGATTGAAAAGCATAACATAAAATTCAATAAATGAAAAAGATAATGCATTACGTTTACAGTTTTTTAAAGAATGCTGAGATTTTGGTCTGTTTTTGGTCAAAAACTAGGTTTTTAGACTCTTCAGAGTAGTCATTGTAAAAAATAATTTGTTCACTCTTACGAGTGTTCACATAACCGAGTGTTCATTCTATCGCGACTCCACTGTAGTTAGAAAAATTTGTACCAACAAGCTACTCTGTATGAGTTTTATTTTCATTTATGCCAGTTTTATTATTATTTATATGTGACAGAATGCGTGTGTGTGTGTGTGTGTGTGTGTGTGTGTGTGTGTGAGGCAAGTTGTTCTCAAAGCCGCGACGCCATTTTGACGTCATGACGCACACAACGTCACGCTCGCTACAAATGCTTCGATAACTTTTTACGTGGAAAATAACGTAAGAATATAGAGAAAACGGTAAAAAAAAGCGTCAACCATTTGACTGTGCCGAGACTTAAATACTCTGATTCCGACATACATTTCGATTTGGGTGGGCAGTAAAAGTTCCTTCCGCTCAAAATTTTTAAACCTATTTCGTAGCCAAGTAATCTTAGTGCAAAAACCCTTCTCTTGCTAACTGGTGCCTCCTGGTACATGCGAACTGCGGACATAGCGAGTGACCTAGATGTTCCTAAAATTGGGGATATCTTAAAAAACCAAGCCGCGCAATACATGCTGCGCCTTCAAAATCAAGCAAACCCTTTAGAAAGGCACCTTCTAACGCGACGCAAAAAAGGAGGCCACACTATAAGAAGGAGATAATGGAAGTTACTTTCGCTCGACCTCGTCAATAGATTTATGTAAATACAGTAATAAATTTATAAAAACATAGACTTAATTGCAAATTTGTAAGTTGTATTAGTATTTTTCTTTAAGTTTCATTTAAGTTATGGTTAAAAAAACCAGTAAAATTAAATATAAAAACAATTAAAAAAAAATAAAAAATAGTGCACCCATTGTGAAAGCGCATCCACTTCTAACACGCACATTTTCATCACATAGACCACATGGACCCTTTTTGAATGGATCAAAAAAGCAGTTGTATACGGAAAAGTGGATTTTACTACTGCTGTGTGCTTGTTGTGCAGTTACAGAACAGTTGACTTGATATTTTCTACTATTAAACGATGTTGGAGCCTGCCTTATGCGAAGCTCCCTGATCACCTGAACTCCACGTGGTTCCCTCTGGTTATCTAATGTGTGCAGCAAATTTTCTCCAGGACTTTGACAGTCTTGTGCCTAGGGTTTGGGATCCACCGTGGAGAGCTATATATCAGTTGATCCGGTTAACTGTTGTTATCGCCAGTCATGAAAAAGAATCGTTGTAAGGGTTATGTAAAAAGCTTGTAACCTTTGTATGTTTAATTTGCTAGGAAAGTAGTGAAATTTGTAGTTCTCTGGCGCATATGTTTCCAGATAAATGGCTTGAGCCCCATTTGACCGGTTTACGTATATCCAGTTCGAGAATATCAAAACAAACGACTTGTTGCGATACATAATTACTGATGATACTCGATGGTTGGCTTGTTACTGCAGAAAAGAGAAGCATATCCGTAACCCTCATTTCTGACACACTTTGGAGATCTATTTTGAATCACCAACTTTTGCAGTGCTTTCTTTAAAACGTTAAACGACCTTCTGAAGAGTATAAAAACAAAGCGAATCAACAGAAAATAAAAACAACAAAAACCCGAAGACGAACACGAACATGAAAATGTTGACGGCGTCGAAGACGACTACAGCGACGGCTTCAAGAAAATGTAAATGAAAAGTTTGTGTATATTAGTTTGCTGCTTCCTGTAATAAAAATGGCGGTTTGTCATGCAAGTATGACGACAACGGCATATAAGAAGAAGAAAACGAAAAACTTAAGCTCTGCAAAAATAAAAAGCAAACAAAAACTAAGCTTACTTCAATCGAGCAGCACGAGTCCGGCTCGAGCTTACGGACTTGCCTTTTATAAGCTGCATTGTGCAGTCATCTGACAACAATTTCAATTTCACAACTGTCACACATTGCCCCACTGTGCCCTGGGTCTGCTGCTTTCGCCCCACTGCTTACCCCGCGCTCCCACTCAACTGACTTTAATTGATTTGTTGACCAACCCGCCGCCACAGTGGGCCAGGAAAATCTCTGCCTTAACTTTATTTGCCTTTTTTCATGCTGAATTGTGAGAGTGTTGGACACGCTCTGTTGCTGTGGCAGTTCGATTTTTTTATTTATTTTTTTTTTTTTTTTTAATTTATTTTTGTAGTCATTCTTTTTTTGTTTAAGCACAGTATTTACATTTGCATTTCTTTATGGCAGCGAGTATTTGTAGCTGGCATATTAACTATCTCTTAAGCTTCTTACTAGGAAAGCGATTAACTTTGAGTATGGTTATCGATTTGCTAGAAAGGCTGCCTAAAGGCGTTGTTATGGAAAATCGCTAAAGAACCTATAAGCAAAGGATTTTAGAACCATCAGTCCAGCATGCTTTCTTCTGAAAGACTTTGAACGACTCATTGGTATACATATTAGAACCACACTAAATACAGAGTTTACAGTATATCTGAAGCGGAAGGGCCAAACTACGGTAATAGCCCTTCATACGATAGTGTTTATGGTAAAGATATCCTAAAGTATTAAAGAATACACTCTAGCTATCGAAGGTGCTTTCAATAATGTTATCCCTTAAGCTATTACGAGAGCACTCGCGGACTTGGTGGCGCTGGCCAATCAGATGCTAATAAGCAGGACTTTGGACTCGTTTCTGAGTCCATCGACTCACTACAGGTATGTGGGTATATGTATTCCTAAGGGAGTGGTCCTATCCCCCTTTCTATGGAACATAGCAGTAAATAAATTGCTGTTGTGGCATAGAAGAAGGTGGCTGCCATGAAACTGCTTATGCTGACGATGTGTGACTTTGTGGCCTGACGACAGGTAAATTGAAGCAGCTATCTGAATGGGCAGCAGGCAGCAGATTAAGAACAAACCTTGGAAATAGTGACCTTGTATCCTTCGCAAGATGGTATTATAATCCCATTGCGATTCGCACCACGCTTAAGAGACTCAAACTGCTGGACACAATCCTTGGCCACTACTCAATTCTAACGAAACCTTCTACTCAAAACAGACTACTATTTACCGGTGGAGTACACGTAACCAAGAATGGTGATTTGTCCTACCAGCACATATCGCTTCACTGACAGATTCAAGTTAGACGATCGGGTTGGAGGTGGTGTCTACTCACAGCAGCTCCATATAACGCAGAGTTTTAGACTTGCGGACCACTGCAGTGTATTCCAGGCAGACGTTCTTGTAATAAATATGACACTAACGTACCTAAACACCTCGAAAACTATGTCGAGCAATATAAGTATCTACAGTGACAGCGACTATCAAATCTCAACATTGTCTTATTCGATATCTGTAACAAGCTGCCGCGAATCATTACATGAGATGTCTCAGCAGTTTGTTATTAGCCTGATATGGGAACCAGGACACTGGATTATTGAAGGTAACAGTATAGTCGATGAGTTTGGTACTGCCGCTCGCTTTCTCCTTGAAAAAGAAGGCGTAAGTATATCTATGGTCACACGTAAGTTTCATATCAAGAAAAGCTACGACCAAAACTTTTTGGTTTAGCAAAATGGACAAATTGCCGTATAGCCAAACAAGCGCATAGTGTAGCTATGTTCCCTTAATCTGGAGAGATGTTCTACAGTCTTACGCGCCATTGTAGGACACTGGCAGAGCGGTGCTTATGCAGCACAGCTTCTTGCACCATCTTATGTTGTGGAGCTCCCAGAAGCTGACGAGGCGAGGAAGACGATGAAACGGTTGAGCATCACTTCTGCTAGGCAGTTACTTTTCAAATAAAATCTTAAATCTGTCCGAAATTAGACCTGAAAAAATTGCAAATATTATATTTGCATTTAGATGGCCAACCACCCAACACCCCCTCTTATCTTGTGTCTATATCTCAATCGAAAACGATGACGGTTGTGATGACGAAAATGAAGTTGATGATGGATTTATGAAAATCTTCATGTAATATTGTATGTATTTTAGTCTCGCTAATGCCCTAGTCTGCCTTAATCACACAGTATGTTACATACCGATCTTCCTTTAACAATCAATTATTTCTAGCACAACGATCGTCTTTGATCGATCTTCATGGATTTTGGACAAGTCAGCTCAGGCAGGTTGTTAGAATTTTTCTTGTAAGCAGATTTACGATATTCAAATCTATACGCCTATAGTGCTTAAAAAACAAGTGTTTCTGCCTTTTTTGTAATTGGAAATTGTTCTAAACACAGCTTGTATAAGCAAAAGTTTTCGACTTTAACTTGCAACTTTTAAGCGACAAAATATACTATAAAGTTATCATTAGTTTCGACCCGCTAAAGCAAACTTTTCGTCTCTAAAGGCGCTTCAGTTTTAGTACAGTTTCACTTTGGCTTTAGTCATGGCATTGAAATTGCCGGCAAATGATTTTAATGTCAACGCCAAGGGTTCCGCTGGCATCCTGTCAGCGCCATGCCATGTATTCAAACTCATCCACTTGGTACTCGTCCTTGCATATCCTTTTAATTGAAATACACTCAACGTGTGCAAGTACCCCAACCATTTGATACCATTCCAAAACATCTCCGACCGCATACAATCTCGCCAAACCACGCCAGAGGCACTCGGCACGCGGCGCTTTTTCAGAGCGTAGCAGCTCAAGCTCGCCCATTGCTGACTTTATATAGAAATAATAACAATAACAATTTAAATTGAGTGTAACAGCAACAAAAACAACAACTACAACAACGATAACAGCCAACAAATTTGAGTAAGTAATCGTTTTTAATTTAACAAGTACGTGACAGTTGTCATATTTTTTGGCTTGGCACAACGTCGACTTAACGAATGCCCAGAACTGTAACGCCCCGCCCCCCGGAACATCGCGCACATCCGAAACAAATTGACAATTTTTCGGAGCTTACCTGAATAAGACATGCAAAGTCAATGATTCAGCTCTTCATATTGTGGTATATGGCAGCTATATACACATAGCTTGATGCCCTAAGTACTGGATTTTGGGCATCAATCAAATAAACATTTCTATTTGGCAAAGTAGAATCTAAGCTGGCAAACTGTGTGCCGAAAACGCTTACACTTTTTTGGGATGCACATTTTCAAAGTTCTAATTTGTTTGCTTTGTGCAAACATTTTGCTTGTCAATATAAGAAAAGGCACTTAAAATAAACACAAAAAGGCAATAAATTTGCTAATCAAAAGCAAAGAAACAAATATTTTTGAGAACTTCATCAATGTTTTCGTTAGCGAAAACGATATGAAAAAAAAAAATACAAAACAAAAAAAACAATTTGATGCAGACAGTCGGGACGGTGCCCGACAGTGGAATACCCTGTACCCTTTTTCTTTATAAACACTAAATACGGTAAAATGGGAACGGAAGTATCCACTTTTATATCTCCTTTCATAAGATCGATTTGCCTGTAAACACTTTTTTATTGGGAAGTTCCAATTGACAAGTTTTCGTATTGGGCAGTCGCGGCAAAAATTACTTTTATGCCCAAAACTCCAGTATTCTTGGTTCAATATCGTTGAATATTGTAACGTAGATCAAAAATACATTTACAAATATATGTGGTAATTTTCAAATCAATATATGGCGGGAATGTGGCAGTAATTAAGGTAAATCGATTGTGCGGGAAGGGGAAGTTGCATTGAAAAAAGGCGGAAATTAGCTTAGAAATTAACTATAACTTTTGACGTATTTATCCGATCTCGATGCACATTAACACGACGCACATCGCTGAGCAGTTTTGAGTCGCTAGCCTCAATAGAGCGGTTGTAAACCGCGCAAATCTTGACTTGATTCGACAAACTTCATCTTTCCTTAGATTACGCGCATTTTTGCTCAAATTTTGTGTCTCTAGCTTTTATGGTCTCGGAGATCTATCCTCTCATACGGACAGACGGACATGTTCCAATCGCTATCCGAGTCAATGATAAGACTTTTTGCCCTTGGAACTTATGGTGTGCCACGCCTCCTTCTGCCTGTTACATACATTACATAAATCTATAATACCCTTTTACACTTTGTGTACAGGGTATAAAAAAATCAATTTTTAATGCCAAAGCAAATGCAAACAAGCGTAATTTTATCGATAAGAAAGTTGCCTAAATACACACACACACACAGACACACACACAGACACAACACACACAAAATGCTGTCAGCTTGTGTGTATTATATGCACACACACACACTACCAGAGAGAGAGATGTGTGTGTGTTTGCTGGTGAGTGTGCGGTTATTCCTTTTTACTTAATTTATTGTAAAATGTTAAATTTCACCAAGCGGAAATGTTTATTAGAGCGGAAATTGTTATTTTTAGTGTGCCAAAGCATTAATGTTGCTGTTGTTGTTGCTGTTGTTGTTGCTGTTGTTGTGGTTGTTGTTGTTGTTGTTGTTGTTGCAACAACAATAGCAACAAAAACAAAGACACACGCGACACACGAACACCAATGGCGGCAACAACAAACAAAGCAAACTGTTAATTTTCAAAATCGACTAAATCCAACGACCAAAACGGGCTAAAAGACAAAGTGAAAAACGCTGCCAAGTTGGCCAACACGTGTGTGTGTGTATGTGTGTGTCGCACAATGATCCCAGTCAAAGTCGTCGACTGTTTGAGCCGAAACTTAAAACAGATTAACGCCTACATATTACAGTTATCAGCAATAGCCTTAAAATAGGCCATGTTTGGCCATGTTTTCTTATCATCAACTGTGCTCGCTATCCAGCTTTTTTAGGGTCTTCCGCCAGCAGCTTCCAGTAATCCACAAACGTTTGCTTTAATTTCCCTTTACCCGAACACATAACGCCGCTCCCACTTGGCCTTAATCAGCTGCCAAATAAATGGCAAACTGACTGCCGGCAGCATAACAACCAAATCCTCTACAGCTGCGGCTCCTGTGACCAGCTGCTGCATCAATGTCCAAGTCTTGAGCCTTCCTTGGACTGCGGAATACCTAATAAATACGTTTGGTTATTTACTCATTTATTATTGTGTATTTTGTGTGTGTACGTGAGCACAATGCCGTTATATCCGCAGCTGCCTTGTCTATGTATTGTATCTGTGTGAACTCTGTATCTAATTGCATGGCAAAAAGCAAGGCTAACTTGGTTAAAGGCCAAAAGCGCAGTTATTTACTTTGCAAACTGAGCCTTATAAATTGATGTCGTCACAAATGACGTCATGGACTCTAGCCACAGCTACTAGCAACAAAACTACAATTTGCCTTTGGCACATCAATTTATTTCGCAACGTTTGCGCACAGTGTAATGCTCTGCACACATATTTATCTGGCAACTTTGGGGACTCTCGCAGTTTATAGTATCTTTGGCAAATTTCAACCGATCTTTATAATGCCAAGATTGAAAAGGAATGCAGATGATGAAACAATATGATTGGAATTCTTGCAGGCCTACTTTCTGGACATTGTAGATTTAAAGGTCACCTGAGCAAGCTGGGCATCACCGGCTCTGCCACCTGCAGGTTCTGTGAACTTGAGGAGAAATCCTCCCAGCACATTTTAGCCGAGTGTGATGCCCTGGCAAGATATTAATTGGTTGGAACCATCCCATATTATTCAGTTTATAGCAGTTATAGGACTGACAGGGGAGCTGTAGGCTCAGTAGAGGGCACAAAGATCTCACAGATCACGGTGCGGTAATCTCCAATAACATTATTATTATTATTATTATTATGATTGGACACACTGTAACTGCTTTTGAAATATGCGCATCTTTTGATGACATTTGTCTGTTGCTCTTATGGTCAGCGAGATTTAGATGTTCACACGGACAAGAAAGGAAGGCTTTCCGGAAGGCCGCTCTACCTTATGTTCGTAGACCTTGAGAAAGTATTTGACCAAGTGAGCCGCGAATGGATATGGAAATCTTTAGATAATAGAGAAATTCCCCCGAAGATTGTTGCTATTATAAAGTAGCTCTGCAACGCCGCAAGATGTTTCGCTCTATATAAAAGGCAGCTTTTCGAGTCTTTAGAGGAGCGTCAGTGAATGAGACTAGGGAATATTCTGTGACCGATGCTCTTTTTACTGGCAATAAACGATGTACTCACTGCCAACGTAGGTACATCTGAGAGACATGCTATCTAATGATGACCATTTGAGAGGCAAATCTACTAGGATTACACGGATCACATCTGTTTCTTAGGAACTAGCACCAACGGGAATAACGCTTTGTGTGAATCACTGCAAGTGAATGATGAGATGAGGATCCATTGCAGCAAGACCATACAAGGCACAGTGGCCTTTCAGCACGTCGGCGTATTACTCTCAGATAGACAACCATTGACTTCCTCAAACAGTAGAAGTATCTAAATAGTTTTGTATCGCCCGATTGAAGAACGGATCAGGAAGATAAAAGCAAAATAAGTATAAATTATATATTTTTTTAACATTTTGCATTTTTTGAAATGTCCCATTAAGCGTAAGAAAATTAATTAACTCTGCATACAATAGACCATTACTTTAAATATTTTTTTTTAATTTGAACTAAATAAATATAAAAACAAATATACAATATTATTTTTAAAATAATTTTTTTTTTTTAATTATTAAAAAATTACACAGGTCAACATGGTTTAGTTGTTGGAAAGCTAAGGGTCATTTCCAAAGTAATTTGTTGCGTAGAATCCGAATCCGTGGCCTATCACGTCAGGATTTTGAGATAATAATAATAATATGCCATTTTTCGGGTACATAACCTCAAATAACCTTAAAAGCCGTTCAAAATTGTTTCCATATTCGAAATTAGCGACTAGAACGGGTATGTTTAAGACATGTGCTTTTGTTATATTTAACGGAAAATAAATATGATTGTCGATCGTGTCATTGTTTCCTGAGTTCTTCAGCGTTTCGCTACCGATTTAGCTGAAATTGGTGTTGCATTGTTTAATTTGTCGAGTCCGAAAGGAACAAGTGACAAAGTTTTTGTTCTTTTTGATATAAATATAAAGAATGAAAGAAAAAAGAAAGAATTTTTGAAATTCGAAAAAAAAAGTTTGAGTACATTACTCTGGAACTTGCAATTGAATCAAGGTAAACTAAAACCGTCTAAGACACATGGAACCGAAATTTCGACCACTGCGCAAAAACTCCTTCTATAGAGCCAGTAACTTCATAAGGCTTCTTGCTGAACTCTAGCTAGATTGAGCATTTCGACCACTGTGCAAGAGCTTAATATATGAAGCAAGTAACTTTATAAGGCTACTTGCTAAACTGTAGCTAGATTGAATACTTGGACCACTGTGCAAGAGCTTGATCTATGAAGCAAGTAACTTCATAAGGCTTCTTGCTGAACTCTAGCTAGATAGAGCATTTCGAGCAAGTAACTTCATAAGGCTACTTGCTGAGCTGTAATAATTTTTTAATGCAATACTCGTATTTAATTAACTTTTAAAGTATGAATTCGCCATAGGGTATACCATAGCCGCTTTTTGTCATGCAATTCTGTCTGTTCATTTTGTTTTTTGTTTTTTTTTTATCTCAACAAAAGGCCAATTTACATAAATCACGCAGCTGTGCCTGCAGCGAACAAAGAGCGTCCAAATGTGGCCAGGAATTGCAGCACTAGAAATCATTTGCATTGTGCTTAATGGCCAACACCTGGCCAAAATGGCCAACCGAGCACAAAACCTTTTGTGAAGGACGCGCGCGTCCACCTTGTGTTTAATTTATGTTAATTTCCTTGCTGCTGGCTGGAATGTGCCAGGACTGGGCAATTAATTTGACCCTTGCCTAATCATCAATTGCAATGCCCAAACGCCAAGTGCTGACCAGCGGCGGAAGGAACAGTGGCAACCCTAGAGAAAGAGACAGACCAAAGTGTGAAGCAATAAGCAAAAGGCATGCAAATAACCGAAATTGTTGGCCAAAACAACCACGAAAAAGCAATGAAATTAAACGTCAAGAGTCTAGGTTAGTAGCCTGAAATACAAATACACAGCAATGACGCCGATGACGATAACGATGACGATGACGATGACGACTAAAACGACAAAGGGGAAAAGAATGAAATGAAAATATTTACAAATGAATTAACGTAATGAAAATAAACTAGCGCACAGATACAATCCAACGCAGTTGCCGGCGCTGTCGACGCCGACGCCGACGTCTACGCTGACGACGACGATGACGCGTTTTCATGTGCCAGATCCATAAAAGATAAATGTGTATTACAAAAACATTAGACGGCACTGATAAGATAAGTAAATGCAAAATTCAGACCATAAAACTTGTACACAGAAATGGCTTTTATTTTGTAGTAAGCTAAGTGCATACATATGTAAATGGTATTCAGGGGCAGCAGGGGAATTGCCATGACCTTGGAAGTCAATAGCAATTGTGTCAATAAACATGCACAATCCAAAATGTGCGGTTAAGAACACTGTTAAGAACATTACCCCGTGTGGTGAGCGGGTTAGATAATACCACCTCACAAGGTCAAGGCTTGTCGTACGAGGCGACTAACAATGACACTGGGTTCTTTCGAGAGCAGTAGAGCTATTCCAGGCCTTAAAGGGGTTGTGCGTAGGGTTTGGAACCCACCACGTAAAACCACAATTCCAATGAAAGAATGTAATTACATCAGGCCGTAACCTCATAACGGGTTGTTATGGGCAGTTAAGAAGAAGAACATTGCATTCATCTATAATACCCTTTAGCACTATGGGTCAACTTAGCTTTCGAAACATGCTGAAAATTGTTAATTTCACTTATGCTATTAACTATCGTTACGGATTTTTTAAATTTAGCTTGTTATTGGTTTTTCAATATGTTGCCGCAGCTATAGAGCCATATCGATTACGACCAAAACACACCCAACAACCACACATACAAACACACCCATGCTCAGTCACTCGCTAGAACATCCTTCGCCTATAACGTCTAGTCCTGCTCTTGGTAAGTTCATCGAAAATTCCCTTTGAACATGGTTAGTATTTATCGTTCTAAACGACCGAATTGCGACTTTGTATAAGTATATATATGTGTTTATGTGTGTGTTTTGTTGGTATCTGTGTCCAAAACAAATAATCGCTTAACACAATAGCAGCAACAGCATTACGCAGCCGCTTCAAAAGGCTTATCATGCCCAAAACAATGTATCTTATATTTGTATCTATAGCTCTTGCTCAGCTTGAGTCCGTCCAATGCAAACTGTAACTACGCCTCTGAGTCAACTCCTGCTCGACATTTTGCGCCATCTTTTGGCTGCCACGGCTAGTTTGGCTACGTTTGTTGTATTAAAATTTCGTTTATTGCCAACCGGGGAGCTGTTAATCTGCCAAACGGAAGTAATACGAAAAAGTAACAAATATGAACTAAAAGCGCCAAGCATACCCTACCGCCGTGCACTACCCTGCATCTTGGTGTAGGGTATAGCTAATCACACTTGGGGCCATATGTAAATTGTTTTCGGCCTCCCAATTGTACTTATATCCTAAGCGCAGTTAAACGAATTGATACCATTTGTTAATAAAAGCAATAAACCAACTTGGGCCGGAAGTTGGCTGCCATTTTGTTGGCCATTGACGGGCAGCATGCCACAAAATGGCGATTAGCTGATGCGTCTTCAAAAAGGCAAGCCATTAATGTTAGCAACATAGAGATGCGTTAAGCTAAGATAGTCAGGCGAGCTTTGGCAAGTACAGTTTTGGTGTATGTCTAAAGGTTGCAAGTCCGATATCGGTTATCGAGCCAAAGCCCACATTCTCAAAGGAACTACTGAATTTACTTGTTCTTGCCACTGCGCCAAAGAAGACCATATAGTGTGTGTTTGCGGTCATATTTATAATTTATGTACGATAAACCATCTGTTTGAACAGGTGGCGATGCCCCCTAGTCTATATCTATAAAAATGAATGTCCGAATCCATTTTACTCGAAAACGTCTCGACCGATTGGCGTGAAATTATAAAAAATGGCAAAAAATATCAAAGCCTACTACCTTTACCTCTATATTGAGTTTGTAGATTTTATATCAAGATTAGATTAAGACTGGTGAAGAAGACCACAAATCTGGTGGGTGCGAGATCAGAGATCATCACCAATAAATATTTGACATTTAAACAGAAATTATTGTGTGTTTGATTGTTTCCAAAAGTGTGAAAAATTGCATTCGGGAGGACAACAGTCACGAACAAACAGAGCAAATCAGACATGAGAAGAACTATAAATTCGTCTTGAGATAGACCGATCAAGAAGCCGTCAATCGAGAGCTGAAGAATCAAAAGATTTGCGACAACTTCGTGTCAGAGCTTTCACTTCGTAATCTGCGGAATCATTCGAAGAACGTGACGCACGGCTGCAAAACGCTCGTACGCGACAAGCTCGAACAAGAGAAAGAACCAATTTGAGAATGGAAGCTTTAATTACGGCAAAGACTTCGATTACAGCGCGCACCCCGATGTAGTGATTGGGCAATTGGTTAATGTATCTAGAGAGAGACACCAGGAAGCTGTTGCTCGAATGTGAGGAGCATTGATACTCCAAGTTCAATCTGACAATCCGAAGCGTTTGTTCTCGCTTGAAATCGAATGGCAGATCATTTGAAAGCATCGGAATTTGTGGAATCAGCCTTTGTTTTTGCCGCAAATTATATTCGCCTCAATTAAGTTTGCACTTAGATCCTTAATGGCAATTATGGTGCCATTGAACAATTTTGGTGGATCCAACCATCGGATCAGGATAAGAGCTAATCATATTCTTAAATGTCGGCAGCTTTTCGACCAATTCATCGTGGACATATATAGAATCATGAAAATTTGTTTTCTTTGAATGATTACATGAGTTATTAGAAAACCATATTTGTGCATTTGTATGGACGCAGCAGAGCACGCGGTTTCAGCAAGTGTTACTATAAAACTAAAATGTAGTATTTATGGATAACATATCGATTGTGCTTCAACATATTGTAGAAGAAATAATAAGGTCTATGAGATTCTTATTTTTATGTCATTAACGATTTTTCTTATGTCCATTTCGGTTTCCAACTTATGTTTAAACTGTGAAAACATATCATTCTGTTGCTTCTAGTAAGTCCACGCCATAAATGACTAAATGTTACTAATTTTCAATTTAACACTTTTTAATTTGTTAATCTCGTTATAATTTATGACACTTTTGGAATTTATATCAGCAAATTTGTTCGTCAAAAATACATTTTTAAATATAAAGGAATATATTTTTCAAGACGAAATGTTAGTGTGTCATTCTGTATATTCAAAAATCTTAATCTTTCACATTCTACCAAAAGTTTTGCCAATAGTATCTGACTTTTAATTAAATATCGGCACGCAAAGGTTAAAGGTTATTTTATATATATTTATATCTAGCTAAAGTTACAACTTTTACCATTCTGCGATAAAAATCTATCACTTATTTAAATATAATGTAAAATACATAAATTAGATTAAAATATTACAAACATGAGATATCCGGCAAATGGCTTTAAATTATCGATAGTGAAAGAAAAACATCGATAGTGAGACACGTTGGGAAAAATTCGATAGCTCGATAGTTTTGCAGTGCTGATCCGACTGTCGGGCAGTGCCTAGCCGTAACCCCTTTTTTGTTTCCTAACCTATATATATGACAGTTCATAATAAGCCGTATGTGTTAACTGTAAAGTGAATGTAACATAACATCTGGCCGTATATGGTTTAATAGGCGTAGCCAAACTTTTTATTTTCATCTCCTTTTTTTTGGCATTATACAAATAAGACCAAATAACAAATTCTATCTATTATGCAAACAAAAAAATTCAACTGTTACCTTGAAATTATGAAACAGAGAATGAACACAAAAACTTTGACGGTCTTGCGAGCATTTGAGCAAATATTTATGCAAGTCTACTGACTCGCCAAAGTCATTTAGCAGCTCGAACTTTCTTGAGTCTAAACTTCAATAGAATATTTGGTTAAACAAGTAGCTCCACAGGTCTCAGAAGATCTAGCTAGAAGCTTCCATCTTACTTACTTGCCACATGATTACGTGTTTGTGTTGCAGTAGCAAGAAGGATGATAACTATTGAGTTTGTTGTCGTCATCAGGACTACTTGGTCGTTGCCGTGTTGGTGAAATTTGCAAAAAGGCGGAAATTGTCACTGCACAATATCCGTTGATTTGTGCGCATGAAAATGAAATTCATTGACACGAAATGCAAACCAAGGCGACACAACACATATATATATATATTTGTATCTTCGTGTTCGTGAGTGTCAAATTATGCAACCTGGCACTGTCAGCATGTCATCAGCAAAGTTGCAACTATTATCGCCGTAGTCGTCATAGTCATCATAGTCATCATAGTCTTCGTAGTCATCGTCATCGTTCGATTTGAGCGTTTGCGCTAAATGGCAAGTAAATTTGCTGAGGTGTAAAAATTCCGTGTATATATATGCTATGTGAATAGTATATAAATGTTTGTGTGTATTTATGAAATAGCCGTTCGAGCCATTGGCACAGGAAATGGAAATGAAATGCCCCTCAATATCTTGCTGCCGCAGCAGTTTCCATGCCAAAGTCCACTACGAATCCCGAATCGAATTCCCCTTGAACTTAACTGGTATCGTATGACCAATTAACTTGACAGGAAATGCAAAACTTGCGAGGCGCAAGCGTAGCCGAGGCATTGGCTGTTTGCTCTGGGTCTCCGGGTTGCCCGATACACTGTGGAGGCCTTCAATCAGCGTTACAAGCACAAGTTAATCAACCCCTTTTTTTGGGGCTTGGAGACTGCTTGTGGTGTTTTATTTGCTTTCAATTCCCCCAAGGTTACGTTGGTATGCATAACATTTGCTATTTTACATACCAATACAGAGGCACATGTGTGCTCACACACACACACACACAGACACACGTGATAGGTAAAACCTTTTGGCTTTACCCTGCCAGCATTGCGGTAACATGCCATTAATATGAGCACAGAGAGCTTGTGTGTGTGTGTGTGTGTGTGCGTCTTAGTATATGTGTGGAACAGCAGTCAACTAGGTGGGGCATGCAGCGGGGACAGCCGTTAAAAGCCAAATCCAGCGTCAAAGTAACCAAACTAACTATGCGCTCATTTTGGCTAACTGACACATTGGCTAACTGACAAACTGACAACCCAATAATGGCCAAGCATTGGCGAAAGAAAAAAATGAATATATATAAATAATAAAAATGCCTGAAATGAAACAAGCTGGCCAAAAGGCAAGAGCAGCAAGTAATGGGGCTGAAGCCGCAGCTTGTTGCCATTTTTTTCAGCTTGTCTTTGTTGCCAACAAACTAAGAACGACTTGTCTTATGGAAAAAGCGGCCACCACTTGGGACCCCTGGCCAGGTAAACAACAGGCGTGACGCACAGCCCAAGACGCTGCTGGTTCACTGGGCGTATGCGCAATGCCCAATGCCAGCCAAGTTGCCAAGTTGCCAGCTAGCAAGCTAGTCAGTCTGTCACTTTGTCACTTTGTCAGTCTTTTGCGCGACAATGTCAAAAGTTTTTTGCCTGCCGTCTCGCCTCGACGGCAAAGAAAATAAAAAATAACATTGCCTAGCTGTTAGGCGCAGCTTTGAGACGCCCACGCCAACGGCAACGCCAACGTCAACGTCGCACAGTGGATCCAACTGATTTCTTTTACGGCAAAAATCATAACTTTTGAGGGAGCAAAGATATTTTCAATATTTAAAATGCATGTAACAGAGAATTCCTTAAGCTTCTGCGATACAAGGCAAGGCGCTAAGAAGGAAATTACGGAGGTTACATCCGGTCGACCTCGTTAATAGGTTTATGTAAATATGTACATAAAATTTATAAAAACATAGACTTAATTGTACATTTTTTAGTTGTTTTTTTTTTTTAAGTTTAATTTAAGTTGTTGTTAAAAATAACAGTAAAATTAATAATAAATAAAAGTTTTTATTAAAAAAAAAAAAATCTGCGATACACTGCGATAAATATTCTTTTAAGAGAGGGAGCTTTAAAAAGCGGTAGTAAAGTTCAATGATATATACACCAAACGTCTTATCGTTGAACCTATAAAATGTGCTTATTGCTTAATAAATCGTTAAAATTTTGAAAATCTGTTGGCAAGACGTTTGGTGTCTATTTTGATCCTAGCGCACACACTTTCGCCAGATAGACAAACTTTCGACTACGACGATTAATTGAAAAATAAGCAAAATTGAGAACACGGAATTTGTTCATGACATGCACAGATAAGACATTTGCAGTATTAATATCGAACTTTACTACCGTTTTTTGAAGTTCCCCCTATAATAAGCTTATTTATAGCAGTGTATCGCAGAAGCTTATGGAATTTTCTGTTCTATGCTTTTGAAAATATCTTTACTCCCTCAAAAGTTATGATTTTTGCCGAAAAAGAAGTCAGTTGGATCCACTGTGCGTCGGCGTGAAAGCAGCAGCAGCAGCAGCAACACGTCGCTGGCAAAACTCATAAAGTATATTAACAAAATGTTCGATTGCACTTTACCTTACGTTTTCTGCTTCCTTTTCTTCTTCTTATTTTCATATGCTTTGTGTGAGTGTTTGTGTTTTTCTTCACTTTTCGTTTCGTTTCGTTTCGTTTTATTTATTTTCTTTCCGTTTCCTTTTAGGGACCCCTCCATAGACCCTTTGTAGCACTCAGGTTGCATGACTAGCGGGTATCAATATGCTGTCAGTGTCTGTGTGCCTGAATGTGTGTGTTTGCGTGTTTGTATTTGCCAAAAAGGTTGCGCTACATTTTTGTGTTAGAATTTAAAGAGCGCGCCCCAAAGTATGCTCCATAGATACATAATACAGTTGACTGTCCGACTGAATAGCTCTGCGCTCGCATTCTCATCACATTTCTGCTGCGCACATACAGTTCTGATATCCGTAGAGGAAAATACCTATATACATACATGCGTGATTATGCTGTGCATTAAGGATATTGCCTAGATATTTGGCTCAAAAATCAAAGTAGATTAGTATGTCTGGCAACCAAGTCTAGAAACGCGAATTGCCGCTTAATACTTGCCATCACTTTTCTATAAGAGCAAAACAAAAGTTGTCTAAGTAAACGAGCAAAACACATCTTCGGCAAATATCTGGCCAAGAGTCTGTGCACATGTGCAAATATTTAAGTAACTCTTTGAAACCAAGCACGAATCAAGCTATAAATACTGCAGAGCACAACTAATTGTGGCATAGATGCAAACAACAACATGAAGATCACTTGGCTTCTAGTCGGAGTTTGCTTAATTTTGGCGCTCAGTGCACACTGGACTGTGGCCCAGACCACAACAGCTGCGGCTGCCACAACGACTGCTGCGGCTGCCACAACGACTGCTGCGGCTGCCACAACAACGGCTGCGGCTGCCACAACGACTGCTGCGGCTGCCACAACAACAGCGGCAGCTGCCACAACGACAAGTGCAGCGGCTACAACCGTTGCAGGAAGTACCGCTACCAAGATGAAGACTGTCAAAAAGTTTAAACGCAAGACGAAGAAGGGAAAGAGGATAACCAGAAGGACAAAGAGGAAAAATAAGATAAACACTGGCTAAAGATAACCCATTGATGACGACACACGTGCCTCCATTGAGCGAATGACTTGCTTTTTCCTGTACTTATAATATACATATATATTTTTTTCAAATATTACAAAAATTTTAATGCATGCAATGTAAAAATCGAATATTTGCTGTTTGTTTTGTTCCGTTGAAAAACTGAACTAGAGCCTACAACTGCCTAATATGCTAAATCAGGCAAGAGAACTCTCTCGCACACGTCATTTTGTAGGTAGTACAGTCAACGAGATAAATATATTTCAGCGCTGGTTTTTCCCCGTATCCATGATGTAATGAATCAAGATCAAAGCAATAACAACGCGCAAACACTGCTCAGTAAATCAAAAAATTTGATTGTGTGACGTGACACACAATCTATCTCTCTTTCTCTGTGTCTCTCTCTTTCTCTGTCTCTCTCTGTTTCTCTCTCTCTCTCTCTCTCTCTCTCTGTCTCTCTCTCTCCATCTCTCTGTCTCTCTCTACCTTTGCGCATCGTGGTTGGAATTGGAATTGGAATCCCCTAACCTCCGCCCCTTATCATGTTCTATATATATAATAAAATGCATCCCTTTTAATCTTTCTCTTTCTATTATAAAGCTTGCTGCTCTAAAATATCTTTAAAATAATTGGGGTCTCTGACCCTCCGCTCCTACTGTTCAGTGAATCGGAAACTTGTTATGACCAGAAGCATAGCTGGCTGACTCCCACTCCAAACACTTTAGTCAGCAGTTTTTCTTAGCTTTTACCTAAATATACCTATTTGCAGTTATCTTTTAACTTGCTATTTCTCCTATTTTCAATTTCACCTACCTTTTTTGACTAGTTACCTTAAGATTTTTCCGATAGCATTTGCCGTGTCACTGCTTTAATGACAACAATAGAGTACAATTGTAGCTCAGAGTTCGATTAAACACGAATAGGCGTATAAAAACAAAACACGACGAATGAATACCAAAACAAACTAACGCTTACAGTTATTCAACTAAATGAATTGATTTAGTTATGTGCCCCAGAGTGTCATCATTAAATTTCGATACAAGCAAACAATAATTGTATCTTTCGCATGCGAGTCGCTGTATGTCTCTGTGTGTGTCTCTGAGTGTATCTCTGAGTGTGTCTCTGAGTGTGCCTCTTTGTGTGTCCCTGAGTGTGTCCCTGTGTGTATGGAAGCAATCAAACTGTTGATTCAACAAAACTGCACGAAAATGTATAACAACAAAACAAAAAAATATTTCCAGCAAGTTACAAGCAGCGCTGTCAACGTCGCTGCTGGCATTCCTCTGCCATTCCATTTTGCCCAATGGACTGAAAGTATAAATTCTCTAGATTTCCAGCCATTCGTATAGAAAAGCGTTTGGACTATATATGTATGTGTGTGAGTGTGTGTGAGTGTATGTGAGTGTGTGTGAGTGTATGTGAGTGTGTGTGAGTGTGTTGTAACAATTTGTGCTAAAATTAATTTGCACTCACAATGAGAATCAATTTATGGTTGCGACTTTTGTTAGATTGCGTGTGTGTGTGTGTGTGTGTGTGTGTGTGTGTGCAAGTCCAAGTGTATGTGTGTGTGTATGCATTAATTGCACACGATTCACTGCTATATTTCAGTGCTCATAAAAGTTACTCTTTTTCTCTCAAGCGCACTTAACAAGCAGCTAAGTTAAATATCGAATATATAAGAAGAAAAATTTATTAGTAATATGATGCAATTAAGTGAAGTCCTTATTCTTTACAAAGTCCTTGGACTAACCGATATGCTCTCAGCCAAATCATTGGCCAGTCTCTTTGAGGGTCCAACTAATCTTTCATTATGTCAGAGCAGCATCAGCAATTTGGTCTGGAACTTTCTACCATACGGCAATAGTTATGCAGAGTTTCGTTGCTAAGATATTAAGGGTCAGCAATAATATAACGTAAAGCCTTGTTTTGTTTCCAATTACTGTTGCCCAAATCCAGACAGACGTCTAAGATCTTTATTAAGCTTAGAATTGCTGGAAAGAACTTATTCATTCAGCCTTTTGTCTAAAATTAAAGCTAGATATTTAGCCTTGACATCCACTGTAGTAAAATAGTTATTCAGGAGTGTGCCTGAAATCACTGGACGGTTTTGCCTAAAGTTACAACTCAATTTTCTTAAAAAACTTCTTAGATTTTCCATGCTCTCAAAGTTATTTCTGGCACATTGACGAATTGCTTTTTAATTGAAATTATAAAAATAAAAATAATTGAAGCCCTTTAGTCGCTTCACCCGAAGAGTAACAATCAACAGCCATATTGTCAGCATAACTACAAATTATAGTACTATTCTCACTTGTAAAATCATCATTCTCAGTTTCAGGATTTGGAGCAGAACAGCAAAACACCCAAAACACTTCCCTGCGGAACACTAGCAAGCACAGCCTTAGAATCAGATGTAGCATTTGTAGACTTAAAGCTTCCTTCTAAATACAATTTTCAAAGTGGAATGTACACAGAAGGGATCAAAAAATACTGTGCATCAAATGCCTTAAGATTAGTGGCGCAATGGAGTAGCCAGCTCCACAGTCTCAAGACGTCTTATAAATTAAAATTGTAAAGGCAAAAACTCCTCTTCAGCATCAAACGACCGGACAAAAAGGAATCTTTTGCAAACTTTGCTCAGTGAACTTAGAAGGACACTTTTCAGAGGTTCAGAGCCAATGCGGGCTTCTCGCTCTCCTGATTCTTGTTTCCTTTTATCGTGTCAATTATTTTGAAAAATACTCTATTGGGTTTTATAGCCGATATCTTAAGCAAAAGCAGGGTATTTAGGTATAATTAACCCTCTTATGCCCAGTCCCGCCTTAAGACACTAAAATAGTCATAAAAACTACAAAAATTAATATTTTCAAAAAAGGAGTATCACAGAATTTAAGTAATAGATCACAGTAAGGTTGACCTTTGCTCATTTAGTCATTTACTTCAAAGTTAATTTTTACTGTTTCGGGCACAAATAAGACTATGCCACAAATTTGGCCTCAATTAAAAACCTATCGCTGACTTCTAAACCATTTTGGATTTTCTAGCACCGTTTTCGGATCATCGCTATTTCAAAATTCGATTTCAGATTTCGAAAGTGGCAATGTCAGCAAATCTCATATTCCTTGTAACTCGCAATCGAATCCAGGTACATCCAAACTATCTAAAACGGATTTAATCAGTAGTTAACTGTCTCCAGTTCAAGTTATAGTTCATCTCAATCAATAGTAGATTCCCGAGATATGTGAGATCAGGTGACTTTGCAACTTTCGAAATCTCGAATTTTCGAAAAAGCGTTCCAGATAACTCACAACGGTTTCCGGATTTTAAGTAAGCGACCCCAAATTTACCGGAATGTCTATTATTTACGCCAGGAATTTTGTATTGTATTTTTCTTTTTTGTACGGAAATTCGGAAAAATGGTCATTTGTGGCATTGTTTCGATATTTCCTAATAACTTCGACATTTCGCTACCGATCATATTCAAATGTTCGCAAAGAATCGATATATTTCACTTGGAATAAAGAAAACAAAGAAGAATTTTCGATTTTCGAAAAAAATATTTGAGTTCATTGCCTTGTAATTTACAATCGAATCAAGTAAGACACAAACAGTCTGGGAGACATTGATTTGATATTGAATTACCTTCATTGCATCTCGATCGGTAGTAGGGTTCCCGAGTAATATAAGATATGCTGGCTTCGCAGCTTTTGGAATCTTTAATTTTTTGAAACAGTGATAATTCGAAAACGGTACTAAAAAATCCAAAATGGTTTCCAGACACGAAATCAGCGACCAAAAATTTACCGGAAAAAATCAATTTATAAAAAAGTTTCATCAATATTTCATGCAACTGCAAATCTACTACCAATTATGATATGAATATTGCAACCGCTCAGCAATCGTGAATCGAATGTTAGTGTGTGTATTACACTTAAGCTGACGTCACAGCGCGTGATACCTGCGTTCCGAGAAGCGGCAATATTTTATCTTATAATAATAATAATTTTAAGATGTAAAAGCGCTTTGTGTGAGGAACGACTTATGTGCTATTAAAAATTTAAGAACTGTGCTGCGTTTAACAGCGACAAAATGATCCTTTGTCCCAGTTTTAATATTCACTTTATGAAACTCTGCTTTAATGATTTTTCAACCGTTTTCTTCGGTTGCTGGAATAAATGTAATAGAACGGCATTGTCTTAACTCTTTTAAGAGTTAAAGGTTGCACAGGTTAATAAATTTTTAAACAATAATAAATTTTCTAAAAAGATAAAAAAATCTAAAATCTTTAATAGGACAATAAAATCTTTAAAAAGGTTATTAAATTTATTAAAAAGATTCATATATTTAAGAAGACAAAATCTTTGAATCAAATTTTAGCAAAATAATATAATATTTGTAAAGGCAAGAAAATCTTTGAATCGGTAATAAAATCTTTGAATAGATAATAAAATCTTTAAAAAACAATAAAATAAATAATAAAAAAAATCATAAAAAAGAAGACAAAGTCTTTGAAAATTTATAGTTATAAAACATGATAATATAATTGTTGAAAAGATGACAAAGTCTTTAAGAAAATTAAATTGTTAAAAAATAAAAAATTCAAAAAGACGATATAATAAAACATTTCGAAAAAATTCAAAATCTTTGAAATTATATTAAAATCTAAACTGAAGAGCTGAAAAAATCTTGGATAAAATAACAAAATTTTTGAAAACATAAGAAAATCTTTTATAAGGGAATCAAATCTTTACAAATACAAAATTTTTTAATGGATAACAAAATCTTTAAAAAGACGATAAAATCTTTAACAATATAAAACAATTTTTGAAAAAGCAAGATAAGATAAGATGAAAAGTTAAACGCATTTTAACATCGAGCGTATTAGGCAATACTGTATAGCTTTCATCGCGTTCCTTCTTTCGCAACCTTCTGGATTGCATCGGTTGTGCTTTTTTCCTTTCGGAAGCCAAATTGCTGCTCTCATAGCCCTTGTCGCTCGCCTAGCACTTTCTCTAAGCGTTTGCAGATTAGCCTCTCAAAGATTTTGCCCGTCCAGCATGCACAGAGGTCGATATGCAGCTGGGTGATTGGGAGGTTTGCCAGTCTTTGGAATAAGTGGTAGTCCTTGGACCTTCCATTTGTACAAATGCCTCCGGATGAGTCGTGATTGCTAGTTTTAGCTAACCCATTTTTCTGTTTTTCCGCACTATGATTCACTTCTGCAATGGTCGTTTGGATGTCGATAACACTCGGGAATGTCTGTGTGTCTGCTATTTGTGGCCATGGGAAGAGCGTTTTGACTTTGCGAGCTAGCTGGTCAGGACACGATGGAGATGGTTGCCTATGGAGACTTCCCATTACGAGCTTGCAGGCTGCACCGAAGGGTTCTGCATCCGCTGAGTCACAGAGCATTTGGAAAATCTCTGTTTTGCTTCTTCGTATGGAATCTCTAATGGTCTTTCTCAGTTCCAGCTATAGTTGAAGCTGCCTCTCGGACTTGTGCATTTCCGACTTGCGGCACAGCATTCGCTCCTTGCTTGGGCTATGCCTTCGTTCCACCAAGGGACAGGTCGCCGTCTGTTGCTACCTTTCCTCACCTTCGCCATCGATGCATCGCATGCGGCTTTGATGGTATCCGATATGGAGTCAGCATTGCTGCGTACAACACTGGAAGCTATAAGTTGAACTACCTTGCTCAGTAGGATTTCAGGGTATGCGTCTTGTAACCATGATGTTGGGTAAGCTGCATATTTCCCCTGTCACTTAAGACCGCGAAGTGGTCACTCTGCGTGTAGAGTTATGCCACTTTGCGACACATTTATTGGCGTGTGTGAAAGTGTGTGTGTTTGCGCACAAGTATTCAGAATCTTACCCTCGGCACTTGAGCAACAGCTGTTTAAGTTGCTTACCGCCTTTGGCATTGACACTGCCAGTTAAACTAATTAAAAGTTTGTTGCAACTCAAAACATGACACCTACAATATTGAGTGTATGCGTAAATTTGTTTGATGTTTGTTTGCTTGTGTGAAAGTGTGCTCAATTTACAGTAAATGCCGCAAATACACACGCACACACACACACACACACATAAAAGCTGCTCTGTTTGATTCACGCTGTAATTAAAATTTATGATGCTTGAAACAAAAACAAAATGGTCGCTGCTGCGGCAAAAAACAACAAGAACAAAAACACCAAAAAAAAAATTAAGCATAACAGTAAAATGCTAAACGCTTAAAATGGCTGCACGTTCAGAGGTAGAACCAGTTCGCAATGGCGCTCAGCAAGAGCAACAACAGAATAGGGTCAAAATAAAGGAAAAGAAATGTAATTACATAAAAGCAACAGCAGCCACAACAACAGCAACTACAACAACGTGCAGAAGGGCAACGCACGAAATAAAAACAAAATGCCGAACACTTTTCGCACGGCTTTTCTTGGTTTTTGGCTTGGCTGCTTGTGAGTGAGTGAGTTTTATGCGAGCGTGCGTTCATTTGAGTGAGCTCATTTGAGTGAGCTCATTTGAGTAAGTTCATTTCAATGAACTCAACGCCTGCGCGTTGTCTTAGATCACAATTAACGCTCAGCTGACTGTATAGCCGCTCACAGGATTACAGCAGCAGCAGCAGCAGCAGGAGCAGCGTCTATGATGTAAGGCCATGTTTGGAGCAGGGGGCAAAAGCAAAGCGAAGCAAAGGCATTGACATTGTCCGCAATTGTGTCAATTCAGTGTATACTATGCACACACACGCACACACACGCACACACACACACACACTCGCACACACACACACACACGCACACACACACACGCACACACACACACGCACACATGTGTGTGTAGAGCGTGTGAAAGCTGCTTTCATAGCCGCATTGCTTTGGCCAGCTGCCTGGCTTGGACTCTTATTATATAAGGGCTTGTCATCGCAATATTACGCATACGCCAAGTGGGCTGAGGCGCAAAAAAAAAAAACAACAAAAAGAGCACTAAAGAAGAGCCGCATCAAAGCCACAAGGCATAACATAAAGCACACTTTCTCTCTCAGTGTCCTTCTGTCTTTGTGTGAGTTTTGTGCTTGTGTTTCCTCTAGGCTTTGTGTCCGACTTTCGACTTGCCTTTTGATTTCAATACAGCTTTGAATGCAACAAATACCACACAAGAACAACGTCAGCGAAGTGGGACACAAAAAGGCTTAATTGCTATTAAAAATAGAGCAGCTTGTTCCAATAATACCAAAACGGAGACATATGTAGTATATCATTTAGTATTATAATACATTTCAATAGTTGCGTAACTCACTGAATCAAGCTTAAACTTAAACTGCCAACTAAAACAAGTTCAAACACATTTTCAATCAACTTAAAGATCACTTGGCTTTTAATTGGAAATTGCAGCTCCGCAACAATAAGAGTGTAAGCTGTAAAGACCCTTAAGTGAAAATATAGACCCTTTGTCATCCCCCCCCCTCCCCACTCCCACGCACCCCATTCATTGCCAACAGCAAATATTGTTTCCTGTTAAATATTTAATCGTTTAGTTTAGTTTAGACTTATTTACTTAAATGTCTATTTAACCAAAGTTAGTCAGTCTTTTCACGGGGCGTTTTGAATACATTTTGGGCATCAAACCGAATCCAACTAAACACATAATCTTTTTTTTAGTCTATGAACCTAAAACAAATACTAATTTATGCTAAACTAACTAAAAATGTGGCATTAAATAAACAAGTTTTTGACTTGGCGACTTGAGTATACTCTTAAAATAGACACATAAGCAGCTGCAAATATAGAGCAATTTTCAGTTTTTATAAAAACTATTTGGAGCTTTTGGAGTTACGTTCCCGAGTCCGCCTATGACCGCTGCCCAGCCCATAACTTAAAAATAGTTTTAGCCAATTTTAATGACATGGTTGGAAAAGAGCGTATCTTTGGTCCTGCAATTCAGCCTTCACGATACTACCTCAAAAAACAGTCTAACTGACTTCGCGCGATGGTAGTCTCATGTAGACTCAGACGCCCCGACGGAGGACAAGGGCGATGCGACCAAAGAAGCGTTCTACGATAAACTGGAGTGTGTCTATAACCGCTGCCCAGATCATGATCGCCTAAAACGAGCAATAATAACGTTAGGAGGTTCTTTCAAAAAGCTAAGCGCTTGGCTCAACCATTTATTACCGAGTAATCTTTCTGTAGGGAGAAATCTGATTGTGGAAGGAAGACTTCTGCGGCTTATTGTCGAGAGTTGACGGCCAGAGTTAACGAGTAAGCGTAACTTCGACGACGGCGTGAACCCCACCATCTCTTTGTCGATTGAACGATTGAATGCAACTTTGCAGAATGACGTTGAGTAACACACGCAGCTCCTTCAAGGTAGGAAAGAACCTCTCCAAATCTTTTGATACCAAGCGAGGCTATTCCAACTTTTGTAATCCCTTTACTTTGTGATGTAAAAAGTGCCGAAAGGCCGAAGTACATCGGAATGAGACTATATTGCAGGTAAGGTCTGCTTGTAAGTGAAAGCATGATAAAGTATATGTTTTCTTTGAGTTGTAAAACGTAGCGGTTCGACTCTAAGATTGATGTTGAAAACTATAATTCCGATGTGGTCAAGAATATCGCATATTTTGGCACCTGCGTCACAATGAAGAACGATGTCAGCAGCGAGATGAATCATGTTTGCCAATATATGGTCCTTGGTCAAAACTTAAAGAAAGAAGACAAGCCGTATCTGCTTAGGAATGATCAGGTAGAGAGCGAGAAGAGACGCGCGCAAAGCTTGTTCAAGATCAGGCCATAACCCGGTAACGGATTGTTATGGCCAGTTAAGAAGGGATATGAAATGTGTATCTTACTAATATGTTGACAATATTTTGAACGGAATACTACTTCACATATTTAGTTATTATAACCCCTAAATCTTGTCGAGCCATAACCAAAAAACACCTGAAATATCAAGATGTTAAAAAAATTAATGAACTTCAAAAATAACTGAAATATAAGATAAGTAAACAGTATACATATCATAAAGACATTGAAGTATTCCATTGCAATGAGGCTTCCAACCACCTTCGAAGACATACGCCATTGAAATTTACGCAGAATCCCAAAAGTAGTACTTCTCTTTGGCAACTCTGGTAGCCCAGTAACTACCGAATCCGTTTCTTTTCGGATTTTAGTAACATTAATGAATACTTTAATCATCTCTTAATTCGAAGAGCTATAAAATCTAAGCTTTCTTTTTCTGTCGATGGGGGAAAATAAAATTAAACAAAAATCATAATTTTAACTCTTTGTTGTCCAAATGCAATATGGAACAAGTTGCTGCCCAAACTTATTATGCTTTAGGCATAGAGTATACAAGGCAGTTTGCCAAACTTCGGGCATATTTTTAATTACCTAAATAAACAAAAATGGGCACATATCCAGCCGAAAAATGTTGTCTGCAATTAATAAAGTTGCCTTAGTTGTTTCTATTGTAAATATTTAGAAACATCAACAAAGAGTAAAAGCCAGAAAAAAAGGAAACCAAACAGCAACAAAGAAGTAAGACCCTTTGATTTCTCATTTTTTAAACGGATTTCTTGTTATATACTAGTGTACGCATATGTGAGTGTGCCGAAGGCATACGAGTACACATATAGAGAGTAGCCATTGCAATTACAAATATTTACCTTAAATTTTCTTCATTTTTTTTTTTTTTTGTGTTTGTCAGCAAATTCCACTGTGCCTCTCTTTTTATTTTTCCAAGCCAAATATTCTTTGTACAGAAAACAGTTCCACAATAACTATACAAACGCTTTAACTTAAAGGTAGCTCTAGTCAGTGATTGATGTCGCATTTAAAAGACAATTTTACAATCTTTGTTTGATTTTGATGAGTCTTAGAAGTCTTGATAAACAGAACTGCAAAAGCCATGAATTAGATTGCACTGTAAGTACAGTATAGTTAAATAGATAGAGTGACTTAAAACGCAGATAACAAGTGCACTTTGGATTTTTCTGTAACATGTAACTCAACCAAATCATTCCGAAGAAGCCAACTGTAAATTGTATTTGTGCGCTTGCCCTAAAAGTGTGCGATAGTACAGCCGATCAGCTTTCATAAGAAACTAAGCCGCAGCAGCAGCGCAAAACAGTGGAGGACGGACATCATCTTATAGATAACGAACGGATCATTTCGAGAAGATAAATCTATAGATCATCAATAGAAGTGTCACAAACTGCAAATAACAGCAACGTGGATAAGCCTGCACTCGCTGAAGAGACCTATCTCTCCCGGCTAACAAGAATGCCGCTTTAAGTGCCAGCTGCTCCTGTGATGCGCCTAAAACAGAAGCGTTATTGTGCTCTCTTTAATATTTTGCACTTTTTTTTATGTATTTTTATCATACTTTTGTCCAATCTCACTCTCAGAGCCCAAAATGGCACCTCAGTTGGCAACGTAAGTTGCCTGGAAAGCCTGGCAACAGCTACTAATAGGCAAGGAAGGGGAACAGGAAGAAGAAGATGATCTACCTACAAAGGGGCACGGAGGTTGTGAGCGAAGCGCGAAGGGGGCGGAGCGAAACGTAAAACTATTTGTTTCATCTTCTAGCTCTAGAAATGAGAATGTGTAACATTAAGAGGAAGAGGATGAGAAAGAGATAAAGGAAGAGAAAGAAGATGAAGAAGAAGAAAAAGAGAAAGGGAAACGGGAAGAGGAATACCTTGAGAGCGGCGCGAAGGTTGGTGAGCGGAGCGAGCAGGTGGTGGAGACCCCTAGCATTAGTAGTAAAAACAACACTTAATACTACAATATAGATGAGAATTGTCGAGTTTTATTCAACATTTCTAGCCTCTGGTTTACTCTTTATAAAACAAAGTTTAGAAGGGTTATTTATAATGATGTTTTGACATTAAAAGAAGTGAGTTTGTTTTGTCGACTTTTCGGGCTTATAGCTAACAAAGTTATAATTGGTCTGCTACTAGTTTTTGTATCAGATAAAACACATTAGAACTAGACAGAACTTTTATGATATACACTAATTAACGTATAAAAAAGTAAAGCATATAATATCAACATTTATGACCAACGAGAATCATGCGAAAAAATTAGCGGGCATAACTTTTGTTTACAACAAAAAAATTTATGTGAAACATCCATTAATAAATTCTTCATTTTAATGCGTTGAGCTTTATTTTTATGCCTCTGTCTGTATATACAAAAATTACATATATAGTTGGACTCATTTAAATATAGACACATGCTAGAAAAGTGAAACGCAGCTCCCCTCCGGCCACACAAGCGGCTTGTCACCAGCACACCTGCAGTCAACAAGGCTAAGAATTAGGTGGCAGCGACTGCAGGTGCAACATTTGCTTGCAACATTAAGAACTCTGCGAGGCGCCAAGGCATGTCGATGTATGTGAGTGTGTGTCGGGCTGCGTATTTCATGACTTGTGTGAAAAAAGACATAAATCAAGCGAAACATACATACATACTTGCACATATAAGGTACAGCAATGGGGCATAAATAAACACAGACAAGTTGTTTATGTTAAGCGCAGCGAATGGGTTAAAACATAGAAAATTGGAATTGAAGGATGAACGGACGGGTGGCACGGCACCAAGATCTTATGTATGGATGAGGACTGTAAACGACATAAAAACTGTGCAGCTGGAAATAAAATATTGCTCAGCCAACTTGAAATTGAAGTTGCAGTTTAAAAGATTAAATTGGAATACAAAATATCTTTAATGCACTGGTCAACAATAGTTTGTATTCAAGAACTCGGGTTGTGTGACAATTTTTTGACTACCTTGGCTTCGTGTGAGTCACTAATACAGGCTACGAAACCTATTCCCGAAACCGGAACAATGTAATTAATGTTCAGATACCAAAAAAAAGAAATCTACGAATACGCTCAGTTCGCAAATAACGGTCAACCTTTTCAGCGTGTCTGCAAAAAACCGGTTATTGCAGCACACAATAATAGAGGGACGGTAAAAACCAATGCAGCCCGGTTTGCTGCGCAAAAGGTTAATGCTTAGCCAAAAACATTCAGGCCTGTTCTGGTTTCCGAATCGAAACAATACGAACGTTCGAAGTCATTCCACGCAATAGTGCTCTGGTTTCCGTGTCACTAAGAAACATAACGGGTTTGTTAAAATGATAATTATTTGCAGCAACAGCTGTGTCACTTCTCGGTGGATACAGGATCTCCCCGACCGACATGGCCTAGGTGGCACCATCAAATATAATTAAGTTTATAGCAGAGATAGGACTTACAGGGGAGCTATAATCTCAGTGGGGGGCACAATAGATATAACATTATTATTATTTGCGAACTCTGCTGAAAAGTCATCAAGCAGGCTTTCAACACCCAGCGTATAACAACGAACAATCTAACCGAGTTTACGTCCCTGCGGATAAAAAAATCTTAACAAATGAGAAGGATTCCGCTGAAGATAGTTGCTGTTGTCTCGTTCTCCTTTCAGCTTTCCGACTCTTTGGTGATGAGACAAGGGCATACTTTGTCGCCGTTCCACTTTTTATTGGCGATAGACGATAGATATTGAATGCTACTGTAGGTACATCTGGCGGAGCATGGTATCCAATGGATACCATTTCAGAGGCTAAGGCATTTGGATTATGCCGACGATAACTGTTTCTTAGAAACTAACAACAACGGGATAAACGAGATGTATCAATCACCGCAAGTGAATGAAGAGATGGCTGGTCGCTCAACCAGCCCATGAAGGTGGTCAAATAGTTTAACTATTTAAGCTGCTTGGTATCGCCCGATGAAGAAACGGATGTGGATAGTGTTAATAGAAGAAGAGGTAAACCCCGCAATGCCTTTGGAATGTGTTTCTCAATAAGGCTCTTCGAATCCAATGTCGAATTCGTACTGCCTGTGAAATCTGAAAAGTCTCTTTAATCTTAAGAAGAAGGCATATGTAAACAGCTGCCTGCGTTAGATACCTAAAAACCAATGGCAGCAAATTATATCGAGCCATGAATTTTGGCAAGTTATCAAATTATCAGCGAATTGGCCACAGTCCTTCGTATGGAATCCGCAGGATACCCGACGAGAGCTACTACATCGCAATCATTAGTCTTGGCTGAAACAGCAATGCAGCGAAAAACGTGGCTGGACGCAGTTGGAGCAGAATGGAAGAAAATTGTGGCCTTTCTACGCTTCAAACGGAATTCAAGGATTCATATAAGAATATCTGATATAATAAGAACAGATGGTAAAATATAAGTAAATACATGCGAATAACTCCCTAATTAATGCCTTGCAGATTTCCACCGAAAAATGAAATGAATCGATTAACAATGAACAAATATAAGCTCTAATAGAATATGCATAATTGAGAGCAAACTCTTATATCCATAGCAGGGCGTGCTTGCAGCACGAATGCTCAATATTCCAACAGTGTCGCTTTCCCTTTCGCTCATTCAGGCATACGCTTTTGTCCTTGTCTTTCGCTTTAGGCGAGAAATATTCTGTTTTCTTTGTTTTTGGTTCTGAAAAATAACTGCTCTTTAACTCGGCTGTGTCAGTGCTTATCAAAGTTTTAGCCCATTTGGAAAACATTTAGATGTTTTGCCATGCAAATGTTGGTATTCCAAATCCTGACTCGGTATTTGCAGTGTTTTTTTTGCCGCGACTCTAATTGAAACTCAGTATTTTTGTCATTTAGGCAGCCAAAGAGCTCGAAACGCAAAGCAACAGTTCTCTTTTGTGGCAGAGTGCTGCATCCTGAAACAACACATTTTCAAATCACACACAGCTGAAGTGTTTTTGAAACGAAATTCACTATATTGTTTTTAAATTAATTTGTTATCCTGGCAAAATATTGTTGCAGACAATTGAAATATGCTGGTTCTAATCTCTTTGTGCAGTGTTTCCTTTCATACATTATTTATGTGAAAAACTAAAACAATGGCGCACAAATCGGGTTAATGATGGTTTTTCATAATTTTCAAATTCTTTTCATACAAATAAAAAAGAAAAAAAAAGAAATTTTAATTAATGCTATATAGAAAACTAAATTAGTGGCATGAAGCGAATATAAAATATAATATGTATTTTTTTATTTCATTTTCTAATTGGACAGAAAATTCAAACAAGAAACGCTAATAACAGCAACTACAACAACAACTTGTATGCAAATGTTTATTAGTCACGACGTTAATTAAAAATCGTTCATACGCCGTGTGGCTCCGGCAGAGACTACAGCGTCAAAATTTTCATGTCATGGACGCCGACGGCGACGGCGACGGCGACGAGTAATTAAACTATCAACGATGTGCAAATGACAAGGAGCATATAGTTGTAAGTCTAAGTCGTAAAGATATAGTAAGTAATTGAAGCTGATTTGTTGGCAGTGTTGATAAACAACAAAAGCGGCAACAACAAAGAAAATGCCAAGTCTGAAATGCTGAAATTCAAATATGTGCAAGACATCTGAAAATAACTGCTATAAATATTTCGACACAAGTACATTCAGAATTTCTATTTGCATTTTGATTTTTCGATTTGAAATTACTTGAGTTTATTTTTAAAGCAACGTCACATATTTCAATGCCTTAATAGTGTGTGTGTGTTTTTGTGTGTGTCTGTGAGTCGGTGTATGTTTTTAATTGAGCAATTTTCCTTGACGCTGCCACAAAAACAACAGTATTAATAACAACAAAGAGCACACTAATTACACTAGCTTACAATATGTTTGAGCCAGAGTTGCCACTATAATTTTGATGTGAAACATCTATTGACTCGTATGCAGAGACGCTGGGCTGGTGTTTCGCTGTTTTAGCAATGAGTGCGAAAAGAAGAGCGCATATGACTTTGTTAAGTTTTTGCTTTCGCACTAAATCGCACACTAGATGGCGCCAAAGGTCTCACGTATGTGTTGCTGCTTCGCCCAAGACTGCTGATTCTATGTAGTTCGCCGTGTATCTTGAGGTTTCCATTCATAGGATGCTATCGTTTGGCTTCTTCAATCCAGCCAATCCAGAGCCACTGTCTTATTTCGACATTAAGCAGTTTTTGAGCCTTTATATTCACCATTTCGTGGTTTAATATAACTTTTGAAATCGGATTTTTAGGATGTATCGCAGGCAGTGGTTCACGTATATCTACATTCTTCTTGAGATGGACGTAGAGAATTTTCAGTTTTTAAAGACATACAGCAGTACGGATTTGACATTAGTTTCGAAGAGCCATCGAAATCTGTTTGTCTCCTTCTCATCCTCCATCCTACCAAACAGCCTTAGATTAGATTAGATTTGCAGTGGGTACGATGGCTCATCAGAGAAGGTTGATTGACTTATTTTCAGCATTAAGGCAGCCTTGCCTATTGTGCTATGCCCGATAGAGGAAGTTAAAGGAGAGTTGAAATGAGAGAAAGAGTACGAAAACATAAACTGTCTATGGTTGCATAGACACTCCCTATTAACACGACCTTCCCGACTCGCGTATTCAGGCCTAGATTATATATATACAGTATATAGCGGCTGTATGTCTTCCCGCGACGCAGCTAGAGCTAAGCGTCATTTTCACTCCTATATCTTCCAAACCAATAGCAAAACCGAAAAACCGTCTTCAAAAAGGTAAATCAACGCTTTAAAACCTTTACAACGGTATACGGCTCGACCAGATCGGACGCTCCAGTTAAAAGTGCAAAACTTCGCGTAATTATATAGTTGGGCGCTTTGCGTTACAGCTCCTGAGCTACCGCTTCGAGTGATATGCATTCTTTTCTTGCCGCTCTCACTGCAAGTTGACACAGCAAATGCTACAACAAAGTAGGTGGAGCTGCCTTGCTATCCTGTGTACGCTGCTAGCACACATACAAGCGTACCATTACCCATGGCTATCATTATCCGAGTTTAATAATAGTTTTTGTTACGTCCGTGTTACTTGGGATGACTAACTACCGTATTTCAAAGAAATGTAATGGCATCTCTGGCTCATACATGTTGTAGCCTAGTGTTATTTGTGCACAAAGCATAGAAATTTTTACTTTTCCGCAAAAAAGTATTGGGATTGGGCAAAAAACTAAAATCTCTAATTTTATGCTTTGCGACGATTTAACAATCTGACAACTTTTCCGGCGATTTGGAGATGTTTTTGTGTCCGTGCGTTGTCGTTGTCAATGTAGTGAGCTATTCAAATAACTTTAGTCATTTCGACTTTAGCAAGCTAAATAATTTTGTATCGTGTTGGGAATGCCTACAAAGAGTTTCCTATTGAATTTGAGCACTCTAGTCGCTATAGTTGGGTCGCCAGAAGAATAAAAATAGTAAATAATTTTCAAAATTTTTTGTTTTCTTTTTTGTTTTGGTTTAAATTTGTCCTAACTTATTTTGGTTGTTTTGATAAACGTGCAGAAAAGCCTGAGTTGGTTACCAACTGTTACTTTTCAGCAAAAAAATATTGTGATTGGCCAAAAAACTAAAATCTCTAATTTTATGTTTTTCGACGATTTAAGCACTCTGACAACTTTTCCGGCGATTTAGCGATGTTTTTTTGTCCGTGCGTTGTCGTAGTCGATGTAGTGTGCTATTCAAATAACTTTAATAATTTCCACTTTACCAAGCTAAATATTTTCTATCGTGTTGGGCATGTCTTCAAAGGGTTTCCTATTGAAATTGAGCACTCAAGTCGCTATAGTTGGGTCGCCAGAGGCATAATAAGAGTAAATCATTTTCAAATAATGTTTTTAAATTTTTTTGTTGTTTACATTTCTCCTAGCTAATTTCGGTTGTTTCGATAAACGTGCGGAAGAGCTTGAGTTGGTGACCAACTGTTTATTTTATTTGTCAAGATTTTATAAAACTTATTGCGAAACATTTAAATTTGTTGTTGTTCGTGTTGCAGTGTCTGCTGCCTAGGCTTATGCATTTGAACGTTGCGGGCACTTAACTAAGCAAACAAACAAACAAACAAAGAGCCCACATAAAAAATAAACAATAATCATAAGCTGCATCCTGAGTGAGTGTGTGTATCTTTTTTTAATGCTCGAAAGCGCATAAATTATGCATTTTATAATTTACATGCATATTTAATTGTTTAATTTTAAACTAATGCGCTTCATTAAAGCAGCAAAAACACACTAAACAAACAGCAGCGCTGCCAACTGCGACCAACTGCGGCAGCGCTGCCAACTGCGCTGGCGACAGCGACTAATGCGCTCTCGCGCCTATTAATATGCAATTGTTTTAGTATGCGAGTGTGTGTTCATGTGTGTGTGTGTGTGTGTGTGTGTGTGTGTGTGTGTGTGTTTGTGTGTTTGTTGGGTCGTGCATAAAGTGCATTTTCTAATTGCAACAAAATCCTTTCCCTAATAGCAAAGTTGTGTTTTCCCAGCGACCTCCTAGCAGCCACAAGCGCCACCCGCACCGTCCCCCTAACTGAGTAGCTGCCGCCACGAACTTTCATTGCAATTTATGCAATTCGCACACAGAAAGTTTTCTTTAAGTTTCTGTTAGTGTATTAGTTGCTTTGCTCAATGGAGCGTTTAAATCTTAAAAACTTGAACACTTAAGTTTGTCTAAACTGTTAATTTCGTCTATCAACTACTATCAAACAATGCCGCTCAACTGAATAGGTATACTACGTAAATGACGTCACCAAGAATTTACCTTTCCAAGTGCTAGACACAAATAGTCACATTTCGCGAACAACCCTATAGCTAATGTGATGTCACAACTCGTTATGGCGGAACCTGTTTTTAATTGCCCTGTTTTACTTTGCAATGATGACGTCACTTTTTCGGAAACCCTCCTTCGCGCATCATCACAATTTACGTTTCTTTACAATACCACGCACTTTCGGTTAACAAAACCGAAGGTATTAAACCAAAACGAGAGAACTGTAACAGGGAACAGACGACAAGGTAGACGCATTATGATAAGTAGCTTGGCAATGTGATACATACCAGACCTAACAGAGCGGAGGTACTCTTCACTCCCAAAGCTGTGAAGCAGGACATCCACCAAACAAAATCCTTTAAACTCATCACCGTAGAAACGTTTATGCTGAAAATGGTTGAGTAGCTGATAGATGTTCACATCACAAAGCAAAACCCACGGCATGATTACAGAGCAGAATGATCAGCAGAAGAACATCCATGGTCGAACTTCGCGCAACAAGGTAGTTGCAGTTTGTGCCCTCCTCAACTTTGAAGGTCCTTTTGATAACATGACACCTAATTTTACTCGTGTGAAACTCTCAGTGAAACGAACTCTTGTAAAGACTTGAAGATGAGCAAATGCAATGTCAAGGATGTGCAGATGACACTGTCCTCATAGCACTAAGACATTCTCTGCGTCATAATACAGAAAGTGAATGGCAGTTGGTCTCAATCCTCGTAGTGACATTCACCAGATTGTAACATACCTAACATGAAAGGGATAAAACCGGCGCTGGGGCTATCCCACTGATACAAATAGAGAGTTTAAATAACTGGAAGTCACTTTTGACAGTTCACTAAAATTTGGCTCCCACGTCGCATGCGTGGCCAATAAATGCATCAGAGCACTAAACACATGCAGAAGGTTAGCTGGAAATCATGGATCGTCTACATTCAGTGGCTCTACTTAATGGTAATAAGATCGATGGTAACCTGCTAACAAGAGTGGAACTGAAGTCAGTTTAAAGCTAAAGCATAGTGGCTAGCCTGGGCATGTATGAAAGTCTGTCATTAAAGAGTTAAAACCGCTCCACATTGTCTTACAACTTCAGATGAAAGCAACAAGGCATTGGCAATGGCCATACAATCAGCTAATCAAGGCAATTCCACCGCTTCTGGTCACTGAGTACCATTTCACGTACGAGCAGCAAAAGATGACATAGACATTTTTAGAGGAGATGCATCCTATGAAAAGGCACACCATAGCTTGGGACTAAAAGCCTCGGGACCGCGGATGCAGCACAGTTACCAGCGTCTTTCAGGCTGGTGTAGCTATAAACCTCAACAAGAACTAACAAAATAGAGAAATAGCAATACTATCAGATAGTCAGACTGCCCTAAGGGCGTTAGCAGAGACCAGAATAAGCTCCAAGCTGGTTCGGGAAACCCATAAAAAAATGAAGCATTTAGGTCAACGGTACATGCTATTGCACCGATGGGTCAATGGTCACACCAACATTCTCGGGACTAGAGACATTTTGTGGCATTGGGAAACACACTAAGAGAGGAGTAAAGATCGAGAAGAAACACAGGCAGTATCTGAAAAAGACGAAACAGCACCACGGCTCACAAATGGGTGAAAACTCTGTTAAAATACTGACTGGTCTGCTTCCTAGACACTGTAAGCCGCAGCTCCAATACTTGTAGGTTCTGTAAACTTGGAAAGGAATGCTCGCAGCACGTGGTATTTGAATGTGATGCACTGGCGACAAGAAGGATGTTCCTTTTATGTGGCTACAGAAACTCGCTATCGGTTGGAACCAGGGTTTATCTAAGAACCGGCCAAACATACAAAGACATCAGAAAGTCTAAGCTGGACATATAAAGTAAGATACTGAATTTAGCGGTGGTGTATATTGTAATGTGGTACAATTCATTATATGCAATGGATTGACAATTGCCGAAACACAAATTCAAAACCAAAGTTAACTTAGACAAACGTAAGCTTTGAAGCCACAACAGCTAACCAAGGCGACTGGCAACCGGAAATGGGAAATGGAAATGGGAAACGTAAAACGGGAAACATGAACCTGGTCGAAACGAGTCGAGTCAAGGGGAGGCGTCTCGTCTCTATCTAAAGCCAACAGCAAATTGAACACTTGAGCTAATGGCATTCACAATCTGCTAGTTTCGTATTCATATGTTAAAATATTGTGTGGCTTTAGCTGGCAATCAAAACGCATACAATGCCGCAAGCCTCAGGAACGTATCCCAATCTAAGCGTGCCACGTAGTGTTGCACAACAAAAAAAAACGAGTACCACCAATAGAAGAAGCAGAAAAACCAAATAAAATAAATGGAAAGGAAAAAAAAATGAAGGGAAAAAAAACCAAACCCATTTGTAGCTAATGCCAAGCGAGGGATTATTATTGGATATGCGATGGCTATCGCGCTGGGCATTTGCGCTGACCAAGGCAATTTGGAACGTACGCAAAAGGTGGTCGCCGGGCATAGCCGGGAGGGCGGAGGAGGTTGGGTGCTCCACGGCTGGAGTGCTTTAAGGGCGTGGCCAGCAACTTAAACATTATGTCACATTACATTGCTACTTATGAAGGCATTTCAAGTGCTCGCATGCAATAATTGTATCAGGTTGTTCTTGTTCCTGTTGCTGTTGTTGTTGCTAGTCATTAATGTTTGTTGTTGCTGTTGTGTTAATGTTGTTTATGTTGTTCTTGTGCGCGCTGTGTTGTGTTTTATGTGGTTTGTCTAATTGCTTTTGGGCGTGCAATTAAATGCAACTGCATTGGGTCATTACCCTACCTCTTAATGCTCCACCTTGGGTCACTTCATAATGTTTGCGTATTAGAAATGAAGTGCCCTTGGGATGCATGCCGTAATGCAGCACACCGTTAGCAATAATGCCAAAATCAATCGAAATGCTTTTTGATGTTTCCAAATGTCGTTTTGATAGGAAAACTGCCATAACAGTAAGCTTTCCCGAAAAGCGATTTGGTGAAAATTTAGTTCCAACGATCTTAAATGAATGCACAACCTTCCAAAAGTATCGACACCTTTTACCAAAACAAAATATGACCTCACACCGTTTTACCAGATAACTTTATAAAAACTATTCAATATCTCAAAAAAGATTTTTTTAAATTTACCATTTCGCTATTAACTCATTAATACCTTGTTTTCTGTGTTTTTGGAAGCATAAGGGGATAAGTTTAGTGTACAAGCGCCTTATATATTTCAGGAAGTTGCAATTCTATCCTAGAAATACTTGAAGTGTATGTATAAACATACGCGCGAATCTTATTTTCTTAGAAGCAGGGATTCAAACCGTAATCGTAGCCATACCGTAGCCAAAATAAATTTTCTTCGAAAAACCGATAGCCGTTAACCGTTATTATTTTTCTGAAATAACCAAATTGACAAGCATACATATTTTTTTTATGTTGTGCTTTAGATTCCGTCATTCAGTGAAGCATTATCATCTACTACGCAAAGTGGGCCATTTGACTTTTTACCGGTATCGTTTATAACTTTCGAAGAAGTAAAGATATTGTCAAAATTTGAAATAGGATTCCTTAAGCTTCTGCGATACACTGCGATTGCTGTGTGTATGGACCGCATAAAAATTACGCTGCTGGTACCATAAAAAGTGAAACACTAGATAACACAATCTGTTTCTCGATCCCACTTCTTTTTTTGTAGTACTCTTTTGGAGCTGTTATTGTCATAAAGCATGAAAGTAATGGAGTGGAATCCTTGGCCGTTACATTGAGTCGATTTGCTGAAAATCTACCATTTCCAAGTCAGTGCATACATGTTTCAAGTTTTTGTTCTTTCTCTTTCTCAATTTTGGCTATGAGCGAGTCGGTCTACAGCAAAACAAGCAGCATCAAACTGTCTTGAAAATGGTCGCTTTTCAGCAAAAATTTTGATTTATTTTACGGTACAGGATTCCACACTACAAGTTTCATGCTCTTTGGTTTTTGTATAGGAATCGGTATAACCGGTCAACCGAAACGAATATCCGTGAATCGAATCAAATAATAAAACCGAAATAAAACCGTTTACCGGATCAGGAGTACCGGTACTTTAGAACTATGCCAGATAATGAAATACATATCAGAGATAGAGCTACTGGGGGAGCTATAAGCTAGGCAGTTGGCACAATAGATTTGCATTTAACATTTACTTCTAGTTTATAAAAGTTTAAGATTAAGACTGATCTTAAGGTCACTGCCTAGTAGTGGCAACTCTGGTTGAGTGCTTAACATATCTTTAAATAACATGAAATACTCTTCCTCACTCTCTCTCTCTCTCTTAGTGTGTTACTGCCACTCTTCATCAGTTGCTGCACAGCTGCAGTGCGCCTCAAGTGCCCCTTAAATGGCTTTTCAATTGCATTTGCCAGTTGCCCGCAACTTAGTGGCATGCCGCAACTCTGCTACCACTGACTGCCAACGCCACAGCCACAACTTATACCCACGATTACTTACTCACTACACATTTGACTACATATTTCCATTGATTCTTGAGGGGGTTTCGCAGCGTTCACATAAACTGTGCTATTCTTTGTGCCCTCAGAAGATTACACTTGGGACTTGGCCTTAACGATGCAATTGAAAATGTTTAGCGGCAGTTTCCTTAAAATGCGTTGGCCCATAAAAAAGGTGCCCAGCTGGTAGGAGCTGGTTTCCTACAGTTGCTTACTTTGTCGAGTATTTTGCCTTTATACCATTCCCATTTAAGAGTTGCCATTTTCCATTTACCATTCACCGTTTGCAATTGTTGTAAAGTTGAGGCAAGCACGAGAAAAGAAAAGGGCAAAGTATCTAAAAGCTGTAGATATACTATATATAATGTATCTATTGTGGCAATTTTTCGTTGAAGAAAAAGCAAAAACATGTCAACTGTCGCATTTGAATTTATGTTTCATTTATTGGCGGCTAGCAATATTTTTTCGAATTTTCAATAAAATTCATGCGCACCGTTGACAAAGAAAAAGGCCGCCACAAATCTATAGAGACACACGGGCATAGAACCATACACATACCATACATCTCGGCATATATATCATAAAAATTTCTGCTTGTTCTTTCTCATAATTCTGTTTTTCGGCTGTTTTTCTTTCAAGAGCAATCATAAATTCTTAAAATGCGCGGCCCGTGCGTCATGGCCAGCCGTCAACTTGTTGCATGCTCTTCTACGTTCTACAAAATCTTTTTTAATTAAGTTTGGCGTTAATTTGGTTACACAAACACACACATACAACCCAGCACTTGCTACATATAAAATTCGAATGATTCTCGAAACTAAAAGAAAGTCCAAATTGCAACTTTTGCGCTGCTTTACCTGTCCATTGAAAAATGTGGCAAGCAAGAATTTGTCCAGAGCATGCCACAGGAGGCTTACGAACTACAGCGTAGAAGTTCTAGGGATGTTGTAAATTTCAAAACATATTGTAAATTTAATTTAATGTCCAACTAAAATGCAATTAAATTGACCAAGTTACATGCAAATTGCAAATTGTCAAAGTGAAAAACCAAACAAATTATTTAACCATACAACTTAATGGCCGACAGACAGAGAAAGCTGTCATTTATCTATACTCGAAGAAGTAAAGCTCTTTGCTAACTTTCTTGGCTTTAGACTAAACCATGTGTAAACTAAATTGTTATAAATTGCAGCTTAGATTCAGTGGGGGCAAAGGACGCTGTGGTGGAGCAACCCAAGAGCTGCCATAAGCCAAGCCCACTGAATGTCAAAAGACCACAGAGAAGACCAACAAAATTGTTGGCCCCTCCACAGTAGACACTCACAAATGACGAACAACTACTTTGCTAGTTTGGCTTACTTAACAAATTTTGTTATTTTGAAACCACAATTATTTCAAAAACGTTTTCTTATAAAACTATATAAATCTCTTTCTATATATTAAACTAAGTGTAAAAGAAGAAGTTTGTAAAGAATTTATACGAAAATGGAGCGTCCGAATTGCTTGCGGCCATCCCATTCGTCGTGTGTCAAGAGAATACAGAAAATTCAAACCAAAATGGCATATTTCGATGTCAAGGGTTGTCCTTTAAATTTGCTCTCAATCTATATAGCAGAGACAGACCTCGTTTAAAAGGTCTGAACCACTCCAAGCACAGCCCTTGATGGCCTACTTAGCATTCCTCCCTTGAATCTTGCAGAAGAGAAACAAGCTCTTTTATCGCTTACTCGACTGAGAGACTCAAGCAGCTGGTCAGCTGAACAGTCTTTCTAGAACAGCGTATTTTAAAAGTCCCCCGGTTCACTACAACGTATACCATTCAAAAGTCTATCTTCCCAAATTCGGCCTACTGTGTACCAGTAGAGTAACCCAACACTCCTTTCAGCACCCATATTACATGCAGGATTGATTTTTCAACGGAGTGGCATGGTTTCAAAATAAAAAGAGCCTTTAGTGCCCTGGAGCACTGCAGAATATTCTGGGCGGAAGTTCTAGTAAAAGAGGCACTATCATGCCTCAGAGGCTTAAATAGCGTTTCAGGCAACATATAACATACATCTATAGTAATAGTCAACCAGCTATCAAATCCTTAACGCATTATCATCAAATTCGATATGGTTAACAAGCCGTCGCAAATCTTTACAACCACGATAAACGATATTAGTAACTGGTTGGGTCAGAAAAAAGATAGCATATCCGGTTTACGTTAGAGAACAACTAGAAATTAACGAAAAACATATAGATTCAGAATGCAACGAGTTCGTGCACATCAAATACAGAGAGCACGACACAATGCTACGATGCGGCCTACCGTTACGATTCGGAAATAGATTAGAGATTACGGACAGATCACACTGTGCGACAAAATAAAATAAACGAAATATACCCGACAAATTATATAATGTGGGTTGTAGGTCTAGTCGAGTAGAACTCAAAATAATCAACTTTTTTCTGGGGAACCCTCCAATTTTTTTTATTAACAAATAACGGTTTTTTTTTGGCTTTACACATGAATCTATTTATTACTCCGCCATTTTTCTATCGATTCTCTTCATATAATATGTTTAAGAAAGGAGAAAAATAAATCTTTCAAAATCTATATGGAAAAAGGCTTGTTTTTTGAAACTAAGAAGGGATTTTTTCAATTTAATCTGAAAATTTCCCAAGTATTACACATTTTTCTAACTTCGGCAGCTATTTGCAGCAGATTTTGAAATCAAATGGTTATGTTTTTATATTTTATTTCAAAAGAAAGTTCAATTCCGAGTCAAACGAAACTTTTTTTATGAAAATCGGTCCAAAAAAAACATCTTATGAATTAAAATATATAGTATCAGAGCAACACTTCGACATGTTAAATGCAAAATAATGAAAAAAATATTGGGGAATTCATATTTTAAAGCTAACAAAAGAAGCTAAAACTAAAAAGACTGTAACTTGAAAACTAATGATCGGATTGTCAAGAAATTTTTACAGTTATTATTTGGAGGTTGGTAAAATCTAAAAATAATATGGGTTTTGAGTTTATGACATCTGTTATGTGTCGAACAGGGAAATTGTGATATTTTTAGTATTTTTTATTTTAACTCATAGCTCGGGGAATTCTTTATCGATTTTCATATGTGAACCTTCGTTCGACTCTAATTTAAATGTGCTTTTGAAATAAGGTATTAATAAATAAACTTTTCTCATGAAAAAATGCGGTAAATGTCTGATTTTTTGGAAAATATTAGATCAGATTGAATAAATCCCTACTTAGTTTCAAAAATCTAGTCTTACTCTATATAGATTTCGAAATCTTTCCACTTGCTAAAACATACTAAATAAGAAAAATCGGTTGACAAATGGCGGAGAAAGCCTAAAACAAACCTTTATTTGTCTATAAAAAAAAATTGGAGGGTTCCCCAGAAAAAAAAATTTATTGTTTTAAGTTCTACTCGACCAGATTTACAACCTACACTATATTACTTGTCGTTGTATTTTTACTGTCGCACAGTGTCATTAACGATTAGAAAAATTTCTGACGTTTGTCCAAAAACGAAGAGCAAGATTACCGCAAAGAGAAAGACAAAAAGAAAGCAGACGCGGAGACAGTCCAAATGGACGACAAAGAAGTCCGAAAAGATGAAGGTAAAGTGAAAGGCAAAGTTCAAGGTCAAGAGCCAGGTGAAGAGAAAGACGAAGAGAATCTTTTAACTTTAAAAAGCACATCCGTTGAGTTGCAAGAAATAGCTTAGAGAGCATTAAAAATCTACCATAAAAGTTTTTGACTTATTGATTTCTCAAGAGATTTCCACCAAAACCATCTAGAGATTTCTGCTGCAAAAGAAAACCTCATTTTCATCATTCTATTAAAGAGAAAGGTGAAGTTCAAGGTCAAGAGCAAGGTGAAAAGTGAGGCGAAGAGAATCATTGCGCCAGATATCTTTTCAAACGAATTTCAACTATAAAAAACACATCCGTTGAGTAACCAGAAATGCCTTAGAGAGCATTAAAAATCGATCATGAAAATTTTTGATAGACTGGTTTCTCAAGAGATTTCCACCCAAACCAGATTTCTGCTGCAAAAGTAAACCTCATTTTTGTTGCGTAATATACATACATACATCTTGTCTTTGTTGCAAACTAACTAACTATACAATGTAATTTGGAAATAAGTTATTATTCCGACCTTCCATACCGTAAATGAAATTAAATCCATTATTTTTGGACTTACGTTTAAGGCAGATTTAGTGGCCGGCAATCAGCAAGTTTTGCTTTTCAAAAAGTAGTATTTGTGGACTTACCTAAAAAGAGACATAGCAAGTTTGTAAAAAAAACATTAATATATTTATATGGTAAAAAACAGTTTCTCTTTTCTACATATTGTATTTGGAAAAGGTTTGTTGTGCTTTTGGTTACTTTTGTGTAAGTTTTTGTCTATTTATTTGTTAGTGTTTTGTGAAGTATTACGTGTACATGAGTTTTTCCAATCGATTTATTACTTTCGAAATATATTATTAACTCAAAATAGATTGAGATACAATATTAAGGGTTTTGAATTGACCTCACTACGACGTTGTGCAATGCCGTCGTCAAAAATTCGTGGCCCGGTAGTAACCAATTATGCTTCCAGACACATAGAGAGAAGTTTCTCATTCTTGCCAAAGCACTATCGGATTGATGGCATTAAGTAAATCGAATGAAGTTAGTCGAGATCAGACAATAGCTTCATAGATACTTTTGAGGTGTACAACTTCAATTGAAACACATCAGCGGGATATTAAATAGCTAAATCTTCTGCAAATATCTGAATCTCTTAAACTTCCATATCAGAAAATTGCCACCTATACCTAATTCCACTAATGTTTGAGTCGATTTTATCGTAAAAAAAGTTATGTTTCTCTTCAAGAGTATCGCTAAAAAATTTGCAATTTTGCTGAGTGAAACTTTCATGATAGGCAATTTCGAAGTCAACCCACTCAATGTAGCGTTCATCTCTCGAAGATAATGTTTGCTAATCGCTTCGTTGCACATAAAAAATTGGTTTGTTTGTGATCTTTGGCATTGCCAACATAGAGGTTTTGTTCTTGCTCTCATAGAAAACGATTCACAATAATTTAAACGTTTGTTGCTGAGGACGAATCATTCGTACAATGTGCCGGTTGTTTTCGTACTATTGGAAGATAGTATACAGTGTTTTCTCTAGTCTTTGTCAAGGTGGTAATCCAAAGCTTTCTAATATTGCCGTGAGTTGAGAAACGAAACAACAACCAGATTCTTCAGCTTCGCACTTTTCGCAATATATATATTCGAGTAAAAGGATAAAAATTTTCTTAAGCATAAAACTACAAGCCCGGGATAATAGACCAGAAGCAAATTTGCTGAATGTGTGTGGTTTGGATGTGTTTCAGGGCTTTCCTTTAGGTGGGTAACTGGTCACAATAATAAACATGTTTGTCCAATTAGCAAGAAAGGCTAATCCTTTAATATCGCCAGGACCATTTTGTTGCTTTGGAAAACACACTTTCAAGCAACTACTAAGTAATGAAAAGAGATGTAGACGCACTACAAACTGAATCTGAACACTAGGCCAAGCAACAGCTCGGTACTTGTAACTTGAAATCATCGAGAGATTCCACCAAAGGGGCACGAATTTGCCTATAAACATATAATAACAATCAGCAATAAGTCTGAGGGGTGAACATATTAAAATATGTCCACTCAAACTGCTCTATCTTCATTGTCTGTGGAAGTATCATCGTTAATATTACTAGTATTCGCCTTGTCGTCGACATTGGACGACTTAATACACGCTCGCATAATAGCGCATTACGAAGAGGAGAGAAGAAAACACGAAAAAACAACGTTTGTGTGTACAATGTAGTTTGTTGTTTTTTTTTTTTAACATATACAGTGCATTTTATACCTCAAATCAATTTTTGCCTGACTAAAACACAACGCATCCAGGTGAAACGTGAATTCGGCAAACCGCAATCATTTTATCTTTCGAATGGTATAGGTTTCACCTAAAAACGTTGCGTTATTGCGAAGAAATGGGTACCACACTGAATTTTTGCATTGAATATTTATATATAGGTAAACTAGTGTTGAGTATAGTGTTACCTAAGTTATGATTACTTTTCGAATACTCTCAACACAAGCTCTCATATAAATGGTGGTGCACCGACTATAGCTCTATAAACTTTGACATAAAAAGTTATGCAAAACTGCAAAAATTATTGAAAACTCTAATTGCTGAAAGAAATTTCAGCGTGTTCACTGTACCCAAAAATCTCTTAACAATTTGTGCGACTTTTACATATGAAAAAAATAAAAATGTCAATCTAGAAAAGTTAAACGAAATGGCTGCCGGCCATGCAACTCAATATGGCGGACAGCTGTAAAGATGGCGACTGGCACTGTCAGTGTCTCAGCGGCTGCATTTGTGACCGCAGCAAACCCATAAAATGCAGACAGATTCAATAAACCAAATATGTAATCATAACTGTATAGATATACACATACTTTTTGCGGCAGCACAATTTGTATGGCACGTGCAATGCACAGTGGGCGGGATTTGGGAGCGTGGAGGTTCTGCTGGGGGGAATTTGTTCAACTGTTGCAAAAATAAATTGAAAATGCAATGCCATGCCAAAGGCTTAAAGGTTACAACTTAGCAAGAAGATCAAGAGCAGAGCAGAGCAGAGTGGCGAAAGAGAAACGAAATCTAAACGAAGAAGAAGAAGAAGCAGCTAAATAAAAAATTACAAATATATGGAAAACTATTCGTATGTGCGATATGTTCGGATTTTATAAGCTGTCGACGTTGGCAAATTAAGCTGAACAAATAGACAGGTGTATATCTATGTATATCCGTATGTGTGTGCTTGTGGCATTGGGAATATTTTGTGGCATAGTCTATATCCATTCATACAACCATTCATTCAAACTGTCTTGAGTGTGAAGTGCGCATCATTAACAACGCGGCGAGAGAGATTTTACCTGCCAGCTGCTAAGCGTATTACGTGCCTGTTTCTGTGGGTGTGCTTATGAGTGTGTGTGTGAGTGTGTATGAGTATGTGTACCCATGCGTGAGAATGCTTGAGTATTCGTGAGTATGTTTGATTGCGTGTGAGAAGTGCAACTGCAGCGTTGACTCTGTTGAAAGAAATGAATTGCAGGTAATATGAAATCTTGAAAGCAATTCGTTATACAGTTTAAAAGGATATTCTAAGATATATTTGTAGCGGTTTGTTTCACACCGTAACTGCACAGCTTTCTTTGTTTTCTTTTGGTTAACACAACTTTTGGCAACACGTTTTCAGCTGTCTGGATTGTAAAATATCACAAAGCTGTTAGCGCCGCCTGTTCGAGAAATTCTACCGGATCTACTGTGCACTTCGTACCTTGGACACAGATCTCAAGCATGGGCGAAGTTTTTAAAATATCGATATGATTCGACAAACTACATCTATCTAGAGAAAATGCGCATCTTTTGGTAAAATGTTTGACCACATGGTCTGCCACGCCCCCTTCTGCCTGCTACATAAACCTATAAAACCCTTTTACACTTTGTGTACAGGGTATAACTATGCCCTTAAGTTCGACGCCTTACGATTCGGTGATACTTTAGAAAAGAACTGGACGAGATCATATGTCCGTAATCACTTCTTAGCCTGTTTTTTGGTTCAAAGCTAGCTGTCCTTATATGAAGATATAGTACAAACAGTCGCATTTGCCTTTGTGGTGAAATATCAACATGGTTCTACAAATGTCATCTGTGTGTTCATACGGACACGCGGAAATGTTTATATCGACTATACTATTGCAAGTGATCATTTTTTTAAAAGGATCTTATGGTCTTCCACGGCTTCTGCTGCTCCCTGTTAGATTGTTTATGTCTATCTAGAATATACTTGATTAAAATTGACTGGTTGCTACTTTAATCCCAAGCTACTCAAAAAAAAATTTGCGAAAATAAGTGAAAAAGTCACTTTTTTCATCTCTTAGACTTACAAGTACTTTCATATCATTTTGTGTCTTTAAAAGAGTTGTTTTTTGTGGGCCTGGGTTCTGGTGGAAAGCTTCGGATCGCTATGGCCAGGGTGATACCCTCCTCTACCTCAACCAACTTCACGCACAACCTCCACGTGGCGCCACCTGGTTAGCTGCTCTAAGTGCCACCCGATGTTATGTCCACTTAAGAGGAAGAAGAAAAGAGATGTTCTCACAAATGTTATTCAATATCCTCTCAAACCTCACATTCAATAAAGTACTAAGGCTAAAAATACATTATGGAATATAGCTTTAAATTATAATCTTCATCTTCTTAACTGGCCATAACAACACGTTACGAGGCTACGGCCTCATGTAAATATATTCTTTCAATGGATTGTGGTTTTACGTGGTGGTTCCCAAACCCTACGCATAACCCTTTTAAGGCCTGGGGTGGCTCGAAAAGAACCCAGTGTCATTGATAGTCACCAGCTTTGACCTGCTGAGGTGGTATTCCCTAACCTGCTCACCAACCCGCGTGTTCCTAAGAGGTAAACAGGTTTTTCACCTTTCAGTTGACCAATTTTCTGTTTGACGCTGTGAATTGGACTCGCCGCTTGGCACATGATCGACGCCATTTTTTTCTTTCTCCGTGAGATTTAGTTTGTATGAAAATCAAGGAGGACTGTAGGTAAATAAATTGTTTTTCTCTTTACTACTAAAGCACTTTGGTAGCTTGTATGAGAATCGAGGAGGACAACTTTTTTTTCCATATATCGCCTATTTTAAATCCATGATGAGCCAAGAATTTGCCACTGGCAACTGCGACAATTTGCGTTTACATGCATGCAACATATTGGCAAATTTTCGCTACTGACACACAAATACCATTGCAATGAGTGAATTTCCGACCACGGTTTTAAACGTTAGCTAATGAAATGGGCTTCATTAGCTCAACGTCAAGTGAATTGAATACACGAATTCTTGCCGCAATTCAGTGTCGAAACAAGCGAAGTAACTTTATGCTCGTGCAGGAAGTGAGCACAAAATTATAAGTTTGTACACTATCTATCAGTCATAAGGCTGTATATATTATATTAAAACTTAAGTTAAGCTACATTTTGTGCAACATTTATTGTGCGCTCAGCTGCGAGTTACGCTTGAAAAAGTTTAGCTGATTTAAGTTTAACTGCTCAGTACCGGTACTCACTACTAAAACCTAAATTCATAGTGTAGCATTATCTTATGACAACTCTGAGTGATAGAAAGAAGAAGAAGATGACAAAAACCACTTCATGCACTATACTTTGTAGGCTAATTAGAAATGACGTATGAGTAATTTAGATGATACTTAATGGAATCTAGTTGCATGCAGATCATAGTAAAATGAAGTTCTTGACTTTGAGTGGCAAATTTGTTGCGGTTTTTTGATTTTCTTTTGGCAAAATTGTTTCTTTAAACCAATCCATCTTCATTTTCATATCATTTAGTTGATTGTCAGGCACTTAGCTGCAACAACAATCGCAAGTTGTATGTGTGTGTATGTGTGTGTGTGTGTGTGTGTGTGTGTGTGTGTGTGTGTGTGTGTGTGTGTGTGTGTGTGTGTGCGGCATGTACATATGCGCGAGTGAGCGTGAGCGTGCAACACAAGCAGCGCTTACTTTCTTACGTGCCTTTTTGGCACATACTCTTAGTTTTCCTCGAACACCTTGAGCTTCTTTTTTTGGTACTGTTTCCTTTGGCTCGACATGCTTTTGCTTTTGTCAACGGCAACAACAACAATCAGGCACACACACACACACACACACACACACACTCACACACACACACAGGCACACACACACACACACACACACACACACTCACATTAGGACTCACGCATGAGAAGAAGAACTTTGTTGCGTCTTGCCTTTTTGGTAACTTGAGCTGCCTATTAAGCACAAGCACAGCAGCCGGCTCCACCCAATGGGGCAGCCTTCTGTCCTTGCCTCAAGGCGCCAGCTGTCGCCATTTTCAATGCAAAAAAAAAAGAAGAAGCAAAACAGAGTAGTACTTGGGAGGCAAAGCCACACGAAACAAACTGCATCAAGAAAGAATAAAGCATAAGCAAAGCTTCAAACTAATTTCGAAACGCCAAAGTTTTTATACTCTAACTTTTGCCATCATACATAATGTCACCTGTCATGCATTGTGGTTACTTATAAATTTGTTATCAAGCAAAAACAAAAGATTACCAACGTTATTTACGCTAATAGAAACAGCTGTAATCGTTAGATACAACATCCTTTTCTTATGCAAGAATCTATATACGCAATAGCAGCGATTCACTCTCTAATTCTAAAATGGAAAAATTCTTCGTAACGAGATGACTGACAAATTTGAAACATGAAATTTTATGGTTATTAAAAGAATTTATAATTCGAGAAAAAGAAAACCAAATATACGAAATATAGTTTCGTTAACAAATTGTATTTCAAGTATACTCTGCGACTTTTTCTTCTAAAAACCAGCAGCAGCAATTGTTGTTCCATATCGTGTGGTAAGTTTAGTCATTCTGTCCAGGAATGTCCTCAAAAGTGATTGAATCTATATGTATTCTATGTAAATTTACGTGACTTCCCAAAGTTTTGTTTGAATCCGTAGATTGCTTGCCTCAAAGCACACGTTGGGCACTCGTATTTACTGAAGATTGCACTTTGATAATATTAATATTTTTTGCAAATTCCATACATTATGAATGTAAAATAGCCAGAGAACGAATGTGCCTCGAAAAAGTATCTCTCTGGTATTAATAGGCAGGACAAATGAATCCGGTCACACGAATCAGGCCACACGAGTCAGGCCACACGAGTCAGGCCATCCGCATCAGGCCACCCGATAATATGCCGGCTTTAACATCCAAGGCGCGCCTAAAACTACGCTAAAAGAACTTATAGTATGCCTATTTTAATTTCCTACTCTTGAATTGCCGAAATTGACTAGACCAAAAAGTAGACAAATCAAATCTCAAATCAGTATAATTTCAGATTAGTTTGTAAAAACATCGTTTTGTATGCGACTCAAAGTCAAAGCAATTCAAGACTCAAATGCTTGCGGAATGTGACTTACGCAAAGCCTCCACAATATTTATTATGGATTTTGCAGTGACTCTGCTTATATGTTTTTGCAAACCGCCGCATAAACGCTTTCTACCAGATATAACAGATATCTCTTGCAAGATAATGCTCATTCAAAAGCTATACTTCATTTTGCCAGAAATAACTCTTGATGTCTATTGCGCTAGCATACTCGCTTCTTAGCACATAAAACTTGAGGTGAAAGAATGTAGAGATTTCTGGAATACCTCAGAATATATATGGACTACATGCAGAGTATAAAAACATTTGAGAAATCATCTTTTATAGCGCACACATACACATACGTGTGCTGCGTACAAGTGAGACGTGGAATCTGGGCGCGAATGGGTTGGGGCGGGAAGGGAGGTACTAAGGAGGCGTATCTCTGATGCTATTGCCACTTGAAACGGCACATTACGCCTGCTAAGCGCTTAATGATGCTTATTTGGACACCATGGCAACGCTAAAGGAAAGCGAGCCAAAAAAAGTAAGGCGAAAAAGACAGAAAAAAAGTAAGAATGCCGAAAATGTGGACAGCATGTAGACTGCCTTCAGGTGTTTTTGGTGGCGTTGTGTGGGCGTGGCATGTGAAGAGGCGCATGAAAATTGCTTTAAATTAATTTATATGTCAGCAGCAGCAATGACGTCAGCGATTCCCGCTCCGCGCCCACCTGCCCACTCTCTCGCCCTCTTTAACAATTTTTTTCTTACCAACTTTTGCCATTGAAGTCAAATTATGCATGCAAACAATACACAAAAAAAAAAAACTTGCGCTTTTTTCTGCCAGCAAGTCAGCAGCAGCAGCAGCAACAAACTTAGCAACAATGGCTTGAAGAAGAGGCAGCAAAAAAGTCATTTAATGCAGAAATACTTTAATCCTATTGATGTTTAATCAAGCCAAGAAAATACACAAAAACCACCCACAATCCGAGCAGAAACAGAACCAGAACCCGAACCAGAAGCAAGACCAAGACCAGGACACTGCTCAACCGTCAACCGTCAACCGTTAACCGTCAACCGCCAACGTCAACAAAACAATTTCTGCTTTTGTCTTTGGCTGGCTGTTGAATTTTCAATTGGCTTGCTATGAATTTCCATTACCTGTTGCTGGGTTCTGTACAAATGTCTTGGCCCGGGCAAAGAGCTGCTTTTGCTGTATGCCAACGAGTGGGGGCTGTGGTTTTTCTTGCCGTTTTCCTTCTTGTTGTTGTTATTGTTGGCCAACCCCTAAGCAAACAAACGGCAAACCAAAAAGCAAAGACCAGTCGCACTCGCACTTACAGGTAACAGCACAACACATACATTACAGCGTAAACGAAAGAGAAGGCATGAGAGCGTGAGTGAGAGAGAGATACAAAAAAAAGCAAGGAAAAATATTTAAAGCGCTTAATAAATAATCACATTTACATTTTCACTTGTTGATTTTTCCAGGCAGCAGCAGCAGCAGCAACAAAAACAACAAAAACAACAAAAACAACAACGACAACGACGACAAAGTTGACATTGAGTTTTCCTTAATATTTTCTTTTTTGCTAACGCTTGCGTGAAGTGTGTGTAAAATTGCGCGCTCAGCAAAGCAGCGAAAATTAGCCGAGCCAGGCGCTATATACATATATACGTATATATCTAGTACATTTAGAATACAGCAGGATATGATGCGTATACGTAATATGGCAACAGATACGTATACGTAATATGGCTACAGATACGTATGCGGCCAGCGACGAGGGTACGACGCCCAAATGCAGTCGCAGTCAGCAAAATGGCCGCCCAGGGCCGCTCGTCATTGGCAGGGCTGGCAACAAGAGACAGTTCAGGCTAAATAAATTGAAATTAGACATCGTCAGCAATGTAAGGCACTGTGAATGTCTTTGTGTCTGTGTGTGTGTCTGTGTGTGTCTGTGTATCTCTGTGTCTGTGTGTGTGTTAGTTCGTTTGTAGCTCTGTGTTTATGCGTGACACGTCAGTTGTTGTTTTAGGCAGTCATTTAGTGAGACACAGAGACAGTCAGCCTGTCACTTGCTTTAATAACTTGCTTTCGCATTTTATGTGTTGCATACTTTTAAGGGCAGCGAGTCCTATACCAGACGCCAGACGCAAGACGCAAGGCACGTGTTGCGTACGTGTTGCCATGTAAATGCTGGCAAAATTAATAGCCTAACAACCAGACGAAAGCTGAATGTTATGTTTTGCGCCCACGAAAAGGTTAAAGTTAACAGTAAACTTTAATGCTGTCAATTTTGTAGCAAAAACGCAAAGTCAGCGTCAAGTCAAAGTCATTGTGATTGGCCTAAAGTAACATAAATGGCCCTGGACAGTTCATTGTTTAAATTGCCATTGGCAGCTAAAAGCCCAGTCCACTAACTTATTAGCTAGAGGCTGTCCTAGAGGCGTGCCACACTCACAGACAGCGTCCTACATCAAATTACAACACCAGCTACAACCACACTCGGCAATTATTTGCATACCACACAAACGCAGGGCAGGCGGGGAGATTGGTGGCAAGCCAATACAGACACCAGCAACAACGACAACGACAAGAAAGCGCGTGAAAATGTTTTTCCTGCCATCGAAAACAGAAAAATAGAAGTCAAGAGTGCGAGTTGGAGCAACAAAAATACTGCTTATTATTATTAAAACGCTGTCAAATGTCAAAATGCCAGCACCCAGAGGGAGAGAGAGTGCGACAGAGCATTAGAGAGGGAGAGATACGTAGGAAGTGAGTGTGCAAGACGTTCCGAGAGACTTCTTTGGCACCCAACAAAAAGCAAAAACTGGCCCAAAGTATATGGCAAATTCTTCAAGTTCTTTGGCCAAACAAACCGCAAGGCACTGTGCTTGAGGAAGGGGCGCTTCGGGCTTATGCTGCTGCTGCTGTTTACCACTCTATACATTATGGGTAGCCTGAGTACCAATGTCTGCCTTGGCACTTGTGTTTGTCCAGGCATCACTGGAATTTTAAGTGATTTGATGTTTGGCTTTTGCTCGACTTTTTCTACAAACACGAGGCGAAGCAAGCAAAACACATATGCACCGGCCTGGGTATACACTATAAACACGCAATCAATCAAAAATGTGTTCTCTTTTTTAACGCTGTACACGGATAATCAGACAGTAATCTGGAAACTGTGAGTCTCTGACACGTTAAGTGCTATAAATTTATGATAAACTGTATAAGAAATTGAAGTACATTTCCAACTGGCTCATCAATTACACTAGGCAACATATTTGACCTCAATGAAAGGTAAAATCGCTAAATTTGTCATCGGCGATTTTGAATACGGCGAATGTTTTGGCTACTTTAAAAAAAAACACTATTTCGCGAGTATCTGATGTTAATAGTTAAGTGCATACCTTGAAAGTATTCACCGTGCTCTAATGCTTAATGTTAGTCGATTGAACGGTAAAATAGACACAGCCACAGCGCCATCTGACGGAGAGTGTTCACAAAGTGGTTAGAATAAAAGCTTCAAAACATCCATCGAAAGGTCTCAAAGTCTAGTCCTCAATCTTAGCAATTGACACACATTTTCGATTCAAGTATTGCCACAGATATAAGTAGAAGCCTTTTGACCTATGATTCCAACTACTACGAAATCGGCCCAAGATTTTCTAACGAAAAGTCACAATAACAGACTGCAACATATTTGATTTAAGTCGTCAACCATCATCTCTTTATCGATTATAAAGCAACATTTGATAGCCCATTGAGGGGTTCCGTATACTCACTCTGTCTGAGTTTGGAATCCCTGCAAAGTTGGTGGGTCTATGAAGAATGAAGTTGAGCAACACACGCAGCCTCGTCAAGGCAGGAAAGAGCTTTTGATAGCAAGCGGGGCTTCAGACAAGGCGATGCCCTCTCCTGCAACCTCTTCAACTTTGTAGCTAGCATACACAGATGATATCGATATCATTGATCGTACAAAGTGAGCATATACTCTGCCAGGGTGGGTTTGGTTGTAAATGAGAGTAAGAGGAAGTATATGCTCTTTTCGAGTAGAGAGACACCGCAATTTGATTTTCAGATTGATGTTGAAAACTATATCTTTGATGTTTTTAAGGATTTCATGTACCTTGGCACCACCGTCAAGACGAAAAACGATGTCAGCTGGAGATCAAGCGGGGAATCACTCTTGACAATAGATGTTACTTTGGTCTCAATAGGCAAATGAGTAGTAAAGACCATACCAGCCAGACGAAACTAACGTACTACAAGACGCTCATCCTTCCCGTTTTGATTTATGGCGCTGAAGCATGAGTGATGACGCTGTCTAATGAAAATGCCCTGGTAGTGTTTGAGCGGAAAGTACTTCGTAAGATTTATGGATTTATTAGAGTACCGCATCCGATGAAACGACGAACTTAATGAGCTCTACGACGACTTTGACATAGTCAAGTAATATCCAGCGGCTTTGAACAGTCCACAACAGGTAGGTAGTGTCTCTGAGACCCAGAGTCCAAAAGTGTACTAGAAAACTCAACCGGTACACAGTTATCCCTTTTGCAGTGGACGAATGTTGAGTCTCTCAAGCGTATCGGTGATAGTAAAGCAGTTTGCAAGATTCAGGGGTGAAACGTTTAGTATAGCATTAAGGACGCTGTTTGTGCCTCAGGATTTCAGACCAATTTTCTGTCCAGTGCTATTCTCACATATTTGGACAGAATTATTTACAAGTACAGTGAACTCCGCATACCAGCTCGCCCATATAGCTGCATTTTCGACATAAGTTCGCGAAATTTTGTATCGTAGCTGCATTAAGATCCCTTTTCACTTATGCGCTCTCTATTTATTGATTTAAAAGTTGGTTTTATATAGCGAATTGCACATTTCACTGCACCATCGCCTTCTGTAGGCTGTTTCTGGAATCTATCATCTCTTAATACAAAACAGAAGCTCCGAAAATTGGTAAAACTAAGTCAATTACAGCCTCTACAACCCTATTATAAAGCAATGCCAAATTCATCTGAAAAGTGAACCGCCAAAATGTAGAAAAGGTGGATGACTTTGTTATTAGGTAGCTCCGCTGTTAACAAGGGTAAGCTGTTGTTCTCCCAGAAGTACATGTTGCCATATTATGCAAACAAAAATGCATATATGATGAGATTTCCTCAATGAATAATTTAACAAAGCTCAACGCAAAGTGTTACATTTGGGGTAATGTAATGGAACAAAAATTTGGATAACATCAAAGAATCGTTCCTACAACTTCTAAAGTGCAGCATTGATACCAAAGCATAATTGGATCATTTAAGAGAGAGTATCCATAAATCCTAGTGCGTAAACAACTGGTCGCATTGGAAGCAGGCGCTACTTTCAAAAAATGCATGCAATCTATGTCACTCCTGAAGGCTTTGCAATATGTTACAGAAACATGTGATCGGGATAAGCGTGAAACCATTACTAACTGCTTTAAAAAAGTGAGCTTCTAGGGCTAATAGCGAAGGTTGGATTGTAGCGGAACTAGTCAGGGATACTCCAGAAAAATTAGCAGATGAGCTGAAAATTTTAGTGGTATTCATTTCATTTTCATTTTTTTCATTACTTTATTTGACAATAGAGATGAAGCGGCTTGGCTGGAACCTGAGTCTGAAGCGATTTTGGGGAAAGTTAGTTTAAATTGGATCCACCCATCAGAGTTCTTACACATAACCTAGTGTTATCAATTGACTTAGTCGGTGAAGATTGCCACTTAATGTTAAAAATTTCTATAAGCTAGTGCTTAAAACACCTTTTCACACAATTTTAGCTAATAAGAAATTATTTTTTGTTATTTCATCTAAGCGCCCGTTTTGCATAAAACGCACGAAATTTCTTGCCTTAAAATGGCGGGCAGGAAACTGCCACTACGTCGCTCGAGGAAATACCTCTACAACCAGTCGTGGAAAGAGTCGTTGAACCAGAAACAAATTTACCTTTACCTTTACACCTAATCCTGCATGTGAGCAATTCATTACTCTTATCCTCTTTATTAATAGCGTTTTATTTAGGCTCAATTGACTAGACGGTTCTATGTTAATAAGGAATAGTTGAAAAAAGGTCAGTTTATCTAGTTAATATAGCTTCCATCACTAGACGTTAGAGTACCAAAAAGAGAAAGTAAATGAACCGAAAAAGTATTGGACTATGAAAAAGAAGAAGAAATCATTGCAAGCGTGAGAATTCTTTGAATATTCAGCACAAATCTGTCCATATAGCATGGAATTATGCCAAACACTCGCAGGCACACAAATAAACCCTTAGAATTTATGTGTGTGTTTGTATGTGTGTGTGTGTGTGTGTGTATGTGTGTGTGTGTGTGTGTGTGTGTGTGTGTGTATGTGTGTGCCTTTAGTATATGTCGCTGAACCCACACACAAATCTAGCAAATTTATGCCACAGGTGTTGCTGTCAACGTCGTCTGTGCCGGCGTCTCTGCTGCGTCGCTGTTGGCAGGGTAATCATAACTTACTTAATTCATAGGCGCCTGTTGTTCTTGGCCACCTGGCATAGCAATTATAAGCATTCAAAGTTCTCATATAATATAGCATTAGTGTTTGAACCAAACACGGTCTTTTGAATGGCCAACATGACCAACTTATTCAATAAACTGCATGAAACGGCTGCCCTGCCAACATTTGAATTTTGTTCGAAAATCCATTTGAAATGGTCAGTTTAGTAAAGTTACACCAATAAAACTCATATAGCATGGAACAAACCCTTAGTTGACCTTAGTAAAAGTTAGCAAAATGTTGTCCAAATGTTTCACTAGCCAGGGGATTGCATGCAGCTCCCGGACCGGCAGTTTATCATTTGCTAAAAAATTAAAAGCAAAAGCTACCGAAAATCCAATGAAGAAGAAAAAGAAACCCAACGGAAACCCAAGTAAAAGCCAAAGCAACGCAATGTTTGTTGGCCAAATAGTGCAAAGTAAATGTTGTTTGTTTGTATTTATCGGGTAGCGATGCAGGAATGCGTAACATGGGTCATTTCGGGGGTCTGGGCACACTAATGAGGCCCTTGGGGAACATATTAAACTTGGACCAGCAAATATATACTACAAGCGATTCCAAAAAGCTAAGCGCCCCTTCACTCGATTGCTTGAACAAGCGCACAGATTATATACACTAACACTAAAACACACTCCCATACTGACACCCTTATGCACGCATACAGAGACACATGTGTGTGTGTTCGTGTGTGTGTGTGTGTGTGTGTGTGTGTGTGTGTGTGTGTGTGTGGGGCTCATGCAAAATGTAAACTTTTTTCGCTAGCTGTTTTCCTTAACACAAATGAAACTTTTTAATTTAAAACAAAATAAAAATATCTCGGTAAGCGCAAGGGGTAGAAGTGTGTTTGACTGTTCGGTTTAGCTGTTACGAAGACAAATCACAACCGCGACGGAAGCTGACGACCCCCGAAACGAAACTTCGAATCGACTGGCAGCTCAACTGACTCACGAAATTAAAGCAATAATAACTTTGTTAAAAACTTTTGTGCCCTACGCAGTTTTCTTGTTCTCCGCTTACATCTCCTCATGGCATTACATATGTATGTATTGGGAATGCTATATGGGTATATATGTATGTGTGTGTGTGTGTCTGTGTGGGTTTAAGTTGCGTTGATTAAAATTTCACTAATGGTAGCAATGTATCTCTAACTGGGAATCTATAGCTAACTAAAATACAAGAAATTTTGCATACTCTTTTCAAGATCTCTGCGAATATGTAGATACGTACTGGTATTAAAAATATAGCAGAACTTTGACCAAATTATCGTAATAATGCAAATTATTCAAAATAAAACCTAAAACATATACTTGCAGTTATTAGACAAGTTGTGTTTATAACGATGGTATAAGTATTACATGGTATGATTGCTCTGCCGACATCTTAACTTAAGTTTTTTGATAGCCTTAGAGAGCGCAAGAACTGCAAAGTACTCTTATAGCTCAAATGACAAACATTCATGCACAAGTATTGGTATTTTGTGTTTACACACACTCACATACAGTTGCAAACATCAAGCAATGATGCATAAGTGTTGGTTGGCAAAGAAACAGCAGCAGAATGAAAACTAAGCTACCACAGCGAGCGATGTCGATCGAGTTATCTTACCTTGCAAATATTATACTATGACTATATTCAGTCTCCGTTCAGAACCGACATGCTCATTTACACGAGCATTTTCGCTCTGCTGCTGCTGCTGCTGCCGAACCCTGCTTTAAAGCTTAAAATGCTTTTTACAGGTACGCTCATAAACTCCCAAATTACTTCGTATATACAGATATGCGCAGTTTTGTTAAATTTTGAAAATCATGTTTTGAGTTCAACAGCCATGCTCTACAGAATCTGAATTAAATATGGCTTCGTCAACTTACTAAATATAATATTAGTCAATTCGAAATTAAGCGTATACCTCAAAATTCCCCTATCTACGTTTCTACGTTGGTGTTCTTAAAAGAATTTCGCTTCTCAGATTCACATCAATTTCGACTTTAGCCTGTCCACAAACTGTTCTAAAAATAGTTAGTGAAGTTTCTTGGTGAAGCGGAGTACATTTGTACTCCCGAAAATTCCAAACAATTTTCAAGCAAGCAGCAGGATTTTATTGAGGAAAGGCTTTTAGGGGCTGTAAAGCAGAGTTCCCATTTTTTAGCCGAAGCTGATCATTTTGGCTTATACTTTGAGAGACCTTACTCATCTACTTGTAGATGTTACACAGTAAAACAATTTAGGATGTTTCACAGGGTGTAAAACCGGCACGTAAAACGTCGTTTGGTGTGATTCGTGTGGCCTGATTTGCGAGTAGTTTCAAATATAATGGATCTTGACTGTTTTATTATAATTTTTCTAAGTATTATATACTTTTTTTTTAGTACCAATTATGCTTCAGGAAGAGTAACAGTTTAACAAGTTGGCAGCGGAAGTAAGCGCGTCTAAGACAAAAGCCACGGTGTTTGCCGAATCAGGCCGCCATTTTGGCGGAAGTATGTAGTATAGGCAACATCGTAAAAGCGGCACATAAAGTAGCAAGCAAGAAGACCGAAGACGTAACACACAAAAAACGACAAGGACGATGATAATGATGATAACGATGATGATGACGATGATGATGATGATGATGATGGGCAACGAGAACAACCGCAAGCAAACGCATTGACTTTATAAAGAAAAGCTGCTGTGTATGAGTGTTGCTGCGTGTATGTGAGCAGCCTCTGTATGTCTGTGTGTGTGTGTGTGTGTGTGTGTGTGCAATTTTGGTTTAACCATTAAAGTAGACAAAAGTCTGCACAAAAAGCACTCGGCGAAGAGTTGCTCATACTTTGAGCCCAAAACCTGAGCTTAAATACTCTCTCGCACTCTAACGCTCAACGTGGCTTTTGGGCCTAACGCAGGCGCCTTGGCCACATTACACATACGCCAAGAGCACCAACCAAGCAACAATAACAAAAAAAAATTCAATAAAACTTGCCGCCTGGCCAAATTGGCATGCAGCGTTTGGCTATTATGGCCAACATGAATTTGCTGGCAAATGGCGCGCTTTAAAGGCTTTTTCAAACACTTTTTTATGCCCCTAAGCGTATGCAATGAAATTTTTGCCACTCAACAAATTGCACTCATTCGCCCCAAACACATGCTATAAAGTTCAACTTATAGCGGGTGTAAATGTGTCTGTGTGTGTGTGTGTGTGTGTGTGTGTGTGTGTGTGTGTGTGTGTGTGTGTGTGTGTGTGTGTGTGTGTGTGTGTGTGTGTGGGTTCTCGAAAGAGAGAGAGAGTTTACTTGCAGGGGTCACTTACCTTTTTTGGTGCTGCTGCCTTGCAGTTGCCTTTAGTTGTCGCCTGCTCTTTGTTGCTGCTGTGTTTGTTTGTGTTGTTGTTGCGTTTGTTGCGGCTGCTGCAACACAACAACATAGCGTTTAGCCGCTGGATGTTGTTTTTTTTTTTTTTGTTATTAATTGTTCATAAATTTCATGAATTCATTTGATGCACAAAACAAAAAATTTGAAAAAAAAAAAACCAAAATTATAGTTCACAATATGTATTTTTCTTATATATTTTTATAGAATTTTCTTTGGCTTTCTTGCGCATTGCGTTTTGTCGCTGCTTGATGGCAAATTTTTCTTTTTTGTTTTCACACGCGCAAGTCTTTTCGCATTTTCCGCTGCTTCAATTTGCCAAATTCAAGACACAAACACGGTTATTTCCGAAAACACAATCACAATAAAAAAAAACCAAAAAACAAATAGTAACGATTTGTATGCAACTGAACTGAGTTTGTCAATATTTTTGTGGTCGTTGCTGTTGTGGTGACGCTTCCTCGTAATATTATGCTCGTTTCGGCTGACAGAAATTAGCCGCACATGGCAGAGAACCTAACTGTAAGCTGCCTGCACTGATTTCATCCTCAGTATAGGGCCAAAGATGCTGCCGCTGCTAGAAGCCGCTGCCAACGCTCACGCTGACGCAGACGCTGCTGCGGCGCGCCGTTGTTGTTGTCGTTGTTGTTGTTGGTTTTGGAGCTGCTCCAGTTGTGGCACGCGCTCTTGCGCTCATGTAACCACACAAAATGGTAGCCAAAGCAGAGCCAGAGCCAGCGCCAGCGTCGGGCAACCCCCGGCAACAGTTTTGCTATTTGCTTTGCTTTTTGCCACTACATCATATCAACATTAGCGTATTTTTTTTTGTTTCATTACAATTGTACGCTCGCTCTCGCTCTCTCGCTCTCTTTGGGTGCCGCTTGAGCTCACTCGAACGCGCTTTGAGCGCTTTGAGCGCTTTGAGTGGCAGCGCAGGCGCTGCTTACGCTGCTGCTCGGTCATTGCACTCAACTACACGCTAAACCGTTACTCAACAGCAACTCAACTCACCTCTTACCTTGCCGCTAACAGCTGTCTAACGAGCGTTGCGGCGCTGCTTCCGTTGCTTCCGCTGCTGCTGCGCTGCACCGCGCTGATGCTCTTCAGCTGTTATCGCTTTGATTTCGGATAACTGATAACTTCTTGTGCACCGCAAAAAAATACAAAAAAAAAAAAATACTAAACGCCACACAAATATTTCAATCAGCGTTGGTTACTCGACGTCGACGTCGACGTTGACTTCGCGGTTGGCGCTAACTTTTGAGGCGATTTCCAATTACGGCCCAACTTTATGGCTCATTACGTGCACGAACGAACGCTACGGCGGTTTTGCTTAGTGTAATTTATGCGCGCTTATCATTCGCCAAGCAAAGTAAATATAAATATTATATGGCTTATATTTTTGTGTGTTCTATATATTGTATAGTAATAAAATAAAGCGTAAACAATTAATAATTTTTTTTTTTTAAAGCCCAAGAAGCTGCTCAGACACACCGACACTACGGCACTACGGTAAAGCCGACAAACTGACGGACGGAAGTTGCCTTATCAGTTGTTTGCTACTTGTTCGAAATCAATCAGAGCGCGCGTACTACGAAATTCGCTAAACAGATGCACACGATACTATAATATATGTTTGTTGTAGCCTCTACATATGAGAGCGGGAATGGATCGCTCAAGCACGACGCGGAAAATCAACTAAACTGAAATGAAATGAACTGAACTGAACTGAACTGAATACCATCTCGCTATTGCCATCGGCATTGAGATCGAGATCGCCATCGTTTTGGCGTCGTCGAATTGGAAAAATTACATACATATGAGTATGTTTGTGTGTGTGTGTGTGTTTGTGTTTGTGTTTGTGTGTTTGTATATATGTATGCACGTGCGTACAAATTGGAAATAGAAAATACATGCAGCTCAGCGAGGGAGAACGCAGCAACAAGATTTTAATCGCATACGCAAAATTATAATTAAACCGAAATGGAAAACAGAACGTGGCAAACAAACAATCGAATGAATTGAATGAATGAACTGCTAAACTACGTTTTGAACTAGACGTTACTTTAATGCGCTACAATTGAATGAAACAGCAACTTTCAAGCGGCGACGAAATTTCTATCGCAAGTATCTACCAATGCGTCACAATTATCTCAAAGAACGTTTAAGCTATTATAACAACTTTTGAGCGAAGATTTCAAAAACAAATTTTAGCAAAAACGTCTACAGATTTCTGGCACAGCACTTAATTCGTATACTCAGGGGTATGCCAGAGACCTCTAGACGGTTTAGCCTAAAGTTGCACTTGAAAAATTTCTTTAAAAAAGAAACTATCTCAAAGATAGTTTTGCAACATTGGCGAATCGAGATATTGACTTGGCTTGAAATGCGATTGAAACACTCCCGAGCATCTATTTTGCAATTCATTGATATCCAGATACTTTTAGCAATCTTCTACGATCTTTTTAAAAGTAAAAATTGAAATATTTCATAAGTTGTAATCCTCCATTCACTTTGTATTCCGTTTGCTAAAAGGCAATTATTTTTGAAAAAGTTTGTTTTCTCGAAAATGAGAACGTACGGAATCGTAACCAGAACACGCCTGATTATCTAATTGCATAATTTGACGAATTTCCTCAAACTTTTTCTACGAATTTCCTTAGCATATTCGGCAACTGGCTAAGTTTACGTTGGAGGGTTGTTTTAGAAATCTCTACATGGTTCTGCTTAAGTTTTCATTAACCGTCGGTCAGATGCTTTATTTTAAGATTTTCCAAACCCTCCATATTTCTGGCTAACAATCTTGGCTTGATAACTTGCATAACGACCAATTGTGTGTTGAAATCTGGTTGCAAGCGATTTCAGACACAACCCGAAATACAACAGACATTGATATATTATTAGGATGGGAATTATTTCGTAAAGAAAAATAGTGTGAAATCTAGCCGAAAATGCATATCGAAACGGTAGAACGCGAAATTCTTTGGAAAGCCTGAATAATTCCTCTATTAAGTACGTAGTTTTGCTGATCCAGACTCTAGTTAGACTAGTTTTCAATTATCAATACACTCAGCGAAAATATACTGCTAAAGTTGAGCACACATTTTTTGGGGACGCTTTTATACAATTTTTGCTTAGAGTGGAGAGCGGATCTTAAGGCTGTCTTGTCTTAATTACCCTTGAATATAGCTCAAAAATTTACCCCTTAATAGCTTCCATACTGAATTTTAACGATCTTAAACACATTTTTGACGTATCGAAAGCTGGCTTTAGGTTTGAAATTCGGTTTTCAAATTGCTTTTGGATTGAAATGCGTTTCAAAGCGTTTTCAGGCAAACCACTGAGAAATTCAAGCATACAGTTTTTTCTGTGTAAAAGGAGCATTTTGAAACTATGAAAAACGAAAAAGTTGCAGAAATAACTCGTTCAAAAACGACTTCAACTTTATGTAGCAGTTTTGGATGACTTGTATTTGCATTTGTTCGAAATCTGGGCTAAAATTAGAACACTCGAAGAAACTTGGCAGACTGCAGCTGCAAGTAAACCAAAGTTCGATGGAACGCATAGCTAGTTCTTTCCAAGTACCTTCCAAACCGAACGAACTAACCCCAAATGATGCGGTTTCCTGGTTTAAACACTTGCATGCATGCCTGTCAAGCTCAAAAATTGACCCCTTAATAGCTTCCATACTGAATTTTAACGATCTTAAACACATTTTTGACGTATCGAAAGCTGGCTTTAGGTTTGAAATTCGGTTTTCAAATTGCTTTTGGATTGAAATGCGTGTCAAAGCGTTTTCAGGCAAACCACTAAGAAATTCAAGCATACAGTTTTTTCTGTGTAAAAGGAGCCTTTTGAAACTATGAAAAACCAAAAAGTTGCAGAAATAACTCGTTCAAAAACGACTTCAACTTTATGTAGCTGTTTTGGAAGACTTGTATTTGCATTTGTTCGAAATCTGGGCTAAAATTAGAACACTCGAAAAAACTGGGAGACTGCAGCTGCAAGTAAACCAAAGTTCGATGGAACGCATAGCTACTTCTTTCCAAGTACCTTCCAAACCGAACGAACTAACCCCAAATGATGCGGTTTCCTGGTTTAAACACTTGCATGCATGCCTGTCATGCCCAATATAAATAATTAAAACTTTAGCCTATCCAAAAGCGTCATTATCAACATCATCATCATCATTGTGATAGTCATTATTATCATTATTATTATTATTCTGATCTTTATTGGCGTTGTCTGCTTTTGAATCTCTTGATAGTTGTTGGCTCTTCGCGTGTGTGCAATTTTTTTAGTTTTTTTGGGCAGTCATAAGTGTTTGTCTGTCTGAGAATCTACAGCTAATTGCTACACGCAACGATCATTAAAAATTGCAATAACAATGACAACAAAGCAACAAAAAACTAACAAAAACGACGAGAACAAACAATTTGTTCGATTTGATGCTCTTGCTTGTTGTTTGCCCATTTGTTATTGTAATCACAATTAAAGCAACAATAACAATAATAACCATATATTGAATATATTGTAGTGTATATATTCTACGAATGTCTAACATTGACGTCGACATCCAAAGCGAACGGAATGAACACGAAATGCGCGACCGCAATGTGTAGAGGCGACTGAGAGCTGACAACGCAAAATGAACTAAAAAGTTTAACTTCCATTGAAGAGCCCCCTCTAGCGCCGCCTTAGCCCCCCCCCCCCCCCTGCTGGCAACCACGTCAACATCAACGTCTGTGGCTATGGTTAGGTCTATGGCAATGATTGTGATGCAGCCACGACGTTGTTGCCATTGACGTTGTTAACGATTCTCAAATAAGTATGCCAGAACAGAGAACCAGACCAGTCCGGCCCAGCGCAGCCCAGCCAAACCAAACCGAACCGTATCGCACGGAACCGTACTAAAGCGCTGTTTGCCTTACCCGGCACGGGTGTGGTTTCGCGGGTCTAAGTTCTGCAACGCTTTTGGGTGTCGTCATTAGCGACGATTTTGTTGTTGTTGATTTGTTTGCATTCCGCCTGCATTGATCGTTGTCTGGCTGACTAACTCAGTTTTGGAATGGCTGACATGCCATAAGTAGTAATATTCGCCTTATCAGTTTGGTCTTATCAGCTGAGGGGCGTACAGAGTGCTGCCCACTTAAGCAAGTGAAAGAAACAGTATTTTGGCTTTTATCGAAATTGGAAATTGCTGCGCGAAATCGGTCAGCTAAAAAGACTCTTTAGGTTTTGTTATCTTTCCGCTGTGTGACCGCATGGCGACTTATCAGGAATTAGTTGGTTGTGCCAGCGCACTGGGATGATATGAGAAGAAGCTAAAGCTGGACAAAGCTGTGCAAAGCTTAGATAAGAAACAGAACAACAAAAAGTAATAGACTAATTCGCCTAAACTATCAAAGATAGTTCTATGAAGAAACTAGCAACAATTTGTTAGACAGCTGGAATTAGTAATTTTTGTTTACACTGAAGTCACTAAAGAGCCGCAAGCCAGAAAAAAACGCCAGTGATCGGCCGCTAAAATAGCCGCAACGCTGTTTGGTTCAATGCAGCGATAGCTGCTGCGATTTCCAAAGCAGAACACATTCTCCCATTTAAGTCTGATCCTAAAGCTCTTGGCATATCTTTAAGGAGTAGCGAAGCCTCGTTTTTTGTCACTCGAGAGAAGGTAGTCTCGCCAAAGTGAATTACTACAGATGTACCTGGAATTCATGGATGAATATGTAACATTGGGTCCCATGTCTTCGACTAGTAATAGAACTCCAGGGACACCACACTATCATATCATCTGGATGATATCAATATCATTGGATGAACTAAGCGAGCAGTTACCCTTGAAGCTATTGAAAGAGAATCTGCCAGGTTGATCTGATTGTAATTGAGAGCAAGGCAAGGTATATGTTTTCTTTGAGTAGAGAGACGCCGCGGTTGGACTCGCGGATTGATGTTGAAAGCTATACATTTGGTGTTGGCAAAGATTCCGTCTACCTTGGCACCACCGTCACAATGAAAAATGAGATCAGATTGAAGATCAAGCGGTGAATCACTCAAGCCACTAGATTTTGTTTTGCTTTCAGTAGGCAAATGAGTAGTAGAGACGAAACTCATCTTTTCCCTTATACTTAACGCGGTGAAGATATGAGTGATAACGCAGTCTGATGGGAATGACATTGGAGCGTTTGAGCGGAAAGCACTGCGAAAGTACGAATACCACATTCGATGAAACGATGAAATCTATGAGCTCTACGACGGCATTGATATAGTCAAGCGTATGAAGGACATATTGTGCGTATGGGTGAAGAAGCTTCGCCGAAGTGCCAGGCCCAGGCTCCGCTGGAAGAACCAGAGCACACTAGCTACCTTTGATATCAGCGATTGGAGAACACAGAGGCGCCTGTAACGGGTTGTTATGCCCAGTGAAGAAGAAGACTTAAAAATAAATGCATAATATCAGTTGAAGTAACTATATTAAACGCAGATCTTAAAACGAAGCCTGTGAACGCAACGATCCAACAATGTTAAACAAAAACCAACTTGATAGCGATTTCAGATTTTATATATATTTATATTTTTGTTGATTCCAATAGGTTGCTATATATAGTAGCATACTGATGATATATGCACTATATGCTCTTGTTGTTGTTATTGTGAACTAAATGCGTCAATTAAATACATAAAATAAATATAAAAAGTCAACACATGGAAGCACAAAAATTCAGATATAACTACTAGATATAGAAATTATTAATAAATTATGATTTTTGATGACACTATAAATCGCATACACGCTCTTGTGCACACACATAGATATAGAGATACACACAAACACACACAAGTGCAGCTTGTCAAAGCATTGCTAATCGACGTGACGGCATTGGGAGATTTAAAAATCCAAAAACAACAATATCATGCAAAGAAGAGGAAGAGCTGCCAGCCAAACGCTGGCATTAATATTTTTTGCTAATCCAATACGACGACCAAATATCTATCTATCTATCCATATCTATACTTGTATACTTATCTATAGGTATGTTTGTATATAGGATTTATACTATACTCTATATAGGTATACATATCTACGAGCTATTTTGAAATCTCTAATTTGAATTATATTTGATTTTTTCACATTTTTATGAGCTATTTTATGACATTTCTATGCAACCCCGAAACCCCATGCCTATACCTGCGTACACATACCTTTCAATCAAATGGCCACCCCTTGAGGCAAACTAACTCTCTTCTTGGCCGTCATGTTGGCTGACGGCTTGTTACGTGCCTCATTAAGAATATTTCATTTTTAATTGACGAAAATATTTTGTTGTTTTCTTTTCTGTTCTTTTAAACAAATATCAATTAAAAGTGAGCCAAAAAGTTGTCAGCCAGCGTTGAGGGATGTGTCCCCTTTGAGACAACAACTACGGCTAGGACTAGGTAAGAAGACAACCAGATGGGTCGGGCGTATTTTAGAAAGTACAAGCTAACACATTTTTTTGCAAACGCTTAATAAGTTTAAAGTAAATTGCAAGAAAGTAAATTGGCCAGTTTACACAAAGATGTTTTCTTTAAAGAAGCGCCTTTGTAGCACAAAATGCACCCAGAAACTTTTCAAGTTGTACAAAACTACTTCTTAAGCTACACTGTCAGACGAGCCGACCTAAGAAAGTCACACAAATAAGTGTACAACCTGTCTGACCGCCCGATAATCTGCCCGCCAACGTCTGTCCAAACGAATTAGCTGCGTCGGTTGGTCGATAATTTTTATCTTTTATAAAGCTATGTATCCAAACATTCTTCTTGTTGTTAATATTTACTTTCTGTGTTTTTTGTGAACGGTCAAATTTTGTAATCGCTAACGGCGCAATCGATTCATGCATTTCATAGTTGTGACCGACTTTTGAAAAGAAAAGTCGGCTGCCGATTATCTGATAACGACATCAAACATCTGCACGATAACTGTCTTGTTGCTTGAATCTTTGTGTTCTTCGACGACTCAGAGCACAAGTCGGTGCCCCAATTGTCGGCTCGTCTGACTGTAGCTGAAGTTTAAAATAGGACACAAATGACGGTTCGTGGCAATACAATGACTGTCGCAGGCACTGCGACTGAAAAAAACGCATGGTCACACTAGATTATAGCTGCGAACAAATAATTCGCTGATTTTCGATGTGTTTTTCGAAATCTGACAATGCTTGATGTAAGCGCACCTCGGCACTCATTATTCGTTAATTTTCTGGTACATTGCATTATAGTAAGCTGATTAAAATGCAAGTTAATACTTCTTTAAGCACTTCCTTGTGAGCTGCTTGGATTTCAACTTTTAGGCTACGCTTAAATGCCACATTCTGTCGTAAATGTACCTATTTAGATACAAAATTCGTCGAGAACAAAGCTTATATGCAACTTTTACAATTAAAACTGCTATACATAGCTCTTAAAGTTTTGTCAAATTAAACCAAGGGAAACAATGCCCATCATCAATAAGGCTAATATGTTACTAATTATGGTCTATTCTATAAAAAATTATCATGTCACAAGTTGTTTTTCTCCGAATACAAACGCTTTGCCCCCCTCTCAACACATTACTTCTATAAATTGACCGCAAAAGTGTCCAAGCACGCGACAAGTTTAAACATTCAACAGATCGACGACATCCACAGCGACATTGACATTGGCGTCGACTTGGTTTCGGAGAGGGTACGGGTTAGAATTACGTACACTGGGCAGTATATGTGAATAGTATCGTTGATTTTATTTACTTTAAACTTTTTTTTTAACTCATCATATTTATATATTGCTCTTCACTTGGCCAAAAGTAAATAATATGCATGATTTTTTGACACCACTCACATTTATTAGCACCACAACGTGAACAAATGAAGAAGGGAGAAATGCTTTAAGCAAGCCAGTGGCGCGCATAGGGGGCACTTAGGATAGAACTGGAATAATTGAACAGAGGGAAAGAGAGAGTGAAAATTAACAAAGAGCTTTGCATGCTCAGTTCGATTTGCTTGGGAAAGCCTAGTATGCAGATAAGCGAAATTGTTATTTCGCTGTCAAACTGCGCGGTACGCAGCAACAAACAAAAAGAAAAGCTCAGTTCAGGCAATAGAATTTATATGGCACATAACAAATAAACAATGCATGTATAGATGGACCAACTTTTATCTTTCATTTACCCGCTCTTTTTCATGGCAACAAACACAACTGACGTGAAACAGCTCTCAAAACCAGGTGACCATGTCATTTACCTCCTTTTTTGCGGTTCCCTGGTGACTCTTCTTTTTATTTATTTCATTACCTTTGTCACAACGCTATATTTCAGATATCATCACGAAAAATTTCTACTATGTACTATGAGGCTTAAAGAAAATCTTGTTAACTAGTGCCACATTGGTTCCAAGCAATGCATTTCAGGTATCTCTTAAGGGAGACTGTTTTCTTTTCTTTTTAGCAGTGTGTCACAAATCTTTGGACAGCTTTCCAAGAAGGATATTTGAAATCTCTTTAAAAATATCTCGCTCAGAAGATTTCTTGACAGCTTTCTCTATCGCAGAACGAGAATTAAAAAACGGATAATAATGATGTGAAGAAGCGTAGTAAAAGTTAAAGTTTAGTTTGACTAACGAACTCATAGGTCAAATGCCTTAAACTCGAATTTCTTAAAGTTTTAAGATAACAGCTGTGTTAAACTGCAACTAATTCTTGTTCCGGTTTTTCTACTACAAGAAAGATTAATTCCATGTTGGTGTGCTCATAAAATAAATCCAAAATCGTTAGACGAACAAATCTTAGTACAAACATTAACGAGTATGAATGAAATATCATAAGCCCAGGTAATTTTGAACACAAAATTTTTCGAGCGCATTCCAAAATTACAGAAATAACTGCCAAGTGCCAGAAATCTGTTTCAATGCAATAGCAATATGTTAGTTTCTCAAATAAGTCATTTAACTGAATTTCAGAGAAAATTTAATATCAAATTTTTGGAAAACGCGTCGAAAACGACGCATTTTTCGAAAGTTTTCAAAATAAAAAAAATGAGTCAAAACCGCTTAGAAAAATCTGGCACACCCTTGAAAAAGTACCTTTTTGCTGGTTGGGTCTATAATCTTTGCTCTTTTTGTACTAGAACGCGATTTTGAATATTGCTTGATGTTTGGAATTGTCCTTACATCAAAGTTTATCATTTTTATTTTATAAATTTGCTGCTACATCACTGTTTGGATTGGATGCAAAGCGAGCAGTTCTTCTACGTTTGATATAATGCTATTCAATTACATTTCGTTCGTCCAATTCTAACATTTGTATAATTGGAGAAAGGTTCCTAAGTTTTATAAATGAGCCGGTCGAAATTGACCATTCTTCAAGACTTTTATAGATTTAAGATAAAGCATTTTAGAAAACCGGTAAAGCAATTGTTGGGATTTCGTAGGCGCCCCCATGCAAAAAGCCATCTACGCCACTGGGGTAAGCGGAGATGACCATGACTACTAGAATTTGTCTAAACTGTGTGTTTAGTAGGAAATAGAAATACAAAAAAAAATTGCTGAATATTGCGCGAAGAAGCAATCAACAAAAATCAAAGTAATAAATAACCAATTGGCTGAGCCAAAGACGCCAGCTGATGACAATTTACTGCATACTATGCATAGTATTGATGACGCCGATAATGATGACGATGACGATGAGAGAAGAAGCAGGCGCAACAGTTTCTGCTTACCAATCGTAGCGCACAAAAGGTCTAAAAGACCTTAAAAACACAAACACACTCGCAGAGACACAAACACGTAAAAAAATACGGCATGCTGTTCCGGTGGGGGTTGTTGCTTAAAAGGTTTAAGCTGCCCTTAAATCCAGCAAAGTAACCACAGAACAAAGCAAAAAAAAACAGCCCCTCTTTAAATGGACGCAGGTGTGTGTGAGCAACTGGTTTTACTTTTTACCTACATTTGATTTTTGGCTAATATTTAATAAACGTTAGTTGTTATTCTTTGCTTAAATACGGCCCACAAAGGCGACACGCAAAAACACGCACAACTAAAAACAACGGCGGCAAACAGATCGGAACAAAACCAAACCAAACCAAACCGAACCGTACCGTACCGAACCAAGTTGAACGGAACAGACGGCACAACTACTATGCCCTACTAGGAAAGCAACACGCACGGCACAAACAAATCCAAACGAAACGAAATCATTTGTTTTACTTCTTTGCAGTGTTTACCGTTGTTGCTGCGGCTGTTGCTGTTAACGGTTCTGTTTCAGTTTCACTTGCTGACGGACTGACGACGACGCCGATTCGTCCTGCCCGACGACGTGCGTACAAATAAACGCGGCCGTTGTCACGGCATCCACGCGGGCCAGGTTGCTGCTGGTGTGCTGCTGCTACTGTTGATATTGCTGCTGCTGCCGCCGCTGCCGCCGCCGCCGCTGCTGCTGCAAAGCGAGCCCCCAAATTGAGTGGAGTGCAATGTGAGTGAACTTGAATGAAAACGAGTGAGTTTTGATTTTTTGTTATTGTGGCGCTGTGCTTTTTGAGCTTTAAGTTTAACTCGCAGCTCTTACATACGGCATTTTATTGAGTACTTTCTGCTTTACACGCGCTCTCTTCCACTCACTTTCTCGCTTTGTGACGTAAACTACTCCCAACATTAACATAACCAAAACGAGTGAGTGTTTTACTTCTTCAATATTGCAGTGTTCCAAGACGCGCACACGCACAGCAGACTGCGGCTACTTGACTTAATCCTTAATTTTTCGCTGGCAATTCGCTTATTTCGTCGTTACTGGGGTTACCGGTGCACTTGTCTTCGAAGAAAAGCTCGAGTAGTTCTTCTTTAAGCAACTGACTTCCCGACAGACGCTGCACGCTCTCCCAGCGTAATAAAGACGGTATTTCCTGAATTGATACTGGTGGCTGCCGGAAATTGTTGTTCTTGTCTATCCAGCTGCTGCGATCACCAACGTCCACGACCAAAATAAGTGATTCTAATGCAGCGTATTTGCGAATACCGTCCATGATGGTTGTCTCCGCTGCAACAAACACAACAACAACAAATAGCTTAAATGTGCCGCATTCTCTGTGTGTGTCATATACTAACCAGCATTACAGTCGGAACACCAGCTGCGGCCATCCTCGTCCTTACTGCCATAGAAGTAGATGTATATGGGGCATGTGAGGTCCCCCTTAACTTTCAGCATGTCCTGCATTGCCTTGTAGCCCACCACCGGCACGTATTCTGGCATTTTGTTGCTTTTCTTGTAATTTAGGGCTTTGTCGCCTCTTGCGATGTCGTCTGTTTGAAGACTGTGGCGTCACTTTCCGTGCGAACGCCAACTACAAGCAATTTAGTACATGAGCTTATCGCAGTTCATCCAAATTGATAAGGTGTTTGTTTTGATAAGCTCAATTAGTGCACTAAAAACGTGAAATTCAGAACAATAAAATGCCAACAAAAAGAAAAACAAAGCCGGCGCTTCTTGTTTTGCGCTGTTAGCGATGGCAATTTAGGCATGGCACTCAGAGTTTACGTAAGCACGATGGCGCCATTCGCGTTGCCAATTACCCGTAGTGTTTGGTATTGAATGCAGCGATAATTATCTATTGCTAATGCTGGGTTTACACTGTGACGTGCATGTTGTGGCCCTTAAAATATCGCATTAAATATCATATTGAAAAATGTCGTGTCGGCAAAATTTGTAATTCATTCAATTTTTATGCAGTTTTGCTGGAATTTTCACACAAAAGATATAGATTTAAAGCTTTTTTGTTAACAAATAAAATTATTGCAGAGGAATGACCCGAAAATGTGTTTCAGCTCGATTTTTAAGCAATGTACCATTTTTTTGTTCAAAAATTATTATATAAAAACTATACAATCGCTTACATATCATTGAGGTCTAATCATAAGTTTAGTTTATTTCAAATTTGTATGCGTATGAGCAAATTTGGAATGCAAAACTCCGTGATCTGTGATTGGGGACGTTGGAAAGATAACTGCGGGGCAGCATCGATTAAAGGATTCTTTTCTGCATGTCTACAGCAAGATGACTTGGTACTAAATCCTTGAGTCAGACGCTTAAGTTTTTGGACAAATATCCAAGTAGCATTCCTGCTCCTACACATCTCGATTTCCTCTCTCACTCCGTTTTCGTCGCATCTCTTATTTCATCTCTCATCTCTTCTCATCTCATCTCCCATCTCATTTCTCATCTATCATCTCATCTCATCACTCATCTCATCTCTCATCTCATCTATCATCTCATTTATCATCTCATCTTATCTCATCTATTATTTCATCTCATCTCCCATCTCTCATCTTATCTCTGAAACCATTTATGTTCCGGACATCTACGCTAAATTCCATATCGAATGAGTATATGATGATTTTTGCTAATCTCTCGTTCACTGGTGTTTCGGTTGCGTTGTCTCTTGCCAACAACAAATTCACATCCAATTGCGCGCTGGTGTTGTCATCTCTTGGGGTTAACTGATCCGAGTTATTTCCTTTTTTATTTACTGGGAGAGGCGTTTTATGCGGTTGGTTCTAAACCCTACGCAAAACCATGTTATACCCAAAGGAAATCTTAGCTGCTCACCAGAGGTCACCAAGTGGAGGTGGTGCGACAACATGGTTAAGGTGAAAACCACGTTAAACTGCATGTTTTGTGTGTTCTAAAGATTATATTACTTGGCATTAGCATCAGTTCCAACTTTTTGCAATTCTACGATAAGCGTAAAAAACACCCGCCATGACCTAAATAGCCGTAACATAACATAGCTTAAACTTGAACTCTGCGGAACCCAAGCTTATCTGCTGCTGCTACGGCCGGAGGTCGGGGCCCGAAACTGCAAACGCAGTCAAAAAGTTGCATAAAAGCTGCGCCAGCCGCTCAGCTGGCAAGCAGACAACGAAGAAAGTTCTCACAGCAATACGAAGATGGGTAAGTCTTGGGCAGGCTTTCACTGGCCATAGTTTTAATCATTACTATGCATTTTTGGATAGTTTCTAACAAGGCTTTGACACTGGGTCTGCTGCTGCTGGCTGCTTTTGCTTGGCAGGAGTTGAATGCCACCAAAATAGCTTACAAGAAGCCCCTTTATGGCAAGAGCAATTTTATCAAGGAGAAGCGTTATAGGATCAAAGCAGATACTGCGCCCAGGCCACGGGTTGAGGAGAGCAGCACAAGTTCGACAAGTGCGCCAACTACACAAACTGAAAACTCATCAGAATCGGTGGAGTTTGTTATAAAGACTACGCCAAGAACGGCAAGCAGCAGCACGGAGGAGCTGCAGACGACAATGGTGGCAGAAACAACAGACACATACATTGCCTTAGAGTTGTCCACAGAGCCAAGTCTTAACAGCAGCACGACCAGCGAACGCACGGATAGCATGGAGAGCAACATCAACAGTACGAGCAGCAGTGTTGTGGAAACCACTACGTCCAGCAATCTGATCTCTAGCTTGCCAGCTCCACCAAATCCTCCCATGACCGTGCTTGCAGCGCCTGCAACAGCAGCGGCTCTTGTTCCAGCCAATCAGCCCGTGCCCTGCACCTGCGGCGTGTTTCTCTCCTCGCAAATACAAAAGGGTGTGCTAGATACGCCGCTCATATTAAGTGAGCAGGATCGCATGTTTCCTTGCAATGCCATTGGTCGCAAACAGTGCCAGACCAAATGCCTAGAAGCGGTAAGTTGGCAGTACTAAGCATACAACATACACTGGCCAAATAATCCCGCTTATTCATTGTTTTGATTTTTAGATTGTTCAGCATTTGCCCAACTCTGCGAATATTGTGTGCGCCACATTGGGGCACGATTGTCATAAGGAACGTGCTTATCTGTTTATAAAAAATTGCCAGAACCAATGGTGGAACACGAATTTGCAAGCAGGCCGTGAATACTGTTGCAAAAATGGTACACCATATCGGTGTCCCTTGATGGGTTGATAAGCAGCTCCTAAATAAAACAAAGGATACGAATAAGAACTAAGTTTGTAAGGCTTTATTGAAAATGAATAAACACAAAAAATATATAGTAAATATGTAATTACATATCGCACATACTGAGTTCCACATCCCTCGAATCCTTCAACTATGATATTTTGCCAAAGTCAGTCGGCTGAATGAATATTTTACGGCTAAGCTTAACGAAGGCCACGGATAATGGTACCAACGCTACACTTTTTATCAGCTCCAGCACCCGTGTTGAACTTCTTCATTCCCATATTGTATCGCAAGCATCGAGGAGCGAAAAGTCACGGATTAGTTTTTTACCAATGTTCGCCCTCCTCACTTTTCATAGCAAAGCATTATCGCCCAAGCTCAAAGATCTTTCATGAGATGCTTGTCTACCAGAAATCTGGGCTCAAATAAACTCAAACAATACTCGCTTCCCAAACACAATCTACAAGTCTTGGGTGATGCGTAGCTTTTAGTCATACGTACGCCATCTTTGATTTGTGCGTCTCTCCGTGATTGCTTGGTCCACTGATCGGAAGGACATAATCTACCAAAAGCAGCAGCTGCAGAGCAGGAGGCACGAATTGAAATCGCAATGATTTAAGAACTCCCCAGCTTTATCGGCTCTGCCAATAGATACCCTCAATTTTACTCATGGAGTAAAAGCTATTTTCAAAAATAGTTGCTTATAGATTTAAAAAAAAAAAATTTCTAATTTTTTTTATACGCTCATAACATGTATATTTTTGCATTAATACAATAAGGCAGCAACTTTGACAATGAATGTCACTTGACTAAGCAATAGCTTTTCCGGTATATTTGGCGTCCCCGATTTCGAATCCGGCAACCGTTTTTGGATTTTCTAACACGTATTTGAAATTATCGCTTCCTCAAAAAAGCTAGATTTCGAGAGTTGCGAAGTTAGCGAAGTCTCACTTTACTCGGTTACCTTACCGTCGAGCGAAATAATTTGCAACTAAAATTAATGGTAATTAAATATCGGTTCAATGTCCCCCATACAGTTTTGCTCTACCTTGACTCAGTACATCTTGTAATCAACAACCGACTGAAGGTAGACCAAAACAGTGTAAGAGACATTGAATTACACTAATAAGCTTTAGTTTATGTTACAATTCGACTTCGAAACTCGCCATATACATATAGGAACATTTTTGAAATAGTTTAGGAAATCCAAAACGATTGCCAGCTCGAAATCAGCGATCCAAAGTAATTAAGTGATTTATAGCAACGAATTATTGAATGATTATTGACTGTAAGACTTAAATTGTTAACTCCTTTGAAATCGTATGGTTATCCTTTGAATAGTGGAACACCGGCATCCCAAGCTATGTGCAAACGTTCTAGAATATTGGCTTAAACTAGGTAATTGCTTTTTTTGGAAAGATTTATTCTCCACAAACTCGTCCAATTAACTTTCGCAGCTTAGTTTCGTCAAGCTCGGCATCCGACTTGACTAGGCAGTCTCAAATTAAGCTCCTTAAATTTATCTGTAATTTATACATAAACATAAGTAGCAGCTCTAGAATTATCATCAGTTTACGCAACTTACTACAACTAGTGAGCAGCATATTCCGGTCTATAGTCGAAACTGCATCGTTGTACCGTAACACTGACAAAGCCAGCCTTACAAATCATTTGATGTGACATGATCCTACTGCTCGTTTCAAGTTGCTGTGCTTCAATATCAACACACAATTGCTCAACACTTGTAAGATTGGGTGATAGGTGAACAAGTACTTCTTCTACTCGAGAGCTGCGCCATTTTTATAGTCACTAGTTGCAAATCGCAACAAAGTTCGTGGAATAAGTGGCTTTATGTCAGAGCTCACTTTGCTAGTATGCTGTTCGGCTTAGACTTACTTGTTACGCTTGAAACTGAATATGGCATCTAAAAGTCCACTTGAAGTGGTTATCAAATAATGGCGCAAATTCAACTGTGATTTGAAACTTCAATGAGAGATGTTGTGTACACGTAAAAATATTGCCTTTAGCACTCATACCTTGTAATACATGTTACTTGATGCAAACGCTGTATACTTTTTTGTAAAGCGAAGAAAAGTGCGTTGTTTTGTATTTTGAGTACTAAACATTTTGTTGTATTAGTCGCTAACCCGTGTGGTAAGCGGGTCCGAGAATACCAGCTCAGCAGTTCAAAGCTTGTCGTATGCGGCGACTAACAATGACACTGGGTTCAACTTATTGTCAGCAACATAGAGAACTTTGTTTTAAGTCATCTGGCTATATAAATATTGAGTAAATCCTTCATAGATGAACCCTCGCGTCTTACAGCAGCCATTAGCCTATCGACAACTGCATCCAGTATGGCACATACTATGTTCAATATCTTTGCTAAAGCCTGTCCCAGCTACCGAGCTGTTGTACAAAGTTGACTTGTTCTAGGTTTGCATTATGGACGACGTGACGTTCAAAAGCTTGAAAAGGCGCTTACATATATGATTTGCAGTGCTACCCTGCTTCTCCTTTTACTGGGCTTTTTGACCAGAACTCCGGTGCTGAGCACAGCAATGGGACAGAGATTAACCCAACGCCGAATCCAAACACGTATACGGCTAAGCGCTTGCCGACTTGTGAGATTTTCCTGCGCTGTAAAGCCATTATGTTAAAAATGAGAGAACATATAATAAATACGTAAGTATTGACTCACATGTCGCGCCATGGAGTCACCACTGTTCGCCGTTCAACAGCTGCTGAAGTTTGTTTTGTATCAATCACAACCGGCTGACCGCCTGACTGCCTGAAGGTTTCCCAGACTACTTTCCATTTGCGTGAATGCTCAGCACGCCGTTTTCCAGCAAACTATTAATATATTCTGACTTCAATTCTGAAGCCAAAGTCCATAATCAGTATAAATTGTACGGCTTTTTGTAAAAACACAAATGTAAACAAACCAATTAACAAATTTTGCATTCCAGGTGAATGGCAAACGATGACCAATTCTCATTGGTGCAACAACGTTTTATCGATTTATTTTATTTTGCGCCGATGTTTTATCGTTTGTAGCTCATCGATGTAGAATAAAACAAAGTAACATCGTCATTTCGTTTTAATTAACTTCAGAGCAAACAAAAGCAAAAGAACACGACATATTTTTCTAGAAAATTGTTAAACAAGGCAAGTAAAATTCATACCAATTATTTAACAAACAGAATAACTTTACCGCATTTAAACAGTTGCTAAAATGGTGTGCGTGCCCTGCTTTATAATACCATTGCTGCTTTACATTTGGCACAAATTCGTGCAGCCCGTTTTGCTGCGCTATTGGAATCCCTGGGAGAAGAAGGACGAACAAGGCAATGTGATCAAGGCAGGACCAGATTTTCCCTTTGAGTGCAAGGGCGGAGTCTGTCCATTTGTGCCCGGTGGTGGCAACAAGCCACAGCTGGCGGAGGACGACAATGACGCACCAGCTACAGCTGCAACAGACACGACCTCGACCAACTCAACGGCTGAACCAACTTCCGTTGACACCAAAAAGCAAAACTAATTAATTATCTACACATAATTATCTGTAGTCCTAAATTTTTTGTTTTTTTTTTTTTCGTCGGGTATAAGCAATATATTATTAGTGTTCTTCAATGTATTAACGCACACGCGCGGCAAAGTCCAGTCAGCGCATTCCAGAAGCACCTGCCCGTGCGTGTGTGTGCGTGTTGCAGGGACAAGTGGAGCAATGCTAGAATCCTATCTAAAGAGCAGCAAACAATTACGCTTAATCAAAATAAAGACAACAAAAACTGTTAGCACGTAATTATAAAATTGATGTAATCATGTTCAAAGGGAAATCTTTGTAACTCCATAAATACAAATCTACAATATATGTTGTAGTAAAATATGTAAATTGACGACCTGATGTAGTGATAGTGCTCCCCGTGTGGTGAGCGGGTTAGAGAATACCACCTCAGCAGGTCAAAGCATGTCGTATGAGGCGACTAACAATGACACTGGGTTCTTTCGAGACCAGTAGGCCTTGAAGGGTTGTGCGTAGGGTTTCGGACCCACCATGTAAAACCACAATTCCGATGAAAAAATGTACTTACATCAGGCCTTAACCCGATAGCGGGTTAGTGATAATCAGTGATACCAAAGGTAGCTAGTATGCTCACTACCTGGTTCCAGCGGAGGCATGGACTGCCCTTTCGTTGCCTCCCTTTAACAACCGCATTGAAGGCCTTTTCCCCTGGAGCTTCTTCATCAATACGCACAACATGACCTAGCCAGCGAAGCCGCTCTTGACTATGTCAATGTCGTCATTTAGCTAATTGAGTTCGTCGTTTAATCGGATGCGGGAGTCGTTGCCAATGTTTAAAGGTACAAAGATCTGACGCAGTACTTTTCGGTCGAACGCTCCAAGGGGCTGTTCATAAATGACGTCACCAAAATTTTGAAGATTTTAAACCCCTTGTCACAAATAGTCGCATTTAGGGGGTTACAATATGAAGAACCCCTCGATGGTGACGTCATTTATGAACAGCCCCTAAGACCGTTTTCGTCACCACCCAAGTAAAATTGGAGGGATGCGCGTCATATAGTGTTAGTTTCGTCTGGCGGCAGTGGTCTCTACTGCTCATATCAGTTTTTTCGCAAATGGCTATAGTCATTCACACAGTACGCTCGATAGGGCCTTATATGCAACAGAAAGAAGACTGATGCCACGGTAGTTAGTTTTGAAGATGGGGCAGAGAACTGCAAGATTCCAATCATGAGGCATGCTCTCATCTAACCATATTCTGCAGCTGGTGCTTGCATCTAGCCAACTGATTGCCGCCAATCTTGAAGAACTCTGTTGGCAGGTCATCGGCGCCCTACATACTATATATGCAACTTTATGATAAGACTGTATCTGAAATCATTGCCTACAGAAAATAAGATATTTGTGATAACATTGTGCAATAACTTCGATAGTGGAATGGTTGGAGAGAGTACTAAGTGAGTAAAGTGAAAGTTTGGTCTGGCTAAGGCAAGCGTACAAGCACGTAAAGGGATTTCTTTAATCTGGATGCCATTTAAGTGATAAGTCCAAATAGATTATTACCTTCAGAAGTTATACCATTTTGGCTTTCTTATAAGCACGTTTTGCTGAGCTTTTAGATTAGATGAAATAGTGAGGCTTAGTTGGTCTTATATATTTGAGTAAATGCAAATCTACATGTATCCATTTGTTGCAATAACCTCAATATCTTTATCTAAATGCTTGGTCAAACACACATTTTATGTGTTACCAGCCATTTCTTCATGGAAGCGCTGACTTGTTTTGGCCGCCTAAACTATGTTATGGTCGACATAGTAATCGGCAGACGGAGCCCATTATTTGGCATACCATTAAAATATGAATGTATTTGGTTTGAAGATCAAGCTAAAACTGTTCGAGAGCTGTTTTAACGTTCACAGAAAGCAACGGTTCGATGTGGTTTATGGGACGCTTCAATTGTCGCTGCATATTTCGTCAAAAACGGCCGGAACGTTATCAGGAATGGCAACAGAACAAACCCACAAATTTCTCAATTTTGCACTTAGTTAAAATAAATCAACACATTTCGTTTTATAATAATTATTTAATATTTATTTAGCTCAAAAAAAAGTTGCATATTTCATTCGGCGTTCGTTTGCTTTAGTTTCTTGTTTTTTTTTGTTTTTTTTTTGTTAAGTTAAGAGAAAACAAATTTTACAATTTACACAATAAAAAATTATTCAATACTCTTGCGCTTGATATTTTTTGAAAAAATATATTTATATTAATTTAACTGCTAAAAATTTCAGTTTAAATAAAAAAAATATATAACTAAATGTCATTTAATTGCTTACGCAAAAACATTCCTTTCATTTTCTCTTCTTTTTTTTTTTTTTTGTCAATTTAGAGTTTAGCGTTTTTTTTTTGCAGCTTAAGTCAAACAATTATGAGAATCTTTTTACAATTTATGCATAGTGTAGAGTTGTATAATTATAGTATGTAATAGTAATAATAAAAAAAAAAAAATTGGAAAAATTATTAATCAGCTTGTCAACTGCAGCTAACAATTTTTTATAAGCACTTCAGTATTTAAAACTAACAACTAACATTTAAATAATTGTAAGAACTTCATAAAAATTATGCAATAATCATAGATCGTCTATATATATATATATATATGTATATTTATATAATCTGCTTTAAAGTTAAACTCAAGTTTAATTTAAAAAAATTAATATTCCCTTTGCTTTTTGTCTTTTGTTTCTTTTTCTTTTTTTCTACTAAAAACTTAAAAATGCATACAAAATTAAATTAAATAATTTGCGCTAATTTTACTGGAAGCAGTGAAAATTAAGAAAAATGTTTCCCTACATTATAAAAATTATACATATATTACTAATTTGTAAATTAAAACTCTCTGTGCGCATAATTCGAATATGTAATTCAAAAGCGATCGATCGATAACTAAAAACAGAAATTTAAAAAAAAAATTACATCATAATACTTACATACACGGGCGTGTAAGTATGTGTGTGCAACGATGTTCAGTAACTATGTATATACTATATACCTATGTGCATATATAGTATATATATATATATATATATATATATCTATATATATATGTATATCCGCGTGAGTGTGTATGTTTGTATATCATATACGATTTTAACGCGCACTGTACAACAATTTTAAAAATAATTTAAATTACTACAAAATTAGGTTTTAAATTAAAGCTTAAGCGCTAGGCAAAAAAAAAAAAGAATTATAGTAATTATAATAATGATATACGAGTCCTTTTTATTTAACGTTTTATCAATGTCCAGCCAAAAACATCTATCTGCTGCTGCTTCTACCAGCCGACGCTTCGCCTTTTACAAAGAGCCAACGTCTACGCTTCCCAGCACCTTTTTGCCTCTGTCTCTTCTCTCTCGAGCTCGCCTAGCCCTTGGTTTTGCGCCTAGCTGCTGCCGCTGCCGCCGCGCGCCTTTGTCAAATGTAAATGGCCTCGGAACCCTTGTTGGCCTGGTGGCCACCAGAGATGTACAAATTATTTGCCGCCGGCGACTGCACGCCCTCGGACCAGTCAGAGGTGGAGCGCGGCGAGGACGACGACCAATGGCCCGGAGATTCTGGCGATGGCGTCGGATAGCTATCTAGCGTTTGCACCAAATGCTGCGGTGTATGTCCGCCCGAATGCTGGCTGGGCGGCGTTAGGTACTGATAAAAGGCCTGATTATGCTGCGATGAGGGCGACAGCATGTTAGTCGATGGCGAGGAACCAGACATTGAACTTTGTATCGAGGGCGGATTCATTTGACCCGAGTGAAATGAGTCTGGAAAAGTATCTTGAATTAGTATAATATCCAACTGCAAATCTGCTGGCATCTTTGCACTTACCCGGAGATCCACAAAATCCATTCAAGTCCAAGCCGGCTGAACCAAATTCAAGGCCTCCAATTTGCTGTTGCTGCTGTTGTTGCTGCTGCTGTTGTTGCTGAGGCATCGTCTGCATTATTGCACTACTTTTCGTATTGTTCGACTGGGAGAGCTGCTGCTGAGGCGCCATCATAATGCCCATGTCACTGCCCGTGGGCGAAATAATTCCGAGGCTTACGGGTGAGCTCTGGCTGCTTGGTGACTGAAAACTGAGGCTATTTGGTGAGCCCGCCGCCGTGCTGTTGCTTTGTGGTCCGTTGGCAGCAAGGCCACCTACTCCTCCAACATTGTTAGCGCCACCGCCCAGAAGATTGTTCAGATTACTGCCGAATTGCTTCTGATGTGTGGCATGGCGCATGGCCTGAATGTGTGTCGGAGAGGTGGGCAAACTGGGCCGCGACTTGGCCGGCGAAGGTGAGCCTGTAGAGCAATAATAACATTTGTCTTAGATTGTTTAGCAAAGGATGTTTAATGTGGCAATGTACTCACCCAAATAGGCGTGTGGCGATAGAGCCATGTTACTCTGCACTGAATGCGGTGGTGACTGATTCGAATAGGGCGGACTGAGGCCCTGTTCATGACCACCCATCAAATTGACGCCATTAGGCTGACCACCAATGCCGCAGAGTGTATTGCGGCCGGTAAGGCCCAGGGACTGACCATTCAACAGTTCCTGGTGAAATGGCGAGCCCATTGAATAGCCATAATTTTCCAGCTTAATCATGTCCAGACTATTGGCTGGCAGCGATTGCAGGGACTGTGCGTTCTGTATTTTCGAAAATAAGTTCAAAAATTAGCGTAAATATATTACTTTATGTGTCTCAGCACTTACCTTGATGCAGTCCTCATAGCTCGGCGGTTGTTTGGTACCGTTGCTGGGCGTGCTGCCGGCACTGTTGCTCCCCAGTAGCTCGCCCCCAGCATGCGGATGTGGAGGCGCTGCCATCGCATTCGAGTACATTGTCGTTGTGTCGTACGGACTGGGCAGATTCGTCATTCCTGTCGGTGGCGGTGAGTCCAGCGCACTGGCATCCAGCAGTTGATTGTTGCTCTCCCCGTGACTCAGGCCTGTGCCCGAACCGTGGCCCGACGGCGTCAGTCCATTTATCAGCTGGGCGGCCGTCAGACCATTCACGCCCTTTTTTGAGGCCGTTCCCTGTTGCGCCCCACCACCCTTTTTTGAGCTAGCTTTGCGCCTTAAGCTACCACCACCTGCAGCAACATGACCTTCCAGTAAGCCATTGTCTGGACTGCCTTCTATAAGCTTGGCCTTTTTGGCTGCCTTGTTTTTGGCTGCCTGAGTTGTTTGCTTGCCAGCCGTTATCACTGTTGGCTGAGTGATCATCTGTGGTTGTTGTCCCGGTGGTGGTGAGCCAATCATGGCCTGCGGCGTCATAGTAATCATTTGCGGTGAGCGCGGCACATGCTCATCCAGCAACCGTACAATATCGTGATGCAGTCGCTCGGAGGCAACATCACGTGGTAATCGATCCATATGATCGGTAATCTCGCGATTGGCAAAGTTATCCAGCAGCGCCTTGCATGCCTCATAGGAACCCTCGCGAGCGGCCAGGAACAGTGGCGTCTCGTCCTTGTCATCCTGTGCATCCCGATTGGCATGATGCATTAATAATATGTTTACCGCCTCGGTGTTGTTTACAGCCGCTGCCCAGTGCAGTGCAGTTTTGCCCGAGTTGTCGGCGGCGTTAATGTCCGCATCGGCGGTTATGAGGTCCTCCACCATGCCTTCGATAGCCAACCGTGCTGCAAGTATTAACGGCGTGGTGCCGTCATGCATACGTGCATTTAAATTGGTGGCACGATTGCGCAGCAGAATTTGGAACACGCCCATGGCATCAGCGGCCACAGCTGCATGCAGTGGAGTGCGTCCCGTATTGTCCTGGCAATTGGCATCAGCTCCGGCATCCAGCAGACGTTTGGCTGCATCGGCGCGAGCATAACGCGCAGCCAGATGCAAAGAGGTCTCCCCTGTTTTGTCCATAGTGGCATTCAGTTCGGCGCCCTGCGCCAACAGATCAGAAATAACCTGTGCGGTGGTATCATCTGTGTTTTCAATATCCTCGCCGGAGTCTAGGCCACCGCCGCGAACGGCAGCAATCATAAGGGGTGTTAGACCGCAGGGACCACGTGCATCCACATCGTGCTTGCCATCCTGATGCGCTGGCGGTGTCATTATGGAACGCACATCGGCTACATCAAGATGTGCCTGCGACCAGACGCGTTGATCCGCCTCCTCGTATTCGGTGACCATAGTGTGATCGCTGGCATAGCCACCATGCTCGTTACGTATACGCTTCGGCTGTGGCATATCGGATTCATCATCAGACCACTGAGGCGCATGACCCATGTGGCCAGAGTTCATATTCACATCACTGCTCATGCAGGCCATGGAGGGCTGCTTATTAAGATTCCGCATTTCCTGGCCACTGGGGTCACGGCGTCGACGCTGACCACGCGCAATTGCATTAGCTGGGGTGCGGAAACCCTCCGGGAACCACGTAACACCATGAGCGCGTTTGCGCTGCGTGGTAACGACCATGCCAAAGAAGGCAAACGCCAAGATGACCAATATGATGCCTGTTATAACGTACTTAACATTAGTGGGCGAGTCGGGCTGATCTTCGCCAGGGGACTGCACACCGCGCACACTGTAAATGGGAAACTTGGAAAGTGTGTGCTTGGATGCACTTGCAGCTAGAAATTCAGCGGCCTCTGCGGCGCGATTGAAGCAATCTTTGCACTTGCGGTTATCGATCTCCAGATAAATCTGTATACCTGTTTGACCATTACGCTCCGTAAATATAATCTTGTGCTTACGACCAAAATCAGTGTCTTGTATTTCTGGAAGACGCGAGGCTCCCTTCCAGCTAAAGATCATGTCGCTGCCCATGGAATCCTTCTTCACCCGCACCGTTGTGCGTAGTATGTGGCTCATGTCGCGTAGAAATTCAACCTGCTGTTCACGGAACTGCTTAATGTCCATTAACATGACCACCGACATGGCGCCATCGGCTAGCACAGGTGATTCCTCTTTCTGTTCACAATCCAGGCCGTCCCAGCTGCACTCTGCATTGTTGCAACCATAGTCACAGAAGCCATCTCCATAGTGCTGCTGGCAATAGGCGTCGTATACATCATTGCAACGCTGCAACTTTTGCTCGCAATCGTGGCCATCGTAGAGACAGGCCGCATTGTTGCACTCCTCATTGCACTTGCCATCCTGAAAAACACGCCAGCACTCGTTCGCAGTGCAGTTGACCCATGGATTAATGCCAAGTGAGCAGTCGTTGCCATCAAAGTTACAGGCATATGTGTTGCACTCGGCATCACACACGCCATTTCCCTTCTTTTGCTCGCAGCTGCGCTTGTTGCACTGCTCACGCTGGTACTCTAGATCGGCGGCGTATTTATTTAGAGCGCCACGACTGGTGTCAGACACCCAACCGGGATAATTAGGATCGTAGACCTCGCAGCGCTTGCCAGTCCATTTGGAAGGGCAGAAGCAGTCAAAGTTGCCTAGCAGATTGTCGCAGGCGGCACCCTGCAGGCAGGGATTGGGGTTGCATTCGTCAAGGGTGTCTAGTTCGCAGTTTAAGCCAGAGGTACCGCGAGGACATTCGCAGCGATAGCCACCGGCATCGTTTATAACACAATCACCAGCTTGGCAAGGATTCGAGTCGCAGTCATGTCCAGAAAATTCGCAGTTGCTGCCATAAAAGCCATCGGCGCAGACACAATGATGACCACTTTGTTTGGTGGAGCAAATACCGCCATTTTGGCAGGGTGACCTAGCGCAAAAATCAACTTTATTCTCGCAATGGCGGCCCATGTAGCCGGGTTTGCAGTTGCAGTGATAGTTGTTTACTAACTGTACACAGTCAAGGGTGCCGGCATTGGAGCATGGATTCGATAGGCACTCATTAATGTCACCCTCACAGCGGGATCCAACAAAACCCGGTGGGCAGGCGCATTCAAAGCCACCGACACGATCCATGCAGGTGCCATTATTGTGGCAAGCTCCGAGGACGCAGTCATCCTGGTTGAGTTCACAAATTATGCCTAGTGTGCCGGGCGGACAGGAGCAGCTAAAGCTTTGCACCAGATCATGACAAATGCCACCATTCTGGCAAGGATTGGGTGAACAATCGTCAATATTAAGTTCACAGTTTTGGCCCTGGAAGCCGTTGCGACAGAGGCACTTGTAGGCGCCAACGAGATCCCGACACGTGCCACCATTCTGACAGGGCTGCGACTCGCACTCGTTGATTTCCTGCTGACAGTAGCTGCCGGTATAGCCCTGGGCGCAATAGCACAGGTGACTATTACCATGGTTCTTGCAGGTACCATTGTTACACAGCTGTTTCAGGGAAATCTCTTTGCGTAGGGCGGCATCCTGGCAGCTGACCATTTCGACATCGCACAATTTACCCGTCCAGCCGGAGGCGCACTTGCAGCTGTATTGATGTTTTTGTTGGCTGCATGTGGCACCGTTTTCACAAGGAGATTGGGAACACCAGTCGACATATTCCGTGCACTGTTTGCCCGTGTACCCGGTGGGGCAGTGACAGGTATACTCATCGCGGTTTTCGTGACAGGTGGCTCCATTTTTGCATGGATTCGAGTCGCACTTGTTCACCTTATACTGACAATTGGAGCCTTGAAAGCCGGGCAAACAAGAGCAGTTGTAGCCATTGATGCCATCCACACAGGTGCCACCATTCATGCAGGAGCTCTCGGTACAGTCTTCATCGTTGGTCTGGCAGTTGATGCCGGAGAAGCCCAGCTGACAGGTGCACGTATAGGAGTTGACGTACTGACGACATGTGGCGCCATTCTGGCAAGGCATGCTTAGGCACTCATTTATGTCTGTCTCACAGTGCTTGCCATCAAACCCATCCACGCAGAGACAGGAATAGTCTCCAATACCGTCAAGACAGGTGCCACCATTCTGACAGGGAAAAGAGGCGCAGTCATCTGTGTTTATGGCACAGTCACGACCCTCGTAGCCCTTGGCGCACAAACAGTGGTAGGAACCGGGCTCATTGCGGCAGGTGGCACCGTTGCGGCATGGTGACGACAGAGCACACTCGTCAGTATCCTCATCGCAGTAGCGACCAGTATATCCTTGTTTGCAGGTGCAAGAAAAGTCCAAGAAGTTCTGCGAGGGCGTGCATTTGGCCTCGTTGCGACAGCGGTTTGTGCTACAGGGATCTAGTTTGCTTTCGCAGTTTACTCCAGTAAAGGGCACCTTGCAGACACACTTGTAGCCATTGACCTTGTCAATGCAGGTGCCGCCATTGGTGCAAGGGTTGCTGACGCAGTCATCGATGTTGGTTTCGCATTTGTAACCGGTGTAACCGGGCATGCACTGGCAGCTAAAGGAGTTGAGATGATCCGAGCAAATGCCGCCATGCTGGCAGGGATTGGAGCTGCACTCATCAATGTCAATTTCGCAGCGCTTACCGCTATAGCCAGGCGGACAGTGGCAAATAAACTCGTTGATTCCATCCTCGCAGCGTCCTCCGTTGGTACAGGGACTCGAGGCGCATTCATCCACATCGCTGAGGCAGCGAGCATCATAAAAGCCGCGTGGGCACTCACACTTAAACCCATTGACCAGATCCATGCACACGCCATTGTTGGCGCAGGGATTGGAGGCGCACTCGTCTATGTTATTGTCGCAATGAATACCGGTAAAACCTGGCACGCATTTGCAGGTGTATTTATTGATGCCATCGACACAGGTTGCACCATTGTTGCATGGATTACTGTGGCACTCGTTTACATTGATCTCGCAGTTCTTGCCAGAAGTGCCGAGTGGACAACGACAGACATAGGAGCCAACACGATCCACACAGTGACCACCGAATTGGCAGGGATTGGACTCGCATTCGTTAATTTGGGTTTGGCAAAAGTAACCAGTGAAGCCGGGATCGCAGACGCATTTGAACGAGTTGTCGCCATCGATGCACTTGCCGCGATGACAAGGATTTGAGTCGCAGTCGTTGATATTGATTTCGCAGGAGGTGCCTGTGTAGCCAGGCGGACATACACAGGTGTAGCCGGCAATGGAGTCATGACAGATTCCGTTATTTCGGCAGGGCTGCGACTGACAGTCATCTATGTTAATTTGACATCGCGCGCCGGCAAAGCCCAAAGCGCAAGAACATTTAAAGCCATTGATCATGTCGTGACAGGTCCCATCGTTGAGGCAAGGACTAGACTGGCACTCGTCGATATCGATTTCACATTGTGTACCAGCAAAGCCTGGCATGCAAACACAGCGAAAGGTACCAGGGTCATCCAGGCAGCTGCCCTCGTTTTGGCAGGGATGCGATTCACATTCGTTGATATTAGTTTCGCAACGTGGCCCAGTGAAGCCCTGGGAACAATTGCACATGAAGGAGCCAGGAGTATTGACGCAAATACCATTATGTTCGCAGGGGGATCCTTGATCGCATTCGTCAATGTCCTCAGAACAATCGACTCCCTTGTAGCCGGTGGCGCAGGAGCAAGCATAGGAGCCATCCAATGGGCTGGTATCACAAATGGCATCTGCATGGCACGGGTTTGAGGTGCAGGAGTCATCCAAATGACAAAGAAGGCCTGCTTTGCCTGGTGTGCAGCGGCAATAGAAAGATCCTACTCCATCGATGCAAGTGGCACCATGGAAGCAGGCTGCTTGTTGACAATCATCGATGTTCTCACTGCAGTCAGTGCCTGCCCAGCCATTTACACAAATGCAAGAGTACGAGCCATGGGTATTGGTGCAGGTGGCACCATTGTGACAAACTGAGGGACGCATGGCACATTCATCCACATCGACATCACAGTACCGACCTGTGTAGTTGGGTGGACAATTGCAGCGGTAGTCATTGATGGTGTCCACACAGGTACCACCATTCTGGCAAAGATTTCCCGGGCAGTCATCGATGTTTTGATCGCAGTGTTTACCTTCAAAGCCTGTTGGAGTAAAGAGAAAATAACAAAATATTGAAAATCTGTAGAGCAGAGATAACAATAGACTTGAATCGATGACCAATGTCTATGTATGTATTATATATGTAAGTGGTACCGAAGGATGGGCACTAACTAGTTTTTGTGCAAAGAAGTGCATAAATAGATTTATGACAAACTCGTAAATTGCTACAATAAACAAAAATTATGACAAAGAAAAAGAAGACTGGCCGACAGACTGACTAGAAAAAACGTGTGGAGAGAAATGCAAATAGCGACAGCAAAAGTTGAGCCGGTGTCAGACAGTAGAATACCCTCCAAAACTCTCTGGGCCAAGTTTTGTATTAATATATTAAAGAGTATAGGTCAATATCAAGACTATTGGGTTAAAAAGCTTTATATATTCCCCCTAATAAGGGGTAGACTACGTGGTTGTCAGTTAGGACAAAAGCATCGCCCAGGTTGACAAAATTTCGATGGGCGGACCATAGTAGAATAATTGGTAGCTTCTACTGCGAACGTCAATAAGGAAGGTTGTGTCCACGCACGTTATACTAACATGCGTATACATTGCTTGATATTGGCACCTGTATTTATCTATTATTACACAAAAGAGCGGACTAAGGAAACCATCAACTTAGTTTATTCATTTCACTATATAATCTATTATATAAATAGGCTAAAGAAAAATTTGTGCACCCTTTTTCGCCAACTAAATGAGAAAAAACATGAGTGAAACTTATATTATTGTCTAGGCAATTTCTATAGGAAGTGCAGACTTTTCGATTCATGTCGATATCTCCTCCTTGGCCAAATTTCGGGGTTTACACCAACTACAGAAAATCTTGCGAATTGAAACGAATTGAAGGGAGGAGGAAGAGGATGAGAAGGATGATAAGGAAGAGATGTAGAAAGATAAGGAAGATGAATAAGAAGAGAAGGGAAATGGGAAGAGAAATACCATAAAACAAGTAAAACTTCCAAAATATGGCTGATGAACATATCTACAAAAAGTGGAATGTGGCAGTTTATAGGAGGCGCTAAAATTGGTACATCTTTACCTATGTATGTATATCTTTTAAGGTCTTCATTCGATCTTGATAATCTTCAAAACACACATGCAACATTTACGCGTTTTTTTTTTTGGTGTAATAATGTCCAAGATCTAGGTTGTCAAACGGACATAGCTATATTCTGCTCCCTGTTACATTCAATGAAACTACATATTTGTACAGGGTATAAAAAACGCTTACACAGAAAGAATACGCTAAATTTATGAGGAATGTTGGAACCACCTCGGCTCAGGCTGCAGCTGTGCTGCACATGTTTTGTGTGCGAGAACGCTGAGAGCCGCTGAGCGGTTCAAGGCAACACAGGTAATCACAGCCGGCCATGCGCTCGGCTCGCTCTCCAGTCTTTCGCTCAGCAAAGGTTGTGCCTGGCTTGCGGCTATGAGCGCGATACAGCCACCACAATAAAAACCCCAACAAAAAAAAAGAACCATAAACAAAACTACAGCAAAAATTGTGAGCCGCAACAAAAGCGGCAGGCAGCAAGCATCGCGAACGCCGCCGCGTATGCGAAGCGAATGAGTAAACAAAATGGAAAGAAAAAAAACAGACGCGCATGTGTATAAGCTAGCGTACGTATATATATATGTGTGTGTGTGTGTGTGTGTGTGCACAACACGTCTTTGGTTGTTCTTTCCCACGGTCTCATATCTGGCCAGCCAAGCCAAGCCAAGCCGAGCTAAAGCAGTGAGCAGCGCTATCTGAATGCGCGCCAAGTAAACGAGCGCAACGGCAACAGCAACAACAAAGCGCTCCCCCACTCCACACACACAGATACACACACACACACAGATACACTCACACACAGATACACGAGCCAGTTAATGAAAAACAAAAAAAAATGCTGCTTATGTTGCTTGCGCTTCGGCTGCGTTCGGCACGCCTCGGCTTTGCTCGATCGAGTTTTCTACTTTTATGTTGCTGCTACCCAGTGAGAAAATTACTCACCGCTTCGTTTTGTATCTGATGAAAGCAGCGCTGATGTTTATTTGCGCCAGCTTACAACTTTCTTGCTATTGCGTCAGATACTTATTTTCATTCATTCATTCAAATTATGCACAGATTGCAACTGCAGTACTTTTTTGGAAGACAAAACAATTTAATACATAGCCTTTTAGTCACATAAGGATTCAAGATCTCTTTTGACCAACTCTTTATAAATCCAAGAAGAGATTTCGTTTTATTGACCATTACGTCTATATGCTCGTTGAATGTAACTTTAAAATCTAGCAGAATTGACAGGTCGGTCTTTGAAGAAATCGACCCTGTTAAGAGGGGAGTTACCGAGATTATACGTGAAAAACTCATCAATTTGCATTTATCGGAGTTGAGTATAAGATGATTAACTGATTAACCATTCAAAGACGTCTGACGTCTGCTATACAAGAATACAGTTTAACATCGTCCACCTACATAAGGATTTTCGATAAGGCGCTTGTTTCACGAAGCGAGATTTTCAAGTGATAAAGTGTCTCACAAAATCTCGCTCGATTTTAGCATGCATTCTAGTATGAAGAAAGTCGCACAGGATTGCTGACGAAATACAAAACACAGGGCCTCGTTTTAAAATCTCGCTTCGTGTAACAGACTCATAAATATGTTAAACAGGATTGGACTGATGTGACTACCCTGAGCAACTGCAGAAGATACATTAATCTCATTAGATAATGAACTATTGAAAAAATCCTGTTGAGTTCTATCCTCCAAGTAAGACTTGATCCAGTCTACTAAAGAGTTCGGAAATCCAATCCAATCTAATTTTGGCAGTAGCAAATCGAGCTTTAAACAATCGAACGCTTTACTAAAATACGTAAATATAGCGTCAATTTGGCGGTCAGATGAAAAGCCATCAATGATATTGGCCGAAAACTGCAGAATATTTGTGTTCATTGATCTAAAATGGAGCTTACTATATAGATTAGTGTAAATCATTTGCATTGCCATCTATGTATAAATACGCTAAGCGAAAACTCAGTGTGGTACCGATTAATTCGCAATCGCGCAACATTTTCAGGCGAAACCTACACCATTTGACAGATAAAATGCTAGCGGTTTGCAGAATACAAAGTTCACCTGGATACGTTGCGTTTTAGGCAAGTAAAAATTAATTTGAAGTAAACAAAAAAAACCAAATACATTTTACATGAGCGCGTGTAAAGTCGTCGATGACAGGGCGAAGACTAGCAGAAAACTAAAAGTTGCGCTGTAATCAAAATTTGCCATAGTTTGAATTTATTCGAGCTTCAAAACGTTTCTGTTGGTGCCAAATTTTCCACTGGGTATGCTACGGCTTGGACTGCGCTACTGCTGTTGTTGTTGTTCATATTTGTTGTTGTCGTTCATTGCGCTTTACTTTGCTTCTCCTCCGTTCGAGGAATTAAATCGCACTTAAATATAGCATTCCAACTCGCTCGCGCACTAGCAGCCAAAGTGAACTAGCAACAAACTTGCCAAAGAAACGCGTGTCGCTTCTCTCCTGTTTGTTGCATGCAGCTACATTTTGTTGGCTAGTCGGCGGCGCTCTCGAGTGGCGGCCCTCCGCTGCCCCACTCTTTGGCTGCTTTGCCCATCTATCAACGCCCGCTAACCAACAGCCTTTTATTTTATTTTTTTTTTTAATGGTTTTTCTTGCTTGCTTGACTTGGTCGGTTCGTTTTGGTCTGAAAAGAAGGGCCAAGTTGGCACACACACACACACACACACACACACACACACACACACAAACACACACACATCTATACATGTTCGTGCCCCAGCCCAGTTATTGTCACTGCTGCGCATTTTTGTTGTGATCGTGCAACAACAAGCCTGATCAACTAAGTTTTTGTTGTTGTTTTTTTTTATAGGTTTTTTTATTTTTTACTTTTTTTTTTTATTTTTTATTATTTTGTGAACTGTTTTGTGGTCGCTCTTTTGTAGACATTTATTATTATTATTTGCATGTAAGCATAAATGAGTGTGTGTTTGTATGTTTGTTTGTATGTGTGTTGTTTGTTGTCATTAAACTGAAACACTTGGGCCCTGCAACTTGTTGTTGCGCCTGGCCACCAGCATGTTCAGTTTGTCATTCTGTATGTGTGTGTGTGTGTGTGTGACGCTTAAGTGGCATTTCAAAATTAAAATTAAAAAAAAAAAAAACTACATAAACCAGAGTGCAAAACATATTTTCTACATATTAACAACAATATGCAGGGTTAGGCCTCGGCTGTGCCACATCTGCTACACATACATAGAGCACACATGTTGCCACTTAGCCGTACTTGCTTTAAAACGTACAAACAACATACGTATCTTTGGGTTTATAGACACACATAGAGAGTCATCACCCAGTCACATAGTGACCGCACTTTGAACTCTGCAGCAAAGTCGTTTCAAAGCGCCATAATGCAAAAATGATTGCCGAAACTGTGCTACAGTTTGAAAGCCACTGTGCTACAGGCTCTTCAAACTTTGCTACACTTTGAGTGGCATTGTGCAATTCATTAATTGTTAACTTGACTGCAGCCAGTAGAAGGCGTCACCGTCAGCAGCTCTCGCCATGCGTCGGCGTCGACGTCGACGTCAGCGTCGGCGTCAGCGTCGACGTACTTGAAATTATGATGCAGATGCAATTGTTTGCTATTTGTTGATATACCCTTGTTTTTGTTGCTTTTTTGCGCCAACTCAATTGACTTCTATAGTATGTGTGACCATTAAGTTAATTTGGTGCAACAATTTGCATGAGCTCTGGCTGCTATTGATGGTGTTGCTGTTGTTGTTGCAAATGATGCAGTAAGGTCACGTCGTGTGACAATCAGCGGCGGCTGCAACTCCAACAACAATCTTAAAAGTAAAGAATTGCAAACGCCGAATTTGGCATACTCTTCGTCTTCTTAACCCGTTATCGTGTTACGGCCTGATGTAAATACATTCTTTCATTGGAATTGTGGCTTTACGCACACACCTTTTAAGGACTGCGGTTGCTCTACTGGTCTCGAAAGAACCCAAGACAAGCTTTGACCTGTTGAGGTGGTATTCTCTAACCCGGGTGAGCATACTCTCTTCCTATTAATTGCAAAGCTTTGAAGACAAAGTTGTTAGGTAAATCGCAACATTTGTTAATGTTTCTCTTCAAAACATTCGAAAAAATTGCTTAAAACTATTCCAAAACTATTCTAATCGGGACTTCACAAATATGTTATTTAACTTAGAAACAGACAAAACTTTAATCTTTGCAAGGGTATTACAGCCAATGTTGCAGCAACATTTTATGATGTCAATTGGCAATTGTCGGTTTATAAATTAAATTTCATCATGTGGCATATATGCAATTGCACATAATTGCATTTGTGTATGTGTATGTGTGTGTGTGTGTGTGTGTGCAAATTGTTCATTTAATTCATTTCAATTGATGCGAATAATGCATGCAACGTCAGCAACATGTTGCAATGCATTTATGACACAGTTTGACAGGCTTTGGTACAAGCACATGTTTTTTCATGCCATTTGAAATTGATTTTAATTATACTCAATGAATATTCTAATGAACTAACTTACTGGCTGTGTTAATGGCTTAGACAAATGAATGCGGATCTTGTGCTACGAAGCATTTAAAAGGTCGTGTGAAAGTGTGACAAATGTCCAAGGGACAAGAGCGGGCATGGGGCAAGGTTAAAGCTATGACCAGTTTAAGTGGCCTGAGAAGCAGCAAAAGGCAAATGGGTTTTATTTTTCCATTTTCAGATTACAGTTTTTGGGTTTTTTTTTTTGGTTTTTTTTCGCGGAATGCATTTTGCCACGCCAATAAAATTTGAGCCACAATGTGAAACATTATAACGCCTTTTGGCATGCTGCACAATGTTGGGCAACAACTGCAACAACACGACCCCAAGCGCCCCGTGGACATCACGCCAAGACCAGTGGGAAAAAGGAGCACAGACTGCATAAAGCATAGAGATTATGCAAAACGGGTGGGGGCGGTGCAACGCCCAGCAGCCGCAAAACTGCATCCAAGACACAAACCACAAAATTGTAAGGAGAAAAGCTTAGAAACAAGGCAAGAAAAAATACTTGCACGCTAATGATGGGAAACAGGCAACCACAATAACAACGTCGACGACGACAATCAACCGCGTCAGTCAAAGAATCAAATCGAAATGCCATGAAGTGGTTAAGAGGCGCTAGACGTTTCGGGGGCAGGCAGTATACTTAATTTACGTGGCAAGTAAATTACAAATAAATCTAGCTAGTGGGAAGCATAGGGTGCCAGGAGCGAGCTGAGCATGCTTAAGCACAGTTACGCCCTAAGGAGGTCATGCGCAATTCAGTTACTCAGCTAGGCCACGATCTCTTGGCCATTGAATCGAAGAAATTTGCCTGAGTGAGACAGAAGCAGCATCGCTGCTGCCTTGTTTGCCTTTCATTTCGTTCTATTCCCTGCGCTTCCCTCTTTACCATAGAGCCTGTTCTACTCGCTCTGGCTCTACGTTGGTAAAAGTTGATGAATGATGATGGTAAACAAGTTTGGAAGAGCGCGTGGGCGATGCCAATGGCAGCTAAAGCATTCCCAACGATTGCAGCAATCCTCTCAACTCTCACCTTCCACCAGCCGCCACCCACCAAATGAACGGTCTGCTTTGTTGCAACTGCAACTTGAAGTGAGCAAGATTTTTTTGGCTCGTGGCGCTTTTGATGGGCAACTCATGACTCAGCCATAGACTTCAACGGAGTCGCAGTTGTAGTCCAAGTTGCTCTTGCAGCGAACCAGTCAGCCACCCGCTGACTGCCATCAAATTGTCGATAAACCGATAACACCAACACACACACACTTACACAGAAAGCAGCTAGATGCGTGGGCTGGGTTTGGCCAAGCAGGCATTTCTAACGGTATAGGCAACGACTACAGGCAGCATTATATGTGGGCGGCTGCAGTTCCAGATTTGCCTAATTAATTAGTTCCCAAAAGCTACAAAGCTTAGGGTTCATGCTGTTTGGGTTCAGCTTCAAGCAGCAGTTTAATCAGCGCTTTGAAGCCTGCTTTTTTAGGAAGGAAACCTTTCCATTGAAATACAGTAGAAAAAAAAAAAAAACGACAGAGGCGCATAAACTAGCAAAACTGACAAATTGGTTAACGAGCTCTGAGCAAAAATATATGTTAGTCAAAGCTAAATACCAAATGGTAGCAAGTGCAACTTAACAAAAACAGCAACAACAACAACAGTTTGTTGCATATGGATTTATGGATCAAGACTTACCACGTGGACATTTGCAGTCATAGGTCAGACCATTGGCACGACATGTGCCACCATTTTGGCATGGCGATGGCGAGCATGGCTTGTACTTGGTATCGCAATCCTTGCCGGTATAGCCAGCCGGGCATATGCATCTGTAAGGAAATAAGAAGAAGTAATGTTGGTTTAGTAAGTGGTTTCGTTTGGTATGTGGTTGTGAATGCAAATACAATTGCAACAATTGGAGGCACTCAGCTTAGTCAGTTAATTGTCAGACAAGTTGGCAAGTCTGGCAGTCTGGTTTTGGTTAATTGCCATGGCCACTTGGTTAACTTCCGTTTTAGATGGACAAGTTGATGACTTGGTCTGACACTGTCAGTGCCTAAAATTAGGTAGCAACAGAAGCATGTCTGAGTAAGAAGAGGAGCCGCTGCCACCGCACTCCCGCCCATAGAACTAACCAAGTAACTAACTACTTTAAGCGGCAATTGTCTTTGCCTCGTTCGGGCTCTCTCTCTCTCTCTCTGTCTCTGTCTCTCACTCGCTCTGCTGTTGGCCAATTGTCCAAACTGGAAGTTCGACCGGTTTTATTGGGGCGTACAGAGGGCACAGCCGCAGCAGCAACAACAATACAACAACAAAAGTGGCGCTGCCTGGCTTTTTTCTGTTGTTGTTGTTGCTGCTCACATGTTTTCAGCATTTTCGGCATGGGGGCTACAACTTTAACTTGGCTACCCAACAAAACTACAACTTTAGCTGCTTATATCTAACTCGCTCCTTGCCTCTCTCTCTCGCTCGCTCTCTCTTTCGCCTTGTTTATGAGCACTTTTCAACTTTGATTTTGATTGTAACCTGGCAACAATTGGGGCCCGGACTGGCCTGGTCTTACTCTTGTTGCTGGACTGCGTCTTTGCCGGAGCACAATTCTTATTTTATTTTTGTATGTTACTTAACTTAATTTGTTTGGCTATGGCCCTTTGGGGTTGACTGACTTGGCTCTGGCTCTGGGCTCTGATATATAAGATCGCCCCCTACCTACCCAACTGCAATGGGTTCTTGAGAATTTTTGTTGTTTTTTTTTTATTTTCAAGCATGGTTGTCTTGAAAACTGGTTCTTAACTGGAGCTGAGCTGGTGCGGCACATAATTTTTTTATATGTTCATTTACAACATCAATCAAGCAACCAAATATGGTCAACGCACCACACTAATTAAAACTATTAAGCGCATTTTAATTAAATTAAACAATTAGACGGCAGCTAAAATAGGCAATGGTTGTGCGGCTAAGTAGTTGTCAGTGGATCGACTTAAAGCGAGTCAGTCTTTAGGGATTCAGCAGCGGCCACTCTTGCCCGACAATGCAGTCGTCACCTCAAGACCTTAGAGCTACTTCCTCCGCGCTTCTTTAACCAAAAATCTTTCTTTTTTTTTTGTTATTGTGTCTTCAAATTGCTGTACAGCGAAAATTGCGTCGCTCACGAAATTTGAAATCAAAGTCGAAGCCGCAGTCAAAGTTAAAGCTACAGTCTCGCAGCTAAAAGCAAAATAAAAATTGAAATTGATTTTTGATTGACATGTGAAACCTAACTCAGCGGCCAAGAGCCGTTGGCATGTTGGCCAAATGAGCCAGGCCAGTTTGGACCCACCGCAGACGCGCCTCGCAATTAACTTGGCCATACGCCATTGATTGCAATTGGGCACAGCGGGGCCGGGAACATGGCAGGTGTTCCAAAAACAAAACCCTCCCCCCACCAAAAGAAAAAAAACCATTAATGTGTTTAAGATTTTACATTATTTTGGTAGCCAGCAGCACAGCATCTATTAGCTATAATTAAAAATAGATCTTGAAACTGTATTTTTATAACCATTGGCTCATGATCCTTGAGCTGTGGTTTTAAGACATTTGGAAAGTAAACATCTCAATCTAAAGAGCAACTCAATTCCCATAGCATGACTTTGCGCGGCGAAGCAACCACCGGAGTCTGTCCAATATCGACTATGTGCCACTCTCGCACTTCAAAGACACCGTCTGTGCTACCTGGGGCACATATTCATTGGGTAGAAATTTCTAAGATTCCTCTAGACAAACTGCCTCAGCTAATAGGAAGCCACAGATATGGTGTTAGAACAAAATAACTTGATTCAATTATTATTTCCGAAACAATTTTTTCAACATAAAAGAAGTATCGACTTATTTTGTTGTTTTAAGAACTTTTTGAACTTATTTCAGGCCAAATCAAAGCAATGAGAGCACGTTTTTATTTCGGTTTTCTTTTTTCAATAATATCGTTTTCGATTCGTTTCACCGATATTTGTTTCGATTTACCGGTTATACTTTTTCCTATACAAAAACCAAAGAGCATGAAAGTAATAGAGTAGAATCCTGTACCAACTCGCTCGTAGCCAAAATTGAGAAACAGCAAAAACTAGGCCTGGTCGTTTTTAAGCAAGACGACGGCCAAGGATTCCACTTTTCTATTTTCGTGGCAGCAGCAAAAGTACCAGCAGCGTTATTGTAAGTGTATCGCAGAAGCTTAAGGAATTCTTTGTTACATGCATTTTAAATTTCGAAAATATATTTACTCCTTCGAAAGTTATGAATGTTACCGTTAAGAAGTCAGATGGCCCCACTGTGCGTCATAGATGATAATGCTTAACAGAATCACAAAATGTAAAGTACAACATGAAAAAATATGTAAGCTTACAAAGAACAAAACCGAAATCGTAACGGTATAAACATATCGGTTTCAATTCGGTTATTTATTTCGTTTTTTTTCGGTTATTTTGGATAACGGTTACGGTTTGTATCCCTGCTCTAAATGCTCCCGTTTTGCAACCAGCCATTGCGAGTACACTGATAAAAACCGAAAGTTCATTTTATTCTCATTTTGCAATTCAGATTCCCCAAATCCCCAAAAGTTTTCGAAGAAGTTGCCCTATAATTTATACGGATATTCGTGCATCGATCGTAGTAGTTCGAAGAAAACTAAAAACCGGAACAGGTAGGTATATTTAAAAGCTAACACCACTGAAAAAGAGCGTCATTAATTGGCTAAAAAGTAGTACTAAAACTGCGGCTTATATAAGAAGCTCTTAGCACAATGTATTCTGGAACAATACATTTCAGACCCGATTGTCCTATTTGTATGCATATACATGTTTGTCATATGACTCAGTTTCGGCTATTGTATAACATTAAATATTGGCAACAAGAACAGAGTGTCTACTTATAGCAGAAAAATTTCCATAACGCTTTATTTTTGTATAAATAGGGCATAAAAATGTCAAATTTATGGCACTTTGATGTCTGTGTGATCCAACAGTGGCAGCCATTAAGTTCGACTAAGTGTCCCATTGATGGTGACTGCTCGATGGGTCTATTAATTTGCTAATTTATAGGTTGATACGTATAGCAAGGGTATTGTTTAAGAAATCAAACAAATTATCAATTAGTGTGCAACAAGTTCAAAAAATCAACTGACTATAGACTCAAGTCGTATACGATTTGGCATGCTAATTCTAAACACATGTTCACATCGCACTTTTTGAAACCAGATCCCTAAAACAACGACCACGCCCCCGCCATCGCCACCGCCCCAAGTGAAATAACTAGTAGTAGTCACAACAAAAGGCAACGGATCTGTTAATTTGTGTGTTTCAAATTAAAAATGCAAATGAGGCCAACATCAAAATACTTATCGTTTGGCTTTGACAGTGACAATTCAGTTCAGTTTATATACTTTATACATATGTATTTTGGCACATTATATACATATATTGTCTTATGCACAAAGCAGCGGAAATTTCAATGTGATGTATATGAATAGTTTTTCTGTTTTATAAACTAACCAAAAAAAATACAGTCTAAATTGCCAATTTGTTTAAAACTTAAACCTCCCGAAATCTGTGCTAGCTGTTAAGCAACAAATTATTGCAAAAAAATCAATAAACTATTTTAATACATTTTGTATGCAAATCGCACAACACAAATGACAGCTTCTTTTTGTTGTCCCACACACAACAATGATATCGATATCGATATAGAGAGACACAACAAATCGGTTTTATAAATTATTAGTTTTAAATTGTCATTAATTAGCAGTGGCCAATACGAGTTCGACGTCTTTGGCTTTGACCGCACACGCAAATTGATCTTTTAAACAATTTTGGAAATTAGATAAATATGCTAATGAGCTGATTTGTACGATTTGTTAGAGATTTCGCTGCCCATTGTGGTGAGTGTTTGATCTTTTGTTAAACAAGCCAAGAAATTTGCACTTGTCACAGGCCCCAGCTGAATTATGGCTAACAATTCATATGCCAGAGCATAGTATCGATTTATGGCTATAAGGTATCGAGTATGCAAAAGAGAAATGGAGCAATTCAGGACTTAAACAAATGGTTTCAAAACGAAGTCAAATGATTCAACAGACGAAAATTAACGTTGTTCTGAATTCCACAAACTGGATTCCACAGCCTGATAACTATGCAAGTATCTCTATTATCCATTTGGGTTATTCCATTTGTATTTTCAAATCAACTTCTCTTGAAGAAGATGTTGACGCCTTGCTATTTCTCGCTGCGATTGGCTGATGTATAAAGCGAATCCCTTTTGTGGAAGAAATTATAAGGTGTCGAGTACGAAAGAGAGAAATATAATAATCCAGGACTTATATGGAGAGGTAACTCACATACATGTCTTCTATACAGCTGGTTTCAAAAGGAAGTAAAACGATTCTTCCGATTCAAATTAACGTTGTTCTAAATTCCACAGCCTGATAACTATGCAAGTATCTCTATTATCCATTTAGGTTATTCTATTTTATATTTAATTAGTACCTTAAAATCAATTTCTATCAAAGAAGATGCCATGCTATTTCTCTTCCTTTTATATAAAGAATTCAATACTGCCAAACTCTATTTCTCCTCACTCGTGTTGGGTCTGAGCATAGGTTTAAGAATCTGCAATTTGACAACATTTTGTCAATATGAGCCCCTTGGTATGTCCGGAAAAGCACAACTGTGCGAAACGCTTTCATAGTTCTTTTGAGCCTACACAATCTTTTCTTCTATCTGTCTTGCGCCAGAGTGCTCAGCATCTAAACTATCAAACTACAAAGCATAGAGTTACTTACTTATAGGAACCATGCGTATTAACGCAAGTGCCGCCATATTGACAAGGATTTGTTTGGCATTCCTCCACATCATCGCTGCAGGTGTGACCCGTAAATCCAGCTGGACAAGTGCAGGTGAAGCTACTGCTACCGGCCATGGCGTTACAGGTGCCACCATTATGACAAGGTGAACTGGCGCACAGATTCTGTGTCTCGCAGTGTTTGCCTACAAATAGTTCAAATTCATTTGGTTAGTTATGATTATGATGACATCCGCTTTATGTATCTTACCCGTATAGCCATTGGTGCACAGGCAACTGTACTCCTGGAGCGTCTTGAGCTGGCAGGTGCCACCATTGTAGCAGGGTGTGTCATTACAGGCATTCGGCAGCGCTATCTCGCACAGAGATTTTTCAAATCCGAGCGGACAGAGGCACGAGATGCCCGGCCGACCATTGCGAAAGGCCACCTGACAGGTGCCGCCGTTCTGGCAGTTCCCGCGACTGCTGCTCAGGCAGGGATTGCGATGTTCACAGTAGTCGCCAACGTACGATGTTCTACAACTGCAAAAGATCAAACAAGTAGAGTGAGTTAGTAATTTATAGAGTAAAGCATATATTCGCATGAGATTTGCTGCTTTGCATGATCATGCTGATCAGCAGGCTGATGCTGATGCTGACGCTGATGCCAATGATCGTTGCGATCGATAAGCGCCAACTGACGTGCAACTTAGATGCCAGATTTATGATAGCATCGGCCAACTGTCACTCTTAGGCGTTAAAATTGACAAAGTTGAGTCATTTCCTGCACACATATCGGACTTGCAACAGTAAAAACTGTACACAGTAGTTGTTGCCGTATTAAGTGCAATCTTGCAAGATTTTCAAAGGCTGGCAAAAAAAAAAAACCATATCGTCAGAGATTTTGATGATGGAGATGACAATGTTTTGTGCATGACGAAGACGTTGTCAACGACAACTTGCACATTGTTGTTTTCCCTTGAGAAAACTATTTTTTTTATGTACTGGATAATTTGTGCGCGATCTTGATTGCATATTAAATATTTGCAGCCAGTTTTGTCGGCCAGCAACAATGAGAAAATTACACGCATTGCAGGCAGTATCCCAACAACTACACCAACCAAGAGCAAGGCAATGAATAATCATTAAGACAGTTGTATAGGAGGGGCGACCGGCTAGGCGGGTGCTACCAACTTGCTAGTAGGCAACTGGCCAGCTTGGCTAACTTGGCCAATAGCGCTGCTGCCGTTGCTGCTTGTGCGCTTTGGCTTTAAGCACTTACCGTTAACTTCCAGCCAAGGAGTGTGTGAAAATGCAATGCACTATATATGTAAAGTGTTGTATATAAATGTGCTATATACACACACATATGCATCGAGTTCAACTATAAAGAACATGATCTTAGCAACGGCCGAGCAAATTCTAAGAATTTCCAAAACTGTCTTAGCTTCAGCTAATCACAAAGAGCCACATTTACTTGAAAAACTCAAAACTTTATTGAAAATTTGACCAATTCGAAAAGATTTGTGGCACCTACTAAATTGAATACATCTAATACATAAAACCATCGTTCCAAAGCTGTATTTTCAACGTTCTTAAAACGGTTACTGGCTTATCGGCTGAAAGGTTGCTGTTGTTTTGAAACTGTATTAAAAGTGATTTCTGGCACAACACTGATTTACATTTCATTCCGTTTCATGGCAACTTATACTTCTTAGTCAGTGTAATTTGCTTGAGCGTTTCATTCTGTTCCAAAACATGCGCATATTTTTTTCTTAAAGTATATTGAATTGGGAAAGTCGTTAGTATATCGAAATCTGATTTCAAGACACTTTAAACATTTTTTTTCGCAACTTTCACCAGATTATCAAAAACTTCCGGTGAATTTCATCAAGTTTGAAGGTACAAGCCAGTTAGTGGAAATTGAAAGCACGTTACTGCTTGTATACTCTCTTTTTATTTGAAAGTAAAATAAGTGATTTGGATTTCTTTAAACTTGTAAATCGATTCTTCTCCTTTCAAAGCCATTCATATAACAAATTTTCTTTTTGCCAGCTTAGAGCCAGTCTCTAGTAGCTTTTATTTGTCGCATGGATAACTTCTAATAGGGCCAGGATTTCGAAAGATTAGCTCATTCAAGAATTTAAAAAGAAAACGAAATGGAACGTTAGGGCATAGTTGCTAGCGCATCTAGTTGAGTAAAGTTGAAGTTTTGGGGAACAACAAGTTGCGGGAATCAACGTCACAAATATAATATGAGCATAGACTTTTTCGAGATGTTCTTACAATCTAGACTACTGAGTTCATTTAGATTGCACGTACTTTCTTAGCAATAAATAAATCAAGTTATTCCAGTTTTTAATGGTACTACTACTCTATATGCATCATGTTATATATGGTATAGCCATATGTGTGCTGCAGCGGCTCGAAATCAAAGCGCTCTGAAAGATTCAAATGTGCAATTGGTGTGGCCAAACTTCCAAGTCAGCAATAAAGCATGCGTGATTTTAAGTGTATGAGTGTAAGTATGTGAGTCGGTCGGTGTGTGTGCGTGTGTGAGTGTGTGTGAGTGTTGCCACAACACTCACACGGTGCTGCTGCTGCTGCTGCTGAACAGTGGCGCTGTTGTCGATTGTCGATCGTAATCGATTGCAAGTTGTTAAATTAAATAGTGGTAAAATCGAACGCGTTTGGTTGCATGCAACAGGCAACTGGCAAGAGGCATGTGTGAAAAACAGTTAGCAAGATGTTGCTGCGCCTGCTGTGTGTGTGTGAGAAATAGATTTCGCCTGGCGGATAAGCAAAGCGTCGATTGGCCAGTTAGCCAGTTAGCCATTTAGCCGCTTAGTCAGCGGACAGTTTTGGCTTGCCAATGATATGAAAAGTCTGATAAGACTTTGACCAGCCGCGACAAGATTCACTTGGAAGAGTCACTCAAATGAGGTGTCAAGTGTTTGTTGTTATTGTTATATTTGGTTGATCGCTGCAGCTGCGCAGTTCTAATTGCATTCAAAGTTAAGGTAATACAAATTATTTATGTATAGATGATATTATGTATATATATATCTAGGTATATATATATGTATATAGATAGATAAATATGTATAGAGAGGGAGCGGGAGCCAGTTCAAACTGCTGGGCCAGTTGTTGTTTGTTGGCCATGTTGGTCATGTCTATGGCTTGGCAAGCTTTGTAACTTGTTTCATGTTGTTGGAGTTATACTCCTTGTTGTTGTTGTTGGGGCTGGCGTTTTCAAATGAAACGCGCAAGCGCAAAAAAACGTGACTTGCATTGGGAAATAAACTAAAGCGAGTGCGCAAAGGCAGCCAACAAAAAGCTGTCTTTTGGGTGTGTTTGTGCGCTCTGTGTGTGTGTGTGTGTGTGTGTGTGTGTGTGTGTGTGTGTGTGTGTGTGTGTGTTGGTGTGTTTGCCCGCAAGCAAACAAATAAAAATTAGCGCAAAGGTACAGACAAAATAAAAACTCCAATACTAAAACGCGCCGAAATCGCTAACAAAACGCTAGTAACACGCTTGTGTGAGAAAAAGCAGCTAAACTTCGAGGCGCCGATATACACATACTTAGCTATTTAGTATGAGCACTGACACTTTTAGAGTTCGATAAAAAATAAAGCTGAAAGAAATTCGATATGCCTAAACCCTTCGATTAGATATTTTTATACCTTTTTGTACAATTTGTCATACACATATTGCCAAAGGTATGATAGATTGGGGCGAAAAAAGAAGCCTATTGCCTAAATGGTAAGAAAATGGGCCTATGGCTACAGGGTAGTTCTATGGTAGGACTGTATTTTGTGTGCTTGATTTGCTGTTTTACCAAATGATTGACAAACTTATAATACTTTGCCATACTTGCCGAGTATAAACATAACAAAGAAAGACAATCGAAGTATCAGCATATTGAAACTGCGGTTTCATTTCAAATTGTAAAGTTGGCGTGTATTTTTTTTTTTTTTGCTTTTTTGTGCCTTGGTGCATTTTTTTTTTTTTTTTTTTTTTGGCCAGTAATACCATCATAATTTTTACATTCTCACGTTGAACTCGAAGCGTAACCACAGAAGCAGCAGCTACCAAAGAGGAGCGCAGCGTCAGCAGATCTTGCAGTTGCTGGAGCCGCATTTGCAGCGGCAGCATATCAAATGCTAACCCGGCGGCTGTTGGGCCAATGCATTGACTTGTCCGAGATGATTTAATATCAACTGCGGCTGCCACAGCATTTCAGTACACACACACACAAACAGTTATACCTGACAGATAGAGTGAGTGTGAGTGAGTGAGTGAGTGTGAGTGAGTGACTGACTGACTGTGGCTTCAGTTGGCATCCAATGATTTACGCATGCGCGCAGCTGTCTGACAAGCTCTTTGCCTAGTCACAAATGCAGCAGCATCAGCAGCTGAGTTGCTACTGCGCAGCCGCAGACGTTGTCTGTGCGCGTCGCCCAAGAGTCTAACTGGATCTAATTTCGTTTGGTTTGCCTTCCGACTTCAATTCACACGATGTATCTGCTAACTCTGGCGCTGCAACGCATCATCTTTCAGCCCCAGTATCTTTCAATTTTGCTTCTGCTAAGCCTTGCTACACCCTTATAGACACTATAGTACAGTAACTGACGAAGTAGACCCAGCCGAACCATTGGCTACATACTAGACGCTTAAGGAGAGCAATTAAGAGAATTCTACGGTAATTACAAACATGTTATGTACATATCGCTTATATGCAACAACAAAAAAGCATATAAGCGATTACATATGCAAAATATCGCTTATATGCAAAATCGATTCAAAATGTGGCTGCAAAGCTAGCATATAACGCATAACAGTTGTACCCAAAATTAATCGATAAAACAAACAGCTGATCGATTGCATAAACGCATTTTTATAAAAACGACTATTTTTAATGAAAATTGCAAACCAAATGCACTGAAACTAAGTTTTTTGTGCTTAAAGGCATATAAGAGATAAAGACTATAATATTTATGCATCTATTAGCTATAAGGCTTAAAAAAGAAGTCCGTACTTGTAAGCATTAGTCATCTATTTGTTTTGTCCTCTATGAAATATCCTACGAAATGTAGTCAGATGGACCAACAACCTTCGCAGCTTCGATTGATTGTATCTTGGGAATGGCTCCCCCAATACTACTCTGTTTTCGCAGCTGAAGCAATAGCCATCCTAAAAGCTATTAAGCATGCTCTTGAACATAAGAGAAAGAACATAATATAAAGCGACAGTCTATTCACCCGGCAAGGTTCATCGAACCAAAATAAAGCTACACTGGGTTCTAGGACACATGGGTATAGATGGGAATGAACTTTCCGACAACGCCACCCTGTTTAAAGTTTATTCCCGGGTGCCGTGAAATGACCGAATAGCACTTCTATGATCACTGGTATAAAGCCTCTAACCCAATGAAGGAAATAATGCGCTTGAGCCGCTATGGGATAGAAAGGCCTGTAGTCTACTTACTAATTTCATTAACTAATTTAACCCATAATCGCATCCTCAAAGGGGAAGTCAAGCATCAAAACTATCCCGAATGCTGGGAAAATCTCTCAATACAACATATAATAGATGTGTGCACACACACACATCCAAAACACCAGAATCAGCATGTTTGGCAGGTCCAAACCGTCCATCCAGTCATATTAAACAACAACAACAACAAAACCAAACAAAAAATACAAATCCAAAAAAATGGTAAGATCTATGGCAAAAAATAGAGTCGATGGCATTGTTGTAGCTAGTACTCATAGTTATTAATTAGTTATTATATTGTAAGTACATATGTACGATATTTTATATATCTATAAATGGGCTAGGGCAAATATTTAGACCCTTTTTTCACCAAATATATGAAAACAAATATGGGTGAAAGTTTTATATATTTTTTTTTAGCTCCTAGCTCAGAGAGAGAGAAATCGGAAATGCTTTTGAATTAAAAAAATAATGGATTTTAATTTGCAGTCGGGATGCGACAGCGGGGTTACCACTAGTAATAATACTGATACTTTGCTTAAAAAGTGTTTGTCTAGATATAATATTAGTGCTTTTCATGGCTGTTTTAAGGTAAGCTAATAAATGAAGACTTTTTCAGGATGTCTTCGGGAAAATTCGATAAAGATTGATTTTGAACCATAACAGTTACAGCCCAGATATCCGCCTAGTTTTGGCATTTGAACTGTACAATGAAATTGAGCTTTAACTTTTTTACTGCTCAAAGCCATTTTTCGCATTATTCTTGCAAAATTTCCAATAATTTAATTTTACAAGATATTGAAAGTTATACAATAAATTCTAAGCTGATTTAAAGAATTGTTTAATGTAGTCGAAAAACTAGTAAAATGCTTTTGTAAATCTGTTTCCTGAATTTTAGGTTTAAAAATTATTTAGCAAATAGTCAAGATTTTAGATGTGTGACATATTTCAATGCCTGTTAGACTGAGATTTTGGATGACAAAAAATCTAAAAAATACAGGCTAAGGAAAAAGCCAATAGTTGCACAATTCTAAGTGCGGCCCGTAGAACAGGTTAACTTAGAACTTCTTATGATTGTCTCTCTTGTATAAAAAAATAGATTTTTCTGCTGCTTTACGCTCTTTGATAGTATTTTCTCTCTTTGAGTTCAAATATGGCATGGTGTTTCTCTTATTGTGCAAGAAGTGAGTTGCTCAAAATTTCAGCTAACTCGATTAAATTACCATTTACACGTAAAAGATATTAATTTTGTTCTCATCAAGTAAACGATGAATACTTTATTCAAATGCAATTAGGCTTTACGTTGTATAGTACATTACATTCAAATGCCTCTAACATAAGAGTGTACTAACTTCGGTTAGCTTTTCTTGTCATTTTTAAAACAATTTTTTGTACTTACTAGTATATGTGGTATAAGGTATTTGAGATCAAGATTGACGACGACAAGCGAATGCAATGCCGGGCAGCAACCGAAATACTCCTAAATTCTTATCAGCGCGCAAATATCGTAGCCAGAAGAAGTCGCAATTAAAAGCAAAGCCGTTGACAAAAGCGCCCAATTAAAGCATAATTTTCCGTTTGTTTCTGCCTGTTGGATAGCAAAACTGCAATGGAAGGCGTCCCGACAGTCAGACAGCCAGACAGCCCGCCACAAAACCATTCAACTAAACGCTGCAACAAGAGAAGCAACTGTGGCAGCATTCAGAGCTGTAAGATATTGATCTTAGTGCTGGGTTAAAGAGGAGAGGACCCAAACAAATATGCGATTCAGTTTCAGTCAGAGAAAGATACCAAACTGACAAGCAAAAGCTGTGCCTTGTTTTAGAGTTTTTAGAGTTTTAGTTGCGTTCGCCTGGTGTTTACTGTACCAGTTGATTGATGACAAGTGCGTGCTTTGTATTAACGGACTAACGGCAGTTCATCGCTAATCTCTGAACTCTTGACTTGTGGATCAAGACAAGCGACATTATTTGCATGTTAGCAAACAATGTTGAGGCATTGATTAGGAAAGCGATAACATGGGGATTGTTCGGGAAACAGCGGAAAGAGTTGAAATCAAACAACGACCGATCAGATTACAAGGCAGTAAAAATTGCAGCTGGAAACTTTAATTAGTATGAAATACATTGTGTCAAATGTCTTAATCAAATAGTTAAAGCGCAACGATTATAAGCTGATTCCACGAAAAAGATGATCACTAGCTAAATATAAGTTAAGATAAGATAGCACATTAATAGGCACATGTTATAAACACTGTAATATGTTCCAATTATTGGACTGATATTTTTAGATGTTTTTAATATAAGCAAAAAAGATGTTTGAATGAATCGGGCAAAATAAACATTATGATCACGATCATTGCTCATTGAACTGAAGATTGTTTAAATAATTTGTGGCAAGTTGTTTAAACGATATTTAGCACTTTTTGTGATCAAATGTTTCTTATTGTGTGCTTAAATTTGTTGATTATCTGTCAGTTTATATAATATAACTCCCAAAATTGAGCAATCAAGAGCTGCAATCAAAGTCTTAATTGTTTTTGAGCTGATTTTATTTCTAATATACAAATGTGAGAGTCAGATTTGTGTTGGATGAGTAGTCTCATTGAGGAGAGTTGGACCAATCTTAGCACTCTGGCAGCTAAAGAAGTGAGGTGAGTGAGAAAGTTAAGACAGAAGCGGGAATACACAGAAAACGGAAGGTATGAAAAAGGGCCTGAAGTGTAAAGTGTAAAACTTGTATCGAAATACGCATTCGTGTCCGAGATCCGTCAGCTGTTTTCTTTCAGAGAAACCCAAACTATGACTAGCGTTTGCAGTTATTTGCTCTTTTGAAGTATAAGATACAGGTCTTTAGACTGAGTTAAGCCATAAAGTGTTTATATATAGTATATCCAACTTTGACGCTATTGGCTGGAAAGCCAAAGTTTTGTTAGCCAGTTCATTTGCTATTTCATTTCCATGATTAGCTTCAGCCTGTGTTTAGTTTTGTTGACAAACTAATCAAGTGACAAATAAAGTTAATGATCAAGTAGATAAAATCCATGTTTCAATTATATAATGAAAGTTTTGTATCTTATTAAATATGTACATAATCTGTGGCGATCATCAAATAAGACTGATAAAACAAAGTTAGTCGATAAATAGATACAATCGATCGTTCAACAGTTCTAAATCAATTCAAATCAGTGAGTGAAACTTTTCAACAATGTTGCACCACAAAAAATAGTGCATCAAAGGGAGAGTGACATTGTCTTAGTCAACACTGGCGTTGTTTTTCACCATTTTTCTTTCTTCTTTTTTCATTTATCTAGCACGTTTTTCGCAAGCATATCCAGTTGAGCAGTTTGTGCATGTTTTTCGCGTGAAAATGCATTGGTTCTATATAAAACTGGGAAAGGCCCTAGGGCAGGGCAGGTGCAACATGCATGCATGTTCAGTTGCTGTTATGTTCTAAAACTTTTGTTCCATACTATGTCAATATGCCATTTTCCAAATTTGATTGTGTGAGTGTGTCTGTGTGAGCGTAGCTGAAGCAGCATTTCACCCTAGGCATTTCTATGTACATATTTGTTTAGCTGCCAAACAATGCGTTGAGGCAGGGGAACGAGCGAAGCAGCCGATAAATGCGTGACCCAACGGCATGGTAACAAATCTTGCACCAAAAACATCATATACATGTATGTAGTGTGTAAGTATGTAGTATGTATGTGTGTATGTAGTATGTAAGTATGTAGTATGTATATAGTGTATGCCAGACTCGTATCTTTACGCTTTTACTCTATGCATTTTCAGCTTCTATTTTGAGCTCTACTCGCTCCGTCAGAGTTTTCTCCAATTTCAGCTATGCGTCGCATGTTATTGTTGTTTGATTTGCTTTTATGAGCCAGACAACAGAACAGGTAAAAACAAAATGTACACACACACACACACACATATAGGTACAAGCATGGCTGCAGGTAGAGTATGAGTGCATTCGCATGCATTTACATATTGTAACTAAATGTGAGCGAGTAGCGATTTTGTGTAGTGTTATTGCAATCACTTGCCACAGTTTTGAGTTCTATGCAAAAAGGTAACCCATAAAAGAGTATACACCAATTAAACATAAAAGTTAAAATGCAAACCAAAGCAAATGGAAACTCATTAAAAATGCCAAGCTGAAAATGAAACTGTTGCATAGGCCTGGGAACTGGAATGCACATTGATCATACCATAGAGTGACGACGGAGTTACAAGTAAATGATCGTCATTATGATGTTGGCAGTGATTATGATGATAATGATGATGCGGCGACTGCTTTGGTGGCCAGCCACGTTAATGATGATGCAGCCATATATGAGTTATGACATCGGCCTAGTTCAGTGGGCCGCAGTTGCTACACACACCCAAAGAGTCAAGATTTATGTAATGCATCTCTGCTGCACCATTGTTGCTGCCAGCAAGTCGTTATACTTAGCAAATAATGCTCTATGAAAATATTGTTGCCAATACGCAGTTAATTAACATTTTGTGAGTTTTTTCCTTCTTTTTATTTTGTCGTGAGAATGCAGCGCGAAACTTAATTGAGTTTCAATAAAACGTTTTAGTTTTGAAAAATAAAACAAGAAAACGCACAGTTCGCATAATGATCGCTCGATCGGTTTGGTACATCTTGTTCACTCTCTACTCACTCGTCGTCAGACGAGCAAAAACTGGCCAAAGGAATTTTGTACGCCAACGCCTCGAAAGCAAAAAGGGCGCAAAATATAAAAAAAAAAAAAATAAAAAAAAGTCAGCAAGCGTTGAGGCCCCAGAGCCCAAAGGGCTCTGCACACAATTTATGGGTTTTGATCAGTCCAGGCAATGGAGCAGCAAGCAGACTTGACTGAAAGAGTACAAAAATACAAGAATGTAAAATGCAAACGGAATGCATACAGTGCCCGCAATAAATATTCGCCACGCTTAAAAGGCCAACGAAAGATGCAGACCGAGACCCTGTAACTGATCAGCGGTGAGCGCAAGAGAGTGAGCGGTTTGTCTGCGAAATGCCAATAATAAGAGCAACAAAAAAGTAATCAAAGCAGGTTGGAAACTTGGAAACATGGAAATGGACAATGGCAAACGAGTTCAGGCGAACGAGCTTGGAGAGCAGCCCTTTTACTCTGTGTGTGCTTCTTTTTTGCTTCTCTCGATCGGAAATCAAGCGCTCAGGATTTATAGAAGTTGCTCCATACGAAACTTTTAAATACAAAATGGCGTTTTGCTTTCTTCAACAAATGCATATCTATTAGCTCTAACTGTAAACGACACACACTGCGAGAGAAAATGTGCTGTTGTCATCATCAAAATATAAGAAACAAGTTCGCTTTTTAGTGCGACGGAAGCGCAGTTAGTCAGCCCTGTTGATGCCCCTGCTGCTGCTGCTGGCATGATGATGATGATGATGATGATCATCATGACGTTGTTGATGATGACCACGTCAATGAAAGGCCTAAAAGAGATAAGCCAGCACTCGACAGAAAGGTGCAAGCTACTGCGAGAGTGGAAATCTCTATGTTGACTTATTTTTGTAGTTTCTTTCACATTTTCATTGTCATTTCCTTTAGGCAGTTACGGTTCTCTATGCGTTGTTGCTGTTAATGATGAGTTAATTAAAGTAATTGCACTGAGCTTGAAATTTTTCACTTTTTTATTATTTGTTGCCAAGAACCAAGAGAAATAAAAACACAAGACGTAGCACCACACCACAAAAAAAAAAACAACAAAAGACGAGAAGCAGCTAAAATGGCGAGCGTGTGAGCAGCAGTTGTAGAGACACGCACACATACAACTCAAGTCTCAACATTGACAGCAGTCAGAGGCAAAGGCAAACAAAAGACTTAAGCAACGAACTTGAATTAAACAAAACTTTTGTTTCTTGACAGAAACATCTAAGTTAATAATTGAATGAGTGGGTTATAAACAGTTAGTTAAGTTCAGTTATTCAAGATTATTGAACTATTCGTATTTTAACCCTAGTTTGCTCATCGCATGGCTACATCAGACTATGTTTATTTTCCAACTGACAGAATTCTTGACATCCATAATCTTGGTTTTCAGAATCGTCAGTTACCACAAATGTCTACTGTGTGCAATACCAGCATTCAAAATTTTAAACGATTTGGATAAGTAATATTGTTTTAAATTATTTGTTATTTAATGTTTTAAATATTCGAATCCAATTGAGATCCAGCTTTCTCAATCGATCTTAGTAGGGAAATGCGTAATGAAGACCACACTTTCCCGACGAAACGTACACTCTACAAGACGCTACTTCTTCCCACTTTTTATGGAGTATTAAAGCAGAAAGTACTTCGTAAATTCTTTGGCACTTTTGAATATCGAACACTACGAGGTCTACGACGACATTCATTTTGTCCGTAAGACCGAAGTGACACCTATGAGAAAGGCAGCTGTAGAAAGGCAGCTGTAGAAAGGCGACGAAGTTGTTGGCCGTGTCTCCACACTAACTACATTTAGTATCATGGACTGAAGAAGGCGTGCGCGAAGCAGAGGCGTCTGGGGTCGTACATCAGACCTCAGCTATAGTCATTTAAGAAAATACATTCGAATTCGGCAACCGCATTACTTTTTTTCTAACACGGTTTTTCAAGGTATCGTGAGTGAAAATTTTAAACATTGTTTTGATCTAAAGCGAACCTAAGATCTAAAGTATTATTCCTACGTCACATATGAGTTCGATAGTTGGATTCTATGAATATAAGGAAACAAATTTCATTAAAATTTTCAACATTTATATGCACGATTGTTAATACCAAAAGTAAGATCTGTGTCGAATTCTGTCAAATTTCATGCTTTCAGGTCTTTTGGTCTGCGAAATAGAGATACAGATAGACTTGATAATATGTTACACAGTTTTTTAACCTAATATATTCTTTACCCTCTGAGTTCTGAGCACACTTTTTATAATTTTTCTAGTTTTAGCATTTATTTTCTGCCTGAAGCATCTACTTGTTTCAACTAACGAAAGCTAAAATAAGAATAACCTTTTTTTAAGTGCATTTCAGAATATCCTTAATTTGAGTTTGAATCAAAATTTTGTTTAGTTGTTGTGAATTTTTTAATTTTTAACATTTTCTAATATAATTTATAGCATTTTATTGGTTTTAAAAATTGAAATTTTTCTTTGTTCCATGTTTCGATGATTCATTGTATGAATCTTGCGCCCAACTTCAAAAGAAATTCGCATATGTGTTCGCCAAAGTGATTTGTTTTTTTTTGATGTCATAGTTGTTGTTGTTTTTGAAATCTCAAGTCAAACTGCTCATTAACATGTCATAAACCGCAAGTAAAAATGTTTTGTCGGCATTTTTGTATCTGAAATGCCAGAAACGAAATTTATGGCAGTCGCTTTTACTCGTTTTTATTTTATAGGTTTTATTTTCTTTTCTTTTTTTTTTTCATATTTATGCATCTATCTGTATATGTTTATTGTAGATACAACTAACGCCCGCCATATAAATCAAACTTATTGTTCTTTAACTCAAGTGCATAATTTTATAGCGCTCTTAAAGTAATAGAAAACTTGGGTTAACTGTGGGCGACGCATTGACCAAAATATCAAGAGTTAAATGGAGCCAAACATGACATTTGACATCGCGGATCAGTTGGATTACTTGGATCAGGCAATCAAAGCCGATCAATGACGCTGACATAAACGCTCGATTGTTGCTGCTCGTGCATAAGCTTTGCATCAACTGTAGCAATCATGTCAATTAAACAAACAGCGACAACTGCTATGTGGAGCAGAGAAAAAGCGAGACAGAAATAGAGATAGAGTAAGCGGTTGTCGGGGGGGAAACTTTGCTGGTAAGGCAGATAAATCACAACGTAAACGCCAAATAAACACAGTTTGAAAATTGCCAATGGGGCCTGCTGCTGCTGCTGCTGCTTGCTCGCTTCGTGAAGTTTCAAATTTGCAAAATAATCATGAAAGCTAACAATGTGGAGCTGAGAGCTGGCTGACGTAGCCGGACGGAGTCTCAAGTTGGCTGATGCAAAGTTGGCCACAGCGAATGAATGCCAAGTAAATGCGATTTGAACCAATTCCAAATCAAGACAATGTGACCGCCGCCGCCGTTGAGGCTATCGCAACAACGAAATGGATCAGCGTCGATCAGTAATGATCGCACATACACACACATACACCATATAGCCGCCATAAAGCCAAGCGCAGACATTTGCTGGCAAAGCTAATAGTCCATAGTCAGCCAGCAGTCAAAGGCATACAAAGTTCAAGCGATGTTATCTCGCACATTGTGCCCAGCCAGCTACATAAAAATCGTACCATGATGACGGAGAGCCATCGAGAGAAAGAGGAAAGGAGCGCGTTCGCAGCATTTTCCGTTAAGTAAATGTGCCAAGTAAAGAGTCTACTAGCATGTTCATACATATGTAAAACTGCAGCCATGGCTTGCCTCTGATCGTGGCATGTCTGCCCGCTGATGATCAGCCAAAAGCACATTGAGCAAATGGCCTCTTGATCATCTACAACCACAAAAAGAGACATAGTGAGGTAGGGGGGGAGCGAGAGTGATGCGAGAGCGAGCAAGTAAGCTGTTTTAAAAACGAAAAGTTGTCGCATTTTTAGACTTAAAGCGCAGCTATATGATCGAGGCTTTTATGTAATTGCCAGCTAAACGATCCCGCAGACCAGATTGCATGGAGCAACGACCAACACAGTGAAACGAAGTGCGGGCGACGAGAGCGTAAGCAAGAGCACGAGCTTAGCAACTGCTGGTTGACAAACTGGCCCCATGTCTCTGGGGTACGCCAAATGGATCATGCATGTATATGATCTTGGCACGTCCCATTGACCTAAGCGCTCTGCCTGCTGCCATTTTGATGGCAGCTTTCGACAAATAGCTGAAGCAGCCATTTGGCCAGACACATAAAATTTTGACAGTCACTCACAGAGTCGTCAAGTCGTCAGCTGTCTCTGTCTCTATAACTCAGTTAAAGTTATGCGCCGTGTACGTGGCGCATTTTGGGCAGCCTTTGATTTATCACAAGAGACAGCGAGCGACAGAAATAGTCAAACTGCAGTAAGTGATCGTATCGAGCAGGCCCAAAAAAAAAAAAAGAAAAAAAAAAAAGAAGAGATAATAAACCTAAAAACTGAAAATCATGCGAACAAGCGCAACGCACGAACCAAAGACGTTCGTCATTCCCAACATCATCATGATCATGATCAGTACGATTTTCATAACTAACATAGCCAACGCGATCAGCGTCTGCTTCATCGTTATCGCCAACGTCATTGTCATTTTCATGATCGTGTTTCGTTTGGAGCAAAATGATTTGCAAGGAATGTCGGCCGATATGGCTTGACATGTTCGTTTGGATGTTCGGATCACTTGGGATTGTGCGGGCGCGTTGTCTTCAAATTGCTTTTGTGCTGGACTTGAAAAGGAAACTTGTCCAAGCTTTCTTTGTTGTAGTATTTGTCTAGACAGTTTTCAAGCTAAGCATTAAATAAAAACTCTGATCCCTTTGGGCCAATGACGACGATCTTGAGTTCATCATAGCCTTTATTTTGATCATGCCGTTGTGTGCATTTATATAGGTACACATGCGTATGTATTAAGCGTCCTTGAGCGTTCATTGTTCATTTCTCATTTTAGTAAACATGAATACATATAGCTATACATACATATTAACCATTTACTTTTTTCTTTTTTTCATTTTCAACTTGAAATGGTAGCCGCTGATTGACATATGCAAATGATGGCTTGTCATCAGGGCCTCAAATATGTGTTCGACCGACTTATGCTAATTTGAATTTAGATTTGCGTATTGGACTCTTTGATTGAGCAAAAAAGCTAAGCAAATAATTGCACAACCAAGTTTGCCTTTTAACTACATACATTAATTGCAAGGGCTTCCAGTTCGCAGTTCCTAGTTCCAACACTAAATCTTCTGGTTGTAAAACAAAAATAACAGCTCAAAAGCAAATGCGCATAAATTTGAATAAATTGGCTAAAGGCGATAAGAATGGCCTTAAACTAAGACCAAGTTAATAAAAGTCAACCGCTTTATAATTAATGCTTCCTTCCGCTCTCAATTCTGAGCCGTAAGCTTAACGAACTCAAATCGGACTTAGACTATGTAGTATTCAGGTTGGGAACTACTTACGCGCAATAGGATTTGTCATTCGCTGGTGTGATGCAGGTGCCACCATTTTTACAGCCATGTGTGGTGCAAGAAACGGCTAGATTTGTTTCTGTAAGTAGAATTTAAGAAAGTAATTTAGTCAATTGTTGAAATATTGTCATATGATGTTAAAACAAAGAAGAGTATTAAGTTAGGAAGCTTAAAGCAAGTTTGTGACAGAACCAGGATCAAAGTTAACTGTTATTTTTGAGATGAACATTCACATAGCAGTGACTAGATTGCTGGTCAATCAACTTGACCGATGCACCCCTCGCTGACGCTTCTTCCTCAATCTCTATTCCGCACACTTGTCGCCCATTAATGTCTACTTAACATGCCATTGCGATTTGAAGCCCCATGTTCTGTGTTTGTCTGCTGCCTTTTAAGGGCGCGCGGCATGTCAAAGCCAATCACAGGAACAACAACTGCAACGGCTAGTGTAAAGCAGCAACAACAACTTGGCAAGTTCACTGCACTTCAAGAACTGAGCAGCACTGCAGAAATACAGAAATCCAGAAATGGGCAAGTGTGTGTGCAAGTCTCTGGGCAAGAAAGTTCGGAAGCCAAAGAGCTTTACGGTTCAAACTAGTATAATAGAAAATAATAAAGAAACGTTACAGGTATTAAATGTTGAATAGAACTACGAGAGCGGCTTTCATACACTACTCTATAATACCAAGCGAACTCTGCTCTGTTCAAGCCTCTTGGCTAACTTATAATACTATTCAACAAGAAGAGTATTTATGTATCCACTCGTTATGCTGACTTAATTTTACTGTACTTAAAAACGCGACAAACGCTTAAATGAAACACAAATTAAACAAACGCGCCGCGAAATGCAAAGCTGAGCGCCCCAATGTTTGCTAATTGGGCGTGTGGCGATTTCCTGTGCCGGCCGGTTGCCCACTTTAATACAACAAAAAACCAAGAAGAAGAAGAAGAAAAAACAGAAACAACAATGACGACAATAACAACAAACACAACAAACACAACAACAACAACAACAACGACAATAAGTTTTGATTGCCAGCGCAATAAATAAATGGCTTTGTCTGCTCTGTCGCTGTCGCTGACGTCGCGTCGATCAAATATGAAGCACGCTTCGCGCAGGCAGCGCAGCAGCAGAGGAGCAGCGGCGGTGGAGGAACCCTTTCCGAATACTTGACAAACAGTTAGGGGCCTTTGTATAGCCTGGACTAGCTGGCTGCACAGCTGACTTGCATACAAAATCATTAAAATGCAGCAACAATCGCAAAAGTAAACAAAAAATTGTCGTCTCAAATTTAAAGTAACATAAATTAAGCATTTTGATGATCGATTGTGGTGCCTCATCGACTGAACCAAGGGGTGCAACAAAGAGTACAGTAACGTCAATGTCCGTGCCTGGATGGCAGACGACCCATAATGACATAAATCTTCAAAATGTTTACACAATCAAATATGGATACAAAGAAGCAAAGCAGCCAATTTGTATCTACAAAGTTATTCTCTTTGTATACGAAGTACCTGCAGTACAGTAGTCATTCAATTAGAGTTGGCAATCCTTCGATGCCTCAAATATATCTTTCAACCGATTTTTAGCACTAGTGATCTTTGAGCGTGTTGGATTTATAGATTTATCGTGCAAAACTTTCAACCAACTGGTTTTTCAAGAGAGCTCCAATGGAATTTAACGCCAAATTTCCTATAGATTTCGATATTTGCAACTAAGCAAAGAAGTTTATTCTCTCTATCATATGAACTCTTTTACCAATTTTAAATCGTGAATTTCTTGTGTCTCGGGAAATTAGGGGTTGTACCCCAAAAGAAAAGTCTACAAATCGGACTCCAAATATGCAGAACTGAACTTTCACATATCATTACATGAATTGATTACACTATAAATTCTGCAAAATTTCTTGATACACACTTCAGAAGCTTTACATGATGATTTTGATGAAATCGTTTTAGGCATAGATTAATGTGTAAACTTGGCATTCAATTGTTCAAAAACTAGGTATACACTATTGATGTGCCAGAAATTCAGTGTGGTACCGATTTCTTCGCAATAACGCAACATTTTCACCTGAAACCTATAACATTCGAAAGATAAAATGCTTGCGGTTTGCAGAATATAAGTTTCACCTGGATATTTTGCCTTTTAGTCAGCTACAAATTGATTTGAAGTAGAAAAAAGTACTTAAGTATACGTTAGAAAAAAAAACAACAACAAAATACATTGAACACGCTAACGTTGTTGGTTCGTGATTTATTTTCTTCTCTTTAGCTGCTATGAGAACGTGTATGCAACCGTAACATTTCAGTAGGAGTATAACACAGCTGTTTACACATTGTTTGGTTTCAGTCACTCCGATTGGCAGGCGCACAGCAACTAAATTGAAAATTTCCTTACATTATAATATTAAGACGTTAAATTTCGACGACAAGGCGAGCAGTGGTACCATTCAATCGACTTTTAAGCCAACAGCAATAAGTATATATACTGGAAATACTTTTGAGAGCTTTATGAAAGGCATCTTTAATGGAGGCTTTAGAACGACGGAATAGATTGGAGTACTATATACTATGCTAAATGTTTTCTTTTGCATAGTTCACTTTGTCGAGTGAGTACTGTATGCATGCTTGTGAAATATGTTAAAACTTTGTTTAGCCTAGAGTTGAGTCATGCGCGGGCATACCAGGCGTATGCATAATAAAATAAGATTTAGCTGGACAGGCTGGATATGCAACACATTGTCGCACATATGTACTCCGATGATTGTCTTAATTTTGCAACAATTTATGTGTCGCTCTCTCTATCTGTGTGTGAGTGTGAGTGTGTGTGTGTGTGAGTGTGTGTAATTGAGGTCAATTAGTGAGTGCAGCGCAAAAAAAAAAGATATAAAAAAAAAGAATAAAAAAGAAAATCATTTGAAGCTTTTTGGGGTGTGTCGTCGCTGGCGTTGTCGCTGTTTTGTTGTCATGATTACGATTATTGTCGCTGTTTTTTTAGTGCTAATCTCTGGGCACGACGCGCCATTTCTAGGAAGACACCAATGCGTTCTTTCGCAGCGCACGCGTTTCCAAGGAGTCCCAAAACATATCGTAAACCAACATGAAACGTGCCTCAACTGAGCGGCAACGCATTCAAAGCGCAAACAAACTGAATGATTCAAAGGGGCAGAGTGACAGCAAGAAGTGTGAGTGTAAGTGGCTTACAATGGATACAAGCGAGGATTGAGTGCTCGTAAAAAAAAACGCAAACTGGTCCTGAGTCATGCGTGTGTTTGTGTGTGTGCGTTTGACCGCAAAGCGTAGTCCGGTATACAAAAGGCACGCGATTTAAGCGCGTTTTGGCAGCGATTTTTATGTTACTAAAGCCAGTTAAGAGCTTATAGAGCTTTTGTATCAATGCTTGAAATGCTTTGCCAAGACTAGCAAATTTGGGTGCAGATTTTCAATGTTTTTAGTGCATTTCTAACAAACGTGCAAAACTAAATCAAATTGTCTAAATTTTATTGTAGTTTTACATACTCAATTGAATGCGCGTCACAGTGCCCCAATTAGCCAGCCAGCCAGCCAAAACCATGCCCCAAACAGACCACGCCTTGTTTACTTTACAGGTACTTGGCTTTAATTAATTTGTGCAGCACACAGCCAACGGCACGACAGTAGCCACACACTTAGAAGCTCATCCATGCCAGACCCCATGCCATAGTCCTATAGAGTCCAACGCTTGGAGCTCGCGCTTCATCGATAGAGCGTGAACGTTTTAATTTCATTTTGTTTCTTTATTGCGTGTGATTTACCCCACAATGAAAACTCCGCCAAAATAGTCGTAACTTGTTGGAGTTCTTGTTAAAATTATGCGCCGTTTAGTCAGTCGCTTAACAGTGCAGGCAACTGTAACGCCCCCCCGACGCCCAACGAGCACTTAGCCATATATGCTATTAAAAATGACAACATTTTGAGCAAATTAGCTGCTAATTAGATACATGGTGGCAACTCGGAGGCATCATGCACATTGCAAACGCAATGCATCTTTTTTTAGGGTCGATTCCCCCCAAAACGTCGAAACAACAAATTATCATTTTAAGCTGACAAAAAACGTTATCGACAATGTTGCCAATTCTGAGCTATTCAATACTATTATAATATACCGTTGTGAAAAAATGTTTCTAAAATGAGAAAAGTAAGACTGTACTCATTTTTTGCACATTTTTCTTCGTTTCATTTAATACAAATTGGCAGCTTACGCCCTTATTTTATCATGTACAAACATAGCTTTCGTCTCTTATAAGTTATAGCTGTTCAAACTTCGACATTCAAGCCCATTTAATGTAGGATTTTAATCGCAGAAAGATGCCAGTACGACAGAAATAACCATTTTCAAAAGTTATATTTATAACAAAAATTCTGGGAAATTGTCTTATTTCGAGATGTTATTTTGTCAAAAGTCCACAGATATCTTAGAGTTATTGCTGCGATAGCTTAAGGTATTCACACAAAACTCAAAGTTACTCGTCATAATGGAAAGGTAATAGTATGCAGAAGGGATGTTGGGTGGGGGGAAAAAAAAAAGTTCCTTACTCAAAGGAGGAGAAATGAGCCCTAGTACTTAAAATCGTCAAATTATAGTACAGGAAATGTGTACTTTTGAGATGCATTAAGTGTCTGCGAACTAGTGTAAAAAGAAAAGTGAGTCAAGCTCCAAAACGATTAAGTTCTTTTGGTATAGTACACTGTGAACTTACTCTAATTTCGTAAACTGTGTTTCTTGTTTATATATAACTATCATAATACAAACTTTTTTCAATTTCATCATAAATCGAAATTGTGTCAAACTTTGCTGAAAGAGATAAACAAAGCGTTTCATATATGTTGAACCATATTTTGTAGAATTGAAGAATGAAACTGTAGCTATGAATAGTAGGTGAATAGTTTGAACGATGATTCCACAGCACAAGACATGTCATTTGACATTTGAAATTGGCAAAAAAAAAAAAAAAAAAAAAAACAATATTTATAATTAATGAGAAAATTTTGAATAGCGCAAATTGGCATTAAAAACAACCTGTCCCAATTTTCCCCAAGGCCTTTACTAGCGCATATTAAGTAAATTCTCAAGATACTCTTTATACCCTGTACACAAAGTGTAAAAGGGTATTATAGGTTTGTGCAAGGTATGTAACAGGCAGAAGGAGGCGTGGCAGACCATAAGTTCCATGGCCAAAAATGGTCAGCAGCTATAGTCGAGTCGATATAGACATGACCGTCCAGATATCAAAGACTATAAGAGGTAGAGACACACAAATTTACCAAAAGATGCGCATATACACTGAAAAGATGAAGTTTGTCGAAACACGTAGATATCTTTCCGCCTTCCCCTGTGACATATTTTTGCGGTTTACAGCCGCTCCATTCAATCTATCATCTCAAAACTCGACAGTGGTGTGCGTCGTATTTATGTGCATCTATGTTTCAAATATAGTCGAAATCGAATAAATAAATCAAAAGTTATAGTCAAAAATATGCTTATTTCACCACCCCTCGCCTTTAAACTGTGCCACAATTACACTGCTTGTAGATATGGATACGTGTGAGCTAGAGTTACAACATTTGGTGTGGGGACTCGTGTGACCCCTTTTTTTCAATAGCACCCCCCCCCCCCCTTCCCCCGCAAACGATTTACCTTGATTACTGCCACACCCACCCATATATTGATTTGAAACACAGACATTTATAAATGTATTTTTGATCTATGTTACAAAATTCAACGACATTGACCCAAGAATACTGGAGTTATGGACATAAAAGTAATTTTTGCCCCCACTTACCAATAGAAAAACTTGTCAATTGGGACTTCCCGATAGGAAAATGTTTAAAGGCATATCGAACTTAAGAAAGGAGTCCGTAACTGGATTTAGTGCTTATGGGGGGGAAAGAAAGGGTACAGGGTATTCCACTGTCGGACACCGTCTGACAACTACTTATAACCGTTTGAAGACATGGGCAACAAGGCGTCGCTTATCGAATTTGAATTTCGCGTTGCTGCCCAAAATTCAAATACGCTATCAGCATAATAAGCAACAACAATTACAGCAACAAACTAAAACAAAAGCAAAAAGCAAACACGACAACAACAACAACAACGACGACGTCGACGACAAGTACAACACAAAGTAAGAAACAACAACAACAAAACAACAACAAAACAACAAGCAACACACCAACCACGGCCAAAAATTTCTCACGCTTTTCTCCGGCCAGGCGGTCGCGGACAGCAATATCAAAAACTAAAACAACAGCAACAATAACATTACAAAAACAACAAACAACAAACAACAACAAACAACAAACAGCGACAGCCGCATAGCAAAGATATAAGCAATAAAAAACCATAAAAAAACATACATTTATTTATAAACAAAAACAAAGTAAACTTAAGCGACAAAGACACACACACGCACACACACTATCATAGATATATGACACGTGTGTGTGTGTGTGTGTGTGTGTGTGTGTTGCATGCATATATTCTACCTTTTTATCTAAACAAACAATTATATATATAGTATATATGTATCTACAAGTCGCAGAGATCTATTCAAGATTTTGCCAAGCCAAGAACAAAATGCATCTAAATGAAGGCCAATCAAATTATTAAGCTCTTAATGAGTTGCATACAACAAAAACAACCCGCAACAACTTGCAACAACAACAAATTAATGCAATTTGTTGCATATGACACGACGCTCTGTCCGAGTGTGACACAGAAAATAATAAATGCTTAAAAATTTCAAGATTAAATGCAAACGCAGCATTTAAGCTTTTATCTTCGACATTGTTATCCAAGGAACAGTTGTAGTCGCAACTGCTACAAGAATCAAATCCCCCCCAGAATGCAATCTTGAGAGCAACAACAACAACAACTACAAGCGCAGCCTGAATATTTAGAAGCATGTTTTTTGAAATGCAAAAGTTTTCCACAAAAGTTTTCATACACTATCTGAACTTTGAAGATGCAGTTCTAAAAAAAAGTCATAGTCAATTTAACCAGCAATCAGCTTAGCGCGTTAGCTATACTTTCAAAAAATGCCTGAAATGGTTGCTTCAGCTATCTAATGGTATTTGCAACATAAGCATTTTCTGCCATTTATGCTGAATTTTAGTAAAGCTGTCAAATAGCACTATCGTTAGTATAGACTTTTTCTATTGTAAATTTACTTTCCATATAGAGATAATGCATTTAGAGAAATATCGATAACACCATTAAATTCAAAGAGCTAGTTACAAACCTTCTTAGGTTTCGCCCACTGGAAGTTGCACGACAATTGCTAGCCAAAAATGCATTGAAAATAAAAATAACAATATTTGGCTTTTGTCCCGGCTCAAGGTACGGTAAAACAGCTAAATCAGACAAAGATCAGTTCGCAAACTCTACATATCAAAAATAACAATGCTAACAATCGATTACTATGTCATATACAAGTCGTTGTTATCGACTAGAGAAGGTTATTAGGGAAAAGTGTCTTAATAGCCTATTTTGGCAGTTCTATCTTTTATGCATATCGTTTTTCCGCTGGCATCAGCAAAACAACACCAAAAAAGTCCAAGTTCTTAACATAACGACCGCCGCTGGTACTGCGTTGGGTAAGTCTGCGGTTATCGTTGGTTTTTCCCAAAGTTGGACAATCTTTTAAGACAAACAGCTTATGAACGTAAGTAAATTATTATGTTGAAATATTTTAGTTCACATTTTTGTATAGCAAGCTTGTTCTAATCCACATAATTTGCTATTTTTTTATTTTATTATTATTATTTTTTTTTCATATTTCGGATAATGGGCAGGATTTCCTTAGAAATTTCGGAATTCTGCTAGATTCCTTCTCTTTCCGCCAAGAAGCTTAAACGCAACGTTTTTAACCTTCAATGATATGATTGTCGCCGGAACCACTTTAGGGATATCGTTTCTCTCAAAGCTTTTTGCCGGTGGCCTTGACTCGCCGATTAAAGTTTATTTTTAATTGTATTATGGGTATTATGTGGCTCGTTACCAAGCAGCACGAATTTACTTAAATTACGAGCCACACCGAGTTCTTATGCAGATGGTACACATTTTCGGCTACAACATAGACGACTTGTGAGTTGTCAAAGTTTTGACAGATTGAATAGTTTGAAAAACGAGAAAATCTAACACCAGTGCAAGGTTTGCAGCGCATTCTCTCGTTTGCGAATCGCGTTGGTGTAATACGTGCTCTGACGATTCGATTTTTGTAGTTTTATGCCTCTGGCGACCCGACTGTAGCGCCTAGAGCGACTCAAATTCAATAGAAAACCCTTTGAAGACATGCCCAAAAGGGTAGAAAAACATTTAGCATGCTATAGTGGAAATTAATAAAGTTACTGGAATAACATCGACAACGCACGAACACAAAAACATCGTCAAATCGGCGGAAAAGTGATCAGATTGCTAAAATCGTTGAAAAATATAAAATTAGAGATTTTAGTTTTTTGGCCAATCGGAATAATTTTTTTTGACGAAAAGTAATATCCCAGCAGAAGAGAGCGCCAAACCGTTTCTTCCACTTCCTTGTCCTAGCTACTTCTGCAAAAATCGTCGAACCCCTTACGAACAAGCTCAACATCTTGGGAAGCAAGAATTTGATAGTGTCGTCAATAAGATCTACGACTAGGTACGAACAGTAACCGTCGATGTCTTGTGATAATAGTTGTTTTTAAGCTTTTAAAGTTGATGTTTAAGAAAGCTTGTTAGCTACCGAAACCCATTATAAAAACTAAAAAAAAAAAAAACTAATAATAGCATATACAATATTCGGCTTGCGAAATTCAACTTTTTCGAACTTATATTTTAACTGGGAAAAATTTGATAAAAAAAATGTGTCCAGCCGGCAAATTGCGTCGCAAATGTTGCACTGATAAGAACTCGTGGCTGCAGGCAGGGGCAGCGGCAGAGTGATGTGTTCACAGGCTGCAGCAAATAGTAGCACAACAAATTGATGCGCGTGGAGGTGGCGGCTAACCGCGGTTGCAACAACAACAACAACAACAATGGAATACTAAATAAAAATAAATAGTCGCTACATAAATAATGTGCAATGCCAGCAATTTCAGCAACAACAACAAAATGTGGCAGCTGTGCAGAGGCGTCGAGCACAACAACAACAACAGCAACATCCAGCAAGATTGTAAAGTGTTAATGAAAAAGTAGCTAAAGTTGTAATACTATGAAATGGTATGTATGAAAAGGGGTTCCGAGTTTTAAGGGGGGGAGGCAAGGCAGCGCGGGGCAAGTGGAAAGTCGTAAACGAAAAACGAGTGTGGGAACTAACTCGAGGAAGCCGACGACTCTGGTTTTTTTTTTCTACACTTAAGAGTTTTTGTTTTGTTTTTTTTTTTTGGGTTAGATGTGAAGAACCGAACCGAAGCTAAGCGCGCACCGATCAATTCCGAACGAAAGACGAATCCGAAACTATGGCTATGGAATTTCTGTTGGTTGGCTGCACGTCTTCAGCTTGGCTTGATAGATTAATGGGAGGCCTCAGTTAATCGCCGCCCCATTGATAGCAGAACCGCAGCGTTGGCGTTGCAAGGCCCAAGCCAAACTTTGGTCATATCTTTCGGCGGCATTGTGCGACACATTTCGAAAGGGGATGTGGTTATTGTGGTTTTCTTTTTGGCTAAATACATAAAGATAACTATATAATTACTTGCGCGTACGCGTAAATATTCACAGATGTTAGTTAATAGAGCGCTTGAATGGAAAATCTAGTGCAAGCAGCAGGATTAGCATTATGTGAACTAGTTCCACCCCGAAAACTAGATTCAATTTGTACATTGTTCAATCTTAATGCGGTTATTGATGAAAGCAAACATTGCCATCTGCATCACTCTCTCTTTCTTTATCTTGGTATATTCTCTGTCATTTGCTTCATTGGCTCATTTGGTAATTCAAGTGCACTTGAAAGTGTAGTGTATAACAAACAATATACCATACGACACTTTACTGTGATGTAGCTGCCTATGAACACCCCCACTCTTTGCGTTCTACGTATCTCGCTCTCACTCACTTTTGGGTTCTGCATACAAAAGGACAGCATTGCAAAGGAAGCGATTGCGCCGTGGGAACAACAACAGGAACCAGAAGACACCCTCGTGCACACACAGTCAGGCCTCAAATGCGCGCCAAAGCAAACGCAATGGCTACGCAGGCGCAGAACCTCATACACAAATACACAGATACAAATGCTCTCACACGGAGAGATATAGTTACGCATCTGACGCGTAACATTTTGTTGAGTAAAAAAATTTAAAGGGTTGCTCAACGCGCTTAGCTTATGTATATGGTTAATGTTGAAAATCCATAAAAATAATGGCATATGAATGATATGTTGGTATGTCTCTCCCTTGTTGTGCGTTATGTGTGTGTGTGTGTGTGTGTGTGTGTGTGTGTGTGTGTGAGTGTGTTCGAGTGTACATAGTTGTACTTTAAATAAAGTGAAGCATTTAACACTTCCGGCAAACCAGCTAACGAACAACAACAACAACAATAAGCCAAGCTGATCTAAAACTTCGAGAGCGTGTGAATGTTTGGTTTAGACTTTGGAGATTGAAGCACTAAAGCAGGAGTAAAGTGGGGACTTAAGCGGATAGTCGCTAATTTGTATTAAGTTGAAATTTATGCGTAAACATTGGATGATTGTTGCGACTCTATTGTCGCCAGTATTTGTACATTCAACTGCAAAGCGTCAACAAAACTCAAGAAAACGCTCCAGACGTTGAATTATCAGTATGCTAGTAAATGCATTATAAGAAGTTGGTATCTATGGTGCGGAAAACGTGCAATAGATTTGGAATCGTTTCCGATATAAAAAGGCTTGTAAACAGCTAAAAGATAATTGCGAATTGGGGTTATCATATTGCTAGCTTTTACCTCTCAATATACTTTTTATTTCGGCTTAATAGCATTACATTTATTAACTTAACTTAACAATTTTCAATCCAAAAGCAGTTCGTGTATGACCAATAAAATATATGTATAAGCGTTGTAAATCTACCATAAAAGCTCTTGAACGACAAATTTTACAATATATTGAAAATACGAATTAACTTATTGTCATTATTGTCTTTAATTTTTTATTTGTATAATAATCCAATGCTTCCTATATGATCACTGGAAGAGAAAAGATTACGATAACTCTAATTGGTTCAGATTCTTCATTGCCAAGCATTGCTTATTGCAATATCGCCTTACATCGCTTATTCGTCTATACGTTACGTTAAATATCAATACGATTAGATTAACTCGAAAAGTATCTTTTGCATGCTTAAGCGCGATATCCCAATATGCGCCAGCTACTTGACTGATCTACTTAAGAGGTTGATGCGTATGTACATATATGAGAAATCGCCATATGATTCTCACACCCAAGCCAAGGAATGCTCAAGCTCAAGTTGACGGATCAAGACGCCAGTAAGCCAAGGCACGCCTCACACCGTGCGCAACTTCAACTTCAATTTCAAGTTGAGACAACGTTGACTGTCAGCGAGCGTTGAGTTGCCCGATCCACTACGGGGTAAGCCCCCTTACCCTATAAGTATGTTATATGATGGCAACGCACAGCTGAACCAAGAGCCAAGCTGCTCAAGTGTACATAATGATGATTGTCATTTTTCATTGCATGTTCAATAGACGCAGACACACACACGTACTAGAACACAAATGGAAATAGACAGCTTAAGAGAAACAACAACCACAACAACAACAAGAGGCACTGTCAAGCTATTTTCTTACCACATTTTGTTGCAGCAACTTTTAAGCTGAAGAGAATTTCTATGCTTTGCTTTCTTGCATGTGGCCTGGCCTGTCCAGCTGAATGACTTGCCAACATATACACAAAACCCATACAGATACAACTACAAAAGTAAACAGGAGAGAGATAGACAGAGAGATAGATAGAGAGAGAGAGAGAGAGAGAAGAAGAAGAGCGATATTCAATTCAGCTGCCTGTCTCATTCTGACACACGGCCAACACTTGGCAGATCGCGTGCAGCGCCCGGGCCTGGCCTGGCCTGGCCGCATGATCAGCCAAGACTTGGCTCTGACTCGACAAGAGCTAAGGCAGGGCAAGACAAGATACTTTGGGTAATATCTATAAAAATTGTACACCAACTCAGCGTCGTTCATTTGTACTCGTTGCTTATGTCGTCCGTCGTCCGTCGTCTGTCGCTCGTCGTCCATCGTCGTCTTTGTCTGCGTCGACGTTTTCTTGAGGTTGTCAGCCTTTTCGGGCTTACTGCTGGCCGGGCCAGGCCATGAAGTGGTTTTTTTTTTTAAGAATAAGACGCAAAGCAGAACGCTGAAGAAGACGTCGACGAAAAAAATAAAAACACAACAAAATAATAAAGAAAAAAACTTGTTCGGTCAGTGCGTAGCAGTTTTGTATCTACCAACTAGCAACCACTATATATCAGGCTGGTCTTTGGCAGCGTCTTTTGCTGATGGTTCTGCTTCTTCTGGTTCCTCATCATCGTCATAAAGAAAAGTCATTAAACAAGACGGCAAAGAAGTAAGCCAATAGCCAGTCCATCGCACTAATTCGCTTGACCATCATTAAAAGTCAATAAACACGGTATAAGACGCACCGGGAAGACAACGTTTGTTTGCCTTTTGGACACACTCTCCACACTCTCTCACTCCCTGTTTCTCTCTTTTTACATCTATCTTTGAAATCGCTTTTTTCCCCTGTCTCTAGAAATCTAATCGTATATTCAGGCTGCGTGGATTTACAGATTTAATTACTTTAAACGGCAGCATTTGCTTTCATAATTAGTTAAGAGCGCGCAACAATGTTCGGGCCAAGCATCTATTCGTCTTTTCATTTGATCCATTGATTACTAGCCATTTGAGGCATTTTCCCAGCGCTGAACAGTTGTCAATGTTTGCGCTCGCCTGATCGGGCAAGATCAAGCCTGATCGTCCCAATAAGGCCACTGGCATGACTATGTTGCGACGGCAAACTTATTTCATTTCTTCGTATGTTTTCTTTCTATTTTTTTTTTGTTTTTTTGGTCCATGGGATGGGAACGCTGACGATGACGCACATTTATTGGCTGGGAAAGCGAACACGCACGCATGGTCAATGATTTCCGGCCCGTATTAGATGTTGCCTTGGCCAGAGCCTGCAAAGCTCTAAGAGCGTTCTATACCTGTCAAATCGAGCAGCAAAAACAACCAAAGTCACTATAGAAACTCAAAAACCTTTTTGCTAAAGGCCACGTTGCAGCTTTTTATTGTAGTTGCTGTGCTGTTGTTGTTTCCAAGGTGTGTCCAAGCAAATGGAGCGCATAAAGTGTCAGAGACCGATCCCAAGCAGCCAGTTGGGTCGCACGAAATAAAATAAGAGTTAAAAAAAAGAGAGAGAGAAAAAAATAATATAAAACAGGATCGGATCGATCGCCTGGGTCTGGCCACATTAAACGGAACTGCTGCAAATCAGTTGAAAGCAGAAGTTGTTGCAGCTACACATGATGAGGATGACGATCATCATGATCAAGTTGTCGGTATCAAGTAACCAAAACAACAACAACAGCAACATTATAATCAATATTCAAGTGGGCAATGCGTTGGCTTACAGGTTTTCGGTAGACTTTTTTTTTTTTTGTATTAACTGGCCAACTGCTTCAGTTTTGTATTTTGTATATTGTATCTTGTGTGTATCTTCTTTCGTTTGCTGTGACAAAAAACAACAGATTTAACACACCAAAAAATTAGTAACCGGTGGTAATTAAGTTTTGTATGCCGAGCAAGGTAATTGCTGCAACGCATTTTTCGGTAGCTCAAATTACTTGCAACAACGACAACAACGAGGCCCTGAGAAAGTTGAAGTTGGTTGGAGTAGCAGCTAAAGCCGAGGAAGAGCACTTGGCCAGCTTGACTGCCAATGGCATTAATTAATTAATAAATGTGACAGGCTGTTGCGATAATGATAATGGCTTAAAGCCGTTTATTGAAATTTCAATTATGTATCTTATAGTTATGGCATGCCTGCATGCTGCAACTTGAAGATACTTTCACATAAGGCGCATTTAATTAGTCGCTCAAGTCTTGACAGTCTTGACAATTAAGGGAATCGTCTTCGAGTGAATTATGTTTTCAAGAGTGCACCGTTAGAATTTCATTCAATTTGGGTTGCAAGGATACGAAACTAGCAGAAACAGACGAGCAACGAGAGCAACAAATCCAACGAGTGAAACAACAAACGGGAACAGAAAAGAGGCAAGAATAAAAGTGCAGCCCAAAGCGTAATGGCAGTGTAGAACAAGGTAGAAGAACGGAATAAGAACGACATTGAAACAACGGCAATAAACAGCCAAAGGCGCAGCCGCAGCCGCAGCAGTAGATACTCAAATACTCGCATACGTATAGATATCCAGATACGCTGAACTGAACTTGTTTTTTCCATTTCTCTTCCTCCACTCTTCTGATGTCTCTGGCTACCTATGGCAGACATATGTCTCGAGTTCTCCTCGCTCGCTCTCTCTCTCTCTCTCGTTCTCCCTCTGTTCTTTGCCTCTTCTGTTTGTTTGCCTGCTGCTTTATCGTAATTTGATCTTTGAGCAAATACACGTGAAAGGACGAGCCGGAGCAAAACGCTCGCTAGTCGTAGTACCATGCTGCGCTGCGCTGCGCTGCGTCTGTGCAATATGCTGGGATGCCAGGGGTTGAATTCTGCCGCGTCGTCGCGCAGCTGTCGTTTTTTGAGGCAAGCAACCACCATTAACAGCGGCAGGAACACAAAACCACTTACATAGCGCTCACTCGCTCACAGTGGTTGCAAATGCGCTAACAAAACCGTTACAAAACAAAAATATCGAAAACCCAAGAGACCCACCAAAACGAACCTGCTTAGGGGCGTACCCACAAGCAAAGCACAACGATAAGCTGCCTGATGATAACAAGAAGTAATGCACTCAGAACTGCCAGAAATTGCACCCTTAATGGATACGTTATTTTCGTATAACACTGATAGTATTCGCCAATATTATGGAATTGCAAATCTCTTAAAGTAACATTGTTCGCTATAGCGATCTAAAATAGATAGATTCTATGTAACAAGAAGAAGCAGGCGTTGATCTGCATGAGCTGCTTTTGCAAAAATGGTAAAGAGTCGAGACGATACACATATCCATCCGTCTGTCCATATGAACAAATAGATCTCGCAGACTAATTATTCATAAGCAGCTGAAATTTGTCAAATGATTTTGATATCCGAGCTCTGATCTCTAACCTGCGTAGAGGTAATCTATAAAATGATTACCTCCACATTGTGAAAACCTGTTATTGTGCATGTGTGATGTAAAAAGATCGCATAGATTTAGTCCCATTCCTGCTCTTATAAGCTGCAATATCGATTCTTTTTGCAGATAAGTGAGCTTAATAAACGAAACAATATTGACGAATAGATTTTGTTGTATGCAAGTTAAAAGTTATTAATCGTATTATTGTAAATTAATATCTTGTAAAATACCTTTTTGTATAATCAGCTTTTTCCATCTTAAATGTAGCATTACATAAATTGCCAATCGATTTTCTTACTGGTCGAAATGTTCTTAGTAAGTTTGAAGCAAGTTCTCATATGAAATATTATTGTTTCAACTACGAAACAGTTATCAAAACGCTATCCGATTACGATTTAGAAATCGTTATAAGAAGGACCAAAGCAGAATTGATAGCTTTTGAACTGAAAGACTATATTTTATAAGATATGAACTTGTAGATCTAGCTTAGAATGTGAAGACGTATATACATACGACTTGTTAGATCTTGCCCAAAATGTTTGCAAAAGTAGTCGAACATCGGGCGTTCAGAATGAACCATTCAAATAGTCGTATGTCGGCAATCGTTTTTACGTTGTTAGATGAAAAAGCAAGTCTTAAAATGCATCATATATTTTAAAGGTTACCCAACCCCTTTATGATGTTTCTTTGGCACATTTACCGTAAGAAGCTGTTATGAAATATCGACTGTCATAACTAAAAAAACGTGATTCTTGAGTTATTGATGCATATAAATATCTTATATACTCTCCGCATGAAAAGGGAATATGCTACTCTTTTATCTACTAGTTGGGAGCAAATTCAAAACTTTAAACGGGTTTTCGGCAAAATCGAATACTTTGGGTTATGACAGTCTTCTAAGTAGTAAATGAGCGATATGTTTCACTGGGCTCGAAATTCTAGTCTATTCTCAAACTTTTTCCTATACGATTAGCAACTTTTAAACAATGTGAAATAGAGTTATCTTGGGTCTATTGCTACAATTAGAAAAGTTTTCTTTTCCTTAATTGGAAATGTTGCATAGGCATGGGCAGGAAGTCGAAAGGCTAATATATTCTAATTGAAAATTGCACCCATACAGACTGAGTTACACCAATACCAATAAAGATGAATGCTTCATGACGACATGCAAGCTGCACTTGAGCTGAGCAACAAATTCAAATTAGCCAACAGGCAAACCTTATAAAAAATGTAGAGCGCTCTGTCTTGTATGATGTTGTTGTAGTTGGCTTTATGAGCTCGGCACATGAAATGTTCAAATTGTGTTGGTTGCTCTGCCCAGTCCATGTCCATGTCCAAGTTGAATGCACTAAAAGTGCAAATCAAGCAAAAACCAACAAAAAAATGTATATATAAAAATGTCTTTTTATCAAAATGGGCGGAAGGGGAAATGGACACAAGGCGTGGCGTAAATTATTGAAATGCATGCAAATACGTATACGCTTATCTGTGTATGTGTCCGAGTGTGTGTAACTGCATAATATTCATATAAAAATGAGCATACAATGCCTAAATGTCAATAATGAATGACGACGACGCCATTGCTGATGACGTCTGGGAAAGTTGAGCTGCAGTTTTTTTTTGTACGTGAGCTAATTTGGCTCGGTTGTTGGCTTAATGGAGCGGCAAATGTAAGAGTTTGTCACTCTCTGATATGAAAAAGTCAAACGATCAAGTTGCAGATACTTTCCAGCGATTCACAGCGTTGAGCTGAGAGCAGAGCATATACAAGCATATATAAGTTGTTAAGAAATTTTCAGGGTACAGTGCAGTCGCGATACAGTGAACTAATTAAAACCAAATTCACTCTATCGATTTGAACATTTTATGATTTGTTTAAATAACATTATGCACATATCTAGTCGGGATATCCTTTTATTTATTCAAAAAACAAAAATAAAAACAATTAATTTCTAATTTGAACATAAAACAGCCTTCATTTCATCACATGTCATCGCATAACTTAACTAATTTATTACATAAAATTAATTTTGATTGAAAAGCATAACAAAAAATGCAATAAAATGAAATAGATAATGATGCATTACGTTTAAAGAATGCTGAGATTTTGGTCTGTTTTTGGTTAAAGACTAGGTTTTTGGACTCTTTAGAGTAGTCAATGTAAAAAATAATTTGTTCACATAATCGAGTGTGCATTCTATCGCGACTCCACTGTATTTGTTTATAATAGCAGCTAAAGCTATTTAGGAATTTTTGTTTAAATATTTCTGCCGTTAATTCTGACAGATGTTACAATAAGTCATCACATAACAGAAATAATAAGCATAACGATCAAGTTGCAGATACTTTCAAGAGGTCTGCATAAATAAATAAAGAAAATATTTTCTTGTTATTCTACAAGATATTATTTCTTATCTTTAGATTATTTTTCAATAGCAGTTAGTTGAGCTCTAAAGACAACAGTGAAATTTCTAGCATAACTACTTTAAAAGAAGAGTTAATTGGTTGTAAGAATAAATTTTTTTTGTCGATTTGAGGTTCATAAAGTAATTTAAGTAGGAATTTCTTTAGCAGTGAACGTTGCAATAAGTAACATATTAGTAAAAAAGTTGTTAAGCAAGCTTAAGGTTAGTTACTAACTTAGTTCTATATTTGCAGCGCAGGATGCAGCATTTAGCTATTGACATAAGTTGGACGAAAACACGTGAATAAGAGAAGCTGACGGTTTAGAAGCGTTTAAACAGGTTCTTTCAAATATAGAGTGCACTCGCTATACCCTGAACTGCCGTTTCCGCATAGTGAAATTCCGGACTATTTGTACGTATTATAAGACCACGAATGCCGTTTCATTTTAAAACAGCTGCAACTATCCATCTATAACTAAAATGAATATCGTTCTCTTTAAATTTTACGCCTCTGAAGGCATTTCTTCACTATTAATTCACTCGGATCAATCAAAGGAAGACACATTTTTCGATTGTGGCAGTTTTTGCGTAGAACCAACATTAATACGTTCAATTACTTACTTATACACTTTATAGAGCGTTCTAGCTTTGAGTAGCTAATGTCAAATTTAACCTGTTGGCATATACGATTGTTCACTGTATTTCCTATTAGAACTAACTTAATTAATTGAGGATAATAACTATGTTCTTTTTTAATAGCATTCTAGCTGATTCTTCATTTAGAGCACAAAAACCGTTTATCTTTGGTCTAAGTGCACTTAGACCACATTTGATGCTAGACTTATAGACCGTTGTTTGCTGGCAAAGGCATTTCCTTTCTAGCTAAAGCTAATAGATTTTATTCTATTTATTTTTATATTTTTTTTTTTGCAGTTCCTAGAAATATAGCCACGCACCCACAATCGTTGCTCCAAACATGTTTTAAGTGTTGACACAATGATTAGACAACAGCTACGGAGTCAGTTCAGGTCGGGCCATATGCAAATATGTGCCTAAGCCTTGTTTAGAGAGTGCGTACTAGACGTTCAACGTAGTGCAAACAAAAGACCAAAGAGAGCCGAGCAATGGGACAAACATTTTGGGTAAACAGACAAGATACAAGACACAAGACGAACTGCGTCCAAGTGACTGACTGACAAGTGAGACTAATTATGCTACAAAGGCCAAAAAGACGACAGGAAGTTGTGCCCAAGCACACAGAAAACGAAGAAATTAAACAATATTCGATATTCTATGTGCATATTGCTGGTGAAATTCGGCTTCTGAACACTTTAGAGAAGACACCTTCTTTCATTAATGCAGCAGAAATGCGTACTAGGAAATCGAAACATAGATTTGGCATATAGTTTGCGTGAGTCATTAAAATTGGCTCAAAAGCTGAGATGAGCACGCATAGAATTCGTTTTAAGAGCAACATGCATTTTTCAAAGAATTTTTACATTTACTATATACAAGTTAAGAGTAAATCAGAAAATCACAGCCGAAGTTGGTTTTTCAATAAGCACGCTTTGTGTGAGACTAATTATAAACAATTTCTTTTTGGATTTAAAGCGAAAAAACGGCAATTGGATCGGATTTTTAAAACCCAATAACTTTCTAGCGTAACAAAATTTGAGGAGAAATCATTTGGGAACACTGTTCCAATAGTCTTCGTATTGTGATATGCTTATATGGCGCCTTTGTTGTTACAAAAATGTTTCGAACGAATTGAATTTGATATTGTGAAGGAATGTACAAAAATACAGTCAAAAACGTGCTTAATTGGTGGTACTTTAAAATAATAAATAATTAAAGGCCGAAATAGGAAATATAAATAGGCCATACATTAGAAGGAGTAGCTAAGTTAACACTAAGCTACTGGCTTAGTTTAGTAGTTACGACATGCTGTGCTAAAATAGTCCCTAACCTCAGAAAGTAGGATTTTCATTTGCAAATCTTTTGAATTGAGTGTACTAGAAATTGTAACTATACTGCCTTTAAAGGAGTATATAGAATATCTTAGATGTAATGTGGACAACGACGTGATCTCAACCATGATAATAACAATTTAATAAAAAAGGATGACTAGTTTCAAGACCCTAGTAGAGCTATTTAATGCCAAAAGACTAGGCAATTCCAACCAAAGTGCGACGGAAAAACCAAAAAGAAACTTGAAAGAAAAATGTTAAAGGTGTGCGCACAAATCTGATCTGAGAGCAAGAGCGAGAGCAACTGGCCGAACTGAAACTGCATGAGAACGAAAACAAGAGAGCGAGCAAGCGACCACCTGTCCGAAGTCGTAGCTGGCAGACAGGAGCGGCGAACGAATAGATAGTTAAAGGAGACGAAGCGAAAAAATGGGTAAAAGAATGAGTATAAAATATAGAGGAAGACAAAAAGGCATTAAAACACACACACACACACACACGCACATAAGCATCAATGCAAGAACGAACGACTAAAGATTGAGGTGAAAAGCAATGGCCAACAACAATGTGTTGTCGTACGGATTTGGGCAGCAACAATAACAAATCTGAAGAGCGACGAATTTGTTTATAACAAACAAACGCTTAAGGGGATACCAGGGATGGGTGTTAGGGTTTCTTTCACTTACCCGTTGCATGCGCTGCGCCAAAATTTGCAAACGCCAGCAGTAGCAGCAGGGCTCCTGTAAGCATTTTAATCCAAGTTTGTGTGCTGCGGCGACAAGCGAAGACGACGGTGACGTTGACGCTGACGTTGATGTCGCTGCCGTTGTTGCGACGACGTCGACTGCTGCGCTGCATTGTAATCCAGTTTATAGTGTGTGTTGGCTGTGTGTATGTGTGTTTTTTTTTTATGTATTGCAGTTGTTATTGTAGTTGCAATTAAATTGCAGTATATGTAATTGTAGTTTGTTAACACTCTTTGTAGCTCTTCTCTTCTGCTCAGATGGGCTTGTTTGAAAATTTGTATGTATTTTGCAGCACGCTGCTAACAAAAAAATAAAGCCGCGCACTGGCGCCGTACGATAAATGCAACGACGTCGACGTTGACGTTGGCAGCGACCGCATATTTACACGCCGCGCGTTGCTTTAGCGCGCACCGCAACGGTGAAAAAATTCAAATTTAACAACGGCCGCGCTGCCGCTGCTGCCTTCGCTTCCTTTCACACACACACAAACACACATGCAACTAAGCGACACGATCGACGAACGACGTGCACACGCACACAGAACGAGGGACGGGATACGTACGACGAGGAGCAACGCGTTGTGGCTCTTCGTGCTGCTGCTGTTGTTGTTGTTGCTGTTGTTGTTGTTGTTATTGTTGCTTGCCTTTGCCTTTTTCGCACTGGCACACACACACACACACACACACACGAAAGGCACAAAGAAAGAGCGCGAGCGAGAGACACTGACACAAAATTCGCTGCCTTTTCCTTTATATTGGGACAGGCTACTTACTCTACTCGTCAATTTGCAAATCGAAATGTAAAAAAAAAATGTAAAAAAAATTGATTTACGTTTTGTTGATATTTTAGCGATATGCAACCGATTTTATATGCCACACTTTTTGCAACGAATTATTTTCTCCTTCATGCTGCAATTAAAGCATGCGGCGGCAATAAACGCCATATTGTTGTTGCCTCTTGTTATTTCGTTGTCGTGTTTCTTTTTGCTCCTTTTTCCGCTTGCACACTGCACAATTTTTGACACACTGAGGCAAAAAAAAAATAAATTTAATTGCAATCCATGCACTCAAAATGTAGAAAATCCGCTGGCCTTTTTTGTTTTATAAATTCAATTATTTGTTGCATATGTTCTTCTTTTTAAACACACATTTTAATCCTCGGGTTCAAACAAAAAAAAAGCGCAAAGTACGAAGCGCATGCGTCACAACTCGCGTACGAAAAAAAAGGAATGAGGAATGAACTGAATGAATGTGCATGACTTCTGTTGCTGTTATGCCAGCTATGTTAAAACGTTGTGTGCGCTCACGAGCTTATGTTGCTAACAGTGCACTTGCCATCTCATGTTTTTAACAGAATGCCATTGCCATGCCGCTCACACCAACGTCCCTGCCACTGTTAATGTGCATTGTCTGTTCGAAATCGCTTGGTTGTTCATGTTAACGTACAGAGGCGTAGAGAGCCAAATGTTAAATGCTCTCATTTGGCGCTAAGCTGCGCTCAAAAGTAGCAAAGGAACTCTTGAAAACGAAACATACAAGTGGCTCTCTCACAAGCACTCTTTGCGCTCGCTGCCTTGTTTGTCGCTCATTTATGCTGCGCTCGCAGCTAAACATGTTTGTCGCTCGTTTGCCGTTTGACGAATGTTTGTCGGTGTGTGTGCGTGTGTGTGTGTGTGTGTGTTGCTCGGGGCTGGCTTGCATTCTTGTTGTTGCTGCTGCTGCGCCCAGGGCGCATGTGTGCAAGGCAGCCGCAGCGTAGTCGTTATTTCTTTATAATTTCAAAATGGCTGCAACCAGAAAATACTTGTTTTCTTCTTTTTTCTCAAGTTTGGATACGACTATAAGACCTGTGTTGTTGTTGTTGTTGTTATTTCGTTAGTGATGACAGTTGTCGTCAGGTAGCAGCTAAAATCGACTAGTCCATGTAATTTTCAGATCACTAAAACTGTCAATTACGATGGGCGCGTGACAAACTCGTGATTGAAGGACAACCAACAGTCTGTTCGATTTTGTCTTTTGAATCCCATAAGATTCAAAATCTAAGAAAGGTCTGCAATGCGACTGTCAGGGGATGGCCATATCTGGCCCGGTAACAGTCTTTTATGGCCAGTCAAGAAGTAGAAGTGTTATGAAAACATTATTCTTTCAGCATTTAAAATTTATTCGCCGTCTTAACAAATTGAATTTGAAACAAAATTTACGACATGTTGCGGCATCGTTGGGCTCGAACGATGACATCCAAGAATTCACATAAAGATTTTAAAAATTACACTAGATGGGTTTAGAAAACATTAAAACATACATAGAGATGCATACTGATATGCGTATGACAACTTACCATATTCCTCAACAATTTAAAGATATTCAAAACGAAAATAATTTAGTGTCCCTCTCCAAAAATAATTTAATTAACTATGGTGGAAGATCTGTCGATTTAAAATATATGATTAAATACTATACTTATACTTATTTCATAATGCATACTTATCATATCTTCCCTCCATTTATAGCGATTCGTCCAGGCTACACATGGCGCTCTCAAAGTCAGTGCTGCCACTACTCTCATTATCAGAATCACTCTCGATCTCGCTTTCAAAGTCGCTTTCTATCTGGATAGCTATATGCATGTTCATCTCAATGGCTTGATTGTCAGCCACCTCAGTGACCACCTCGGTATTCATGTCGTTGCCCATATTCATGTCCATCTCGATGGATTGATTGTCAGCCGTCTCAGTGGCTACACTGGTGACCACCTCAGTGTTCATATCGGTTGCCTCATTCAAGTCCACTTCTGTGTATTGATTTTTAGCTGTCTCAGTGGCTAAACTGGTGACAACCTCGGTGTTTATATCGGTGGCCTTATTCATGTCTATCTCGTTAACTTGATTATTAGCCATTTCAGTGGCTACATTGGTGACCACCTCAGTGTTCATATCGGTGGCCTTATTCAAGTCCATCTCCATTGATTGATTGTTAGTCATCTCGGTGGCTAGAATGGTGACAACCTCTGTGTTCATATCAGTGGCCATATTCATGTCCATCTCGGTGGCTATACTGGTGTCCACCTCATTGTTCATATCAGTGGCCATATTCATGTCCATCTCTACGGATTGATTGTTGGCCATCTCGGTGGCTATACTGATGACTACCTCGGTGTTCATATCGGTGGCCATATTCATGTCCATCTCGATTGCTTGATTATTAGCCATCTCGGTGTATACACTGATGACCACCTCGCTGTTCACATCGGTGGTCATATTCATGTCCATATCGATGGATTGTTTATTAGCCATCTCGGTGGCTACACTGGTGACCACATCGATGTTCATGTCGGTGGCCATATTCATATCCATCTCTATGGATTGATTGTTAGCCATCTCGGTGGCTACACTGGTGACCACCTCACTGTTCATATCGGTGGCCATATTCATGTCCATCTCGATAGCTTCATTAATAGCCATCTCGGTGTTCATTTCGCCATCTACATTGATGATCTTCTCGGTGTCCATCTCGGTGGCCATATCGGTGTTCGCCACGATCTCATTTGAAGTGTTATTATAATGAATATTGTAGTAGTAAAACTTATTGAGGAACCCGATTAACAAGCCGGCATCAACAGCTTTAGCCAAGATCTCACGCATTTCTCCCTCAAATTTGGCTTTTAAACGCGGATTTTCATCATTTGGTCCAAACTTTTCGACTAGCTTTGTAAATCTGACAGGATTCAATTCCTCCTTGACGTATTGCACTACTTCAGTTAAAGAAATTTCCGTCATTTTGTTAGAAATTACTCAAAATATATTATGTTCTTGCTTTTTTTTTTATAAACGGCACAAAATTTTTGTTTGTTTAACTTTATTGTAGTTTGAATTATGTATGAAGCTTGTTGCAAAGTTCACTTGATTATACAAATTAAATTTGGTTTGTCTAATGTGTATACTTTCGTGTTTCTCACAAAAAAGTAAATTGAAGTAGTGCACCGCGCCCACTACGATCTACTGAGCTGCGAGTCATATTGCTGAAATAAACCCAATTCTGTAGGATGATTCCAGATAAGTTGCAGCGGTCATAGAGATTCTGTACCCGCCTAAGAGGGACATGCTTAGTCTCGGTATTGGAACTGGTGATGCCCAACCTGCTTATGTGACACTGTCTAGTAAGCAGACCAGTCAGAATTCTAAGAGAGATTTCAGCCCTGACTCCTGAATCCACACCGAGCTTTCGCCTTACGCACGTACTCAGCGATTTCCACCATGGTATAAAAATAGCTTAATTAGAATCCAAAATTATACAACGATTTCCAATACCAAAGTGTTTCGCTATATACGTTTCAAAAATTTTGCTCAAAAAACTAAAAATATTTGTACACATCGCTTAGTTTAAAAAACAACGATAAGCACCGAAAGTGAAGTCACGTTGAGTTGCTAGATCTTGAAAACTCCAAAAAATAAATGAAAACTAATTTGAATACGGAGTAAATAGCTCTTTCCGTTCCCTGCAAAGTTGGTACGACTATGCAGAATACCGTTGAGCACACACGCAGCTCCGTCAAGTTAGGAAAGAGCTGCTCCGAGCCTTTTGATACCAAGCGAGGCTTCAGACAAGGCGATGCCCACTCCTGCGACCTCTTCATCCTTTTGATGGGAATGTGTTGCGAAAGGCCGAAGTACATCGGAACGGGACAGTGTTGAATAAGAAAAGTGTCCAGTTTCTTACATACTCAGATGATATCGATATCGTCGGTCGTACTAAGCGAACAGTTACCGGAGCCTTTGCGGCTATTGAAATGAATCTGCCAGGATGGGTTTGGTTGTAAATGAGAGCAAGACGAAGTATATGTTTTCTTCGAGTAGAAAAACGATGTCAGCATGGAGATCAAGTGGAGAACCACTCTTGCCAATAGATGCTACTTTCGTCTCAGTAGGCAAATTAGTAGAAGAGACCACTGTCAACAGACGCAACTAAAACTCTATAAGACGCTCATCCTTCCCATTTTGCTCTATGGCCCTGAAGCATGGGTGATGACGCAGTCTTTGCTTTGCTCTTTTCGACTGGCTCTTGTCGTGCGAATGGATGAAGAAGCTGCCGCGAGAAGTGTCTTCAATGTGGCTGGCGACGAAGGGGCAGGCCGTGTCTCCGTTTGAAAGGACCAGATAGGGAGCACACTAGCTACATTTGGTATCACCGATACATAACTACATTTGTTCTAACTTCTACTTCTACATAACTTCTACTGTTGCTTCTTGATAAATTTGCAATCCTCTTTACAAAGAGTTGGTAAATTGATTCGCTTGCGGGTCTTGGATTTTCAATTGGTTTTGGTGTCTATCAATTCCCAATATCCCCAATATTATATAGTTATTACTATAGCTTTGTCGAATTTTACGATAGCTTAAGTGTCAATAAAGGGGAAAAATAATTCTGAAACTAGGATCCAGTACAGTTGGTTTCGATGTATTAAGCAGAACTTTTACAATAGTTTCGTTGGTTACCAAGAATCGTTCGACCGAGTGCACTGTTGCATTTGGTGGGCACTTCTTGTGGTCGTGATCTTTCGGGAAAGTAAGAGTTACTACACCACAATGCAAGATGTTCTTGTTCAGGATTGACTCCAGCTGCAATAGACAAAGTATTACCGTAAATCCGAGAAAGACCACACTGGTTCTTTTCACTCATAGAATGAGAGGATTTAGTGAGTCTCCAAAGCTCACAGGTGTGACTCTTGCATTGTTCATTGATGTAAAGTATGTTGTAATGTGTCGTTAGATCTGTGTGACGGCGAAGTTTAAGTGAAACCTGAGGCATAACACGCAAAGAGCCTCAATGTAAGGGAGTGGAATCCTTAGATTACATTGAGTCTTCTTCTGTTTTGGCGCAGTTGCTTTTTGTGAGTCCACGCACGTGCTCAATGTAAGCAATTTGGAGCAAATTGTTAAAACAAAGAAAGTTTCGGGAACTAATGTCAATGTCGGTGTAAGACTCATAGAGTTCGTCGTTAAATCAGATGCGGTAGTCATTGCCAACGTGCAAAGGGCCAAAGATCTTAAGGAGTACTTTCCGCTTACTCCAAGGGCATTCTTATCAGACTGTTTCATCACCCAGGCTTCAGCAACATAGAGCAAAACGGGAAGGATGAGTTTTTTATAGAGTGTTAGTTTTGTCTGGCGAGAGAGGTATCTACTGGTCCTTTGCCTATTGAAATCAAAGCAACATCTATTGGGAAGAGTAATTCTCCACTTGATCTTCAAGTGTTAATTTTCAGCATAAATCTGAGAATCTAAGGGCAGGAGAGGACATAACATTGTCTGAAACTTCGATCGGCACCGAAAGGTTTGCAGAGGTTCTTTTCTTAGACTGATATCTCGCTAGGTAGCGCACATAGTATAATAACAAGGTAAGCTTACTCTGCCGACGTCGTATCTTAAATATTTTTGAAAGTCGAAGAGAGCGGGAATGCGATTCTTTCTAGTAGTCAGTGCACACAAACGCAAAAGCTGTGTATGAACATGAAGCAATGGTATGCGTCAGCGAAGAAGCACTTTTGCGCGTGACGTCATTAGATCAAATTTCTTCGTTTACTTTGCATTGTCGGTTCGCGTGTAGTTGTTAAAAACTGTGAAAATAAATATAGTTTTATGTTATTAAGATCTAAAGGCGGCCTGCATGACCACCCAGACAGGCAGGAATTCAAATACCGATTAAGGTCATATTTAATGGGCCATAACTCTGTGATCCTGTCAAGTGCCGACAAATCAATGGCAGATTTGCAAGATTTGCCATCATTACGCTTTTGTTGTAATGGTGTCTGTTGCAAAGCTCTTATGTACTTAAATTTCAGGAATAATATTAAATAAAATTACAATCCAAAAGCCGTCCATGGAATTGGCCGATGAACTACCAGAGCTGGAGTTTCGACGCCCTCGAAAGTTGCTGGCTGTATTTGCCATCGGTTGAAAGATAGCTCAGACTAGAGACTGGAGAATACGTATTCCTGGATCAGCCGGAATGATGGAACAAATTATTGCATTGGAAAGCATTTTCTGTAAAATTATTGATCTTGTGATGTATATGCGCAGAGAGAGCCAAAAGTCGCACACGGAAAGGCGCTTCCTCTTTAGTTTCATTACTTCATAAGCAATACATACACATGCACACGTAAATATTTCTATGCGTTGCTTGAAAAGGCAATAACATGCGCGGACACAACCTTCCTCATCGACGTTCGCACAGAATGAAAAATAAGATACCACTGCAAGGGACGTCGGCAGAGTAAAATTACCATGTATTCTTATACTATGGGTAGCGCACAACGTGAATTTGGCCTTTTTGAGTTGTTGCTCTGCAAAAGAGCTGGTTACATTGAGATCACCATGGAATAATACTACAAGGAATGAGCGAGCTGCCGACGCGATTGCCAAATCGCCTAAGAGAGCGAGAGTGAGAGGCGTAGGTTTTTTTTTTTTAAGTTCAGTGCCCTGTAATCCACAATCGAGTTATGATAGACCAAAACTGTTAGAGGATCATTGAAGCGATACTTAAGTATCTTTAATTCAAGTTACTGTTCATCTCGATCGGCCGTAAGGCTCTCAAGTAATATGAGATTTGCTGACATTGCTACTTTCGAAATAATGATATTTCGGAAACCGTGCTAGATAACTCAAAACGGTTTACGGATTTGAAATCAGCGACGCTAAATTTACCGGAAAAGGTATGTTTTACTCCAGGGTTTTTGTATTGTTTTTTTTTGTTGTACGGAAATTTAAAAGAATGGTTGAACGAATGGTGGTATTTTTTCGATATTCCTTAATAATATATCCATTTCTTGACCGATTTTGCTCAAATTGGTGTTGAAATGTTCTCAAAGAATTTGTCGAATCAAAAAAAAAACATTAAAAAATTTTTTTAGTTTTTGATTTAATTCATTTGAAGTAAAAAAAAGAAGAGAATTTTCGAAAAAAAAATTGAGCTCATTGCCCTATAACTTACCATCGAAGAAAGTTAGAATTATTGTATTAAATTAAATTATCTTCAATTCGAGTTACAATTCATATCGATCGGTTCCCATGATATATGAGTTTTGCTGACTTCGCAACTTTCGAAATCTCGAATTTTTTGAAATAAAGATAATTCGAAAACGGTGCTAGAAAATCCAAATTGGTTTCCAGATTCGAAATCAGCGTCCCAAAATTTGCCGGAAAAGGTAAGTTCTAGACATACGATTTTTTTATTGTTGCATTCTGGTTTTATTCGATGGAGATGACTTGCTGAAAGTGGATGCATTTGTTATCAATTTTGCCTAGCATTGAGTCGGTCTAAGAGAGAGAGAAAGAGCAACACAAACTCTCTTGCACTCTCTGTAAAAATGAGTTTTCGTGCTCATAACTCCCAAAGCGAAGATGCAATAAAACGCAAACCAATCTCAAATTGTAATTTCATTTTGGTTTTTATTTCAACTAATTTGAGTTTTTTTTTTTTGTTTTTTGTTTTTTGTTTTTTACTTAAGTTGTAAGTTAATTAATTCTCATATTACACGCATCAGCTGCACTTTGCTTACTTTTAGCTTCATTGCAATTTTTTTAAATTTTTTTATTTTTTATTTTTGCTCTTTAGCTGCTTTTGTTGTTGTTGTTCTTGATTTTCTTGTACATAGCATAATTTTCAATTATGAATTACTTGGCTTAGTAGGATTTTTGTTGTTTTCACTTTTTAATTGAACTTTTAATTGAATCGTTTGAATGTTTACCCAAATTGATTTGTATATTTTTTTTTTTTGTTTTTTTTATGCATACAATTTTAAATATTTGTAATATTTTTAATTTCTCATGTTTTTTGTTTGCTCTGCTCGCATAAAAGCTCTCTGCGCTTGGCTTTAGAAGAGAGAGAGACAGAGAGAGAGACAGAGAGAGAGAGAGAGAGAGAAAGAGAGTCAGTTTTGCCGAAAGAGTTTCATAAAGTACAGTACAGATTCCTTCTACATAAAATTTGCAGCAAAAGCATAAAGAAAAGTGTAGGTAAAGAACGAAAAAACATCTAATGCAATTGCACGTATTTCAAGTGTACATATATATGTGTGTGTGTGTGTGTGTGTGTGTTTAAGAAAGAAAAAAGTGTGTCTTTGTTAATTATAGTACTGGCTTAAATACAAGTGTAACTTAAGAACTCAACGAATTTCACAAGGAATCATAAGGCAGCATTTTGTGTTAAAATTTGTGTTACGCTTTTGCTTTGTAGAATTTATGCGCAATCGTTTTTGTTTAGTTTTTTTTCGGGTTTTTTTTTACAAAATTTGCTAAGCTTTTATTTTATATTTAAAATTTTCTTTATATAGTTTATAATTACTTTTTATTTTACTCTTACTAGGCAGACAAAAAAAAATTGTAGTGTACATTTTGTATTTTATATATATATATATATGTAAATATTTGTTTAAATATTTTTAACATTTTCTTCTTTTTTTTGCACATTATATTTAGTAAGTAAATTAAGTTAAGCGTTAAACCGGCTGGCTTTACATACATATCGGCGCTATATCTATATATATATATATATAAATAAGTGTTTTTTTTTGTTTTTTATACATATAAATACATAATTGAATTAACTGCTTTGCGCATTTGCTTGGCTTAGAGTCTAGAAATGTTTCACATGGATCTTGCTGCGGTTCTATTACATATGTATATGCTTTAAGTACAGTTTGCATGTTCCCGGCCAAAGTTGACTATAGCTAAGAAGTAACTATGTAAAAACAAGCTGGTACAGTGAACGCACGCCAACTCGTACATTTACGATATGTAGTTCGCTCTTAGCTGCTATTTTGTTTAACACTAGGCAACAAAAACGGCCTATAACTCTGTGTTCATATGGAAAAGCTCTACATAAGAAAATGTTGCTTGAAAATGAGCTTTATAGCAGTCATAACAAGTCATCACGGCTTTTTTAAAACTTGCGTATTTCTTCTCTCATAAACCTTTAAAAAGGAATGATCACCTCTTTAGCTAATGACTTCCCTAAAGCTGCCTTCTCTAGAAGCCATAAGACATTATCTTATGTCGACTTAAGCCTCTCCACAGATCTAAAACATAGCTTTTCCAGAATAACTTTTTGCAGTTCCGCAAACCGTTTTGGATTTTCTGGCTGACCGTTTTCTATTTATGGCTATTTCGGAATATTCGCGAGCTGCAAAGTCAGCAAATCTCATGTTACTTGTGAAGCTTGCTAACGATCGAGATGAACTGTTATGCTAATTGAAGGTACAGTGAAAACTGTCAACATTAGACACACTTGGCTCGAACACTTTTGTGGACCGGGTCTTCAACGTATAGAAATTACAAAATTTGATGCAGTCTGTGCTTCTGTGCAAATTTTTGTATCGAAGCGTTGAAGGGTATAGGCGCTATTAAGGTAACTGCACTAAGGGGTTAGGGTACGATTCAGAAAAAGGTCAACATTGTTGGGTTTATAAGCCTAACATGAGTCTTCGTACTGAATTTTCTATAAAAAGTGAAACACTGTTGCAGTTTTTAGGAGAAGGGGTCTAAAATTGGCATATTATTACCTTTATATTCTAAGGTTTCTATCCGATCTTCATAGTTTTAACACCACACATGCACAGTTACAGTAAGTGTGCATAACTGTGCCAAGTTTCAATTGGATACGCTTACTGGTGTCGGAGTAAATCGCGAAAATCTGCCACGTGAGAAGAGGGTTAACTATCGACAAACTCCCTCAGCTTTGAGAAAATACTCATCTTTTGGTAAAATTTGTGCTTTTCGGTCTTTTGCGAACACATACTGACCAAATGGATTCAGAATTTTTTCGGTTTTTCAGGGAGCAGAGCGCATTGAAAATATGTGTTCACTGTTATTTGTGAGCTCTGTTTTTTGGTTAATTTGAGATCGTTTGTTTGTTACAATTCTCCAAAGCGTTTTCGAGAATTGAGTCATTGCCTGCTCAAAAGTTGTTAATTTGCAACTGCATTTCAATTTGTAAGCTTTTTAAACTTTTTTTTTTGTTGGAAAAACAGCGTTTCTAATTCAGTGTCCCATGTACATAGACCTTTTACTAGGGGAATCAATGAAAAAAAGTGCCAAATTGTATGGGATCTGTTACGTTTCTTTTAAAATGTCCAATTCGGACAGTGTCCAAATTTTACAGTTTTCACTGTAATTTAATATCGTTTGAATGTTTTTCAAACGTTTTTGGTTTACCTTGTAAAAAAAGTTCTTGTGCTTTATTTTATATGTAAGAAGAAGAACTATGAGTATGTAAAAGTAATGTTCAGGTGAAGTAGAAGTGTGGGTTTGGTGTTGCTTCGCAACTCTCTAACACGAGTTTGAATTTTGAATTGGCGTTAATTCTAATTCTAGAATAGAGATAATACAAAATGGCTGTCGGTTTTGGAAGCAGCGACGAAATTTAGCGAAAAAGCTATGTATTTTTTGACGAAAATTCAATAAAATTGCCGTTTGTGGCATTTTTTTTCGATATTCTCCAATAACTTTGCCATTTCTCTAACGATCTTGCACAAATTCGTGTTGAAATCTATGCGAAGCATCAAATTATTGCAGCCAAAAGCAGCATGTGATAAACTTGCTGTAATTTCTGCTTTAACTACTAAAGAATAACAAAAAAAAAATAAAAATTTAAAAAATTCGAAAACAATTTTCGCGTTACTCGCAAACGAGTTGTTTGAGAGACATTGAACTAAAATTTGATTATCTTTAATGTTACATACAGTCGAAATCTCGTTTTATTTAAAAAAAGGGATATTTTGAAAACGTTGCTAGCAAATCCAAAACGGTTTTCGGTTTCGAAATCAGCGAGCTTAAGTTTAACGGTAAAGCTATGTTCTAGCGAAATTTGTTGCATAGTGTAATATGTGTGTTTTTTGTAGCCGTTCTCGTTAGCGAGCGCTCACTGTATGAGCGTTGCACTGTGGCTTATAGCTCGCCTGTGTGCATTCCAGTTCTCCAGGACATGTGTGTGTGTGTGTTGCTGTGGCCGGAGCATGTCAGAGCTACGGCGGGCCGTAGACTTCACTAATTCTGATATTTTGCGTATTTTTACTAGAATTCACTTTAGTTTGTTTGTAAGTCTAAAAATTTGATAAATTTTGGCTTAGAAAATGTTTCGTTTTGGGTTTTTTTTTTATCGTACATACTTGAAACTAGCTACAGGCAATCTTTTGTGTTTCTTTTTTTAAAATTTGCAATATTTTTATTATATTTTTTTTTATATCGTATTTTCAACTCGCTGCTTTGCGCCTTAGTTTAAAATGAACTTTGTAAGTTAAACTTTTCGATACGTTTCGTTAATTGATTTACTTTGCTTGCTCTGTCCATCTGTCGCTGCCGCTGGCTCTTAGGAGCGCCTCAAGCTCTAGTCCAACCGCTTAAGTATCTTAAAATTTGCACTAGATATATATTTGCCTTAATGCCTTAACTGCTCTAGTTTCTGCCTTTAATTTGAGTTTTGCCATAAAATAATTAACGCTATAAATCACAATATGGTTTTTATATAATCAAATTCTTAAAAAAAAAAAAAAAAAAAACATTACATTACATATTACAACTGCACTCACTTAGCTCACTAGACACAATACAGATACACATAGTTATATAACCTCTATACTCTATATGTATAGTATATATAGCAATCTAATGCGCTCTAACGCCATAATTAGCTCGAATCTATGTGTAGGTGTGTGTTTGCACGTGTGTGCGTGTGTGTGTGTGTGTGTGTGTGTGTGTGTGTGTCATGTGTCATGTGTGTGCACGCCGGAAATTGACTAAAATCTAAGATCTAGTAAGAAAAGAAGCAAGCCCTTCTTGCGTATTGCCACTGACCGAACATTTAGACATGTGTGGCCAGCGGCCCCTTTTGCGTCACGCCCTTGCCATTGTTGGGCAAAATGAATTGCCCGGAGGGACTCTGCGCGCTGCTAGGCTGCAATGTGGACGCCACTCCGCCGAGTGGCCCGCACAGAGCTGTGGGCTGAGTCAGCGGTGTGGCAGCCAATGTATTACTGCTGGCAGTTAGATTGGAGCTGCTGCCGCTGACGCTGCCTGGACCAGCAGTTATTCCAATGCCGCCAACGATGCCGCAGCTGCCCATAAGACTGCTGCTGGCGCTGGCGCCAAAGTGCTTGAGTCCACCGTTGCTGTTGGCATGCCGGGCTGCATGATAGGGCGGTGGAGCGGGCGTGGCCGCTGGATTTGCAGTGCTGGGCGGCGGCAGCGGTGGCAATATGGATGAGTTAGTGCGTAGATACGGATTACCATAGATGGCGCTGAAGCGACTATCGATGCCATTCTGCAGCAAAGGTTGACCTGGTGACACAAATGAGAGCAAAAAAAAGGTATTTTATTAGCATTTCACACTTTGCCTGGCTTTGCCGAAGTTTTTGTACTCTGCACGTATCACTAGCGTCATAAGTAACTATGCTGCAATGAGTATAAATTATCTCACAATCAGTAATCTGTTATCAAAGTTCTTTGGAAGCCCTTATCTCAGTGACCCTACACGGATTCAGCTGCTGCAATATCGGGTAACAAACATGTCTAAACATTGAGCTTCTGTCTACGCCACGTGCAGAGTATAGCCAAGCTGAAAAGTAGCCAGTGGTGCTTACCCAGGAAGCCATTGGGCTGCGTTTGATGCTGCTGCTGCAGCTCATTGCGCTGATTACGTGGCAGACTCATGTTGCCAGTGGCTGCTCCATTGCCTCCAGTACCAGATAAGCCCACTGCAGCAGTGGTTGATGTGGGCGTGATATTAGCCGCATAGTGTGGCAAGGTGGAGGAGTTCATGGACTTGCTATTTGGCTTATTGTCCGCCGGTGGACTATAGTCCAGTGCATATTCTAAGTAGGGCGCATAGCCATTGCTGGTTGTCTCCTTGTAGCTGTCCTGCTGGTTCTTGAGATTCTTGATGTGGCACTGACGATTGTAGCGCTCGCTGAAATCGCCCGAGAAGCGATCATCGAACTTGACGGGACCGGCAAGCGGCACGCCCAGTGTGGCACCCTTCATCTGCACATCAGGCATGGGCGTTTGCGTGAGATTAATGGCCAGGCCATCGGTGCCGGCCTCGGAGTATTCCACATCATAGGCCTTGGAGCGCAATTCGCTCTTGAGCTCGTTAAGTTTGTCGCCGCCGCGTGATGCTTCGGGTATTACATCAGCTGGCATGGGCTTCTTGCGGCTGCGCTTCTTGAATACAATGACTATCATAACGATCATTAGAATGATGGCCACCGAAGACATGGAACCCATGACGACCAGCAGGACGGGTACAGAGCCCGGCTCGGGCACCAAAGTAATAAGCAACGAGTCGCTGCCATAGGAATTGATCACAGTGCAGTTGTATTTGCCATAGTGATTGGAGCGACTCTCCTTGATGACAAGTGCAGCGCGCACGCCTTCAGGCAGATGATGCTCCTCAAAGATATAAAGATCGGGATCGGCGCTGCTCATGTTTATGATCTTGCCATCGTAGGACCACAGTATTTGCTCCGCCTTGGGTATGCTAAAGGCCAGACAGTCGATCTTGGCTCGATTGCCAACGGCGCCAAATTGCACCTTATGCGAGGTGATCATAGGCGCGCGCTTCACATAGACTGTGGCTTCGGCGCCAATTTCGGGAAAGCCATTGACCACAGCCTTGCAGAAGTAGCGACCGGCGGTATCGCTGCTGACCTTTAGCTTCAGTTCAGCCGCATTGCCTACAATCTGTACGAAAAGTTGTTTTTATAGCTACAGTTGGCTTAACACTTCTCTGCCTGGACTTACCTGATCGGAGTTTTCATTGATCCATTCGATTTCGGGCGTGGGATTGCCATCCACCTCGCAGCGCATGGATACCGAGGCGCCCAGATCGGCTTCTACGCTGACGGGTCTGCGTCGAAAGATTGGACCATCTACAATAAAGTTCAAGTTATGTTGATCAGTTTAGAGCACTTGGGTACACTTGAGCACAATAGAGACTTACAGCTAATGTCCAGTGTTTCACTCTCCTCGCTTTTGCCCACGGCATTGACCACCTCGCACTTGACAATAGCATCATGATACTGTCGTGTTACATTGTGTATTATCTGCAGAGTTGAAAACAGTTTTAGTGTTGCAAAACTGCAAGAACCGTGTCTTAGCTTACCATTTTGGTGGTAAAGTCACCGGTCATGAGCTCATCGTTAATGAACCAGCGATAGCTAAGTTCGTGCGGATTGGCATCTGCCTGACAGCTGAGTATGACCTCAGCGCCCTCGGGTATACGACCGCCAGCAAGCGCTCCACCCACTACGGACACAGACACCTTGGGCGCATATTTCACCTCCAGCAGCAGCTTGGCCGAGCGATAGGTGCGATCGGCAGTATTTTGCGCCTGGCACGTAAATGTAGTATTGTGATGTTCCTTCTTGGGCGCCAGCTTTAGGATTGACTTGGCTGTTACGCGCCGCGAGTCGGCCAATGGCTCCTTAACGTACTCAATGCCTTTGGTCAAGACATTTCCTAGTCCATCAATCCAGGTAATTTCGGCAGCTGGTTTACCACCGCTCGAAACACATTCTAGCTCAATTTCACGATCCTCTGTTGTGACCAAATAGTCGCCCTGCAGTATCTTGGGAGCTTCGGGTGGCACCAGCACCGTTAGCTTGGCAAAACGTGAGCGTATGCCCTGCTCCCCTTGTGGTCCAGGTCCTACCTGACACTGATACTTGGCATCGTCGTCCAGCATTACCGGATAAATGTCCAGCGAAAAGTCGCCCTCCTCGTCGCTACCCACCATAGAATAGCGCTCAAAGCCGCTCAAATTGCGATGCTGACCCAAACCGAAGTCATCCTTGGTCCACTGCAGAGCGCCCACCTTCTCCATAACGCGACAGGGCAGCGTCACGCGTGAACCAACCACAGCTGTTTGATCCTGCGGCTCCATGGCAAAGTGCTGGCCCCCATCGTTAAGACTCTTGGGTTTGTCCTCACTATTGGCTGCCGCTGAAGCTGAGTTGTCGCTGTAGTGTGTGCTCTGCGAGGACGATTTGTTCTTGTTCTTGGATTTGGCTAGGACACCGTGTGGCACCAATAGAAGCAGCAGCAACACCAGCGGCAGCACGGCGAGTGTGTGACAAACGCGACTGCAATTGGTGCGCATTTTCATTCAAATTTCAGCCGGTGATTGTGAATTTTCGTTCTCCTCTTGATATGTAGTAAGTCTTTGTTGGAGGACTAGCTGTTAATATAAAAATGAAATTGCTGAATGTTAAAACTTTTTGTTTATTCCATTGAATCTACTTCTAAGTTTGTTTTTAGCTTGATTGAGAGTTAAGCATTGTAGTGTATAGAATGAGTTTGTTGACTTTTACGTATAAATGCTTGACAGCAACTTCTTCATTTTAATTGACTATAACAACGCATTATAGGGTTATGGCCTCATGCAATTACATTCCTTCATTGGAATTGTGGTTTTACGTGGTGGGTCCCAAACACTACGCAAAACCTTTTTAAGGCCTACTGGTCTCGAAAGAACCCAGTGTCATTGTTAGTCGCCTCATACGACAAGCTTTGACCTGCTGAGGTGGTATTCTCTAACCCGCTCACCACACGGGGGACAGCAACTAGAAAACTGAAAACTGTGATTCCCATTCAATGCTTCAGAAAATGTTGAAAAGGTTCAAATAAGTGGAATGCTGAGATTGTCAATAAATCTCGACTCTAATCTTGATTTCTTTGAATGTAGTTTATGCAAATTTGCTGACAGGTTTGCAATCTCGAAAAAGTAACGAATTTTCAATTTAAGTTCTTACGAATTGAACGAATTTGGCACCTGAAATGCTTACGAATTTATTACTATCTCCGAAACTTTGAAAACCCTGCATGTAAGTAATGGACTATAACATAAGATGCACAACATAAAGCAAATGCAAGCTCGTAGATGAATGACGTATAACTAATCTTTGTGCAAGAAACGATCCAGTCAGCCCGCACAATTCCAAACAAGATTGCATGGGTTAAGGCTTCATAGACATCAAAGTGGAGCTTTTATTGGTATGAACTAGGTTTTTGCACTCATTCATCAGTAAAAACAAATATTTAGGTATTCGATATAAATGTTGAAGATTATGAACATCCCCCTACACCTCCCTCCTTGTCACAAATAGTAACATCTAGGCAACCCCTCTGCTACCAAAAAACAACTGTGAGTATTCCTAGACACTTGGAATGGAATATCAACTAAATCATTGCAGATAGGATGCACAGAGTATACGCTGCTGTTATAAAAGCGAAAGAAAGATATTTAAAGAGTCCATAATTTAAAATGTGATGTGAAGTTCTTTGATGGCTATGTTTGAATTCGAAAGAAAAGTAAACATTGTATGAAAATGTAAAGATTTTTTCAGATTTTATTAACATTTTGATTGAGACGTCACGTTTTCGGAACACCTCGCACATAGCTCCTCACAAAAAGTGAAAATTTGATGAACCCCGCTTCCCTTGGTAGTGACGTCATTTATGAACAGCGGCTAAACAGAAATCCCTTGAAGCACTTTGAACTTAGCCGTGACAACAACCAAAGAGCTGCACAGCTACCATAAACAAGCAGTTTACTGCACTGCCGCCACAACAAGCAGTCACAGTAAGTTTGCTGCAGTGCAAGCAGTGTACAATTGTGCAGCCTCTTAAGCAGTTTCTGTTATACAGCTGCAGTAAGCAGCGCGCTGTATAATAGTTTTCCAAGCAAGCAGTTTTCCAAGCAAGCAGTACAGTCGGAGCCGTATCTTATTATGCGCGCCCTAAAAACTACTTAGCAAATAATTTGCTTGGCGCCTACCCCGCAGCACTCAACCGCGTCCCCCCGATCCACTCCAATGAATGTGTGTGTGCTCTTTACACCTGAGCCAACAACCCAACTCTAGGGTAGTATTCTAGGTACTTGTTCCATTTGAAGGCCTCGCTTTTGCTTCATTAGGCATGTCATTTTGTCACTTGACCTTTTCGCAAATGAAATGCCGTAAGACAACGAACCAAATATGAAAATTTGCAGCAAACCAAGTAAATAATTGAATATTAACTAAAATTAAATACGCTGGCATAAAGTGAAAATTCATTTGATTGCCAAAAAGTTCAGTTCATAAAGTTGCGCACAGCCTTGAACACAATTTGGAAATATTTACTGCTTTGCTTTTTTTTTATCGGTTTGTGTGACGAATATAGCCAGGGGCTTATGCTAGTTCTGCTGGGCGGACGGACGCAGGGCGTGTGGAGCTTTTCTTTTTTTTTTTTTTTTTTTTTGGAACTACATGCAAACAAACATTGTCAGCTGCACCGCATGGAACTTGCGTTCTTTATGGGTCAAGTTTAACCAAATGAAAGAAAAAGCGTGAAAATTGTGAAAGGCAGCTGCAAGCTACAACAACAAAAACTACGAGGAAAAACAAATAAAGCTCAAATCCACTGCACAAGAATGTTGTGTGTGTGTGTGTGTGTGTGTGTAAGCCGCCTGGCTGGCAATCAACGCGAAAAATGCACCAAACGCCACCAAACGCTTCTCCACCTATGCTTAGCCGCTCTTCTACACACTACACTGCAAAAAACAGCAGACAGCAGATTTATTTAAGTGTAGATTCATAACATATCAGCTTTGTGTTACTCAAAATGCATATTTAGCAAGGTTGGTTCATTCTGCCACTAACGCTCTTTTCGCTGGCTTATTAGGCGTGGCAGACCATAAGTTCAATGATTCGGCTAGCGATAGGACCATGTCCACCCGTCTGTATGAGTCGCTGGATATGCGAAACCATAAGAGCTAGTGACACAAAAGTTTACCAAAAGAAGCTGAAAGATGAAGTTTGCGTATAAAGCTGATATCTGCTCACGTTCCCCCAACCAGAGTCTCGTGGTTTATAGCCAAGCCGTCAACCGTTAATAAACTCGAAACTTTATGCTTATGTGCAGCTATGTTATAAAAATGATCGAAATCAGATGAATAGATCAAAAGTTATAGTCAAAAATATGCTGATTTCATCCGACTTCGCCAACAAACTGTCCCAAAATTCCATACTACATTTAGATATGTAAGAGCGATCGCAGCAACTAGAATAAAACCCGAGTCAAATTGGAACTTCTAGCGAGACGAAACAAACTCGCTGGCAAGAAATGGCGCTGCGAACACCATGATGGGAACAGAGCCTTTTTGTAGCATTGGAAAATATACCATCAAGCAGCTGCTAAGAGAAGAGAAAAGAGCAAGACGGGCCACGAACTGGCAGGACACTCCGGGCCTTAGGCCGGCCAAACTGCGACTCGGCTTCTATAACTTACATAGGTACACGAAAATATCACAATTAGCAAAAAAATCCATTAGGATTCTGACAGTTCTGCTTACTGGACATTTGAACAAGGTGGGCATCACTAGCTCCAGTACCTGCAGGTTCTTTGAACTAGAAGAGAAATCCTCGCTGCACATGCTAGGTGAGTGTGATGCTCTAGCGTGGAGAATGATGTTACTTCTGGGGGGAAACAGAATCTCGATGTCTTAAGTAGCTTGACTAGAATTATGGCAGGGGAGCTGTAAGCTCAGTAGAGGGTACATTAGATCTTTTAGCTCGCTTTGGACTGCTGCCCAATAAGATTTATTTTATTTATGAGATATGTATATGTGAGCCAGAGTTACAAAATTTGGTGTGGAGACTCGTGTGAGCCTAATCATTGAATCTGTATTCAATTTTTTTCAATAGAATAAATTGAAAATTCCCAATAAGAAAATGCTTACAGTTATATCGAACTTGTGAAAAGAGACATAAAAGTAGATACTTTCGTTCACATTTTATGGGAAAAAAGAGTTAGTCGCAAATCACTCTCAAAGCTAAAAAGCGAATTCATTCAGGCAAAAAGTGTTCACACACACTCTCCTATAGCTGTAAACATCAAGCAATGAATAAACTTTGTTTGACAAGGCACTAAAATGCACAACCTTTCTCATTCAAGTTCGCAGCAGCATGAAACTTGAGATAACACTGCGAGAGACGTCGGCAGAATAATCTTACCTTGTAATTCTTATACTATGCTTGAGACCAACTACGATTGAAATGATCGGTAAACAATGTTCGGGAAGAAAGACACCAATAGCGTGCATATGAGAGGCAACTTTTATGAGAGAACGTTCAAATTTTGGTATTGAATGCGTACAAAAATGAAGCTTAATTGAAGCCTGTACTTTTCGGGATTTTCAAACTCAAATCAAAATGGCTTGACTTTATAAATGTTTACTTGTTTTTTTGAGTGTACCTTTCTAGCTCTTCTTCTTGCTACGCCTGGCCTGAGCCCAGCACGGCCCTGCCATAACTGCAATAGTAAATGCAACTGTAAATGTAACTGTATGTGGCAGGTTGGACTGAAATTGAAACATATTCGCGCGTTTTGCTTCCCTCTTGTTGTAGTGTTGTTATTGCTGCGTGTTTTTCTTCTTGCACACGAAACTAGAGATGGACGTAATACTCTGTTTTCGACAGCCATTTTCTTTTTTTTTATTTTGAGTTATTTACTTTGGAAATGGTAATACTGACATAGTACTGGCCAAGGTTGAGGCTTCCTTTAGTTCGCAAAGCGAAAAAACCTCTTATCTATATATATAGTTGAAGACAAGGCCTTTGGGACACAGTCGAGCGTTAGTTGCTAGAAGCTTGGTAAGTGAAGAAGTGAGGGCAACTCAGAGCTGGAAATGACTGCAATGGACTGTCATTCCAGATGTTCCTTTTAGGTGCACTGGCATTACGTGAAGAGAAGCAGTTTGGAAAGGAGACTGAAATGACATAAATAGACTGACGCTTGGCTAGGCCATTGCCATGTAAGATACGTGAGATCTTAACATTGGCTGTGCATAGTAAGTGCAGTAGATGTGTCGCAAAAGGGACTAACGCAACGTGTGTCCTGGGCTAGTTTATGCAACTAAATTGACTATTTTTATGAGAAAAATATTTTGATCTTTACAAAAACACTGTTCTTATTCAGAGGTGTGCCATAAATTTCAAGACGGTTTTGCCTAAAGTTTCATTAGAATTCTCTTGACAAATCTACTGATTCCTGTTGAATTTCCCACGCTGTCTAAGATATTTCATATTGCTTTGTGGCTGAAATTGAGCTTAACAGCTTATCTGGCATACCAACAAATTGCTGTTGGGGTTGCAATTAGTTTAGAAAGAGAGTTCTGGCACATTTTCTTAAAACTTATTTTCGATGTGAAACATATATTTCAACAACGTCATCATGTTATCAGCGTCCACAGGAGAGTGAGACAGCTTCATGATCGTTTGTGTTATGGGGCAACACCAGCTCGTAAGCCGTCACGAAAATAATGCAATGGTGTTACGCTTGTGTATGTCGTGTTCTCATTCCCGCACTTATGCTGTAAATATTTGAAAAGTCGTTAATAACCATTTGCTATACTAAAATTGCTTCACATATGGGAACGTTTAACTTTCTTTTTGGTAAAAACTGAAAACTTTTCGTTTAAGCTCTTGAGAATCACATCCTGACTTGTTGAAAAACTGAAACTTAACAGCTCAGAATTAGCAAAAGTTCGTATGATTTCGGCCATTTTGTTAGAAATTGTGCAAGGTTCGAACCATTAGGTTATTGCATTTGAAGGCCCCTCCAGCTGCAAGACTCATGCTCACCACTAACACACAAACACACACACACACGCACACACACACACGCACACACACTCATGTGCATAGGCTGGCGCTGGTGTGTATGCAACGCTTTTTGTGACACTCTGAAATTTGTAGACTCTGCCAGGCTGGGTCGCAAATGTATAACACGCTCACGCACACACGGATACATGTGTAGTGTGGACAAGCCCTAAGTAGTAATACCCTTACGGTGCCCCTCTACGTCACAGTTACGTTGCTGTTGCACTTTCCGGCCTTGGCATTTGTGGCTTTTGAAAATGTTTTTCTTTTCTTTTCCGCTGCTTTTCAGCTAAATTAAACACAATTTCTTTTTATATTCTGTGCCCCTATGTGGCTGTTGTAGTTGTTGTAGCTACATGTATGTATGTCAACTGTACGGCGTGTTAAGTGCGTCATCTAATGTTAACAATTTCATCAAGTTAACGCCGCAAAGCGAAATAAGTACAAAATGCGAGACAGAGTGCCAAAAAAAAAAACTACAAAAAACTGACCAACAGCTGAAAAGACCACTGTCCCCCACACGGTGTGCCTTCTCTCTCCCCTACGAACACTACTACGCCCGTATATGTATATGCTCGTCCATTTTCATTTTCATTTTCAGTACTTCGCTGTCCGCCATTTGGCTTGTTTACTTTAGTTCTCGGCCATGATTTACGGCATTTGAACTTTTTTTTTGCGTGTGTGTCTGGGTTGGTCTGCCACGAACCGGAAGTGCTCGGCCTGCGTATGTTCCATGTGATATGCGAGCCATGCAAACAAACACCAAGAACCCACCGACTAAAGTATGCTTCACATGGACGCCCTCAACAATATGGCCGCCATCTAAATTATTAAAAATTATAATAAAATTTTTATTACCAGAAGTAGCAAGAAGCCTATAGAACTTACACAGCAATAACAACAAGTGAAGTCTGATTGGCCAACAAGTTGGATTTTGCTTCTTGCATTTTCAAATTTTTTGTTTTGTGTACCATAAAACTTAACCGGAAATGACTCTACACGCTTTTACATGGTTATAACACTTCCGTTTAAAATTATCGTAGTCTCTATAAAAAAATAGGGAATGCCTTGACTCTAATATTTTTTAATCGATTTGCTGAGTGGGCTTATGGTGCTTTGGAGGTACGCTCGCTGGAATCCTAGAACTTAAGATGCTATCGCAAAATGCGTGAAAGAAGTCATTTAAGCGCTATGGGAATTGTACAGTGCAAAACGCGTTGCAATAAACTTTCGTTGCAGGAAACAAGAAAATTTGTATGCAAACGAAGCTGAAGTAGGAACTATAAACTTGTGGAATTTGGAATTTGCTTAGATTCCATATGATCGACATATCTGTAGCTACGATACTTTTCATTAAAAAAGGCATTGAATTGCTCTGTGGATGTAAAAAGGCAAAAGAATCGCTATTCCGGTCTTTTCAAAGCTGCGTAAAGAAATCTAACACACGTTTTAAAGTGTTAATGATTGGGGAGACCGTTTTCCAGTCAGCTGTAGTATCCAGCGAAAACGATTCTTACGAATTTCAAAGCAATCGTACAATCTATCTGATGCTTCATCTCTTTTAGTCGTTTTCAACAGGTGCCTTGTCATTGTTGTTGTTTTGCTGCTCCTTTTGATAACTCATACAAGACGATGCCTTCTCTTGCGACGAAGTGTTAGAGCAGAAAGTACTCCCTAAGATATTTGGGTAGTAACACATAGGACCAAACATTTGAGATCTACGACGACATTGACATAGTCAAGCGACTTCTCTGGCTTGGTCATGTTGTGACAGGTCTAGGTTAGGACGGCTTAGGCCATATTACGGCCCGTTGTGACACCGTTGGATCTACATACTCTTCCCTGTTCCTGTGCAGACAAAATCAAAAAGGAGACCATCCAGATGCAGTTATAATGTCTGCAATCCGTTTCAGTCTGATTTCGGACAACTAGATGTTTGAGCCTGCGTCTGCACACAGCTGGACAAGAGCAGAAGAGGTGCTCAATGGTTTCTTTCTCCTCCTCGTCCCAGCAGCATGTTGTGATATATGGAGCAGAGATCGCACTATCACCAATTGGAGAAGGCGCGCGAAAGGCAGAGGAGTAGAGGTGAGAAGAGTATTCTACATTAGGTCTTCATCCGCGTTGTTATAGCCAGTCAAAATTAATAAGAATTCAGTCAAATACACAAATTATTAAGTTTGTTCTATTCCAAATAGTCTTTCTCTGAGTTAATATAAGGATTTGCTAGATCGAGCAGCATTTCGAATGAGTGTTTTAGCTCGCTGGCCGAACTGGTCTTTAGGATGTCTGCTGACAAGTTTTGGATGTCCTCTACATCGGCCTAGCGTTTTTCTCTCATGGGCAATGATGAAGGATACATCGTTAATTGGGAGATAATTGATTCCATTTCCAAGTATCTTGGTGTAGATTTTGGCCCTTTTTTGCTAAGCTGTTGCGCACTTGCAATGGCTTCTAGCGTTCTCGCTGATTTTGGCTGGCTCAAACTTTGATATAGTCACAGCGACTGCCGAAATAGCGTAAACCACTTATGAACACTGCTTAGTGATAAGCATGCTTCAACAATTGATGAGTTTTGTTCAGCGTTTTACTAACTTTTAAACGAAACCTAATATTTGCTTTTTATTCGATGTTCAATTTTTGACCGATGCGGAAAAAGTACTGCCACTTTAGGCGCATTAACTCCGTTGGGAAACATTCAAATGTTATGGAATTTCGACAGGTTGTCAGTGAAGGATGTACCTTTCGAACGCATGTATTCACCAAAAGGTGATGCCATCTGAGCATACCTTATGGTTTGAATCCCTTTTTGTAATATTAGTATTTTTCTCTTAGTGTAATTTAAGCTCTTGTAAAAACTAACAGTAAGATTGAATCTGAAACTAAGTTTATAAAAAAATAGAGTTAGACTAAGATTCATGTGCATAAGAGTAACTGTAGAGTTACATTTTGGCAAAATTAAAGAAAGAAGAAGCAAAACCAAAGTAATCAAAGTCTGACATGTGCTTAAGTATTGCTCAAGACCCAATCATGCTCAAAAACTGATTATTGTGAACTAAAAATGTTTCAAACTTCGAGTTAACGATAAAACTATATTAAGTTCTCAAAATCTTGTTAGCCTGTTTAATTGAATAACATTTTTGTAGTGTATTTCATAGTCGAGAATTTTCGACTTTTTGCTTGTTGATTGAGTGTTTAATTAAATGTAAATAAAATAAATTACTGCATTTGTACAAACTTCTTTCTCTAGTTGTGTTGCATTCTGTGAATGGTAATTGTTGTTTGTCAACAGTTTTAATGTTTGCACGTTTTGTTGCATTTTTTATAGTTGTAAAATAACTGAAATAAGCAGTTTCACTTGCTCCTGGCAATGTTGGAAATGTGAAGTGTTGCGACAGTCATAGTTGGTCTGTTCCCGAAAAAAAAAAACAAGAGGAAAAAGGAAAACGCCAGCTAAAAGAAGCTGTCGAAAAAACACAAAAGGAAAATGTGTGGAAAACTAAAACAAATGCCTTAACAGAGAAAACGCGTTCCGCGTAAAACAAATGGCGTAAAACACTAATGACGCACACACACACACACACACACACACACACACACACACAGATAGCATGCAAATCAACACTAACACTCATTCATACACACACATAGAGACGCGCTCACTCACACTTAGACAGTTGAAGATTGACACGTGTGCAAACGCTGCTGGGGGTTCCCACCGCTGCTCTTCTTCTTGTTGTTGTTGTCTTGCCGTTTGGCTGTCATGTGTTTATTATCCTTTGACAGCGGAAGTTTACAACAAGACGCCAGCAACAACAACAACAACAACAACTACAACAACTACAGCGACTACGACAACGACTACGGAAAAACCGCAGCCGTAAAAAGACAAAAAGATGCTGCTTGCCCTTTGCACATGTTTTCGTCCCTAACCCTACTTTATATCGCCCTTTGTCTTTCTTCTCTTCCCGTTTTTTGTCTCACATTGTTTATTCGTTTCGCCTGCATGCAACGCATCGCTTGTTGCGCCAAATAAACATCTAGAGAAGAAAGAAAGAAAGAAAGAGTCGCGTAAGGAAGCATAAACGTAGCGGAAGGGGTGACGAAGTGGGGAGCGTGGAAAGCAGACAAGAAGCGTAGAGCAACAGCGCAAAAACCGCGTGTGGCTATGTACAATGCGGCGCAGCTTATAGTTCGCAACTTGATTTTCCTATTTCAACCAAACTGAAAATCCTAATCAAATTTATTGTAGTTCTGCTTCTTTAAGGTGTTGTTTTAGCCTGTTATTGTTGACGCCCTTGTTGTAGCTGTTCTTGTCACTGTACTCTAGCGCAGGGCATATTAACTGTGTCCTAAAACTTGTAAGCTACAAGATGCGCAAAACCTGACACGCCGAACTCGTAAAACTGTGATACGGATATAAAAAAAAGTCAATGTTTTAAGCAGCGACGATGGTTTTTTAAACCGATGTATCTATATTAAGTCATTTTTCATTGTTTACGATGTATTCTCGTTGCATCGATGTCTGGCCCAACATCGAAATCTTACTTAATGAAAGTTGTAAATAATGTTTTTCATAATAACAAAAGTTTCTGCAAATCGTAACTTACGATATGTCGATCAGAATGCATCTTAACGTGCGCAGCGAAGTCTGCCCAGGAGAAGTGCTTTACATTAGGCCGTAACCCGATAACGTGCTCTTCATATAGTTATTGATACTACTATTGTATGCACGAGTATCGCTCTAGGACCATGGTCAACAAAGTGGGCAGAGAAGTTGCTACTGGCAATTGCAATACATTGACAACTTTTCTCCTCTGACACACAAATACCATTGCAATGACTAAAATTCTGCCGACGTATCTGCTTACTTTGCCGACCATGGATCTTGCTACAGAAACTAAAGATTTATTTTATTCAACTGCGTTTTTTGCATAAAATTATCAATTTTTAAACTTCGATGCATGAAATGTGTTTGTAATGAATCGATTTTTTTGAGTCAAAGCTTGGAGCTGTGTGTTTTGCCTTCTTTGAATTGGCATTGTTTTTTCGATTTTGAGTAGCTTATCTCTAAACCAATCTTCGGAAATGGCTGCAAAACTGAAATTGCATAGACAAAAATACGTTGGGTTATGTAATGACGGCTTTTAGGTCTTTTGCACTTCGTCTCATTGCGTTAAAATGACGGCTTCAAAAAAAGAACTTTTGGAGTTATTATTTTAAAGGAAATGGTCATTCTTAAAAGGGTAACATCTAAAATTACTGGAAAAAGGCGTTTTCAAAAGCTTTCATGATAGCGATTCAACTTTTCTGAAACAATTTTTAGCTTGAAGTTATGCTAAAAGAAAAATCTGACACAAGGATTCATTCATGTCTGTTACGCCTTAAATGATGATCAACTGCACTTAAACTATGTTGAAGAGAAGAGAATTTGCTTACAACGAAAGAGAAACCGCACACTGTTGGAATTATGCGTGATTCTTAACGCTCTTTGCATTAAAGTTACTTAGATTTGTTCTCATTCAAGCAGATTCTCGAAGAGCTCGTATATAGAAAGTAGAGCCTTGCACACCTTATTCGGAAGACGTTTATAGGTTTTCACACGCACATATCGGTATAGCAAATACTACTTAAATGCAGAGTGTAGCTATAAAAGTTACTTATGTAGGTTCGTTCTCATTCAAGCAGATTTTAGAAGATTCGTTTTACCAAGCCATCGATGTCTTAAGTGTTAGCATTTACTTATGCAGTATTGCAACGTTTTTTGACGTTGTGAATCTTTTAGTTGCTAGAAGTTGAAGCCGTTGAAGCGTTTTCTGGGTCTGCAAGAGTATGCACACTTCGGCATACGCTTGTTCTAGTGCCGAAGTTGTAGTTGTTGTTGCCATGCCATAAATTAAAACCTTTTTACACATGTTACGCGCCAAGCTGTCAAGTAGCTGGGTGAGCTGTTTCGAGGACGAAGGGTTCATATTTGTTGTGGCATGAGGGCGTGAGAACTTGAGCCGTTGTTTCTCCATCCTAGACATCGTCTTGGTGTTGAATTTATGCCAGATGCCCTACACCAATAAATTCATCAATTTCTATGTATGCCTAGAACTAACAAAAGGGCCAAAAAATTGCTTGGCTTGGGATGGAGAAACATTTTGGTGCTCGATGGTTTACTGATACACACATGTTGTTGGTTCTGTGGTTCGGTTCATTTGATGACTGGCAAAGGGTTTCTGTTCGGTTCTTCAACTCTACTAGTGTTGCTTAGTAGTTTTACTTACCAGATGCATAAACTTAGATGGTAGTAAATTTCGTTCCCGGACTGTTGCTTACCTATAAGTAAAGTGAATTGTAGTTGTAATTAAGTTTTTGTTTAATATGGGAAATCTTTTGTGAAAAAGGTGATGAGTTTAGCAAAACTTTTTACGATTTTGTCATACAAACATATTTGGGTCTTTAGAAATTTTAATTTTCATTTGTTTGAGCTAAATTCATATAGAGTTGGTATAACAGATATTTAATGTAAAAAAATAATAACTTTTGTTTTAAGCAATAAATGTGCTCTGAACATAAAATGTTAAGGAAAACTTGGACATAATAAATTTGCCCGCCAACACACATGGGCGTCGGGGTAGCCAACTGTCGATTAATTATTGCAGATAAAATATATATATATAGGAAATATTTTTTTGTATTATGCAAATTTATGCACATAATAGTTTTTTATAAAAATAACCATTATTTATTTTTTATATTTAACCAATCTTTTTTCGCTACAGAAGAAATTTAAAAAAAAGTTGTTTAATTATAAGAGAAAACTATATCACATGACATTTTTTATTATGAAAGATTATGTAAATAATCGTTTTTATAGCATTAGTCTATTTAATTATGCAAGATTCTGCAAACAAAAGTTTTTTTATAGAAATACAATTTTTTTGAAATGTAGGCAACTCTGTTAGTATAAGCGCTTAATATAAAGCAAATACAAGCAAATTACAGCAGCGGAAAAATTGCATGTTTTAAAAGCTGTTTAATTACACTAAGCAACAAATTGGAGCTCAGTGAAAGGCTGAAAAATGCGTTTCCTCTTAAATTTGTAGTCGTTAATTTCGAATCTAATAACGGATTTTGAATTCGAAATAATTGAAATTTGGCAAGTTTGTGAAGTCTACAATTCGCATATGGGCCTTGACCGGAAAATTAAATTTTAATAAAAAAAAGGTTTCGCTTGACATTTTCATACATATTTGGCTATCAAGACATATAAAAATGAATGTATGTATGTCTGAATCCATTTTACTCGAAAACGGATCGACCGTCGATTGGCGTGTTATTTTTTTTAACATCTTGGTTGAACATCAAGGAATCCATTCTTTCAATACAAAGTTTAATGTAACATATCGATAAAAATGTTCTAAAGTAAAACTTGCTTTGATTATATAATTAATAAAAACTTGGCCAACAATTTGGTACCTAACGTATGTCACGTCACGAATTATATTATAAGTGGAATTCAAAAAAATTCCGAAACGTAAGTTTCGAGAAATGAAAACTTCGAAACTCACGAAAAATGCTTTTACTCGAAAGCCGCGCTAGAAAATTCAAAGCAGTTTAGCCAAGCGTGTTTTTTGTTTTGTTGGCTAGTGTTATAGCGCATAAACGTGCGTGATTAAAAAAAGTAAATCAATTAGCCGATTTTTATCAAGCAAGTTTAAGAAATTAATCGTTTTTAATGCAAAAAATATATAATTGCAAAATGTTGGCATATGGCCGATTTTGACTAAGCGAATTATAAAATAAATTATAGCTGCGGAAAAACTTTGGCCGCTTAATGTCGCAACGTTAAAGGTCTCAATCGTATTTCGATGGTGATTTGGATTTCGTTTGAAGCTAAGCGGTATTCACTAAAATCTGCCACAATTAATGAATTAGAGAAGTACAAAGTGTAGCTTTTACACTTCTGTACAGAACAAATGTAAATAAAAATGTTGACAGTTGTCATTTGAAGATTCGTTTATCTTCTTTTATGATACACTATCAAGATTATACAGTGTACAGATAGTATATAAATCGTTACAAATATCAATTAGGGGCTGTTCATAAATGATGTCATCATAATTGAAGATTATGAACCCCCCACCTCCTCTCTTGTCACAAATAGTCAAATTTAGGCAACCTCCCTTTCCCTAATGTGTTTGGTGCAACCAAAAAACAACTTTGAGCATTCCCAGAAACTTGGAATAGAATGTCAACTGAATCATTGTATTGTTAGGATGCACAGACTATACGCTGCTGTCATAAAAGCGATAGGAAGGTATTTAAAGAGTCGATAATTTTAAATTTGAGATCTTTGATGGATATGTTTGAATTCGAAAGAAAAGTAAATATTTCATAAAAATCTTAAGATTTTTTCAGATTTCATTGACATTTTGATTGTGACGTCACATTTTCGAACCACCCCCCTCACCCACCGTCATAAAAAGTCACAATTTGATGAACCCCTCCCCACCCCTCTGTGGTGACGATATTTATGTACAACTTCTTACTAATTTTCATAAGTACCAAGCAGAGTTCGCAAATAATCGTAGGAGCACTTTGAAGATGCGTCTGAAACAACCCTTAATGAAACTAAATATATTTGAACATACATACATACTATATGTGTGTCTCGTGCCTCGCCTCATGCGCACAACTATTTCCCTACGCTATGGACCTTTTCGCCTTCACGTTTGTTATTTTCGGTCTTTTACGAACACATACGTTGTGTGCGCGTGACCTTTAAGCCTTCAAAAAGAAAGGTACTGCAGACGACCCGTGACATTAGATAAACTTTGGATAAAGCTTTCATACTCACTATTACTACAAACTCAAACTCCCAACAGTTAAGGTTGTCTAAGCCTTTTAATGTTGTAGTTTTATCTAGCATAGTACATATTTGATAAGGTTATCAAACTGTTATTCTGGGTCAGCACTATCATATAGTGTGCGAGTTTATTGAAAATCAAGGTTTTCTGTTGGCTGGCCGCAGCAAATCTGCAACAAGTTATATGCAAAGTAGCTTACGCTTGTGTTTCAATCAAATTCGAATAGAACGCTCATACAAGCTGTGCAATTTGAACTTAGGGCAGCTTAGCTGTATGCAGTTCATGAACTGGTTCGATGAACAAACAGTTTCCATGCTTGGTTTTTGGCAATGGCGTTTTAGGCCTTGGAAGTTTTTGTTTAGCGCATAAAAGTGGCAAATGTCTGCTTTGCTTTGCTTTGCGTTGGCGAAACTTTCCATCAATAAATACTTACTGAGTGTGTGTGTGTGCGTGTGTGTGTGTGTGCGTGTGTGTGTAAGGTTGCCTTTTAATTGAATATTAATAACAAAATCCTGCATATTAAGCTTGTAGATGACAGAAACAACAGCCACCAACTTGGCTACTAATATATGCACAGATCTGTAATATTAAGCCGCACACTCACTAACTCATTCTGTGTGTCAGTAAGTGCGCGTGTGTGTGTGAGTGCGTGTGTGTGTGTGAGTGAGTGTGTGTGAGTGTGTGTGTGTGTTAGTCCTTGTGTTGTTGCGCACGTTCGCATTCAGAGAACGCTTTGTGAATCTTTAAGTTAGCAATTGCTGTCTTGTTCACTGTACTTTGTACTTTGTTCTCTTACTGTTTAAATGTCAAATGTTAATGCAATCATTAAGCTCAATTAAACTCATTTTAGCTTGTGGCAAATCAACTGCAACTCGCACACATAATATATGCATATATATAAATAGTATATTTAGCTATATATGTATATATGAAAGGCAGCAAATTGAATCACAATTGAAGAATTGTTCGCTTGCAACTAACTTGAATTTGAGCGCTGGCTCAGTACATATTGTCTTGTTGCAAGTACTTGTAAATGACGCACAAATGTATGCTATATATTTTTCGTTTTCCGCATTTAGCAACAAGAACAAGAACAAGAACAATCACAACAACGGTACAATGCCACACAAACGATGACATGGAAATATAAAAACAACAAAACAACAACAACAACAACGGAAACAACATGGCGTACGTAACAAAATGGAGGAAAGTTTTGCACAATTTAGTTCTCATTGTTGCCGTTTTGTGTAGTTGTTGTTGTTGCTGTTATTGTTGTTGTTGTTGTTGTTATTGCTCTAAAATTGACTTAGCTGTGAGGATAATACAACAACAAACACAAACACATAGACACATATAGCAAGACGCCCACCAAATGGACTTGGTAAACGTTTTGCAATAGTTTCTAACCCTTTGCGAATACAGTTAGTATGTACCGTTGTTTCTATTGTTGCTGTTTTACTTTTTACAGTTAGTTGGTGTGTCTGTGTGTGTGTGTGTGTGTGTGTGTGTGTGTGTGTGTGTGTGTGTGTGTGTGCCTTACTTATAGTTACTTGTGCCCATTATTGATCCGACAATGTGCTATAAGTGTGTGTGATGTTATTGCGTGTGTGTGTGTGTGTGTGTGTGTACTGCTACAAGTGTGCACATACGTGTCCGTGTGTGTGTGTCCGTGTGTGTGTCCGTGTGTCCGTGTGTGTGTGTTTGGCTAACCTGCCTAGTCTGGACATGCTTGGCTTCTGTCTTTCTTTCCAAACTAATCCTGTGCGTGTTTTTTTTTGTATGTATGTAAGTATATGTGTGCGGTTTTAAGGGCAACTCTAATATGAGTCTTTACTTAATTTAGTGACGTTTTGTGTTGTTTTATAGCGGCGACAAAAACAGAAATAAAGCTAAAGTTACAAAGCAACACTGTAGGTAGCAAGTACTACAATTAAGATAGGTCAAGAAATGCAGAGTTTCAATTTGTAGCATGTACTAGCGCAAGTAGTGGTTAATTTTTTGCTCGTGACTCTAATCAATCGTTTAGCTTATTGAGCTTAACCTAGTTAAAGAGTTACGTTCTTTAAATTTTAAGCGAAAACAGGCAAGCAGCAGAGTTTCAAAAAGTGAACTATAGATAATTGACTTAGATGAGCTAAAGCGGGCATCGGCAATGGCAACTTAAGTTCTATCAACGTCACTGCTGCCGATACCGACCACTGGACCAAAGCTATTCACAAACGCACTGATCGGGCTTTAGGCCTGGCAAGTCCTTCACCAGGTATACGCTATAAGCCAAATTCTGGATAAGAGCCTCGAAAACAAATCGACACATACCAGCACTTTGTCGATTATAAAGCTGCATTTGATAGCCCGTTAAGATATCCCGTATGTACCACATTGTCTGAGTTTGGTATTCCTGCAAAGCTGGTGCAACTTGCAGAATAATAATGAGCAATACACGCATTTAAGTCAAGATAGGAAATAAAGACTGCGAACCTTTTGATACCGAGAACGGTTTCAGTTTCACCCTCTACTGCGGAAACTTTAACTTTGTGATGCATATCGGTATGGGACAATATTGAACTACAAGTGTCACATCATTGATCGTACAAGCGAAATGTTAGTAAGTATTTCGTCTACTTTGCTATAACCGTCACAAGAAAGAACAATGTCAGCATGGAGTGGAGGGTTACACTTACCAATAGATGCTATTTCGATCTAACAATTTATAAGGCCGTTTTGCTTTGTAGCGCTGAAGCATGAGTGATGAAACACTCTGATCAAAAAGTCCTATGAGTGTTTGAGTTGAAAGTACTGCGTAAAATATTTGATACTTCATAACGATAACGAACTTTTTGAGTTCTACTACTTGTAATGCCATGGTCGGCAAAGTGAGCAGAGAAGTTATGACAGTGACAACTACGAAAATGTTCATATACACGTACATGCACTCATTGAAAACTTTTCGCTGCTGACTTACAAATACTATTGCAGTAACTTAAACTCTGCCAAAGTTTCCGATCACTGCTTTAACAGTATCGTTAATTATTGACTGGCCATTAAAGTTAGGCGATCGGGCACTATGAAACTTCTTCGCTTGGGATAGTCATTTGGTAAGCAACGCGCGTGGTATTTATATAAACCCAACAGAGAACTATTGATATAATACAACAAATTCTCATAGCGAGCATTGCACTTTTATATATGAGCCCTCATTGAGGTTCAGGACGAGGTCAGGCATATTAAGTTCAAAGAATCTACAGGCCTGGACATAATTGATTGACTTCTTTTAGATATTAGATCTATGGAATATTGGACTCAATATTTACCCCAGCGACTGATTATGTGCTGAAGTGATTATGATACCTAAGCCGTACAAGTTAGAACACTGCAGTTCGTCCTATCGTGCCATTAGCTTGGGGCGATCTTGACTGCGAATGTTACCCGAACATCAGTTTAGGTTTCTAAAACGCCATGAAACGCTTGAACAATGCTACCAAGCACTATAGTACGAATGATTGTTAATGCATTTGAACAAAGACGATATTGTGCCGAGGCTTGGAATCCTGGAGAGCTCTATAAGATTCGGAAATGTCATCCTGTGCTAAATCGCCACTTCTATGTTCAGCAATCTCTTGTAAATTCTAAGCTGTACAATATAAATGCTGGAGTACTTCAAGAAGGCTTGGTTGGGCAATTTTTACACAATTTTTACTGCCGACAATACTGAGGTATGCTGATGACACAGTAGTTATTGCAAAATGGTTTGAACCTCGTCAAGGCATTCCAAAAACTACAAGAGCAACTTTTCTTCACTGATCAATGACTTCTAAAATGGAAGATAGTTGCCAATACATAAAAAAAACGTTTCTCTTAAGAAAAGGTAAATATCCCGCGGTAGCATTTTGTGATTTGAACATACCAAAAAGCGATACTGTTAAGTACCATGGCATCTACTTGGATGATCGAAAACTCACATGGAAAGCTCATATAAAGTCGAAAGAGATGCAGCCCAAGGCTGGCTGAAAAACAAGGTTCGGCTATACAAAGGAATCCGTTAGCCTGTCTGGTCATATGCCATGGAACGTCGAGTACATTGAGTATTGAGATATTGCAAAGATAGCAATACGTGACACTGAGTACTTTAACAGGCATAACATATTAGACGCCTGAAGCCATTCCATGTGTGGAATCTGCCAGACAGACTTGAAGTTTTAATAGTGTATATAGTAAATATAGCTGTTACTTATAAGTTTGGATTCATATTGGTTGAGCTTGCGGAGGTAAGCTTATTTAAATGACACTTTCGTCAAAAAAATGTTTCAGGCGATAGATTTTGAGTTCGTATTGCTAAACAAAAGCTTACAAATGAGTTAAATTCCCTGAACGCGCTTTGCTACAAATTGCGGCAACAACAAAACGAAAAATAACAACTGGAAAATCAACAACAAAGAAAAACTAACTCACAACAACAACAATTACACAAAAATACAAAAAAGGAAAACCACTTTTAACGTTTAAAAAAGCATACGAAAAACTCATCTAAGTATAGGAAAAGGTTAGCTCCACCTGCAAGCATGAAGGGGTGCAAAACTGTACTTGCCATATGCATGAGCTGCAAGGTGCGCGTCTGTGTGAGTGTGTCTCTTCATGTGCAACATGGCGACTGACCAGGTTGCCGTTTAGACCCAAAGGCATATCCTCCTATGCAGGCAAGAAAAAACCGTGGCGTATGTCGGTTGGTGTAGCGGTTTTTTAAGTTATTTTTTGTAATTTTTTTTTTTTTTTGGGTCTGCATGTGAAACGCAACACATGCACAATTCGGTTGTGTTTTTTTTATAGTAAACAATTTGCTTTTTTGCTCTTGCATGCCATCTCTTTTTCTCCCTCTCCCTGTCTCTCTCTCTCTCTCTCTCTGAGCTCTGTGTGTAGATAGGACAGCAGGTAGAGAAACCAATACATTACGAGCGTTGATTTGATATGCCATAAAATAGCGCCAACTTTAACGAGAGCACAACACAATGAACAAATGAATGCATTCAAGCAGAAATGAATGCAAGTGAATCAATATGAGCGCAACGGTTGAACGCATTCAAGTGCAATCATTCCAGTTGCCATGTGTATTGTGAGAGCGTAAGAAAAGGTTTGTAAATAAGATTTTATGATTTCACAAAAACAAATTAAGTAAATGAAACAAGCAATAAATTCGAAAGAAGTTTTCATTCGTAAACAAATATAAGCTAATTTATGACTTCCAATCGTTTGTTCAAAAACGGCAAATGGCATTTTTTTTTCATTTAAAGCTAAATATGCATCATGTGAAGTAGTATTTTTTTGTAAGTTAGTATTTTTATGAACAATAAACTGAAGTTATGCTGTATTGAAGAGATATGTAGTAAATATATATGAATGGTTTCGTAAAGAGGTTATTCATATATTCGCTACTCTATACAAATTCTGAATCATATAATTCAATTTTACGAAACAACAACAATCTATATAAGCACTGAAGCAAATGATTTCATATTTGTACCATATATTCGTTTGGTGTGCGAAAAGGTTCCTCTACAGTTTGTGTCCGGTATTTGGAGAGGATCAGCAATCTATATATGAATACGCTAAGCGAAAATTCAGTGCGGTACCAATTACTTCGCAATAAAGTAACGTTTTCAGCTAAAACCTATACCATTTGAATAATAAAAGGCTTGCGTTTTGCCGAATATAAGTTTCGCCTGGATACGTTGCGTTTTAGTCTGATAAAAATTGATTTTAAGTCAAAAAATAACAACAAAATAAATTGTACGCACAAACGTTTCTTATTCGGCTTTTTTTCTCTTGTTCCTAATCTGCTGTTATTAGAGCGTGTATTAAGTCGTCGAATATCGCCGACAAGGCGAGCACGAGTATTTTTAAGTGACGTTTTAAATACATATTGTTTATACTTATAGAGCAGGTTAGCATTTTAGGGTGTTTACAATTCACAACTTTGATTAGCTTAACAATTCACTCTGAAATTGAATTAGCAAACGGTCCAGAAGGGAAAACGTAGACAGAAATACTCGAGCCGCTAGTGGTCCAAGAAAATTTAACACCAGAACAACGTTTTCAAAGAATTTAAGAACTTGCAAAAGTTCTATTGCTTCCTTTAAAGCCACCACCAGAGCCACTAATAACGCTCATGAATGGCAACACTGCTGAAACCAAATGATTTTTTGAACAAAATATGAAGTCAACATCAAAAGGTATACGCATGGCGTGATGACACTGTTGGAATCTCAGATTCCGCGCCTCTTACGATCTTAGAAACGTCTTTTGAAGCACAGCGGCTGTATTTTTTTTTACCTGATACAAGCCTTTTTTTGGGCATTTGACTGCCAAATGGTTATGCCATCTAGAAGGAATACTGCAATCTACAAGCACAGCCACGATAGTTTCAAGCAAAACAACTGTTCACGAAATTCATCGCTGAACCATCTATATATTGTGGCATTCGATGGCTATCTTATTAAGTTAAATTACTACGAAAGTTGTAAACACGTTTCAATTCCGTTTTTTGGCCGAGTTAAACTTTCTATCTAATTGACTTCTCAGAATTGAAGAAGGCAACCCTCGGAAATTGTTTAAGTAAACCCTGAACATTGCCTATTCTAGTGAACTTCAAACGCATAAAGAATTCCAAAGACTTGAAATGAATGCACTCACTGAGAGTGCAAATACATATCGTAAGCAGCAAGTTTAAGTACAACAACTGAAATAACTCATTTTGCAAATCAAATTAACCTTTCGTTGAGTTGGCTCCAGTTCTTCTTCATGAATTACGCTTGCTTATTTAGCTGTTATTTTTGTTTGAGCTGGGAAAATGTTTGCCAGCACTTGGTATTTACCCTGGCTATTGGCATACATACATATATCCGATCATATATATCCATATGTTTGCTGTCCAATTGCCCATTGAATTCAACTCGAACAGAGCAGCAGTTAAGCAGTCAGCCATTTGCCCATTCATTCATTCATTCATTCATTCATGCAGTCATTCACTCATTCTATGCCTGTGTCTGTTGTCTGTGTCTGTGTCTGGCGTTTGGTTTCAGTTTTTTCTTCCTTTACCGTTATGTTTTTCTATTTTTGCGCCTCTTCGTGTCAATGTTGTTGTTGTTGTCTATACCTTATGCACACACACACACACACACACACACACACACACACACACACACACACACACACACACACACACACACACACACATGTATCCGATAGGCAGTGCTTGCTTTTTGGCAGCGCGCGCGCGCAATTAAATCGATATAACGGTAGTAGGCTGCCTAATTGCGGATGACACGAAATTGTTTGCTCTATAACAATAAAGCAGAGCGTACCGAGTGCTGCCAACGTAGCTGCTAGCGTCGCGGTTGGCTTTATACACAAACACAACAAACATGAGGCGTCAATTGAACGCCGAGACTCAAGCCCCAAGCTGCGAGCTGCGAACTCCGAGAATCGAGTCCCGCGACCCACGACCCACAATACCCGACCCTAGGGTCGACCGCAAAGTCAACTCTGCTGGCAACGTTTTGACTGACATGCTGAGATGCTCGCAGAATGAATCATTTTTATTCATTTATGCATTCAATTTAAGAGGTTTTTTACTTGTTTTTTTTTTAACTGTACTTAATGAACTGTCAGAAGTTAAAGCAACAGTATTTAAAAGTCAAGTCAACCCGTTTCATAGCTAGACATATATATGTGCACTAAAGCTACACGATTTGTATACAGCATGCATCATGTTTGAATAATTTATTGATTAGTTATCTACGCTGGCGCCTTCAATCAATTCGAATGAATTCTGTCCTTGCGCATGAGTGGACGACGCTGCCAGGGTCTGCGTGAAGGACAAACGCCGGCATTGCATGTCATAATATCAACAAGGGCAAGGGGCTGGGAGCTCCGGATCGGGCTGAGGCTGGGGGCCAGTAGGGTGCTGCAGTCTGTCGCGCTATTGAAATTGCAGTAAATAATGGGCCATATAGGTTGGCTGTATGTAATGACATACCTTGACTTATGCAAATGCTGAAAGAGAGATATCGCACGAGAGAGAGAGACGGAGAGAGAACGGGCCAGGGCGCCAGCTTATGACAGAGATAAATGTCTGTTGAATTGCAATGGCTTAAAGTTCCTGCAAACAGTTTCTTGATAGCTAAGCAGTTACAGGACAGCAATTTCCTGCTCTTTAATAAACATTTGTCGAGTGTTCACTATTAGTTTGTAGATTCGTTGAAGCATAACATGTCAGTTCAGCTGACAATATTATAAGTGTTAACCCCGTTAAGCCAATCATCTCATTTTAATGAGTGCATAAAAACAATGCAAAGTGCAGGCGGCCGTCAGTGACTCTTAACACACACACACACACACACACACACACACACACACACACACTCGCTGTGCAACAACGGTGCAACAACCCTGCGCTGCCTGCAGTCAGGCAACCACAGTTAGCGCCCACAAACACCATACAACCACAGGCAAGCAGCACGCCACCACCAACTAAACATTACGCATACGCCGTGTGGTCTGGCCACGAAACTGTGTGTATTATGTGAACCCGCGAACTCTGTGCCCGCTGTCACACTACCCCGGCTACACTGCCACCACTCGTATACACTCTCACCCATGCCGGTGGCGCCACCACTTCCGGCGTACATTTAACAACCCGCAGCGCCCGGTAGTTTAACGCAGCAGCTGCAAATGCTCTCAGCATACAAAACTAATGAAAGCAGCGAAGTAACGCAAAAAGGCAAAAAAACAAAAACAAAAAAAAAAGTAAAGAAAATATACAACGGAAAATGTAAAGAAAATGCTACAAAGGCAAAACTAAAATAAGCAGAAGAACAAATATAGAAAGCTATTAATAAGCCAAGCCAAATATGGCATACTCTTATTATAGAAACTAAATGCTTAAACATTTCCTTAAGACTTACTATAAAGTTGTCATATGTATCCTTGTAATGCCGGATTTTACAATCCTAAACGGAAAGTGATTTGAGGCCACTGTGCGTCCAAACGTATCTTTTCAAAATCAATATTGTTCAGAATCACTACTTAATGCTCATCGTTCTTGATACGAACACCGAACGAAGCTTACACTTTTATACTTTAAAATTTGACAATTTTCTAAATGAATATCATGAATACACTTATAGTAGACATTCTGAATGACTTAGATTTTACGTCTTTTTGGAATTCGTGCTTTAAGAAGAACTTTTACCGTCATGGAACGCCTGACTTTCAGTGGTTGGATTATGATCTGGTTAGCTGGTTGCGCCGTCCCGGCATACAAGTCGGTTTTAGCCCCAAAGCGCGCCCCCTATGTTGCACATTAAAAAGTATTAATTTTGAATGTAGAGATCGATGGCATTTGATTAGTATCATAGCTGCCAAGAACATTCATGGCGAGTCACGACTCGGTACCCATAACAAATAAAACAAAATGGCAAGTGCATTCGAAAATAAGAAGAGTAAGGAAAAGGCAATATGGGAAAGAGCTTCTCCGATCCTTTTGATACCAAGCGAGGGTTCAGACGAGGCGATGCCCTCTCCTGCGACCTCATCAGAACGGGACTGTATTCTATAAGGTTGTCCAGTTGCATGAATACGCAGATGATATCAATATCGTCGGTCGTACTAAGCGAGAGAGACTCTCAGATTGATGTTGAAAACTATACTATACCTTTGATGTTCGTAGGGATTTCTTCTACCTTGGCACTAACGTCACAAAGAAAAACGATGCCAGCACGGCGATCAAGCGGAGAATCACTCTTGCCAATAGACGTAACTTTGGTCTCTGTAGCCAATGAGTAGCAGAAACTACTCTCGCTAGACGAAACTAATACTCTATAAGACGTTCATCCATCTCGTTTTGCTTTATGGCGCTAAGGCATGGGTCTAATGAAAATGCCCTTGTAGTAGCGAGAAGTGCTCCGTAAGATCTTTGTCAACAAGCACGGAATGCTGCCAGGATTGCTCGATTTGTACTTAAAAGAGCAGTTGCATAGGTGAGCACCCTTATGAGTGAAACAAGTAACAACCTAAGAAATTAAAGTGGAATTGGAAGCTAAATCGTAGAGTTCAGAAACAAAATCCAAGCATAGATGTCAAATATGTAAATTTTTTCACATTTTTGTTTTTGATTTCGATTTTCCGATAAGTAACAGAATGGTGGCGGACATATGAATCGAAAAGTGTAGTTAGCTTTTTTCTTCTAAGCCTTAGTAAGGATTTTTTTTGTATAACTAGTGGGCTTCGGCCCCTGCGTGCTTTGCATGCCAACCCACATGCTCCGAAGATGTAGGCGGTTCCTTCTCCTACTCATATTACTCCCCTTCTTATTCGTATTCATTTCGCAATCATCTTCTCTAGCAACTTCTATTCATTTCATCTTTGTCTTCCTCTTTACCGTTATTCTTTGTCTTTCTTATCGAATTCCTCTTTGGCGCTCCTTTGACCGTCGTCTTTCTCTTCGCTTTCGGACAAACGATTCACATCGTTACATATGTGTCCGCACTTTAATCGATTACTGAATCAAAACGGACTGCCGCTCGTTCCAGGTTGATAGGCGCACCGCGCCGGCTCAAACGATCTTGTCTCTGGTGTTGTGCTCTTTCTATGTTTGATGTGCACGGCAGCTAATACAAAGGATTTGGTATTCTCATGCCCGGATCTCTTTGGCTTTACACAATATGTAGCTACTTTTTGTATGTGAGCGAATGACGAGTAGCCGAGTGTCTGACTAAGTGAATGTTTGCGTTACTAAATGAATGAATAAGTGAGTATTTGGCGTTGGCTAGTTGCGGCGCTCCTAGAAATTCATTGTCAACACGCTGGGCAAGAAACAAAAGCTGGTACCGCACTTCAAACGCTATTTGACTAAAGTTGAATGTGTCCTGCTGGGCTTAAGGATGATGATGATGATGACGAAGCCAAGTTGACGCCGAAGCTGAGACTGAAGTTAAGGCGAAGCGTTTATTAAAACTAATTAAAATGTTTAAAACATTTATAGAACAAACGGGCGACAACAGCTACAACAAAAACAACTAAACAAACAACAACTACAATGCGAATGATGGCGGTGAAGGCGGCGTCAAGTGCTAAACAATAAAATGGCGGCCGAGACGAAGGTAACGGCAACGAGCACGGGATTACGGGTGCGGGGTAAAGGCACTTGAAAAACTTAATTGCGACAATTAAGTTGGCAACAATAATTTTGAAGTTGGCCGTTGAACGTAGCCAAGCGACCAAGTGAAAGTTGCCAGCCGCAAGGCATGGCAGCGCAAGCGAGATAGCAAGAGAGATGCACAAAAGTAAGGAGCGAGTGGGGCAGAGACGGGAGAGTGTTAAGTAAAGTGCAGAACGGGCCGCATTGTATGCGGGTTGCGTTTAAAAAAAATATGGCGTGTGACATTAATGGCGCTTCCGCTTGGGCCATTTATTGTGTGCAACTGCAGATACACACACACACACACACACACACACACACGAACATGCATGTGGCAGTGCTTTTTCTATGACCTGGCAGGTGGTCTGAATCGCATGCTCTTCCTCGCCCATCTCACTCTGTCACGCTTTACAGCCTGTCAATTGCAAAAGGAAGTTGGCACACAGAGGCACACAGCCAAAGGAAGCGCGAATCGTTTTAAAATAAGTAAAAAAAAAAATAAAAGCAGAAAAAATCAGCCAGTACAAAATGAATGAAAGCAATCGAAAGCAAATATATAAATAAATAAGAGCGAACCGCCATAAAGTAGATAGCACGGCAATGCCAATGACTTGCGGGTGTGCTCGGAGTTCACAAGGAAATGAGGCTGCGGCAGGAGGCGGGCCAAAGGAAGCTGTAGTGGCCCGGTTAGTTGCCGCATATGAAAGGCGCAAAGGCAAGCAAGCAATTCTTTTGGCAGCTTCTTTGCCGTATGTACTATACTATATACAAAATGGCGCACTGATTTCCGCAAACAGCAATGGCGGCGGCGGAAGTTGTGCGGCCGTCGCAACTTTGTGTGTGTGTAGAAAAAAAAAAACAAATGGCGGCTTAAAGCAAATGCCAAAAAGCAACATTGACTCACACACACACACACACACACACACACACACAGATACTCACAAACACAAACTAAATAAATAAATAATGAAAAATAACAATAAAAATGTTCGAGCGATTGTGCGTGCCATTATTGTTGTATCAAACTCGCTCCCCTCTCTCCCTTCCAGCCGCTCAGTGCCTGGCCATTTGCTGTCAACGCCGTCGCAGCGGCAGGAAGACGATTTGCAGCCATTTGTCATGTTGGCCGGAAGTGCTGCCGAAAAATAAAATACAAGCACGTTTCATTGTATGTGTATATGCATGCCTCTGCGTGTGTAAGCGTTAAAAATATAAGTTGTAAATAAGCTTAAAAGCTGTGAGCCAAGCCAAAGACTGTCTGTAAATTTATGCATTTTACCGCGTCTTGATTCTTCATCACACATGCTACGCCCACACGTGCCACATGCCACATGCCACATACCAACGCTAGCTCCACTTACACGGAACATACACAGTCAATTGCGAACAAAAGTTTTTCACTCGCTGCAAATTTTAAAACGCAAACACAAAAGATTTTTCCAAATAAAAGAAAAGCAACTTTGATGTGCCGAACTTTTTATACACTTGCAGCAGCCTTTTACAGATTCTCTGTCAAAGTTAAAGGCTACATGAAAGTTTAAAGAATACCTTGCTGCGTGTTCAACTTAAATTTAATTTATAGTTCCCTCTGTAAGATTGCATGCGCTAAATTCTGTTTTTCCAATAACTTTTGGCGCAAATGCTTGCATAACCTCTAAGCTAATCAAAGGCAGCATCACAAAGCGAAATGGCAATCGGGAATCGGAATTTTTAATGAGTAGTACTATTAATTAGCTCTTAAATTAGATTAGGTTTGTGGTGCATACGATGGCTCATGAGAGTAGGTTGAAGCATTTCTAGCGCTCAGCCAGTACCATGCCCGAGAGAGGAAGCTTAAAAAGAGAAATGAAAGTACAAATTGGAGAAAGAGTACTAAAATAGAGTAAGCTTTCATAGTGTCTCCCTATTGACACAATCTTCCTGACTCCCGTAGGAAGACTACAACTTCTTTATATTAACTATATCACTTCCCAAAATGCACATCCGTGTCCTTTCAAAGGCCGGACAGTAACTCAAAAAGTGCTCCGTAGAGTCAACGAGGCCCATATTGGACCTGAGCGCAGCCTGACTGTCACTACAGATCCCTACAGTTACTCCAATCAGCTGTCTTTCATCGATTCAACTCGCGGAACTTAGAATTGCGTAGATTTCCGTTGGCAAAACCAACGGAAAACTAACTGTCGCTCATGAGTACCTTGAGTTTTCATCAAGATACAATTTGCTACTGGAAGATTAACCCAACAAAAACACAGCTTAATAGTATACAAAACACAAGGAAAAGTTTATACTTTTTAGAAAACAAACGTGTGATGCAACCTGTTGGCAACAATCGGCGGAAATATGTCCGTAGAAAAGTTGGTAAACGCCATAAATCTCAATGCATCGCACCACCAGTCAAGCGTCGTGCAGATTCTGTAATGCAACTGGTCAAAATAGATGGAATAATGCGCAAAGAGCACTATCATCGAAACCTACAAAGTAGCGCAAACCCATCTGGCATTGGGTTAATTGGTTTTGGATAATGAGCCAAAACTTAGTTCTAAGCTGTGCCATGCGTATTTACAGTCGAAAGAAGTAGAGTCTGTGCCGCCACAAGCACCAGACATCAATCCGACTGAACTTCTTTGGAACGAGCTCGACCGGCAAGTGCAACTGTTACGACCGAGCAGTAAAGAGGAAATGTGGAAGGGTCTGCAGAATGCCTGCAATAACCTTCAACTCATAAAAACTGAAAAAGCTAAACCTTTTCAAAGATTTCCAAGAATTCGCGCTGCAGTCATCACATCGATGAAAAAAATTAATATAATTGCTTTCAAAAACTTAATTTTTCTGTTGGAATTTAGTGTATGGTATGTAATGCGATTGCATGAAATAATGCCCAAAGATTTAACGCTTAATATCGTTTCTCTTAACTTAACGCCCAATATCGTTTGTGGTATTAAGTACGTTTTCTTCTCGGTCATAATGCTCAAATTGGTTCTGCCATTGCAGTTATGAATCATGATTCCTGTACTTACAATACTCTTCTTCTTAACACTCGTACCTTTTGATTTGATTGAAAGTAACAATAAAGCCAGAAACGATATTGGGCGGTGTGACCGTGAAGAAAACGGACTTAACGCCAGAAACGATATTGGACGTTATGACCGTGAAGAAAACGGACTTAATGCCAGAAGATATTGGGCGTTAAGTCCTCCGGCGTTATGTTATGCTACCATGTAATGCACTCAAATGCATATAAGTTTAAAAAATATTGAATTTATCAAATTTGGGAATAAATTAGATTGAAAGGTTTTTGAAAATTGTCTAAATGACAGTGTACGCATGTATGTATATACCCTAGAGTGCTTTGGTAATCCAAGTTGTATAGTGTTCGAGCTAAATCCGTAAAGAATGCTAAGACAAATAAGTTATCTTCAATACGCGCCTTAAACTGATATGCACACGGTTGGCACTCTCACTCTACGAACTTCGAACTCGCAAATAAGTTTACACTGACAACACTATGAACTATTATAAGTGTAGCGTTAGTGAAACTGAACTTGGCGGCATAGTATTTACCATTCAGACCATTTCTCTTACCCAAACTCACTTCTTGAGAGCATCGAAACAAAGTTAATATGCTCGCTGCGTAATGGCATGATATAAAAATCTAACACAAAAACGCCGAAAAGTTGGCTACAAATTTTTTGTTTGCGTTTTGTTTGTACCAATAGACTTTGAGAGCATAACTCGACGTCGTTTTATGACTCGATTTGAATTGTTCTCATTGTGGTTGTTGTTCTTGGCCTGGTTGTTATCGCAGTTGTTTTTGTTGGCTTTGTTTTTGTTTCAACAATTTATTCAAATTGAGTTTTGCAGTGTAGCTGAGCTGCCATAACTCAAGTAAAGTTGCCGCTAAGCAGCTACGACACACACACACACACACACACACACACACACACACACACACACACACACACACACACACACACACACACACATTGAGCAGGTGTTGATGGCTCTATTGATGTGCAGCGGAAGCCGCAAAGTGCGTGAGTCATAAAAATAAAGCAACACAGTCAAAGAAATGCCAAAAAAACCAAATAAAAGGTAAACAATTTGATATATGCGCATTTGACAGTCAATGCTCTGGCTGCGGCTAGTGGGCGTGGCCCAGTGAGCGGATGTTCAAAAGGGCGGGCAGCATACGAAAGCGTCCTACTATGGCATTGAGAGTGGCTTCATAGACTTGGCTGAAAGTTGCCAACAATTATCATAGTTTTAGCCAAGTTTGTCGAGCCCCTAAAACTCATCAGATTGAGAAACTTCTAAAATTCAAGCTACTTTACGCTCCTGTTTGAGACTGCCTTGCACTGCAGTTCATTTGTCTAATGCTTTTGCCTGCAAGTCAGTCAGTCAGTCAGTCACTCATGCACACATGCATGTTTGTGCATGAGTGTGCATGTTTGTGCATGATTGTGCATGTGTGTATGCAAAACTTCAATGTGTCATTAAGGCTGCCGCTGTTGGTGCTTCGGGCACGTCTTGGCTGCAACCAATGCGCTTCTTGCGCTGCCCGCTTGCTGGGGCATTTTGGAGCACATCACGTGCAGCAGTCAGCCAGCAAGACGCAGCTGCCTGGCAATAAAACGTGGCGGCTGCCGCTCCCTGCTTTAGCTATGGCTGCCAGCATATTCCTGTTCCTTGGCTTGGTTCAGCTGGGTCTCGCTGGGATAGTAGAGCTATAGGCTGCTGATAGGTTGGGGTTGACTTGCACTCGGCACCGAACAAAGGCAAAACTTTTAAACGTATCAATGCGATTTATGCAGCGACAAAATGGGGCGTCACACACACACTTACACACACACACACACACACACACACACACACATGTGTCTACATATGAGCATAAACCGTTGCAGCAAATTCTTCTTGTCATGTGGCAGGCACAAAGCGGAGATAAAAAAGGAGCAAAAAACAAAAAACAAAAAACGAAGAAGTCAGCCAAAGAAAATGCAAAATAAATTGGCAGGTACTTTTCGCTTAACCCGCACCCGTACCCACTTTTCACGACCGTGCCGAATCTCGCCCCTTTTGCTCGTCTATCTTCTTGGCTGCATCTATCTTTGGACGCCCTTTGTGTTGCATTTTGCATTGGAAATGGTGGAAATTCTGCTCTTGCCTGCTTGCCCCCGGCGTTTCTGTCTGCTGCCTCTTCAGTTGCCCCCACAACGTCATCGTCATTCTTTCTGGGCGCATTGTCGCGTTGCCGCTGACAAAGAGAAAAAATAAAATTATAAAACCAAAAAAATGTGCCAACTTTATTGTAGCGAATTGTATATGCACTTAAAGATGTAGCTATTATAAGGTATTCCAGTCTGTTAACCTACATGAAGGTAATTGCAGCTTATAGGCTCTGAAGCGCTTCGCTTAAAGTGTTTCTATATGATTCCAGAAGTATAGTTCTAGAATTTGTTCGAGTTGAAGTGTTGCGTTAGTGCATCAACCTGTCAAAAATGCCTTGTAAAACTTTTTTGACAAAACTTAAATACCTTTAAAAGAGTGTACAAATTCGAAAGCAAGTATAAATGCCAAGCTGCAGAAATTCTTGGCATGTCATGCGTGTGTATAGCTGGCTATGTGACTCTGTGTGTGACAATCGCTGACAATGTCAAAGCATCGCGGCACAACAACTGCCAAGTGGTAACCAAGTGGCAAGTGCCTTCAAGTGCTGCCAAGTGTTCATAGTCTCTATAGCTCGACTTCAGACTCGCTCGCGCTTCAACTTCTTCTATGTCTAGCTGACTTTGATTATCGTTTTAGTCAGTAAACTGAGCCTTTTGGCCACATTTTGGTTGCCTGTCATTAATCAATGGCAATCAGCAATGAGAGTGCTTGGCATTGCCAAGGTTTTCATATTTGATGTTTCGACTCATGGCAAAAGATTGGATTGAATGGACGTCAACAGCTGCTTGGCTGCGTCGTAGCTCAATTAGCGGTTGGCCAATGTCAAAAGTCGTTGACATTTTTGAATAATTATGACAATTGAAAAGTTGTTGCATACCGTAGGGCGCACAGCAAGGCTGACATGGACATTGAGTGGCAGCAGCGTTGGACGTTGACGTTGGCGTTGGCGTCTTGATAATGAGCTTGTTGATTGGTTAGAGTGAGTGACGCATGTGTCAACAGAAAATGGCTTAATTAGAAGAAAAGCAGCAACGACTACATACAACAAGCAAAAGTGTTGCGTCATTTTTGTTACTCACTGTCGGTCAGTGTGTGTGTGTGTGACAGACTAGAAATGTCAAATGTGACAGGCGCTAAGCATTCGGTTGCCGTGGTCATTTGCTTGGCCGCTGCCGCTGCCGCACCCGCCTGCAAATCAAGCTCTCTCTCTCTCTCCCTCACTGTCTATTGCTGTTACGCTCTCTCTTGGCCAATTTATGCTGCTTTGCTTGTTGACATGCCGCTGACAACTAATTAGTTAAGTTGTTTGGCTAAAGCAAATGAGCCAACAACAAGAACAGCAAAAGTTTAAACAGCGATTTTCATATGAAAACTTTTGGCGAATTCGAGCATTTCTACAAAAGCCAAACCCTACTCACTCGCTGCTGCCTTTGATTGAACTCTCAGCTCAAGCTCTCGCTCTCGCTCTTTCTAGTTGTAACCGCGCGGTATATTTATAATTTATGAAATGTTCTGTTGATTTACAAAGGGCGTTGGTTTAGATAAAACAAACAAATACCAAAATAATACTTACGCTCTAGCGCTGCTGGTGTGGTATTTTTGACCTGTCAAATGCCCTCTGCATGGGCGTGTATACATACATATGTATATGTATATATACGTAGTATATTGCCAGCTGTCAGCCAGCTTTCCTGTTCAATCCATCCGTGCGTCCATCTGTCTGTCTGTCCGTCTGTCTGTCAATTTTGTGCCACTTTGTGGTCCGTCGGAATGAACCTAAACTATTTGGTTTTGGCATTTGGCTGAGCCACAATCAATTTCGATTTAGTTGGCCACTGATTATGCTCGTATCTGACCAAAATGTTGCCCGCCCACTTAATTAAATGTCCAGCTAATTCTCACTTAACCTTGAAGTGCATGAGTAGGCTCTAGATGCCGGGCAATATACACAAAAGCGTAACCGGCTTTGACCTCAATGCTGCTGTCCTGAATGCTTAAGCTTGATTTCCAATGCAATTGCTGAGATAAGTAGCGTCCCCGTATATACCCTTTTTACCAGCACGAAACGACGACTTTCATCCCATAACATGTGCCTGGCACACGCTGGCGCCCCCTAGCGGCCCCTACATTACTATTTGTTGCATTTTGTTGTTGCCTGTTTGTTTCGCTCTTACCTTGGCATTTTTCTACTCAATAGCACGGCTTTCAATGCTCGACTCGCCTTGCCTCGACTTGCTGTGTTCTGTGTTCACCCAGATTTATTTTGCGCCTGCTTTGTTTACCGTTACGGCGGCGTTCTGCTTCTTCTTATTATTTGCGGTTTCGTGCGCCGAGCCGCAAAAGTTTTCCGGTTCTTTTTGTTGCAGTTGTTGCTGTTGTTTCTATTGCCTGGTTTTCGTTTTGGAGCACTTTGCTTACCTTTTTTTTTTTTCTCCTCTACTGCTGTTTTTTTCCTTTCTTTCTTTGCCTGATTTTGCTGCCCTGCTTCTTGGCTGTTTTCTTCTTTTTTTGTTGTTTTGCATTTCACCTGTAATTTTTGCAACTTTCAATTAGGAAGGCATTAAGCCAGAAAGTGCTTCAATGAGCAGCACAGAGTTAGAGTAGGAGAGCGAGAGAGAGCGGCGAGTGTATGAGCAGACTCTGGTAAGAATGCTCTTGAGCGAGAGCAGGCAGGGCATGGCGGTCGTCAGTCAGTCGTTGCCTCTAAATGAAAAGCTGCCGCAAAACTTCCAACAAGAAAAGTGCAAAAAATGTTTGTGGGTGTTGCAGCTGAAGGCGTAGCCTCGTCTACCTATATTAAGCTCACAAAAAATTGAAAAAATAAAACACATCTCCTACATCCTACCGCTCACTCCTAGCCAGTAGCCTACCGCATTGCCATAGCCATGCAATTTCATTCCATAGCCTGGCTAGCTCCTGGTTCTTGGTACCAGCGCTCTTGGTTTGCTGGTTGCGTCTGCTGCGGCTGCTTTTCAATGAAATTGGGTTTTATATTTTATTAGTTTTGGCTGGCATAGAATAGAAATGTGCGCGCGAGGCACGGATTTGACTGGGAATGGGCGGCAGCGGGCGTGGCACTTTAATTAAAATGCCGTGCGCATTGCATTTGGCTTAGAATAAATATGATTTGCAATTTTTATGACTTGAAGTGGCAACGTGGCACAGCGTGAGATAGAGGAAGGTAGAATTAGAATAAGCGAAAGCGTGCCAGAGAGCGACTCTAATCGCTGTATACACCCTTGAACTAAGAGTATCGTTTAAAAGAGCTCTTTGAGTAGATTACTTTAAGCAAAGATTTCCTGCTAGTTTTTCAATGCGCATGTTGTGAATAGTCTTATCAAATCGTTAAAAAATTCACCCAACTTGCCTTTGATGCTGATTTGGTTTTTTTTGTTTTATTTTACTTTAATTTCCTTTTCCTTTAAATATTGTAAATCTTGAGTCTCTGATCACTTTCTGATGTGAGTTGGTGCACATCTTTAAAAAGTTCACCCAACGGATTGGAGACTCGTGATTAGATATATCTATCTACTTTTTCTTTTCTCCTGCTTTTTATATCTTCTTTTTTTTATTATATAATACATTTTAATACAACAGGGTTTTTGTTGTTGTATCTTTTTTATAAATAAATAGTTTGTAACGTGTTCAACATAGAGTTACATCCCTGCGAAGTAAATCATTATCAGGAAATTTCAGATTTTTGATTTTATTTCGCATACGACTGGCAACTCTCCATAGGAGCAGCTTCTAAATTTACGTGATCAGCTTAAGTTCTTATAAGCGTTGTGTTTAGTTCTTTAAAAATCCTTAATACAAATATATAATTTGCTTGTTTCCCATAAAGTTTGATCAAGTCTTTGTATAAAAAATGGTTCATTTTTGACTGTTTCTATTTATATATAGAAAACCCATCATGTGCAGATGTCGCTTATGCGCTTATTAAAAGTCACACTTCATACCCAGATTTTTGTTTTAATAAAGTGCATTTGGATTAACTTGAACTCAATAAAAATCAGATTGACTTACTTTAACTGTTGGTATTCCTCTCAAATAGTTGCAGTATATGGTTTATATTGTCTGATAACAATCCATTTCAAATTTTTTTTTCCATAAATCCATTAAGTCCAAAAATGCTCACCTGAAAAGAGCGAAAAAAGTGATATTTTTTATTTTGTACATACAGTAGTTTGCCATATAATTAGAACCAAGCTGCAAATCTATTATTAAACCATTTTGCTTGCTTTTAATATATATTTTTTTTATAAAACTTTTATTTATATTTAATATAACTGTTATTTTTAACAACAACTTAAATTAAACTTAAAGAAAAATACTAATACAAGCTAAAAATGTATAATTAAGTCTATGTTTTTATAAATTTTATGTACATATTTACATAAACCTATTAACGAGGTCGAACGGATGTAACCTCCGTAATCTCCTTCTTATAGTGTGGCCTCATTTTTTGCGTTTAATATGGTTTTTAATATTTTGCTTCTTGTTTTTCGTTACTCTACCTATATAGTATGTGTCCGTGCATATAAAAAAAAAATATTGATCTGCTACGGAACGTTCTGAAGTTGCGAAACATGACTATGGTGCGCATCTGCGCGTTATAACCGCTACTCGTGACTATGGCGCTATGTAGCAACCTTTGCACACGTACAATCTTAACACCATTCGAGTGTAATACCATTCAAGAGTAATACCATCTGCGTTATAACCGCCACTCGTGACTATGGCGCCATCTAACAACCTTCGCGTAAGTACAAGCGTAATACCATTCAAGCGTAATACCATCCGCGCATTATAACCGCTACTCGTGACTGTAGTGCCATCAAGCAACATTCGCGCACGTACAAGCGTAACACCGTTCGAACGTAACATCATCTTACCTGCGCGTGTTATAAGCGTAACACCAACCGAGAGGTATAACTGAAATTCGTGACGGCTCGTGCGTTTGTCTTACCCACAAGGCGTGCTCCAAAATATGTTTTACATCTTTGATATGCTCGACATAAACTCTATCAAGTAGTGTTTGCGAAACTACCAAAATTTATGCAGTTTGTAGTAAACATGAACAACTGAGAAGGAGCTAGTTCACATTTCATTTGTGTGCTCAGCCAGAAGTGGTCATAAGAAAAGGGTAAGGACAGGATTCCTTCTTTCTAAATAAGATGCTATAAGCAAGTCCAAATTTATTTTTCAGGTATATCTAATAATATGGCAAGTCACTGTAAATGTGTGCATATATTTTTTTAATGCAAATCTTTTATTTAGTTAAATGTGGCGAAAACAGTAAGTAAAAAACAAAAATGGCGACAAACTCAAATAACTGTCAAAGCAATTGACAGGCAACAACAAAAACAACATCACTACCAATAACAACTGAAATACAACAAGCGAACATGTAACTAAAAACTGATTTCATTAGCAATGGTCAATTGTGCACACACACACACACACAGACACACACACACACACACACACACACACACACACACACGAAATGCACTTATACACATGTAAAATGAAAATGGACAATTGCTTTTCTGCGGTAAACAACAACAAATAACAAAAACAGTTACTAAAATAAAAAAAACTAAAACTAAACTGAACTATAATAAAATAAAATAGAACGCTTTCAAAAATTGCGCAAGTTGCAAAAAAAATTTTTGCATAGTGGTCAAAAAATGAAAAAAAGAAACCAAAATAATATGACTAAAAAAACTGTACTAAATAATTATGGCCAACAAACAAAAGCTAAGCGAGAGAGAGAGAGAGAGAGAGCAAGAATGAGTGAGCGAGAGCGAGAGAGCGGCCGTGAACTGCATTTAGTGAATAAGTGGAAAAATTAGGCAAGTGTGAAATGATTTGCACATAGCAATTATGTTTGTCTGCTTTTTGTTGTTGTTGCTGTTGTTGTTGGGGGCGTATAAGGGGGCAGTTATGGCTGGTACCAGGGGGCGGCCATCTGTTTGTGGAGCCTCTTTGCTAATGTATGTGTGTGTGTGTGTGTGTGTGTGTGTGTATGTAGTGCAAAAACTGAAAACTGATTACATAGCCCTTGGCTGTGTGGCAATTGGAATTGCTATTTATGCAAAATGTTGGCTGAGCAGCATGTGAATCTAAGCGTGAGAGTAGATCTTATGAGAGGGGAGTCGTGGGGGAATTCAAGAAGAAAAAGTAGGGGAGGCAGCATTAGAATCGCAAGTCAGAGTTAGGCAGCAGCTGGGGTATGTTTTTTTGAATAGCAGAAGAATATGAATGGTATGAGTATGAATATGAATGAGTTGCGTACGTTATACTTGTTTTGATTGTTATTATTCAAGTAAAATTGGATGAATAATTTCTGGTAAAAAACAAGTATGAATATATAGTTCAAATGAGAGTTAGAATATAAATAAAACCCCCGGGGGCCTGTCTATATACTATTAAGTCATTACGTTTTTTTCCCATTTTCGATGTACTTTAGCCCAGTTTTTTGAGGGATATTCTATGATAGGAGCTAGAAATTTTTCTCTATTAATCTGTTTTCGATGTTAGTTTTAGTCAGCAAGCAGTTTGGTAAGTCGAATAATTTGTGATGCATTAGTATCCACAAAGCCTTTTTCGTTTAAAGAAAATATGGTCAAGGCGAGGTCAGAGATAAAATTTGCGATCTGTTTGAGAATAATTACGGACAGCTACAAGCTGCTGTCCTCAAAGTAATTACCAATTCGTTTGAGCTTTCTCCTTAAGCAGCCGCCTTAAACACGCCAGTATCTATAAGGATCGTCAGCTGGCCAGCCCCAATATTAGGCTAAGAACTGTCGTCTCATAAAGAAATCGCAACATATTTTTTTCATTCAATTTTTTTTTTGTTTTTGATTAAATTCATTTGGAGTAAAAAGAAAATAAGAATTTTTAATTTTCGAAAAAAGAATTTAAGTACATTGCCTTGTAACTTGCAATCGAATCAAGTTAGACTAAAACCGTATGAAAGACATTGATTTGATATTAAATTATCTTCAATTCAAGTCATAATTAATCTCTTTCGGTAGTAAGGTTCCCAAGATGTATGAGATTTGCAGACTACGCAACTTTCGAAATTTTTTTTTTTTAAATAGCGATGGAAAATACAAAATGGTTTCTGGATTGGAAATCAGGGACTCAAAATTTTAAGGAAAAGGTATGTTTTGTCATAGGCCTTTCATTTAGGTCAAATTTGTTGCATAGTGCTATTAAATCCTTATATAAGAAATGACATGAATATCGTGTTCGCCTTAATCTTCATCTTTTTCTTGAAAATATGCAAAAAATACAAAATGACTTAATCATTAACTTTAACGCTTTTATCAAGCAATATCGATTAGGTAACCCCCTCTCCCTATCAGAGATGACGTAATATATGAACTTTTATCAGTCACAAAACGCAAGACAAAATTGCTAGTTCTGCTAGCAAACCATAGCGAAGAGTTCGCCAAAGCTCTAGAGATTTGCACCAAAGAAGTACGCAGCATATCTATGCAAACAAGTCGAAAAAGCAAAAAATTCAAATTGGTACCGATTACTTGGCAATAACGCAACGTATTCAGGTTAAACTTATACCATTCGAAAGGTAAAATGCTTGCGGTTGGCTGAATATAAGTTTCACCTGGATTCAAAATAGCTCTAAGCCAAATTTAACGAAAAGAGCATGCTTAAGTCGAGAGTTTCTTTGTTGCCTAGTGTGGTCGAACCATTTAAACTGCTTTAAACTAAAATAAACTTTGAATTATAATATATGTCAATATTCATGCACATATAAATGCCTAGATCAGGGATGGGCAGCAGCAGCGGTGCCAACATGTATATTTTCTCAGTGGTCATTGGCAACTGCTCTGCTGCCATTGCCGATCACTGATTTATCAATTAAAATTTCTGCTTCTGAGCCAGTCTAAGTCTTATAAATGACTCATATTAATTCATTTTTTTGCAGTTGCTCTATACATATGAATACCAACAACGCTGCTAGTCAACGTCATAAACTTAATGAATGGCTCTGCATAATTAATAACCAATTTTAATCGCTTAACAAATGCCACGCCTCTTAGCTACGCCCACGTCTTCGCTAGTAACACGTGCACACACACACACAGTTTGCATGTGGGCGTCGCGTATCCCATAAATGTTTGTCATTGCTTCGTTAGCGAGCGACCACGCCCCCCGCTTGTCCTTAGGCCAAACAATCTGCCCATGGTTGTTGTTCTTGTAGTTTTCACTGATGATTATGGTTATTGTTATTAGAGCGTCAAATTTATGTGCCGAAATTTATACATGAAAGTTGTTCAGTTGTTGTCGTTGTTGCTTTTTGGGATCAGCTTGTAACATCAATTTTTTTAAATTGCGCATAATTTTTCATTTAACGTGAAAATTAATAATTTACGCCCTTCAATAGGCGCCGTTGCCTAGCGCGAACAAAGGGCATGCCAACTTGCTAATTATGTCACGTCGCTGTGCCCAGAGACTGGACCTGCTGTCGGCCCACTGATATGCTCATTAAAATGTTCAACTGTACTGCATTCCGCTCTCGCACTCTGTGAGCAATGAGGGAAAACGACCATCAAGTGAAATGGGAAACGCTTATGCATAAATGCAATGAGTAAAAAACGGCACATGAACAAGCGTGGGAGCTCCAGCCAATGGAGCTCAAAATAACAATACAAATGGGCAGCCAAAAGGCGTTGAGCGTAAAAGTCAAACAAATTAAATATTAATTTATATGGCATTAAAAGGAATTTTGTGTGCACATTTTGTTTGTGCTTCTTCTTCTTTTTTTTTCACTCTTCCTTTAAGCAGGGTCCAAGGAAATATAGCATGCTTTTCAGCGCACGCTAATTTGTTCGAAATAGAGATGGAAAGAGAGGGAGAGTTGCTGTTGGTTTACACGTTGGAAACCCAAGAATTATATAGACTTTCGAATTTTCCGCTTCATAATTGGACCTGTTCATACGGCAGTATTTATGGAATCCCTCGACTTCTTCTGAGCTTAATTGAGCTCAAACGCTGTGATTATATTCGTTCTAATTTTAAATTATGTTTCCTAATGACAGCTAGGCTTCTTGTCCCACACAATGATCTCTGCAGAAGTTGCGGAGACGAAGAGGAGGAGTAAATAGTGGAACACTTCTTCTGCTCATGTCATGCCCTCTGCAAACGAAGTCATAGGTCTTGGGTAGGCGCTTTCTCAACAGCCTGTCGTAGCTGTCAAAAGTCAGCCCCAAAAGAACAGCGGACTATATATTAGCATCTGAACGGTGCTCCATATAAGCATGTACCTCCTACGGGCGAAAAGGATTTATTTATTACAGCGGGTCGTCTCTCGGCCTAAGTGTGCTAGGTAGAGATCTAGCAGCAGTTTTAACCTAACCTAACTTAACCTTCCTAATGACATTAGAGCGCTACTGCAGCAAGACTTTTTTGATTTGAAACATCTTTGGCCGCGCTTTGAAGGTAAAACCGGCAGTTGTCTAATTCATCTCATAGTTGTGGCCTGATACGGCTGGCCTGATTGGTGTCACCTGATTCGGGTGGCCTTATTTGTGTGGTCTGATTCGGATTGTGTGACTTTGGTGAAGTTTATCTAGACCAATTGAGGGGGAAATTGAAAATTTGTGAAAGTTGAAAGGAAGCTAAATTCGGATGATATTTTTTAAATCCTCTAAAAAGTAGTGTTATATAATAAGCTAACTAGCTTTGCAGCTTCAAACAAAACAAAATTTAAGGTAAATTCGTAAAGAAGTTTGTAAAAATTACTGAAAAATCGCATTAAAATTCGCTTAAAAAGAATTCCAGAGCGAATCTCTTAATTCGCACAGTTTTCTACAGCATAAACATAGCCAACATTGAGAGATGAAACAAAAAAGTGAGCACAGTCATACATTTAATGAGCGGCAAAAAAAAACCAAACCAAATTCATTAAAGATGGATCTGTCCAATTTTATTCTTTTTTTGTGCCTCATTACCTATCTCGCTGTCTCCTTCACTCGCTCTCACTCGCTGCATCGCTTCTTCTGCTCTATATACGCCGCAATTTGGCCAGATTGTTTGTTTGTTCGTTTGCTTGTTTGTTTGTTTGTTAGTTTGCTGTTGGCTTGGTGCTTGCCTCACTGCACCCACTCAGCGCCTAAATTTATGCCAAAGACACATATACACAAACATACATACGTACATACATACAAGCTGAAAGAGAGACCGGCTTGGTCCATCGCTTGAGCCTGAAATTTTATGTATCTATAATTTTACTAGCCCAGCGGACCAAATGCGAGACTCAACCCGACAAAACGCTCGTTTTTAGATGTTAAAAAGATACGAATAAGTTACATATGTCGTTCAGTTTGTTGCAGCAAAAGCATTTGGCGATATATATTCTTTTGACTCCTTAGAAATATCCGAAAAGTCTCGCAAAAGATATCGCAAAGAGATATTTCATGCGAGTGTTTTGCGAGGCAACACCGTTATACTAGTTTCAAACTCGTTTGCGAGCATTTTGCGAGATTTTCGCTAAAGGCACGTATGTTGGTCCACTGGGTGCTTTCATCACTGCGAGTGTGTGTGTATAGGTGCATGTGTGTGTGCGTGTGTGTGTGTGTGTGTGTGTGTTGAAGTCAGCAGCGCTCATTAATAATTGAGACTAGAAGCGTACGCCGGCACATTGGTTGCGACCACGCAGTGCTGGCGCTGTCCAAGAAATGCCATGAAAATCAAAATTGTTTGCTTGCTCTGTGCTCGGACTTTGGCCAGGCAAAGAATGCTACAGGGTATCCAGGCCGCCGTAGCTGGGAGGTGGATTTGAGGTTAGTTTTGGGGCCATGGTACGATAAGCCAGCGCTGCCAGTCGTTAGTTTTGTTGTCGCACATTGCCTGGCACGCAAATACGTTGCGTATACGCAATATTTCAGCCATAAAGCAAGTGATATAAAGTGGGCCAGCGCCATGTCGAGGGTGTGCCAAAGCACAAGTCCACAAATGTATGCTATGAATTCGCTAGCTGCTATCAGCCTGGGTCTTAGCTTGGTGCTGGATTTGGGTTTGGATTCTGCCTGCCTGCTCTTGCTACGCTTTGCCTTCTGGCATGTCTTGTCATATGATTCAATGAATTTTTCACAGCATTGCAGTTGCTCGATGGCTTCAGCTGAGCAGCGTAGTCTACAAATAGCCTAACAAATGTGCGCAACACATAATACGTTTGGCCTTTGTCTCTACACCCCCTCGAGTCTCCGACTCCAAGTTGAGAGCACCAAAAACACATTGCATTTGGTCTACGGCGCTGTCTCTGGTTGTGTCTCTTGCTGGTTACATGCGTGCTTGCTCTGTTGTTTTGGCAGCAAAATCGAAAAAAAACCTACATTATAGGAGGTTAGCCCAGGAAGTTATGATGGTTTCACGAGCTGACAAATAGAGCAACATGCCTCTCCGGTCTGGTCTGCTCTGCTCTGGTCTGGTCTGGCCTGTTCTGGCGCTGGCCATGTCAGGCTTTGTGTTGCCTGCCACACTGGCAACAAAAGTAGCCATGCCGGGCACATGCTTTTGGATTGGTTAAATTTATGCGCCTCTGCCATTTAAGTATCCGTGTGTGTTTGCGTGTGTTTCGAGTGCGTGCTTGCTTTTATCTGAAACGCTTTTTAGGGGCGTACTAGTGTGAGATGGCGTTTTTCTCTATGTATATGTGTGTGTGTGTGTGTGTGTGTGTGTGTGTGTGTGTGTGTGTGTGTGAGCGTTTGGTATTTGCACTAAGCCCTGACTCAGCTTATTGCATTAGTGGGCAAGTTTTAATACTACATTTGGTCTGAATTATTATTTATATTCATGCATTATTGATAACTTATATTTTCATATTCATGCACAAATAATGTTATCCCCTGCAGATTAGAGGTTTTGGCTATTCAAAATTTAATATTTCACATACACGAACAATCAAAAGTTGTTGTTGATTCTACAACAGTGCTATTAATGCCATACATCAAGCTGTGCTGTGAATCTATCTAGATTTGAATTTTTTCCAGTACAATGCAAAGTTATGAACTCTTTCTAGGCACAGAAGTAAAGTTTGCTAATCCTTATAGCTTATTATCCACTTTATTCTCATATCGTGATGTAGCACGGTTCAAAAGATATGTTTTTTACCCTTTGTAGCTAACATTGTGATCCAAAGATATTGCCTGCTATTCCTAAGTGGCTTCGAGCTTTCCATAATGCTTTTCGGCATTCAATAATTTGTAATCCGTAGTATAACATAATTCTTGTTTCAATGTAATTTGCGGATATCGTATCTTAAGAATGCATCGTAGGCAGCGGATTGTGTACACCTGTGTTCTTCTCGAGTTGGCTGTAGAGACTTTCGTAGTTTGACTTGTATCACATACTGTTGAACACATTCTAAAGGCTTTGCGGGCTTTACTTATTCTGCTATTAACATTCAGATCCGTTGCTCCATCGGACGATACAAAACTGCCTATATAGTTAAACTGTTTGACGTCCTCGATGGACAACTGTCTCAGAATAATCTGCCGATGTGCTGAGCGGCTAGTGTGCATTATTTTTTATTCTCCATTCTTTTGCACTGACTGTCACATATCGTCATCCCTTTGCTGGTACTATCCAAGAAACAGATATCGTCGTCATAATCTAGGTGACTTAGTCTCTCAAACGGCCTTTACTGGATGCCATGTTTCTCAGATTTCAGGAGAATCCCTTTACATCTAAGGATTCCCAGATTCATTCGCGGTTGACTTGACCAAAGGCTTTCTCAACTCTACGAACATGAGGTAGAGCAGTGAGGTAAACTTGGTTAACACAACATCAACCACTACGAATGCCCGTTCACTATCGCTTGTTCGTTCGAAAATGAGAGTTGCCATTATTTTGGGGAAAACAGGAAAAATGGTACTATCACGAAAGTCTGGCATTTCTTTGAGTTTCCTTCCTTAGATATCTTAACAATATCTCCATCCATTCAGTCCCTGGTATATTTTTCGCTTTCCCATATAGCCTATATCATTGGTTGCCGGAATCAGGCCGTTGTCAAATTAAAATTATAAAAATTTGCTAAAAAAAAAACTGCTTACTTTCGGCCATATCTTGTCTTCTAACTCGCATGCTGTATTTATTCGTCTCGATTTGCCTTTTCGTTAAAGACATAAATCACTTCCTAGTTTCATGTGTGTGAAGACCATACGCACAAGATGACCTAACCAGCGGCGCTGCTGGATGTCAATTTGCTTGACTATGTCAATGTTGTCGTAGAGCTCAAAGAGTTCGTAATTCTATCGGCCAAAGATCCTTCGGAGTTCTTTTCACTCAAACACTTGAAGGGCATTTTCAGCAGACTGCGCGATAAAGCAAAAAAGCAAGGATGAGCGGCATATAGATTATAAGTTTCGTCTGGTCTGATCTCTACGACTCATTTGCCTACTGAGAAAGTTACATATTTTAGCAAGAGTGTTTCTCCGCAGAATACTTTTCAACATCAATATTAGAGTCCAACCGACGAAAGCATATACTTCGTCTTGCTCTCATATACAACCAGACCTATGCTCTTCCAATAGCCGTAAAGGCTCCGTTAACTGATCGCTTACTACGACCAAAGATATCGATATCATCTGCGTATGCAAGCAACTGAACAATCTTTTAGTTCAATATTGTCCCGTTCCCATGTACTTCGTGTTGAAGAGGTTGCAGGAGAGTACATCAATTAGTAGGGTTTTTTTGTGTTCATTATTCATTTGCAAGAATTGTATACAATCAAGCGGTTCTTTGTGACATTTGTATAAGATATTGAGTTTAACCTTACTAATTGGCAAGTGACACAGATCAGACTTTTCTTTTGTTGTAGAATGTAATATATTTCAATACTTATGGGCACAACAGGTTACAGGCAGCAAGATTAGAGCCTTAAAAATGACAGCACACACTACCTATGCAATAGGCTTATGGTAACAAGCTTATGGCAAATATAAATAGCTGCAGCTTAGAAACCCACAATGTGACTTTGAGTCGTTCTACCTAGCTACATATAAGGGCAACCTTAAAGTCATTTGGCCAAAAATACTTGCAATTAAGCCTTTATAGACACACGCTTATACAAACAGAACAAGAAAATGTTTCAGCTGTATTTAAGTTTGAGTCTCGCACACAAAGTGAAAGACAGAACCTTGCTTTAATTATTCCAAGAGTTGTGCAGAGTAAACTCGAAAAAACATTTGAAAAGTTTCGCACAACTTAAAGCTTTAAAATCCAAGCCAAGCGGAGAAAGAACGGCAAGCCAGCCACAAAGTATGCAGCGACATTGCTGATTTGCGCAATTGTTGCGCATCGCACACACACACAGACACACACACACACACACACACACATACATACACACACACACACACACACACACACACACACAGGGACATATAACAACAATGGCGACAAGAAAACAAAAATGCCAAACACCAAAGCAACAAGAGCAAAGAAAAGTAAACCAAGAAAAAATGTATATATAAAAAAAAAGAAAATGGCGCACGCATTTTAAAATTTTAATGTGGCGCTGCCAATGACGACGTCACGGCTGGCGTTGGCGTTGACGTTGACGGTGTTACGCTGACTTGGCACGACAACAACAGCGATGAACGCGCAGCATCAATAATACGCCGCGTTGGCCTTAGCAGCGCCTTGAACTGTGCTTCAAAACTGAAGCTCCCCGTTGATATTGAACACGCAACACACGCACACACTTTAAATATACTTTTAGGCGCAGTTGGCAAAAGCCAAAAAATTACTCACACCGCGACAAACGCGACATGAACGTTAATAAAAATGACAATTGATAGGGGGGTTCGCTTTTAGGGGTACTGGTTAGGGGTACGCGTTTTGTGGGCGTTTGGGAATTGCCAAGTTATGTTTATGACAAAAGCGAATGCTCATGCTTAGGCTTTTGATTCGAAAACGACGCTAGACAGCGGCACGTAAATGTCAATGCCACGCCCACCACCGACAGCTCAGCTAGGCGTAGCGTCCTTGCGGTTGCCATTTGCTCTTTGTATTTTGGCTTTTTGTCATTCATATTCAATTGCTTATTATTGCCGCCAACGCCTTTTGCCGCTATGCGTGTGTGTGCATGAGCTACGTGTGCAGCTTGCTTGATGGGCCCAACTTGGGGCCCAGTGTCTAATCATGTCCATGGGCACGCCCATTGAGCAAAACTTGTGACGCCCATTGCCTTGGCAGTCAATATTTTGCATGACGTTGACAATATTTTTTTATATGTGCGTGTATTATTATTGTTGCATTGACAGCTTGACGCTGGATTGTCAATCACATGCAATTTAAATAAATTGAGTGTTTTATTCGGTTTTCAATTTAATACGCTACAAGCTACAAGCGGTTCCTCTACGTCCATTTCGCTGCTGGTCGCTGACAGCGCGGTAGGCATTCTGTCACCATATTAATCATCATCAGAATTTGGCGTTGCCAGCCCACAGGCGACACTTAGAATGCCAACTACGTCAGCAACACGCACACACACACACTGGCATTCACACACACACGCACACACACACAGACATTCACACGGAACGGCAGAAAACCACATGTGTAGCATGCTTTTAGGCGCTTGCAAATTGCAATGAACAACAGACACACACACACATAATGCTGATGAGCCGCACTAAAATAATCAGCTGTCATTTTGTATACTTTTTTTGGTGGCCAACGAGCAACAGCTACGGTGTTTGTACCCGGAACCTGCACAGGGATCTGTCAGTTCCACTGTCTATGCATAATTTTTGGACTACATTGATGCGAATATGCAATTAATGTGCCGCACATTAAATTCAATTTGGGCTGCTCATGCATTGGGGACTAACGGACTATGACAGTTAAACTTTAAGCCCGTACCGTTACGGCTGTATCCGCGCGCTAAACTGCGGCCGTGATTGTGCTTTGTGTCTGTTTCGATTTCTGGCCATCATTGTTTTTCTATGGAAATTTGAACGGATAATGTGCGCTTTGCGGCAACGTGTGTGGGTGACAAGTGAATTACTAATGCGATTGATGTAGAGCTAAATCAAAGGAGTGTTGCGATAGGGAGAGAGCGCTCGATATTGGCAGGTAGCAGGATACTTGAGCTATGATTGTAGTGCAACTGGTTGTGGCAAGTCCCAAGGTGTAGCAACAGTGTAGATTGCTTGTCAAGCTCAGAACTATCTAGTACTCTAAGCACAAATGAGTGGGAGAATAAATCAGAGTACATTCAGTGTACTCAGTATGTCTTTGTCCAGGCATCAGCCGAAATTTTCAAGTATACTAGTGTGAAAATGTTTTAATCGTGTTTGTAAATGCCAAAGAGTGCAATTTAGAATCTCTCTGCTTCGCGCTGTGCAATACAGACCATATTTGTATACTCAAAGCGTCCATTTTGCCCATACGGCACGCGTATAAGGTACACATTCAATCGAATTTATTAGCGGGACGTGAGGAATACAATATAATGCTATAATCTCTTCTTCTTCTTGAGTGACGTTAATCATCCCTTACCAAGTTGTAGAGCACACCTCTAGGTGCCACTGCTTCGCGCACGCTTTCTCCAATCGGTGATACCAAAAAGGGGTATTTTTACTCTCTACTTGCTTCTTCTAAGGCAGACACGGCCTGTTTCTTCATCGCCTTTACTCAACAGTCGCTTTGAAGACTTTCCCCGCAGGAGCTTCTTCATCACTTCACTTAGTCAATGTTGGCGTACAGCTTATGGAGTTAATCTTTCCAACCAATGCGGTAGTTGCAAATGCGTAAAGGTACAAAGAACTTACAGAGTATATTCCGCTCAAATACTTTAAGGGCAGATGCAAAGACTGCATCATCACTCATGATTTAGCGCGTTATAGCAAAATGGGTAGGATGAGCGTTAGTTAGAGTTTGCCTACTGAGACCAAAGCAACATCATCCATGATCACATAGTACTTCTTTGGGACGGTGTCGCCAAGGCAGACGGAATACTTGACAATATCAAAAGCATATTATTCATCTTCAATCTGAGAGTCCAACCGCCGCATTGCTCGACTGGAAGAAAACATATACTTCGCCCTCACTTACAACCAGATCCACCCTGGACGAATGTCTTTTAAAAGCGGCAAAGGCTCCAAGTACGACCAATGATTTCTTTATCATCTGCGTTTGCGAGCAACTGGACATTCTCATGGTCAAATATAGTCCCGTTCCGATCTACTTTGGCCTTTCGCAGCACATTCGGATTTTCATAGTTGAAGAGATGGATGCAGGAGCCTCGCACGGTATCAAAAGATTCGCAAATGTTCCTTGTTAGCTTGACGCAGCTGCGTGCCAAATCAGCTTTGCAGAGTTAACGAACTCAGACGATGCAGCTTACACGCGTTCCCTCAACGGGTTATCGAATGCCAAGAGATCGTAGGTGTCGTTTTGGTATTCGCAGGTCTTTTCCAGCAAGCTGCACTAATAGATTCCATTCAGGTCTATCGCGAATGAGTTTAGCCTTTCACATAAAACGCTTGATAGGACCTTATAGGCAATAGGAAGAACACTGATAGTTGTTAGCGCAGACCATGAGGTTGCCCTTTTTAAGCACGGGGCAGAACTAGAACTAAGGTTCAAATCAAATTTCGCTAAAAGAGCTGCAACACATATCATACAAACTCCGTGCGATTATTACATTGTTGTTCTCAAACCGCTTGTTTGCCATCCTAACTTCTTCATGGCTAGACGTTGGTACATCCACGCCGTCAACTGTGATTGTGTTCATGACGTTGGAACGTTAGCTCCGGCAGCGGCTCTAATCGCGTCAACGCCCCATAATAAGCATCAGAAGTGTTGCCCCCACAACCTTAACAAGTGTTGTCTCATCTGCTATCGATAAAAACCAAACTTTAAGCTTTGAATAATCACATAAACCTTTATGTAATAACACAGGTAATTCAATATCTGTTAACACAGCTGCTAGCTCAACTTAAGAGTCTTAATTTAATATGTAGGCGGCTGAGCATATAGCCGCTTTCTGGCATATTGCGTATACGCCGCATTGATGCACACATCAGGCGTAAAGCGTGTCGCGTAGCAACAATTGTTAGAATTGTGGAGTATTTAAAATTATATAGTGTAAAAAATTAAATGGGATTATGTGACACAAAAACGCACGCACACATGGACTGAGCAAGGATACGGCTGGGACACATGGAAACCCGTGGCCGGGAAGGCAGACAATGGCGTATATCCGGCTGTTGGGAGTGTGTGTGTGTGAGAGTGGGCGTGGCAGAACAATAACGACTAGTAAGTAGCTGCAATGCACGACATTTGGCCAGCTCCCACACTTAAAAATGGTTTAAAAAAATATATGTAAAATGAGTAGTATAAAAAGTCGAGCATATAAATACATTTATATGCTTTAATGCGTCACAATTTTTTATGCTCATTTATTTATTTATAAAATGTTGCATATATACAAATTTTATTTTGCCAGCAGCTTTGCGATTGTCCAGCAACAAAAACAACAACAACAACAACAACAAATGCAACAAATGCAACAAAAACAACAACAACAACAACAGCTGGCATTGTGTCAACATTTAATTTGTTATTTTTGTTGCAGTTGGGTTTTTTTTTAATGCTCGTCGACCCGCAACAAATTTTAATTTGCACTTTTGCAACATTCAGTGCTCATTGCAGTTGTCATTTTAATTTGCATTGTTGCTGTTGTTGTTGCAGGAGTTTCTACTGTTTTAACAAAAATAAACTTCGCGCACATCGGACACATATGGAAATTTATGTTTTTTGTTGCATTTAATGAATATATTTATGTATAAAAGCACCAAATAACTAGTGTAATAAAAACAGCTAAATCTATTTTATATATATATAGATAACTTTTTATTTATTTGTTGCTCTAGTCAACAACTAACAAACATCAGCGGCTGCCACATGAAGTAGATACAACATGCACACAGATACACACACACACACACATACATGCTTGTGGCACACACTCTCCAATGCACTGATTGTTATGAAAAAAGTTTGATGCAGACAGTCGGGACGGTGCCCGACAGTGGACAACCCTGTACTCTTTTTCTTTATAAACACTAAATACGCTAAAATGGGAACGGAAGTATCCACTTTTATATCTCCATTCATAAGATCGATATGCCTGTAAACATTTTCAATTTTTTTGTATTAGAAAGTTGTCTATTACTTTTACGCCCACAACTCCAGTGTTCTTGGGTCAATGTCGTTACCTATATACATTTATAAACTTCTGACAATTTTCAAATCAATGTATTGGGGGTTGTGGCAGTAATTAAGGTATATCGATTGCGGGGGAAGCGGGGTTCCAGTGAAAAAAGGTGTATGCAGTTTTAACGATTAGGGTCACACAAGTCTACACACCAAATTTTGAAACTCCAGCTCACCTGTATCCATATCTACATGTAGTGGATTTTTGAAGCAGTTTATTGGCGAGGGGGGGGGGTCAAATAAGCATATTTTTGACTATAACTTTTGATGTATTTATCCGATCTTGATCATTTTTGTAACAAGGTTGCACATTAATCTCTGAGGAGTGTCGAGTTGATTGACTCAATGGAGCGATTGTAAACCGCGCAAATCTGTTACGTGGAAAGGAGGTAAGATATCGACTTGATTAGACAAACTTCATAGATTAACATTACGCGCATCTTTTGGTAAAATTTTGTGTCTCTAGCTCTTATATTCGCGGAGATCTATCCCCTCAGACGGACATGGTCCAATCGCTACCCGAGTCAATGATAAGACTTTTTGCCCTTGGAACTTAAGGTGTGCCACGCCCCCTTCTGCCTGTTACATACATTGCACAAATCTATAATACACTATGAGTACAGGGTATAAAAACACAAGAACAACAACAACAACAACAGCGAGCAGCACAAGAACAATTATAATGGCAACCATAAATAACTGTTAACATAATGAATTAGTTTCTGACACAATGGCAAAATAAATAAACGAGCGAATTGAATGGGAGTGTAGAGGGCAAGCGAAAGAGACAGATATAGAGACAGAGAGAGCGAGGGAGGAACCCTGCAGGGCAAATGATTTGCTGAATTGTTTAAGATTCTACTTATACGTATAATACATCAGACTTATCTGCCATAAATCTATGCAATGTATCTCGAACTCATGTTTTGCTCAACGTAATGTAATATTTGCTTTACCATCTTTCACTATGAATAGATACAACGTATCCGAAAGCGTTATAGCCAAAGTGAACTTAAGACACTTTGAAAGCTATTGTTGCATATCCAAAATATGTACACTACTCATAGCTTGAGTTCAGTTTAATGTTAAATGTCTTATTCAATAGTTCATAACTTTGAAATGATTTCATTCTGAGTTAAGCAATAACAAGACTGTGACGCTCGATTATTACTTTTTTGTACTTTTATGTAGAGTTCGCAAATAACCGCCAACCTTTTCAGTCTGTCTGCAAAAAACCAGTTATTGCAGGACACAATGAATAGAGAGACGGTAAAAACCCATGCAGCCAAAAGTGGTCCTTTGAAGATAGAATAAAAGATAAAAAACTGGCAAGAGGCTTTGTATATACACATATGAATTGTGAGCTTGTGTGCACAGAATTCAAAATCGTCACAGCCAATGTGACGTCAGAAGTCGCAAAAGCAAACAGTAAGAAACAGTTCTTCACTTTCTAATTGAGCGGTCACTTTTTCGAAGCATACTAGGGTATGCTATAATCATAGGTATAATGCTGCCTAACTTATAGCTCATAATAGAAGTTGAAAAATTTGAAGAGATAAGGCGGTGAAAGTCATTGTACAACGGTCGTGAAGGAGCAAAGTTACTAGTGCATCTACTTAAGGATAGTGGGATGAAACACAGAACTTAAGCTGACTGACTAAGTTTGGGTAATCAATCTCAACAATAATTCAATTATGGAGAAAAATAGTCCCAAGGGCTTATCGACGCTTTAACAAAGAAGGCAAATGAATCAAAAGCAAACTACAAAGGTGTGGTAAGGGAATACCAGGATCCCAATAGAATTGACGAAGCGCAAAAAGAAGGAAATGCTTTGAGTGCAATGTACTAAGGGTTATGGCTCGACTGGACGATAAATGATCACAGATTTTTCAAATCATGTCTTGCTTTCGGGTATGGCAACATGCATGCAAAAACTCTAAAGGCTTGAATTTTTGACATTTTGGAGAGATAAGTGCAAAAAAAACACTCGAAATTTCAGAGATTTCTTAGAGCAGTTATTAGCAAATAAAGCTAAGGGTTGTCAACCAACCAACTCTATATATTTATATACTTTTTTTGTCGACTGTACTTCATTAGCCATCATCTACTTGTTGTTTATCAATATGTCCAAAATTTATGCGAAATTAAAATGGGGCCGACATTTAAAAACTAAAAAAACAAAATGAGAAACGAAAACTGGGCATAAGAGGAAGACAGCTGCTGCTGATTGCAAATGAATATGAATTTCTAAGCAACAGAAACAAGAATGATAACGTAAAAGAGACGAACTAAAAAATCAAATATAAACAAAAAAGAAAAAAGAAAAAAGGAAAACGGAAAAAAGAAAACCAAAACAACACAAAAAAAGGTAAAGCAAAAGACAAACATGTGTAGCAACATACGCCTCGTTGGCGATCCGACATACGCATGTTAGTAGCCGGTACACTGCGAGAAAATGTATGTTAGTATTACTAAGGCGCCTGTTGCGATTTTCATCTCGCACGGTAATATCGCCCATAAGCTATCCCGCCTGCAACTCTATGTGACTTACTTCATATTAGAATGCATTCTTATATCGAGCGAGATTTTGTGCAAAGTGTTGTAAAGTGCGATTCAGTGTTGTGTTGCACCTCACAGTTTAGTGCTGCAAGTGGGACGAAATACAACCTGTCGGCACCAAATACTTCGTTGGCTACTTTCTTTGCCTCTTTTGTTTTTGTTTAATACTATTTGTATTTTATAATACTTTTTTGAGTCACTGTTTTAAATGGAAATTAGACGCGATTACACTATGCTACAACAAAAAAGAAGCCTATGTCTAAAACATCTAAAACAACCTTTTCCGGTAAATTTTTCCGCTGATTTCGAATCAGTAAACCATTTTGGATTTTCTGGCAAAGTTTGCGGAATGATCGCCGTTTCAAAAAATTCGAGATTTCGAGAGTTGCGAAGTCAGCAAATCGCATATTACTCGGAAATCTTACTACCGAAATGAATCCAAATTAATCAAATCAAAAAGTAAAAAAAAATTGTAATGTGTTATTTTTGGATTTGATAAATTGATTCTTTGTGAACAATTTAACACCGATTTGAAGAATGGAGAAGTTATTAGGAAATATAAAAAAAATTCCAAGATTCACAATTTTTTCGGAATTCCGCAAAAAAAAAGATCATACAAAAACCTTGGAATAAAACATACCTTTTCCTGTAAATTTGGTGTCGCTGATTTAAAACTCGGAAACCGTTTTGAGGGGTCTAGAACGGTTTTTGAATTATCACTGTTTCATAAATTTGAGTTTCCGAAAGTTGCAAAGTCAGCTTATCTCACATATCTCGGGAACTTTATTACCGATTGAGATGAAGTATATTATATATGTAGGTAATTGACCACTGATTAAATCCTTTTCAGTTAGTTTTGGTGTACCTAGATTAGATTGCTTGTTACAAGGTAATGAGTTCTGAAAATATTTTCAAAATTTGAGTTCAGTGCCCTGTAATCCACAATCTAGTTAAGATATTCCAAAATTGTTAGAGGATCATTGAAGCGAATCTTAAGTGACTCTAAATTCAAGTTACTGTTCAACTCGTGTGGCAGTAAGGCTCCCGAGTAATATGAGATTTTTTAACATTGCCACTTTTGAAATCAGTAATTTGAATTTTATATTTGGAAAACCATTTTAGTTAATTAAAAACGATTTCAGGCTTGGAAATCAGCAAACCAAAATGAACCGAAAAATATATGTTTTAGCCATAGGCTAGATAGTGTTATCGGTTAGCGAAAACCTCGCTTTGTGTAACAAGCGCCAAAGAGAGCAGCGTCGACAGCGGTCGACATGCATGTGAACATTTTTCAGCTGCCATTGGTAACTGCACTGCTGCTGCTGCCGACCCCTGATCCAATTCAACACTTAATCAAATCAGGTTATGCAAACTTACTTGTGAAGTTCTTTATAATTTTTTAGGTTTATCTCAACAACATGGCCTAATGGTGCAAAATGTAGTTCCGATTCTGATGCAGCAAAACAGAACACATTTTGATACAAACAAAACAAATACATTTGTGAAACTTAGTGGTTACATCATGAATTTCTTTGTTTTGACAGCGCTAAGCTTACCCTTTTTTCGCTCAGTGTACACATGTATTTATATAAAATTAAAGCAGCTTAGCTTTAACTTTTTGCGTGCTGTTTTGTGGGAAAAAAAGCCAAACCCCAAAATGAATAAGGGAATAAAAAGACAAAAAAAAAACAGCAACAGGAGCAAAAGAACGTGAGTGCGAGAGGAAAGGCGAGTGAGCGGAATGTAGAAAAAAGAAAGCAACAAAATGCAAAGAATTGATGCAGAATTCAAATAATTTTATGGCATATTTAAGTGTCTGCATAATTTGGCCGCCCAATTGTTGTGCTGCCCATCACGGCCCAGAGACAGTTTGCTCTGTGTGTGTGTGTGTGTGTGTGTGCATATGACATAGAATATAAAAGGTTCAACTGACTGTAAACGCTTAAATTGATTTAAATGCAGGCGCAGCGCTGTCAGACAGTCGACCGACCAAAAAAGGGGCAACGACAGACAGGCGGGAAGGCGGAGGCCGTGGAGCCTGGGGTTGGCCAGCAGGTTGGTCAGCCCCAAAATGAAATGTATGGCCTGGGCGGTCAGTTGCTCAGTTGCTGTACTTGGCTTTGGATGGTTGGTCAGTTGGCAACGCCTGCAGTGGACAGCCGGTGGCTGCTTTTTGGCCTTTTCAGCGACAGACGCTGCTCGGTTGCTGTGTGTGTGTGTGTGTGCCACGTGCAACTTGCAGCAATTTTTTGACTATGCCAGCTACTAATTTGGCCAAGTATGTGTATGTGTGTGTGTGTGTGTGTGCTTTAAGTCTTTGGCGCTTGTTATAATTTTAATCAAACTTAAAACAAATTTCCTAAATAGTTTTGCGCCCCTTTTTGCCCGTTTAACTGCATGCTGGGCGTGGCTAAATGCCTTTGCCTTCCAAGTATGCGCATGTGTGTGTGTGTGTGTATGTGTGTGTGGGAAAACTTTTTAAGCTACTTGTGTGTGTGTGTGTGTGTGTGTGTGTGTGTGTGTGTGTGTGCGCGCTGCCGGCTGGCGCAAAAGCTGATGAAAGTTTTTTGAGTGAATGAGCTCAAAAATCTCTTTTTAATACTTAAGCATAACTAAATTAACATGGCTAAGTATGTGTTCGTGCGTATCTGTGTGTGTGTGTGTGTGTGTGTGTGTCAGTGTATAAGCTCATGTGCATGTGTTGGCGGTTAGTGGCTAGTGGCAGCAGCGATGGCGGCATTTAACAATTTTGCGCAAATTAAATTTGCGTCTGCTGTAAACCAATTAGAATTTTTGTGGGTTAGACACGGATTTTCGCTCCTTCCAGCTAACACATACATACATACTATGTGTGTGTGTGTGTGTGTGCGTGTGTTTGTGTGTGAGTCAAGGCGAGTGGGTGCTCGTGTGTGTTCGTGCAATTTGATTTGCTGCCCTGATCGGTCACAGCGGGCTAAAGCGCTACACAGAGAGAAAAACGACATCGTTAAGCCAAGCACTTTTGAGTACACATTTTCAGAATACACTTCAATTGAGTAAATTTCGTACTCAAATAGAAACCAAGAACATAATGTACTTCAATTAAGTACAAAAAACTCAAAATGAGTTGCATTTTGAATTTTTCAAAAAGAACTGCGTAATAAATTGACAAGGTGTGAGCGGGTTAGAGAATACCATCCCAGCAGGTCAAAGCTTGTCGTATGAGGCGACTTATAATGACACTGGATTCTTTCGAGACCAATAGAGCCACCCCAGGCCTTAAAAAGGTTGTGCTTAGGATTTGGAACCCACCATGTAAAACCACAATTCCAATGAAAGAATGTATTTACATCAGGCCGTAATTCGATAACGGGTTGTATGGCCAGTTAAGAAGAAGAAGAATAAATTGACATTATGAGCGAGACCTCTCGCATTTATCTTTTTTTTTTATCACTTTTTCTTCTTAACCCAACTGAAATATAGGTATCTATTTGAAAGTGCATTGTGATGTTGCATTAGTTACTGTATCTAAGTTGGCTAGCGTGGCTCAGTGGTTAAGTGTTGACACCCAAAAACTCGAGATCATGAGTTCGATTTCCCACTATGTATGATTGGTTTAATGCTGAAGTACAAAAGTATCTGTCACTAATTTTCTCAATTGTTTTCGATAATAAAATAAATAAAGTATACAGATAATATAAATAAAATAAGCACACAAAAAACAAAAAGTAAAATAATTACAACAGCCAACACAAAATACAAATAAAATTCAAATTTCGAAACAAATTTTCAACTGCTACGACTGGGAATCGAACCAAGGACCTTCTCTGTCTTGGGCAAGCTGCTTAACCTCTGATCGACGCAAGAGTACGAAAACTTGATTTGAGTATTTGCAAACTTATAATTTGTACTCAAAATGAGAATACTAATGAGATTTTATGTACTTGCACGGCTTTCGTGCACGGATGTGCTCACTTTGGGTACAATCTACTTGATTATTTTTCTCTGTGTAGCAGTCTATACACAAAAAACACACGCGCGGCGCCTAAAAGCAGGCAACAAAACTCAAACAAAGCAGCTCAAACTGTTTTGCTTCCTCTTGCTGTGTGTGTGTGTGTGTGTGTGTGCGGGGGGGTTTTTTTTTAGCGGCAGCTCACAAAATGATTTGGCCATAATGTGCACAAAATAAAACATGAGCTTGACCAAATAAAAATGGACAGCCGGCCATAGATACATCAAACGAAGACAAACTACTGGCCACGTGTGTGTTGCCTTCCCCCTCTGAGTGTGTGTGTGTGTGTGTGTGTGTGTGTGTGTGTGTGTGTGCGTGGGTGTGTAGTTGCCGCGTTTATTTGTATTAGACATGACCACAAGCTCAGTGAAGTCAACTAACGACGAGTACGTTGCGCAATAACAGCACAAACACACAAACACACACACACACACACACACACACATGCTTAGCAGCAATGGCGGCAGCAATGGCGGCGGCAATGGCGACCACGCCAATGTGGCTGACGACGTTGTGAACAAGGAAACGGCCAAGAGCATGAGTATGAGAACGATGACCAGCAATGTGGCCGGCCGGCCGTCAGTTGGCCAAAGCAAATAAACGCTTTCGGGCACAACATAAAAATTGTATATGCAAATGAAGGCAAACACAGCGACAGCGACAACACAACGACAACGACAACAACAACAACTATAACAACGACAACATAAAAGCCAAGAACATTTTCATTTTCGTGTCTTGGGTTTTTTTCATTCATTTTTCTTTCTGGTTTTGGTCTGGGTTTTTCTTCTTATGTTTTTACACTTTATGCAAGGGTAACAGCATTATAAGTTTGGCAAGTAGTTTGCAACATAAACAAACGCTTAGTATAACAATCAAGCAACAATGAATCGATGAGCAGCATTTATATTAATATAACTTAATTGAAAGGCTTAAGGTAACAAAGGCGTAAATAGCTTGGTGCAAATTAATTAGCTTGAAAAACAATTATACGCACTGTTGAACACACACAAAAGTTGCAATTTGATGTAAGCTACGGAAAATAATAAAAAAAATAAATAAAATAATAATAAAAAGCGCCAACGAAGAAGCTTTTTGGGGGCTAACCATATACGATAAAGCAAGGAAAACACTTGTGAAACAACTGAGACTTTAAGATGAAGAACTTAAGATGTCAAAACTCAAGACGGTTTCACTCAAGTAATGGTCTTCGCTATAAGTCTCCAAGAGAGTGCCGCATCTCTTTCAAAAGCAGTTCATTGCCAAAGTACGTAATTGTGTCACATATATAAGAGAAAGAGTTATGTCTTCCAGAATTAGTGGCTTTAACTATAGCTAAAGCATTCAAATGAAGGCAAAAGCTGCCAGTTAGGCTTGATTTAAGCATGTGCCATTGCCGTTTTGTTCCTGATTAAAGAACGAAGTTTTGTGCGTTTTCAAAGCTCAGTTTTGAAAGCGCTTTACTTTCAGTTCTTAGTGGAGTTTAAAAACACAACTAAACTTACTTAAATGTTTAAAATTTTATGTTCCGTACGCCTGTTTCAAATGTCCAACTGTTCCTTAGTGCAAAATGAGTGAACTTTTGCTTGACAGCGAAACTTACGAATACGTTGCTATCAAGAAAACCGTAACAGTTGCCTTGAATGTATTGTTTTCAAATACAGAGTACTTATGCTTCGGTGTTAAGCTAGTTTATCTTTTTTCGTTTTATTGTGGTTAGTGTGTGCGCTTTGCTTGGCATTTTCATGTGTCGGGAAGTTACAGGTGCAAGGCAAAAATGGGTAAGATGAAAAGCATGGAAAGAATGGGGAAATGTAAAATGTTCTCGCGGCTCTTTTGTAGTTGGCCGCGTTTTGCAGTCACTACAGCAGCTAACTTTGCTTCCTGGCCAGCTGAGTGTGTGTGTGTGTGTGTGTGTGTGTGAGTGTGTGTGAGTGTATACTTTTTGCATTTGTATTCGTGGCCAAACTTTGCTCCGTACAATGTGCCATGGCTATGAATTGAATTATTAAGCAGAGCAAAGTGTGGGCGAGGGCCAAGCTGATTGCTGAGCAGGTCATTCGAATGCGAAACACACACTTGCACACACACTCACACACACACACACACACACACACATGGACATTGATGCAGTCGGGCTATGAAAAATGGGCAGCGGCAGCGCAGTGGATTAAGCTAAAGTAGAACAACGGCACAAAAAAGGCAGCAAACTGAAAAAAACCGAGCTAAAGCGGCACGCGCGCGTTTTGCGAGCGTTTTTAGTCGCTAGACGGCCGACTCTACATTTGTCTTCATTGTAATGCATTTGCAGCGCCAAAAAGTATGCCATTATTTTGAGTTAAGTGCAAAGCGAACAATAATTTAGTCAGCAAGCCAGAGAGAGTGTGTGTGTGTGTGTGTGTGTGTGTGTGTGTGTGTGTGTGTGTGTGTGTGACTTAGACATCACTTGCGCTCAGTTGGTAGTGAGAGATGTTAGATACTTATGTAGGCACCGTATCCGTCAGATACATTCTTGTCCGGCAAATAAAGTGGCAGAGCAAATCACTTAAATATCTATTATCTAAGACTTAGTTCTGCTGTTGCTATGTTTTCTTAGGCGCTTTAGTAAACGGATTTTCCTCTGTCGAATCGCTGCACTGACACAACTTGTAATTGACATGAAAATTAAATGCCATAATTTTATTTTGCACTTTTCCAATTGTTTCTTTTTCTATCTAGTCTGTTGCCTGCTTTTCTTTGCTGCTTCTTTTAGATTAGAAAAGTTGGACATTGTTGTTGCTGTTGTTGCAGCTGCTGCTGCTGACCCCTTGGCGCGCCTATGCAGCAAAACTTTGAAACTAGCAGCAGTTCTATGTCTGCCAAGGCCGCAACGCGGCTTTAAGGAACTTATTTGCTCTACTCTTGCAGTAGACACATGGATTTTGTAATCGATTTGGCATATACTAACATGCATACAGTCAAACCTGCAAAGTTGGCCACCTCCTTAAGTTGTACACTTTTCAGCGAAACCAAAATATATTAGTACTAAAACTCAAATTTTTATCTGCCTAACTTGCAACTGCATATCTTGAAAGTTGGCCACTTTTTGAACGATTTTTGAATTTTTTCAATGCAATTGAACCTGGAAAAGTTGGCCACCTTATAGCCCCAGCAAGGGTGCATTTTCGAATCATAAAAATAATCCAAATCAATGGCAAAATTTACAACTGAACGAAATTGGTTGCAGTCAGCTCGTTGCTTATAGAAAGTTGAATGAAATCCTTCCAGATGGATGAATGCATTTGTTGAAAATCAAAAGAAAGAAAGTCAAAAGCTTATAAATAAGCGAATTTCAGTGCAATTTTGAATTTAAAACAATGCACAGTACTCTTGAAACAAACTTCACCTGCTTTGCAACTATGATTTTAAACTTCAATTTATGTATGTACATATTATTATATGTAGAGTTTCTGATCAAAGAACATAAATATACACGATTAAACAAATTTTTATGTCAAAAAAACAATCATAAAAAGTTAAAAAAATTAAAGAAACAACATAAAATCACTATAAAACTTACACCCTCATAAGTTGGCCAAAAATTTATAAACCGTGAGTGGCCAACTTAAGCAGGTTTGACTGTATATAATATAGTTTTATACGGTTTTATACGGCAATATTTTTGAACAAAATATGAAATTCGATCAAGTTGCCTGAGAGTTTTTAGGCTTTCACAAGGCAAGCTATGGAATAAAAGTATCAGAAATAAAAAAAGTGTAGACTAGACAGTACATATCCAATTTCATTCGTGTACGATTCAGTAAAACTTTATTAAAATGTCTGAAAATACGGAAAATATCGAAAAAGTCTGCGAGCCTGACACTTTCCAATATTGTATTCTTAAAGGCCTAGACTATATCAGTGTTCCGGCTGATATGGATACGATAATTACGTTTATCAGCCAATGCGCCGAGCTACCGCAAGAAGTCTTGGGAGATAATATCATAAACGACGTTGAAGAGCTGTTGAAAAAGCAGCTAATAACTTTTGAGAATGGTCTTTACAGTTTAAATGTGTCAGAGGCTGAGCTTGAGGCTTTGGGTGAGTACACCTATGATATATACATATAATATACGTGTTTAAGAGTTTATATAATTTTAGATCCTGCAACCATAGGCGATATGGAATAGCTTTGCGTTTTAACATAGATGATTTTTATATTTATATATTTTTTTTATTCAACAAATTAATCGTTTCCGAAAAAGACTCACTTGTTACACATATCGAATATAAGCAAAGTAAGTATATGAACATAAATGGCATATTCTCCTACTCATATAAGCATTCCCCAATCTAGTGAAGAGCTTCGCAAACTTAGCTGCGAATCAAAAATCATTTGGATTAAACTTATTCTATAACACGCACCACTTTTTGATTAACTTTTAAGCCAAACGAATAGTCGTGCTCTTGATGGATTACATAATGCACAACTTATCGAATATCAAATATCTTGATTGTAACACAATCTCAACTACATGCATACAGTTTTAACTTTTTGGCAAAACAGCTGGCACACTTTTTGACTCGAAGATTCTAACTTGTGGCAGAAATTACATACAATTGATTTTGGTCCATCTTTACACATATCGAATATAAGCAAAGTAAGTATATGAACATTAATGGCATATTCTTATACTCATATAAGTATTCCCCAACCTAGTGAAGAGCTTCGCAAACTTAGCTGCGAATCAAAAATCATTTGGATTAAACTTATTCTATAACACGCACCACTTTTTGATTAACTTTTAAGCCAAACGAATAGTCGTGCTCTTGATGGATTACATAATGCACAACTTATCGAATATCAAATATCTTGATTGTAACACAATCTCAACTACATGCATACAGTTTTAACTTTTTGGCAAAACAGCTGGCACACTTTTTGACTCGAAGATTCTAACTTGTGGCAGAAATTACATACAATTGATTTTGGTCCATCTTTACACATATCGAATATAAGCAAAGTAAGTATATGAACATTAATGGCATATTCTTATACTCATATAAGTATTCCCCAACCTAGTGAAGAGCTTCGCAAACTTAGCTGCGAATCAAAAATCATTTGGATTAAACTTATTCTATAACACGCACCACTTTTTGATTAACTTTTAAGCCAAACGAATAGTCGTGCTCTTGATGGATTACATAATGCACAACTTATCGAATATCAAATATCTTGATTGTAACACAATCTCAACTACATGCATACAGTTTTAACTTTTTGGCAAAACAGCTGGCACACTTTTTGACTCGAAGATTCTAACTTGTGGCAGAAATTACATACAATTGATTTTGGTCCATCTTTACACATATCGAATATAAGCAAAGTAAGTATATGAACATTAATGGCATATTCTTATACTCATATAAGTATTCCCCAACCTAGTGAAGAGCTTCGCAAACTTAGCTGCGAATCAAAAATCATTTGGATTAAACTTATTCTATAACACGCACCACTTTTTGATTAACTTTTAAGCCAAACGAATAGTCATGCTCTTGATGGATTACATTATGCACAACTTATCGAATATCAAATATCTTGATTGTAACACAATCTCAACTACATGCATACAGTTTTTACTTTTTGGCAAAACAGCTGGCACACTTTTTGACTCGAAGATTCTAACTTGTGGCAGAAATTACATACAATTGATTTTGGTCCATTTTTACACATATCGAATATAAGCAAAGTAAGTATATGAACATTAATGGCATATTCTTATACTCATATAAGTATTCCCCAACCTAGTGAAGAGCTTCGCAAACTTAGCTGCGAATCAAAAATCATTTGGATTAAACTTATTCTATAACACGCACCACTTTTTGATTAACTTTTAAGCCAAACGAATAGTCGTGCTTTTGATGGATTACATAATGCACAACTTATCGAATATCAAATATCTTGATTGTAACACAATCTCAACTACATGCATACAGTTTTTACTTTTTGGCAAAACAGCTGGCACACTTTTTGACTCGAAGATTCTAACTTGTGGCAGAAATTACATACAATTGATTTTGGTACATCTTTATTCGAAATTATTTAATTTTGAGCATTTGCGATAGGAAAAATGAGATGCTGTCATACTTCAAAACTATTATACCCACGACTACAATGGATATCGACAATTTTGACCAAATTTTTGCTGCATGTACTAGATCTACTTCTATTCAAGATGTCTGCCAAAGAATCTCAAATTTTTTATTACCAACTTGCTAACTAACTAACAACTAACCAATTTGGACCTAAACATGTTAAGGACAACTGGAACATGGCAACAGGACGAAATGTACTATACTTTTGTTAAACACATTCATACTATGGAATAAAGGAATGGAATAAAAGTGTAGCAGAGCTGATGTTGCCATGTCCATTGAATCCAAAGTATTCTAAATTACTCATAATAAATTTACTCTGGATATGACAAAACTTATAGTTTTACTTACTTTCGAAAAGCTTTGCATTTTGATTGCAAAGAAATATAAAATGGCCAAAGAAGTTATATCTATGAATCTATCTATGATGTTCAATCGATTAAAACGCAGGTCCTTTTATTGATAGGCTGGCATATAGTATTTTGTGGTAGGCGATGCTGCTGCAGCACCATATTTATTCATTAATTACCCGTCGAGTAATTTATTTATAAAGCGCTAGGGGGCTACGCCCCTACAACTAACAATGACACTGGGTTCACTGGGTTCGAGACCAGTAGGCCTTAAAAGGGTTGTGCGTAGGGTTTGAGACCCACCACGTAAAACCACAAGTCCAATGAAAGAATGCATTTACATCAGGCCGTAGCCCGATACGTTATGTTATGTTATGTTGATGGTTGTTATGGCCAGTTAAGAAGAAGAAGATATGAACTTATACTTAAAAAATGAGAGCGCACAGAAAGTTGAGGTGATAGGAATAACTAATCTGAATCTCCAAGCCGTTGGGTGAACTTTATAATGAGATGCGCAAACTCAGAACAAGGAGCGGTAAAAGAAATAAAGTCAAGACAACTAAAACAAAAGACAAGGTTCGTTGGGTGGTTGCACCGACTCACATCAAGTATATAGAAACTGACGCACGTTGAGGCGAATCTAGAAAAGCAAGATACAAAAAGCGAACTACTAAAAGAAAGAACTACTACTATGTTCATTAGGACAAATAGCTCGATATTAGAACTACAAACATGCAAGTGTAACAGATGGAAAGAGCGAGGGCAGAAAATCTAACCTGACTAAGACAATGAGAAGAATCGTTAAGACCAAGAATCAGTTTTTATAGACAAAAAATACTATGGCTTATTCTAGCAGCAGGCACTTTTATAAAGTGAAGTCTCGCGGAATAGGAAGGCAAGCCTATATTTGGCTTCCAATATAAGCTACGAAGTGCAAAAAGTAGGAATTGCTTTTGAATTGAATCTATCATGTCTTGATAATGGGGGTCTCCAAAAGCAAAGAAGGGGTCATTTTACTCTTTGGATCCAAATGATGAAATGCCACAGAGAGACTGAGAACATATAGTTGTCACAATGAGTTTTAATGAACTGCTCTCTTTCAAACGAATTGCAACTCAATTGCAACTTGTCGCTTTGCCAGATAGCAATTTAAGTCGAATTTCAGCCAAAAAGCCATTCGTCAGAAGATATTTCAGCGATTTAGGAGCGTGAGGAAAACTAACAAAAAAGTAAGGGGCCGCAGGAAGACTTTTGAAAATGTAGTCAAAAGCGGCTAGAGAGAAGAGAGAGAGAGAAGAGCCCCGAATATACTTCGCTTGCGTATTATATGAATGATGAACAAGGTTTGTTGAACGTGCAAGCTGAAATGATTGCTGTGCGTATTATAGGTCTTAAAGGTCAACACAGTTTTGACTATTAAGCTCACACACGAGACTGTTGGCTATTCTTTGGCGCCAACTCGCTGGCTTACTCTAACTGTCCATCTGTCTATCTTTCGCTCTTACGTGCTCTGCTGCTGTCTCTGTCCAGCTTGCTTTGTTAACCTCTAATATGCCGTTTGCTTTCAAAACACACTTGCATTGTTATCACTATTGTCATTGCTTTTTCACTGTTGTTGCTCTTGTTGTTTTTTTTTTTTTTTTTTGTATCTACGTGTGTTGCCCAGCTTTATACTATTTGGTATCTGCCCAGCTCTACCCTAGGATCACAATCCTGACCAACAGCAACAACAAGAGTTCCAACAATTCCAACAGTTGCGTCTATTCTTTGGCATTGATATGCGCGTTTCGTTTGCCATTCAGTTGGAATTCAGTTTTCGCGCTTTGAGCTTGACAAAAGTTTTTGCATTAGTTTTGGTTTTATTTGCTTCACACGGTTTGTATATCTATTTGTAGCTTTAACTACAATATTTGTTTGTCTGTTTGTGTATCTTTGTATCTGTGTGTGTGTATCTTTGTATCTGTGTGTGTATCTTTGTATCTGTGTGTGTAACTAACCTTTGCCCATTGCCGCCAACACTCGAGCATTTTCTTGCCACTTTGCAGCTGAATAAAAAACAAGAACAAAACAAAAAATAACTAAATAAAAATAAAGAAAAGAAAAGAAAAGAAAAATCCAAACAAAACTTTTGCCCACCTACTTTCATTGTAATTTGTTGTTGTTTCTGTTGTTACTGTTGTTTCCCTCTCCCCTTTGTGCTCTCTTTCGCCTTTTGCATGTCGATCTCATGCTGCTTTTGCAGCATTTTTGGCCAATTTCCGGTAATTCAGTTTTATGCAGCAACTTTTTCGTTTTTGCTTTCTTACTTTTTCGTATTTATAAATAAATATTATGCTCAGCTTCTTCTTCTTCTGCTTCTTCTTCTGCTTCTTCTTCTTCTTCATCTGCCAGTGCCAAAGATTCTCTAACTGTGAAATGCCATAAAACTCAGTCCCTTGACAATTTCAAGGTTATTCACGTCTAGTATCTGTGTGAGTGTGCCTCTCTGTGTGTGTGTGTGTGTGGCATACTTTAAAGCTGCGCCTATGCGTAGACTATGAATGTCTAACTGTGCTGCCATAAAGCTAAGTGAAACTTGGCTTAATCTTCTGCTTCTTCTGCCACTACTAGCCTCTACTAGCCCACAAAACTTTGCCCATTCAAACGTACAGCAACAACAAGTACAACAATAGCTACTTGAAGACATGCTAGTAGCAGCGGAAAAAGAAGCATACAAGCCAGCCGCGAGTATCATTATTTATACTTTGTTAGCGTCTTGGCCTCGACTGTTGCCACTTGGCAGTTGCTTTATGCGGCATAAGAGGCAGTGGCAGTGGCAGCGGCAGCGGCAGTGGCAGTGGCAGGGGCAGTTGCTGGGCGAGCGAAGCAGAGCATACAACTTGTTCGTAATTGACTTTGATAATTTTCACTTATTGTTGCATAGCATAGGGCGCTTAGTTACGACTACATATAATACATAGACCGAGACTACAGAGATTCGCTGTTAATTTGATTAGAAAAGTTTCCATTCTAGAGTTTCCGTTTCAGAGTTTTCGTTTTCGTTTTTGTTTCTGTTTCAGTTTCATGCATTGTCGTTAGGTTTCGTTATGAAGCGCAAATGTTTAATATTGTGCAACTTGAGAAAAATATTTCAAAGTTTTAAAACTCCAAGTGTGCTCAGACATGTAATTTTAATAATTTGATATATCTAAGCAAAAATCGCATGTGCTATAAATTACGTATATTAATTAGCGTGTTGTTGCAAGAGTTACGGGAATTGTTAGTTATGTCTAAATGTGTATGCTTGGCATTAAGAGTGTTTTTTTCTTCTTCCAGTTAAGTTCAAGTTGAATAGGTGTCATTAAAAGTTAGTTGCAGGCATTAAGTTAGCTTTATGTGGCGTCTAATCGGTATATTATAACGCTGTAGGCTAGATATATAGGGTGTTAAAGTTAGCAAACGAAGTTTGTTCCATGCCTGGCACTCAGACAGTTTAGTTAGGAGAGTGAAGGGACACTTTAAAGATTAAAAGAATCGAAGTATCGGTCAGCTACAACATAAGCTTCCCGACAGCCGTAAGAAGTCGTGAAGAGCTCGCGAAGACGGAGAGCATAAATCTCACTCATGCGAATTTGTTCTGTCGAATCGTTCTCGTAGAGAGACCAGCCATTATGGCAATGATCTGTGAATAAAAAAGCGAAAGAAGGCAGATTCTGAGTAAGAAGACATCTGCAGGCATCTAGTGGAGGATTTTCCACGTTTCTTACAGATTTTTTTTCTTAATGAGCTGCCTTCTTTTTCAGTCTAAAAATGAATTTGAGAATTTCGAAATTTTTAGATTGAAAGATATGTATTTATGAAAAGACTGCGTGAGTTTTTCACCTGATTAATCTATTTCAGATCACTTTGAGTTAGCTTCAAGTCGTCGCTGTTCTGATGCTTACATAGCCTCATAGCCTTATGTGTTATGGATGTATGTATTAACATCTCACAAATATATCAAAAACAATTTCGACCCTTTGCAAATAGACTGTGGCAGCTATGTTGAACGCCAAATTTATTAAACTAGATAATGTCCAATTTGAAATTTGACACAATTATTATTATAGGTTTTTTCGATCAATGGCAGTTATGTGCATATGATACATTCCTGTTCATACTGGAAATTGCTGCATAGATACTTTCGTGTTCATTTGACAGTTTTAGGGATTACCGTATTCGGGGACACAATAAAATACAGGCTATAGCACTAAACTTGGTACGTCTTCTGTTTTTTGACAACTTAGTTCGACATTTGTGTTGTTTTGGACTAAAGCAGGGAAAATTTGCAAATGAAAACTCAATTCGATTCGAATTTTTCCGATTTGCATAAAAACTTTTGATTTGATATAGTTCCAGTAAGATCGTAGAACCTTAGCTTTTATTATAACGAAAAACATTGCTTACTTTTATTGCATAACTTCCATTGCAATGGCAATGGTTATACTTATTTTTGAACCAGATAATCTCTGACAATATAATTTCGCTGGAAATGCCAATAGCATAACCATTCCCAGTAGCAAGCAGCCCACAATTTCGCATGAATTGCCCTTGAGATACGATTGGTAATAAAACGCAGGCAATTGCAAAGATATGATTATTTTTGACACTTTCTTTGGAATTCCAAGTAAACCCATTGGCTTTCCAGCTGGTAGGGCAAGAGCCTTAAAATAATATCCTTATTATGCACACTTATAGATATGTATTTTAAAACTAGGAAAATTCCAAGCAAACGCATTACCATTTCAACTGCAAGCAGCCCACAATTTCACAAGAATTCCCCCTTGAGATACGTTTGGAATGAAAAACTAAGCTATTTATGGCACAAATAAGCATGTCTGCCTTATGGAATATAGTTATGGTTCGGCATTGTTTTAAATTACTACATAATTAAAATAACAAGAAGCTAGCAGAAGCTCATCGCTCAGCTATCTATGTATCTTTATAATTTATGTACATTTACCCTAAATGTATCTTAGGTTTTAGGGTACTTCAAAATATTTTGTATATACATTAAAAGCTTGTTTCAAATATTGAAGTAGATGCTGTTGCTGCGCGTACTTGTTTGAGGTTTGCACTTTAGCTTTTGTTGGCAGCGTGTCGATTATTCCCGTGCCGTGCAGCCCCTGGCCAACTGGCTCGCCCCACTTTGACGCTACTCTTTAAGTGTGTCTGGGCGCTGTTGATGTTGTTTGGCGCTTTGTTGTGGTTTGACTTACATTTTGTGGCTGACAGCAGCAGCAGCAGCAGCATCATCAAATTTGATTGGCACAAAACGCTTTTGCTGTCATTGGCAATTTGTTAAAGTGGCCAAAGAGATTCCTGGCTAACATCAAACTTTGCACATGAGTTTGGCTCAAAGCAGCAAATCGCCAAATGCATTGCAAATATGTGAGTGAGACGCGCAAAGGGGCATGCGGTGCTAATGCGTTACATTGGAAGCGCATCGGAATGCACAAAAGCATAGCATACTTTGCAGCTCATAGGCAAAGCAACCGCTCGAAAGTCGTTAAAGTGCATTATAAATAATGTGCCACGGACACACACACACACACACACACACACACACACACGCACACTTCTAGCACTACCAACTACTCGGCCATGGTTTATTGCCTTGTCAGAGCTTCAGGTTATAGCCAAGGAAAATGCACAGCTCCCAACGAAATAAATAGCCAGAAAATAAAAAAAAGGGCCAAGAACGCATAAAGAAAGGGTATACGTATGTGTGTGGAATGGGGGAGAGCAAAAAAACAGCCAACTCACCATAAAAAACCGCGAACCAACAAATCCCTTTTGTGTCTTTCGGCCTTGGGTCTGCTCTGCTCACGCTGGCTGGCTCGCTCGCACTTGCTCTTTAACAATTGTTTGAGAATTCGCTTAAATCTTTAAGCTGTAATATGTCTCAAGTGAAGTAGTTCAGGTTCTCGTTAGCTTAGAATGCGTTGCAGGAACCAGTTTGCAGTTCCATTGACGAAATCCAGCGATGACATCGAAATAGACGCGCGGACGGTTGCAAAGTTTTGTTGCTCGCTGCTGGAAACGAGTTTTGATGCTCTTGTTGTGGCTGTTGTGGCACAGGTGCAACTTTTGGACTGGCTTTTATGTGGACCGGTTGCGCAGGAAGCTGTAGCTGCCGCTGTCACTTTGCCTTTGTTGGTGCTGCTGCCGCTGCCACTGCCACTGCATTAGTTGCAGTTGTTAAGTTGTGTTGTGTTCGTGTGGCAGAACTGCTGTTGCATGTAGGATGCCTTAAATTGACGTTTTCCTTGTAATTTAATTGCACAAACACACAAACACACACACACACACACTCACATACACGCAGTCTAGCTAACTAACCAACACTCTTTCTCATGCACTCTACTCACATACACGTAGTTTGCCTTGTTGTGTTTGCTGATGAACTTAGTTTGCGTGTTTGTTGCATTGCATTGCAAAAAAAAAAAAAAAAAACAAAAACAAAATTAACAACAAAAACAAGCGAGCTCTAATTCAGCACTGCACTCTAACGGTTTCGCTTTGTAATTTTTTGGTTTTGTTGCTTTTATTTTGATAAATTTTGGTTTCTGGCAGATTCAGCTGCGACTCGGGAACAAAAGTGCTGGATTTATTTTGGAGCCTAGGACAAGAGCGGCTATAACTTGAACGCGGCACTTTGGCACTTGACACTGTGACACTCTGACACAAAACAAAAAAATAACACAAAAATCGAGCGATTTGTTTTTTTTTTAAATTTATTTTTCTTAGCTGTTGTATGTCTTGCGTTTTGAAGTTTGTTTTAATTTTTATATAAATTAAATTTATTTGTTGGCCGTGTGTGTGTTTTTGTGGGTGGGCAAGAGCGCGCGCGCGGTCGGCACTGGGCACTGGCACTGGCTCTGGCTCTGGCTCTGACAGTGACTGGCACTGGAAAAACTTAGCGACTGTTTGCTGACACGGCGGAACACGTACTAAAACTTGTTCGCAGCCAAGCGGCCAGCAAATGCGCCGGAAAAATGCGTCAAAGCGACTGCGACGCCAGCAGCGACAGCGACAACGTTAACGACAATAAACGACGACGAGTCGTTGAGAGCACACGACTGTGACTGCGACTGCGACTTCGACTCCGACTGTTACTCTGTTATCGTATGCATGGCACGCGCAACATGCCAAAAAGAAAAACTGTTCCCAGTTCTGTTGCTATTTTTAACGACAATGTCGACGATGCTGCGCTGCCTTCGCTAACTTCGCTGCTCTTTGTACTAAAACGATGGCGCACGATAATGACGTTGTGCTGACGCTGACGCTGACGCTGGCATAGCTCCTGGTCGTTGGCTTGGCTGCCGTGGCATTCGCCTGGCCATTCATTCAACAGTTTCAGCTGACTGTGCGGCGAAATCAGGTCGTTGTCTTCGTGCGCTGCACGAGCGCCATTCGCCCGTTCGTCGCCGTTCGGCTGCCGCTGCTCGTGGTGGATTTGGTGAGCTGTTAAGGCTGCCACTGTTAAGGATAACAGTTTATGCATAGAAATTGCGCTACTAAATTTCGCTGCCTGTTTATATTTTTGGGTGCTGCGGGACGCTGACGTTGACGCTGACGCTGACGACGACGACGACGCAGGCAGCAGCTTAAGTGATATTAAGTGAGTTCGGCTGCAACAACAAGGCGCATACCTAGACATACAGTCGCTCCCACAAATACACGCACGCACATGGAAAATGCATAAATTAGTAGCGGCAGCCGGCAGTTGGCCGTAGTACACGTGGGGCAAGGGGGGAGCCGGTCACAGCGGTGCATACGGCAGTGGCATTCCGGCAGACTTAAGGGAACCATTAAATGGCGCATGATTGGTGGCAGCAGATGCACACAGCGCCCGTCATGCAACTGCCATTGTGGCAGCGCAAAACCAGGGCTAAACACAATATAGCACAGCTAGCCGGAAGTGACAGAGACTTTTGGGTGCCCAATAGCATCCAGAACTTTTGTGATGACCCGCTGTGAAAGTGTTATATGTGAATGACTTACTGCCCTGGATTTTGAATACTTAGCTTCAACTTTGGCTCAAACTCAAGTGAATGCATGACATGAGTGAATGAGCTTCACATATGCAACTGGCACAAAGCACAAGATGAATCAGTTCATTGGTTCAGGGCAACACAAAGACAAAGACCAGGGCGTAACAAGAACCTAACTACTTGGCAGTGGCGTAGATAGGGTGTAGTTAGTCGAAACGCTTTATCGGCGATAAAGGATGCAAATTTTTGCGAATAGCCTGCAGAAGTCTAAGAAGTAATTGCTAGATCTTGGTGTCCAATGGCCTCGGTATACAGCTGTATATCGTAATTTGTAATATGGAAACCAGAATGTTCGCCCTACGTGCTATTATATCGACACTTTCCGCTATCGTAAGATAGAGATAAAGACAGCTATATTCATAATAACAAATTTAACAAACGAGTTATAATTTGATAAAATAAGTAAAGACTCCGATATTGATTTTGTAAACTGTAAAGTATGTAAAGAAGTTGCATTTAAAGGAAATTGCATAAGTTTTGTATTGTTTAAAGTAAAAAAAAAATAGTAAACATAATGAAAATGTTTATATTCTAAGCCAACAAATCAGTATTAATAATTTTGATAGCCATTTGAGGGCATTCGAAATAGGTTACTTAACTGATAATATTAGTTTACAATATATGAGCGGGTTTATAAGTCCCCCCTTACATTATTTATATTATATTATTATATGTAAAATAATAAATTGTATAAATTAAAATGAGAATTCGTTTTGTTTTTTCAAAATTAGCAGCTCATGTTTCAAGAATCATTGCAACTTAAAGTAAGACCGAATCGATCTTATTTTGAGAATGAAATGAGATTGATTCAAGATTTTATAGGTCATAATATTGTCGAACCAAATGCGGCACTTCTTATATCAAGAGCCAATGATACTTGACATTAAGACTATTTCGTTCTTATTTAAAGAATTTATGATAAAATAAGCTTCAAAATTCTTAAAGTAAGTCCGAAGTTTAATCAATTCAAACTTAAATTAAGAATTTTCGTACTTAAAAAAAAAATACTTGAAATGAGAACTCTGTGCTTGATTCATCGTCACCGCTGGTGCTTTTTTTTAGCTCGAAAATTCTTAAAGTAAGTCGGAATTGTGCTCAATAAAGTTTGAATCAAACTTAAAATAAGAATTTTTGGTCTTAAAATAAGAATTCCGTGCTCAATTTCAGTAAAACGATACTCACCATACTATCGTCACCGCTTGTGCTTGGTTTAAGCACAAATGGCTTGATTTTTTCTCTGAGTGTAGAGTCCCATAACTGTGATATAACTTGATGTGAAAATGCAACAGAACCCCTTCTAATGCAAAAAGCCATCTACGTCCCTGCCACCTAGCATATTGACAATGCAACTTGAATGCATCATTTTAGCTCCGTAATTCTCCGATTGGGAATGAGGCTGCGAATTTAAATAAAATGCAACATGCAAAAATTTCAACAAGTAGCTCTAGAGAAAGCTTAAGAGCTAAAACAAGAACGAGCTAATAATGACATGAAGAGATAAAAGCAGCACAAGAAGAGCAGCAACAACAGTTAGCGCTGTCATAACATAATTAAATACGAAAGATACGGAAAGAAACACAAAATTTACATAATTAGAATTCTGTAGCAAAAAGCGTTAAACTTAAGAAGATATTAAATTGCAAGCAAAATTTAGTATTATTTAGTGTATTTTTATGCCCTGTAAAAGCGTATTATAAATTTGGAGGCGTGGCAGTTCATATGTTTCATGAAAAATGACCAGAAGCTGTAGCCAAATCCGTCTGTTCTTTCGTCCGTCCGTCTGTCTCTGTTTCTCAGTGACTATAAGAGTAAGAGCCACAAAAATTAAACCAAAATATGCGCATTTTCCTGGAAAGAAGCAAGTTTATCGATTCTTTTCTATATCTTAACCCGTTCGCCCATAGAAGCTTTGACACAGTGTGGTGTCAAAATGTTCAAGATCGGATAGAAACTTTAAAAGATATAGCTAATAAAGATTTAATTTTAGACCCCTTCCTCTTACGCAACAAAATTTCTCTTTTCATAGAAATGTTAATATATCATGTTAGGTTTAAATATCAAACAATGTTGACTTTTCGCCGAAATATTTTACCACGCCCCGTAAAACAGTTAACTTGATTACGTTCATCACCCTTAACATATTGATACCAAAATTTGCACAGAAATTTGATTTTCATGAGAAAAATTGGATACAGGGTATTCCACTGTCGGGCACCGTCCCGACTGTCTGCATCAAATTGTTCTCATTTCTATTACAATTTACATATGTATGTACACTTAAGCTCGTGTTACGTAAATTTCATATTTTAGCAAGCTATTTTATTGATAGAACAACAAAGGGAAAATATTGATAATTGAAATATTCAATATTGTAAAATAAGTAAGCTCACAAATTTGCACGTGCTAATTTGCAACTTTATTCAATAAATATTGAATGCTATAAAGAAAAGCTGTTGGAAAAGCGTTTGAATTGAAAATAGATGTAAAATTAAGTACACACTCTACTCTGGACGCTGGTTTTTATACCCTAACTCACCCCAAATGCGATAGTTTGGCTTAGTTACGCAAGCGTTTAGCCAAAATGAAGTTGATTTTTTTCAGAAAAAGTTTGACACGCTTGCAACTGCTCTAGAGATTGTGCCAAGTTGATGTTGCAGGAAAGCAAACTTCAAGAGGTTTCAGCAAGTGCAGCAAAAAATTCAAGCTACATTTCATACTACCGCCAGTTGCGAAGTTCATGGTGTTTCTACTGTTTTGATGGCACAATGAGAATAAGACGACAACTAGAGCCCAGACATGGATCTATCACTGGACGCCAGAAGAGAACAAGCCAACAGAAAGAAAAGCTTTTAGTCTATTGGGAAACCAAGCCAATCGATTGCCTGCCCCTTGGAACCACGATCACTGGTGAACGTTGTTGTAAGGTGTCAGATGAAAGCTGGCTCGCCAGCACACGTCCCTTCAGGCTCAAGAGCTGCTTAAGGAGTTTCTATCGGATATTGAAACTTGCTCCAACTGATTAAGGCTACATCTTGGAGGACGACGCTTCATAAACGAGGATATTTTTAGAAAAACCATATCACTAATGTGACGTCATAGTTTCGGAACCCCCTCCCAAAATGTCAGCTCCTTTTGTAAATCTAGATTTGTAAGACATTTTACAGTAAAAGATTTCACATATGTAAGTCAGTGATGCTTACGTTCACATCGAACATGGACTATCTCTCTAACTACCGCTACAGTATTCATCCAGATGACGAGTTATGGGCTTTGTCGCTCACGTTATTTTTTGTTAATTTCGTTGTTTTTGATTGGTCATAAGAAGCGGTATTACTTCGAAAGGTAAGGAGCAAACGATACTAGGCAGTGCTCACCATCCTCTCCCTCAAAACCCAATGATAGTGATGAGCTTTATGCAGTGTCTTTAATTGGTTGGTTCGGTTTGGTGGTTCCTGACGTATTCCAGATGCTGGTTCAAAATCAGCTAAATACAATTTAACAAAAGTTCAACATTGAACCGCCTTCAGTTGGAAACGATTTGAGGTTAGAATGAAAAATGCAACAATTTTTTGGTGTCATTTATTGTATTTATCTTTCAAGTGGCACAGTTTCTGTCTTTTATGTGTGTGTGTGGAAGTTTTGGTGTTTTTGTTGACTGACGAACTCCCGATTTACATATTTATTGTGTATTATTTAACATACTCTCTTCATTCCCGTTATTTAATTCTTTTTGTTTGCGCATCAAAATTCTTTCCGATCGTCGTAGCACTTGTGGAGCTTCTTCATATTGATACTCTGCTTTTTGCTCGAAATAGCGACGTCTGTCCTGCTCAGCGGCTTGGTTCCATTCGGAGCGGTCGACGCACTCGCTCCAACGCTTAGCTGCTTCTTTTACAACCATTGCCATTTTGATGCCGGGCCGTTCGGCTCTTATTTTTGGCGCCATGGCGGACATAAATATTATAAACGAGTTTTTTGGAGGCCTTGGATGCGACATTTTCGAAAAAGAAAATAATTGTTCTAGAATTAAGAATATATTGTTTTGTTGTTTCAACTACGAGAGTTTTCTAATAATAACTGTGAACGCCAATGTTACTTAGATAGTTGTTTTTATATTTTGAGCTGACACAAAAAGAAAATTGTTTCGAAAATGAAAACTCTGTTCAATAATGAATCCAAGGTATAGTCAGCATGGTAAACTCACTCGAGCACACCATCTCTCTTTTAGCTGGCTTTTTTTTTGCTAGTTTCATTGCGAATTTAAAAGGGAAGAGTGTCTACACTCATGTTGTTTTGCCTCTCCCTGAAATATTTGAAAAATGGTGCATGTATTCAGCATTAGCACTGAGGAACAATTACTTGGCTTTCGTGGAATATAAAAATTCCGACATTACATGCTTTCCAAGTCACAGAAGTAGAAGGCATACAGTTTTGGGGAAGCCAATTTTTGATTCAGTTCACAAAAGTAAAACTGAACGTATAGTTCTGGGTTTGGTGCGAGCTCGGTCAAAAGCTGTTGTCTGAAGACAGAAGCATCCCACCAAAACTTTTAAAATGAAAATAAGTTCCATCGTTCCATCAGCGATTATATCGTGTGTAGGAAGAAACGTAGTTTTGCAAAGCACAATGCCTCAAGTACTTGCCAACCGAACTGGATGAAAATGACGGAAATGATTGAATTTTGTAACAAATCTGTAGGATACTTCCAATGGTTCTGATAACAGTGATCGCAAATTGTTTTCTTGCTACAACTGTAAAGTTTCTCCACCGATGACCGATGGCTGCATTCTCAAATGTGATCGAAATTTTAGTTGCGAATGCGTTGATTGTTTCCAAAAGTATGAGTCCAAATTGACAGAAAAGTTAAAGGAAGAGAGGCTTGCATGAAATTGGCACAACCAAACTGAATCAGCGGCTTCTTTGCCTTCCAGCGTTTGCATAGATTCATCAAATGAATCCATGAGGTAACCTAATAGTGCAGCGCAGGGTTCACCGTCTCGTGACTCATCTAGGTTTCCAGGGAGCATGCCACAAATCCTAATCACTAATCAGCTATAAAAGCGTTTCACCAAAAATCCGCTGAAAGGCACTTTATCACACATGTAACTGTGAAAACTCAAAAGCTAAAACTGATACTGATAACAATGTACTATTTGTGCCAAAAAGGCGTTTGCAGGCGCAACTATAACCGAAACATTTGCAGACTCATATTATGCTTCTAAACCAAACAATTTTGACCATTTACCGAATGAACCCCACGTCCACCACAGTATATTTACCTTGACTACCATTCGCCTTGTCGTCGAGATAACAACTCATTACGAAGAGGAGTAAAGAAAACACGAAATAACAACGTTTGTGTGTACAATGTCTTTTGTTGAGTTTTTTTTTAACGTAGTAAATTTTTTAATTATCAATTTTTAACTGACTAAAACGCAACGTATCCACATGAAAAACTTATATTCTGCAAACCAAAACCATTTTATCTTTCAAATGGTATAGGTTTCATCTGAAAACGTTGCGGTATTGCGAAGTAATCGGTACCACACTAAAATTTCGCCTAGCGTATTTATAGTTATGTAAAAGTAAGTATAGTTATGGCCAGTTAAGAAGTAGAAATTGTATGTAATAAAATCAATAAGAAGAAGTAAAATATTCAAAATTTGTGAAGCAAAGATAGTTATGTGAATTTATGAAAAAATGAGTGAATTGAGAAGCGGGAAATTCAGACATGGTGGTTTGCCTTCGGAATTCAGTACTTCAGAAGCAGTGATTTAATAAATAGTAAAAGGAAACGAAGCACAAACGATTGCCGAAAATTAAGCTACAACAATTGCTGAGAAATCAGCTAAAAATCACTGATGACATTAAAAAGTACTATGGAAAGAAGTACAAATTTCACAGAGCCAAATTCTACTGGGTTTGCTTGATGTTTGCAACTGTATGTGAGTGTGTATAAACACAAAACACTAATGTTTGTCACTTCAGCTGTGAGAGCACATTTCCCTCACGTTCTTTTAGGCTTATTAATTAATTATCTTAATTATCTTACCTTATAATTCCTATTCCATGATGTCGTCTATGCATAGCAGTAGCTGAGAAGATGCAAATGATTCTGCGTAATCATACCTTTTTATTATTCTACTACGCTCAATGGAGCGAGACCAAGTATATGCTTTCTTCGAGTAGAGATACTCCATCTACTTCGAGAAGATTGACTCTCAGATTGATGTTGAAAACTGTACTTTTGATGTTATTAGGGAGTTCGTCTACCTTGGCACCATCGTCACAATGCAGAACACTGTCAGCATGGAGATCTAGCGGAGAATCATTCTTGCTAATAGATGTTACTTTGGTCTCAGTAGGAAAATGAGTAGTAGAGACCACTCTCTAACACTCTATAACACGCTTATCCTGCCCATTTTGCTTTACGGCGCTGAAGCATGGGTGATGTCGCAGTCTGATAAAAATGCCCTAGGAGTGTTTGTGCGGAAAGTGCTCCGTAAGATCTTTGGCCTTCTACGCGTTGGCAACGACCACGGCAAACGAGGGAACGACGAACTCTATGAGCTCTACGACGAGATTGATGAGATTGACAGTCAAACGAATTAAGTTCCAGCGGTTCCGCTGGTTGGGTCATGTTGTGCGTATGGATGAGGAAGCTCCTGCGAGAAAGGTCTTCAATGCGGTTGTCGAAGCAAGGTGACGAAGGGGCAGACCCTGTGTTCGCTGGAAGGACCAGGTGGTGAGCCTACTAGCTATCTTTGGTATCACCAATTGGAGAAGACGCACGCAAAGCAAAGACGCCTGGAGGAGAGCTTACGGGCCAGTTAAGTGCGTACTACGCTCAAGCTTAAATACGTTTAACCATTTCAGTTGGTTTGGATCGCTAAATCCCAATCTGGCAACCGATATTTTGTTCTCCAATGGTTGCCGCATAAGCGTGTAACTTGCTTAAATTAAAGCTAATTGAGTGTTCTTCAAATAATTTTCAAACGATTTAATGAGACTCGATTCAGAGTGATAGAGCAACAAAAGATGAAGGTTTTTCCAAAACTTTAAAGTTCGCCCGAAATTAGAAATACCTTCGAGCAAATAATGCGTTTATATAAAACGAAATCTACGCCAACTCGAACAGCTGACAAAAATCACACAAATGTTAAAACAAAAAAGTGTATTTTATATTTCGAAAAATTGCGTACAATGCTAAGAGTAATGAAAATGGGAATGCAAAATCAGCTGTCAAGTCAAAGGCTGAAAAAACAAAGAGATTCGAATTAGAAGCTATGACATTGCCGCAGCATCGGAATGCATTTTTAGTAAGTGGTCTCTTGTGTATGTGTGTGTGCAAATTGTTTTTATATCAAATTTATCTAATGCTTGGTAAAAGCAACAAAAACAGCTACAACAAACAAAAGAGCTGAAGAGCGAAGCTGTCGGAGGAAGGGGAAATAATACGCCCCCTGAAAACACTTGGACAGCTCACGTACATATATGACATACTAACAATCCTTCTCGCTCACTCACGGGCTCCCTCTCGCTCTCGCTCACTCTAGCTTTGGCTTCGTGCTGCAGCATCAAGAAGCAAACATGACGTTGAAACTGAGCATGACAGTGTCGAGATGGAAGGCTGATGAGGAGCTGTAGAGTTGCCGGAGTCTGGGAAATCGGGGGGATTGGGTGGGTGTGATTGTCAACGTTGTGACAGACAAATGCCAATAGTTTTTACCGTGTAGTTTTTCTTGTGGCTGTGCATTGTTGCTGCTGTTGTTGTTGTTGTTAGGCTCCCCTTGCTCGATGTTTCAGTTGCAGCTTTTCAAGCATTTCAAACGTACCTCGAAGCAGCAGCAGCAGCCTCGCATTCCCTGTGCTATCAACGACAAATCAATGACGACGACACATGTTGGACATGCCTGGCACTAGGAAGAAGCAGCACAAGAACACCAACAAGAACAACAATGAAAGCATTTAAGCATTTGGAAGCAATTACCACAGCAATGAAGCGTTGAATGAATGAGAATGAATGGCCAAGCCGGGGCACAACGCGTGTGTCACACTCAACGAGTGTCTGTGTGAGTGAGTGTATTCGTAAGTGTGTGTGCGAGTGTGTGTGCGAGTGTGTGTGTGTGCGCGCTAGAGTGTAATATAGATCAGCTGAGGCAGACAACTGCGCGCTGCTACACCTAAATAAGCGACGGGCTAACGAATTTATGTGCATTTTTTTCCAGGGATTCGGCTTGGGATTACTTATTTAGCAGCAACAGCAGGGCAATGCAGATGCTAGAGATTGCAGTGGACGACAACAGAGAGAGAGAGAGAGACAGGCATGAAGGAAGGCATGAAGAAAGGGGGCGAGCTGTAGCTGTAGATGGCAATAAAGATGGCAGATGAAAACGACGGCGGAAATACGAGACGCTTCAAATGCCAATGAGCCAAGGCGATGAGCCAGCGGCTAAACTTGGAGTTGAAACCAATTTAAAGATCTTAATGATGCACATACACAGACGCAGATACTGACTAAATGATGATGCTGATGATGATGATGATGATGTTCTTGATGACATTGGGCTGTGGGATTTGGGTTTGGCATTGGCATTGCCGTGTTGTTTTCATGTTCAAGCGAAATAATGAAAGCGGAAGCGCAGTTCAAGAAGAAAGCGAACCAAAGTGCTTCCAATGAATGCCATGACAACGCCGGTGGGCAAAGACACTGATCGTATAGCTTCCACTCTCGCTCTCTGTCTCGCATATAGCCAACTCTATCGCTCTATCTCACTCTCTGTCCCTCTGATCGCTCTGTCGCAGTAGCTATAATTGCTGCACTTCAAATACTGTTGACAAGCGCGTTCCGGAAAACTTTTGTCTTTTGGGTTGGATTTTGTTTTGTTTCCTCTTGTTTTGGGCAACGCAACATCTCAATGAGGCGTTTCGCTGTACTCCTATTGTTTTTGTTTATGTTCTGCCTCTTTAGTGTTGTGTTGTTATGATTGTTGGTGTTGTTGTTGTTGTTGTTGTTGTGGCTGCCGCTGCTGTTAGCAGTCAAGCAACTTGCAGCATGATCTGGCAGCAAAGTAAGCGCCGCTATTATGTGGCACAGTGGCACAATAGCAATGAAAGCAATTGCAGTTTCAGTACTTTTCGAATAGAAAACTACGAAATAATAAGATTGATATTAGGTAAACAGTTGTAAGTTTATTAGATATATACATTTTGTGCTTTTTCAAAAAGTTAGATTCTGTTTTCGACAATTTGTGCTTTAAATCGGATTCAAGAAACGCAGTTGCATCACTTCCTAAAAAGCCAAACTAAAACGGACTACTTTGCGTAAGATGCACACTAGAACTAAATATTCAAAAAAGGACTGTCGAAAACAGAATTAGCCAGAAATCGCTTTCAACCGATTTTCAACCCAACAGCAAATCGTCGGTATGTCAGATTTCATTTCAAACCGATTTTCAGCCAAAAAGCAATTCGTTAATATGCCAGAAATATATCTTAACAAGAAAGCGTATAATCGATGGATTTGCCAAGAAAACGTAAATGAAACCGTCTAGAGATTTTCAGCACACCTCTGAATATGTCCGAGTTTAAATAATTACTAAAGTTATGGCAATCGAAAGAAAGCGCGCTTCTTCATATGAGAAGAAATATTGGATCTCTCGATAACTCTAATATAGAGCTACATTTTTTGGCCCAATAGGCCCTAGAGCTGGGAATTGGCTAACTTTATGAGATTTGCTGACATCGCCACTTTCGAAATTAGTCATTTGAATTTAAAAAGCGCTCTAAATAATTTAAAACGGTTTTCAGATTTAAAATCAGTGACTCTTAATTTAACGGAAAAGGTATGTTTTACTAATGGGTTATTGTTTTGATTTTTTTTTACGGAAATTATAAAAAATTATGTCGATTGTGGCACTTTTTTTTATATTCCCCAATAACTTCGCCATTTCGCTACCGATTTTACTCAAATTTAAGTTGAATTGTTTGCAAAGAATGGGTTTATCGAATTCCAAAGGAATCCACTGAAAACTTTTTACAATTTTTGGTTGAATTACTTTGAAATAAAAAATTAGAGAAACATTTTTGAATTTCGAAAAAAAATTTTGAGTTGATTGCCCTATTATAAGCAACTGAATTAAGGTAGACCAAAACCGTCTTTTCGGATTCGAAATCATTGATCCCAAATCAACCGGAACAGGCATGTGTTAGCCTTAGGTCAAATTTCTTGCATAGTGTAATTGCATGTATGCAAATCGTTTGTTAGCGAATTTCACGTCTACGCAAAAAATGTTTACCTTTAATAAAATCGATGCCTCCTAATAGTGTAATTTCAATATTTCCAATACTTTTGCGCTTGCATATTTAATTCGATTGAAAGCAGACTAAATTCTTTGAAATCTCTCTCTATTTCGAATGTTGTTCGACATGCGCATCAAGTCCCCTTGTCTGAATGCTCATCCGGTTCAGAGCAGTTTTTTTTATACCTTGACAGGGATACCGAGCTCTGACAATGTGCCAAATATCTGGGTATCGATTTGATATTCGTGGATCTTTGTCGTCAACTTTCTGGGTATCCCTATCTGAGGCTTTCTTGTCATCTTTCGGTAGGAGAGGTGTCTCACGCGGTGTTTGCCATACTCTATGTACAACACTGCTAAAGCCCGGGAGAGCTTCGCTGCGCTTGGCTGCCTGCCCTTGCACCAGGTGGCGAATAGAGCAGCTAACCAGGAGGTGCCACAAAAAATCTGGCTACACGTATCCGATGGTTGCTTATGTATAAACATATTGTTGGATTAAAGCTTTTGCATACAAACGATAACTAACGTAAGCATTCTGAAACTTACGCGATGTCCACTAACTAAATATTTATTTTTTGGCCTTGTGAAAGTACACTTCGTCCCACTGTGCCTCTCCAAATCACTCGCTAAACACCCACAAAATAAAATTCGAAAAAATTCTTGTAATGCTTGGAACTTCCGTTTTGCCGTTTGTTGACTTGTTGTTTGTTCTTTCATTTTAGAAGAAAATTTAAAATTTTTTCATTTTAACTTCTTGTTTATGTTTTTTTATGTTATTTTTTTATTTCAGATTTTAGCGCCTTTGTTTTCTGTTGTTGTTTGAAATTGAGTTTTGCCGTTGATACTCTTATTTAGACGGACTGACGAGTTTTGATAATAAATGGCTTTTAATAGCTAGCTTGATAAATGTCTATAACTGCGAGTGAGTGTGTGTGTGTGTGTGTGTGTGTGTGTGTGTATTGGTGGCGAGGGAGTTGATGAGCGCTTCCGTTTCCGCAGCGCAAAGCAATTATGCTGCTATATGTGAGCGTGTATTTTTCTATATAAGCATATAACAAGAAGAAGAAAAAAACTGCTCAAGCCGTTCGAGCGCAAAACATTTTAAAGAGGCGAAACAAAAGCAACAACAAAATAAATATAAAAAATACAAAAATAAAAAATAAAAAATAAAACATGAAAATATCAATCGAGTAAAATTTGCACAACGAGCTAAGGGGCAGCCGGCAGCAGCCATTGTTGTGTCAAGCACAAATTTAGTGAGATGTGGGGGCGTGGCAAGGGGGGGCGGGCGGCTGGCAGGAAGCGACTTTGAGGCGCGCATAGTTCGAGCGAGGGTTGCCCTTAACCCCTATAAGTAGTAACTGCAAAGGGGAGCCAGTCGTCAACGCAATCGTCAGACAGACAGTTGATACTCTGGCAGCGGGCAAGGGGAAGCGGGATCCGGGAAGCGGTACAGAGCACACGTCAATAATTGCGCTTGAAAAGAAGTTAAGGAAAACACAATCAAGCAGAAGAACGGTGGCATTGGTGGCATTGGTGGCATCAGCAGAGAGACGAGCCAGAGCCAGAGCCAGAGACAGAGCCAGAGCCCAGCCAAGCGCGGCGCACAGGAGCTGTAACTGTGTGGCAGCAAGGCAGCATGGCAGCATAGCAGCAGCGGAGCGCGATAGCAAGAGCGCAGGAGCTGATGCTTCCCTAGCTCGAAGATGGTTTGTTCTCGGCTGTCGTTTAATGTGAAAATCATGCAATGAACCAAATTCGAACGGAAATGATTCACACTTGAGCTGAAACACAATTCAAGTGGGGGAGTCAGCTGCTGTCAACGTCGACATGACGTCGACGCTGGCAGCGCCAACGACATCATGATGAACATCATGAGCATGATGAGCGGCAACATGAGCGTGTTGTGGCATTGAGACAGAGACTGACTCCCGGCAAAACGACAAACGAAATTGCGTTTTCAACAATTGTTACAACAGCAACAACAACACCAATGAAACCGATTTGAAACAACAATATAACAATGCGAGGGGTTCCAATACAAGCAGCGACCCCTTACACTTCCCCTTCCTTTGCCGCAGCTAAAGTAGAGATGAAAGCTGAATGGAAACACATGTAAGAACACGGCAAGAGCAATGTCAACGAAAATATTTCACTTCCTGTTCAATTTTTTTTTAACAGCCACTCGAATATTTATGCCGGCATTCACATTCGCATTGCCCGCTTTAAGGCGCAATAGCAATAGCAGCAGCAGCTGAAGTTACAGATACAGATACACATTTAGTGGGAAATAGTTGCATCTACAAGTACTACCATACATACTTGCAACATATGTTATAGAAGCTTCAAGTTGCCCGCTGGGCAAAGCAAAGCTGCTTAACGGATCACTTTGCATACAACAGTTTTAAAGTGCTTCGTATGCATGTGAAGGTACGTGTGTCAGAGGTATATCAGCGAGAAAAATGCTAAGCTTCTAGCTGCAGATAAGCAGTTCGTCAGCTTAGTGGATTTGTGCCAAGAGTTATGACAATTTCCTATATTCCACAAACAAAATGGCCGTCGTTACTAGCTCTGTATGATAGTTATGTCATGCCAGTGATGTCTTATACTATTCTTACCCTAAGAGACCTGCTCCGTTGGCCACCAATTCCTATATTTAAGCATAATTATCCAGCATATCGCCTTATCTATTCTCTGCCTCTTTTGATTTACCGATTTTTCAATAAAAAACTCTTAAGGCAACTTTGTCCTTAATAAAAGTTCACTGCTCTTGCTATCTTCCGCATCGTGGATATCTAATAGTGTTCCCTTTATACAACTTACTTACTTCCTTAACTGGCCATAACAATCCATTACCGGGTTACGGCCTCCTCCAGGCGTCTCTGCTTTGAGCGAGCCTTTTCCAATTGGTAATACAAAAGGTAGCTAGCGTACTTTCTACCTGGTCCTTCCAACAGAGACATGGTCTGCCCTTTTCACAGGAGCTTCTTCATGCATACGCTCAACATGACCTAGCCAGCGGAGCCGCTGGATCTTAATTTGCTTGACTAGGTCAATGTCGTCGTAGAGCTCATAGAGTTCGTCGTTCCACCGTATGCGGTAGTCTTTATACAACACATACATTTATTTTTTACTTTGACGGACTCAGACATCATCAGCAAACTCATTCATATTGAAATTAACAGTTAGTTTCTACTCATTTCTTAGCTTCTAAACTGACTAATAAAGAAATTGAGTGGTTCAAGAATGTGACAGAATTGATGGTATCATTTCCATCGAATACAAAATATTTCGGATGAAGATATGAGAAACTTTTGAAGGAGTTATAAGTGGATTCATCTGATCTGTTAAAGTTGCCTAAACCATTCTTAAAAAAACAGAACAAAGATGCAGGCACTACATACCTTGAGGAGTACAAAATCTGTTGCGGAAATTACCCAGCATTTGTAGCCATGGAATAAAGTTGTATTGGATGTTCCTGATGTTCTATCCAAAAAAGGCCGCAAGGCTGGGAATAATTCATGCTTCTCAGACTTGCGACAAGGAAAGTTATAGCAACGAACCTCTCTTTGTGATTGAGAGACAACAGATCATTTGAGCAAGATAACGCTCCAATCCAAGCTACATGAATCACATTGTAAGGCGCAACACAGCCTGACTGGAGGGGCCGGCCAAGGGCGGGGAACGTATTCCCATTGACGACTTCCAACCACACAGTTTTTGCTAAAAGTTTTGGTGCTGAGAAGCAATATGACTTCTTAAGCTCAAAGTGGCAATTCTTAACGATTGGAAACATATTCACTTGCCACTTCCACAAAACTACGCAAATTCGTTACCACAACAATTGCGGCTACTCGGAAATAACAATTTGAAAAATTTATATATATATTTAAATTTAAATCAATATTTAAAATTAAAGATTTAGACAAATCTTTCCCTACGAATGAAACTACGAATACTGCTGCCGTGGCGTCTTGAAAACTAAAGAGACTATCACATTGAAATAAGGGGCATCCACAAGACTGCAATCATATCTCATAATTATAGCTGAGACACATGTCACTTGAGAGCACAAAATTATGTTTTATAGCCAAAAGTACATAACTGTGAAATGTCACTTAAAAAGTCGTAAAAAACGATATTTATGCCTTGAATACGTCAATCTTGATAACTATAAAACGTGTGGTGAGTGTTTCGTTTGTTTCTTTAATTTTTTTAATTAAAATGAGCTGTATTTTCTTGGCTGACGGACAATCTAGGTTTTACTGTAATGCCAGAGGTTGGCTTTTTTTTTCTTGAAGGTTTAGACATATTTTTCAAAAATTCATTAGAGGTTCCTCAACATTGTACTATGGCTCTATACCGCTATAATCAGGCGCATATTCCTATATGGTGTATTATGTATGATGGCCCCATCTGAGGTGACAAACTTCGCTAAAGAAGCTTAGTTAAGCACAGTGAGCAGCTGTGATCCTTGAACTACTTCAAGTACGGCCCTACGGTCCCTACGACTGATAGACTACAACAGCTGTGTAGAATCCGAATTTGGTCACTGCTCTCCTGCAAATACGTTTTTGTTCCCTCCGAAACAGACTACTGTATAGCAGTAGAGTACCACAGTACTCCTTTCAATACACTTGTTCCGACACCATGCCTTTTTCACGGACGGGTAAAAGCCGCACAATCGAGTTGGAGATGGCGTCTTTTCAAAATAGGTTAATATATTAAGGGTTCTTAGTATCCCGGATCATTGCAGCATGTTCCAGGCGGAAGGCTTAACCATAAGCTATAGTGATAGCCAAGCAACCATCAAAAAGCTCAGAAGTTTGTTCTTTCTCTGATATGGATTTTGGGACACCGGGAGATAGCAGGCCACAACATAGCGGATGAGGTTGCCAGACTAGGTACTACTGCTTCTCTTCTTCCTGAAAGAGAGGGAATAAGCCTCTCCAGGCCGACTGGCCAGCCAGAAATACATGAATTCCTTAAACATAAAGGCCAAATGGCCAAATGTGCCAAACTGTCACCTTGAACGACAAACTTGGTCATAGATAAATGACAATCGAACAGTTATGCTCTGCTCTCTTAGCAGAGAGTGGCATACTTAGGCGTTGTTCGAGCCACTACTGAAAAAAGGCTAGAAGACTGAAAGGATAAATTGTAATAACGGTTTCACAACGTTTCGACTTTAGACCTCATGCTACCCATACACCCAGCAACACCCGAGGTGTAAAATCGAAATAATTTGACTTTCTTGCCAACCGATTGTAGTGTGTATGGGTGGCAAAAGTGTATCAGGTAGAAATCTGACAGCCGTTTTCACTTAATCTAACCTTATAACTTAAGAAGCTTTTAAGAATGCTTCATACAATGAACGTATTCATACAATAATGTAGAATCGACATGAAATGTATGTACATTTGATGTCACATAAGGTTCCAGTTTTTGAAAAGACAGAAATTATTTATTTGCGAAGCTTATAGTATTCTATAGTTGTAAAAAATATGTATATATATATGCATTGGTTTAAGTGCGAATGCATTAGGCGGTATAGATAAATGACGTCACCAAGATATTTTAAATTCGATTTTGAATCGATTGCCATTTTTGACTATCCAATTCTGACGTCTTATCTGATGCATTTCCCATACTCACTCATAGTCACAAATCGTCACAATTTGACGAACTGCCTTCCTGTCTCAGTGTTGACTTCATTTATAAACAGCCCCTTAGGTAAAAGACAAAAGTTTTCGAAAAATATTGCGATTGGCCAAAAAACTAAAATCTCTAATTTTATGTTTTTGGACGATTTAAGCACTCAGACAACTTTTCCGGCGATTTGGCGATGTTTTTGTGTTCGTGCGTTGTCGTTGTCAATGTCGATGTAGTTTGTTATTCAAATAACTTTTGTAATTTCGGTTTTAGCAAGCTAAATGTTTATACCCTGTACACAAAGTGTAAAAGGGTATTATAGATTTGTGCAATTTATGTAACAGGCAGAAGCAGGCGTGGCAGACCATATGTTCCATGGGCAAAAATAGTCAGGGGCAATAGTCGAGTCGATATAGACATGTCCGTCTGTCCGTGTTGTCGCACCGTTCTCGGAGACTATAAAAGCTAGAGCAAAAATTTTTCATCAAAAGTTGCGCATTTTACCTATTCAGTGCAAGTTTGTCGAATTTTGTCGATATCTCACACCTTACCACGTGACAGTATTTCGCGGTTTTAAGCCACACCATAAAAGATATCTAATTGAAATTTGGCACATTTATGCACACGATTACTGTGCATGTGTAGTGTAAAATTTATTCATATCGGATAAGAACTTTAGAAGATATAGCTCATAATGTGCCCAATTTAGGCCCCCTCTCCTATGAACTGCAAAAGAATTTTACTTTTTACAGAAATGTTAAAGTTAACATTTATGTCAACCAAATGTGATACGTTAGGGTTATAAACCAAACAATGTTGATATTTTTCCTGATCATCCACCCTCCCACCGTTATAACGCACATGCCCCTCAACGCGTCGATACAAAAATTTACAAAGAATTTTGATTATCATGGAAAAAATGGGTACAGGGTATTCCTCAGTCGTGCACCGTCCCGACTATCTGCACCAAATTTTTTTTCATATATAGGGATTGTCCTGTGCGATAAATCGATTGCTTTCCAGCGCTAGTGACGATTCCATAAAATATCGCCACCCAGCTTTAGGTAAATGCACATTTAACGCATTCAACTACTTTCGGAATATAAACAACAGTAAGAAATAAACACACAACTGTTCTTAATGAAATGGAATCTTCAGAAACGCTTAAGGAAATACCCTGTACGTGGTTGTTGTACAGTTGTGTGAGGTCCAAAAAGTTGCATATACGCAGTTCTGTTGCTCATGAAAAGACGACAAATGAAATGCTCTAAGTGTTGCAGTTGTTGCTTTCATTTTGCCCGTTTTCTCATTTAATGGAAATGCGCATTTTCCACATTTTCTGAAAAAGTTCTGCTCCGTTTTTTTTCTGCATCAACCTCGTTGACATTCGTGCTGTTATTCTCTTAGCATTGTCTGGGCCCAAGACATAAAAACACAACAAACAAACAAAAAAAAAATAATGCTCAGCATTTTCTGCCCTGTTGCTGAACTCAATTTTACTTCGCTGCTGCTGCTGCTGCCACTCCCCCTAGCCCCTAGTGTAGTGGCCTCCCCCGTTCGGCGGAGCCCCTTTATGGACGGAGCCCCTTACGCGCAGCACTTTACTTAGCTCAATGCATGCCATTTGCCATATTTCAATTGCATTTTAATTTATGCATGTGTGTGTGTGTGTGTGTGTGTGTGTGTGTGTGTGGCGCCATTTTAAGTTTCTCTGCCATTTAACCCTTTAAGGCAATAGCAACAAAAATGGAGACGCAGCTGTATTGAAGTGAGAGGAAGGGCGCGAATGACACTGAGTACTTTTTAAGCATTTTATTATTTAATTATGCTTAAATGAAATCATATAAATTCATTGGCGCTTTTGTTGAGCATTCAAGCAAGAATTATAACCAAACGCTTGACCGCCCCACAATTTCAGCAGAGTCGAACGCCCCTCGGCCGTAGCCCCCCTCCTCGCCCGCCAACCCTTACGCCGCAGACTCAGTTTATTGACTGCTGTTTTTCCAATATTTTCAGAAATTTTATTTCAAAGAATTTCCCAGCAAAATGGCATTGAAGGATGTTTGCGCTGCTGTTGCTGTTGATTCTCTCACAATTTCCTGGCGCTTTCCCTCTATTTCTGGCATCCGCACCTTCTATTGTTGCTGTAAGTTATTGTTTTTTACTTAAATGAGTTTTTCATGGTATTTTAATTTTTTTTGATTTGATTTGATTTGATTTCATTTCTTATGCTGTGGTTGTTGTTGCACGCTGGAAAAGTTGTCCGTGCAATACATAAAGATTTACATTGTCCTGCAGCTGATGCTGCCACGCCCACTTGCGCCCACGCTCAGTGTACATTTTAATAGCATAATAAAATTTGTTTTGTTTTTTTGTTTTTTCATTTGATTTTATGTCAATTTTTGCACTGTGACTTGGAAAAATGATCAAAAATGAAATCATAAAATGCAACCGAACGAAATGAAATGCAAATACAAATTTTACATTTTATTAACCCAAGTTAGAGCCGGAATCATTCAACGTGCCGTTGTTTATGTTTGGTTTATGTTGTGTTCAACATTAACAAGAAAAATGAAACAAAACACAAGTCCAAAGCGACCAATAAACCTAACCACAAATACGATATAATAATACAATCAAATTTTAATATGATACACTTCATGTTCAAGCCAAATATTTGCGGCAAAGGCGAGCTCCGAGCACGAACCAGCGTTTTTTAAAGCATTTGCCACTTGATGTGTAGACAATGTATCTTTAAGATACAATTTGTTGTAACAATAATGCGCACACTCTCACGTACACACACACACACACACACACAAAGGAGCTTTGAATATGATTGGATTGCTTAAAGTTGCCGGTGCATAAGCTGTACTCCGGCCTAAGACCAGGGAAGCCCCATGGAGCAAACCGAGTTGACAACAAGATTTCTTCATGACAAAATAAACCTTTAGTAAGTAGGCTCGTAAGCTGTTTGAAGTTTAACTTTTGTATTGGAATTTGGGAGCAATTAACTGTGCAAAAGCTCTACGCAATCGATATTATGTCAACGATTTTGTGCACTGCTCGAAGACCTAGTAAAGCTATATCATGGCCTCATTCTGCTAATGCACAAAAACTTCTTTAATGTAGTACACTTACAACACTGGTCAACAGCGGTTTTGTTGCCATGGAAGCTAAAAATTAAAAACTGAAGAGCTCTTGTTTGTGACTCAAACTTCTAAGCGTATTTAAGTGAAATTTCTGCAGATTACTCGAATTCGAGTAACATTAATTTCACGACAGTTTTTTATGAATTTTGGTTCTCTAGACATTTGAGATTTCTCTCTCCTGCAAGTTTTTGAGTAAATTCTCGAGTGACCGGGTCTTCAAATTCACAGTAAAAACCTAATTCAATTATCAACTGAAGAATATGCTCAGTCGAGCCATAGGCAATAAAGAGGTTGCAGTCTGCGCTTTCCTAGCTATTGATGGAGCCTTTGATAACACATCGCATGATGCTGTTTTTCCAGCACTATCAAGACGGGAAGTGGACGGGATATTATCCAGATGGATTCACTCTCTGCTTAAGACAACACCGTGGCTTTATGGAATCTCCTGATAGACGAACTCTTGAAAAGAAAAGAAGACAAGGGAATACAATGCCAGGAATACGCTGATGATATTATCCTCATCGCATTAGGAAAATTTAAAGACACTCTCTTTGTCATAATACAGAGGGGATTAAGGGATTACCTACAATGGGTGCAAGGATGTTGGGCTCAACCTGAACTCGGCTAAAACCGTTGTGGTGCCATTCACTAGACGATTTATGCAAGCTAAATGAGGCAACTTCACCTCAGGGGACTTCCTATCGATACAAGCAGATAAGTCAAGTATCTTGGAGTCACTTTCGACAGCAAACTGAGATTTGGCTCCCATGTCACAAACGTGATCTATAAATGCATTAGAGCATTATACACATGCAGAATGATAGCGGGAAAGTCAATCCCAAGATTGTAAGATGGCTGTACCTAATGGTAATAAGACCGATGCTCACATATGGAGCAATCGCCGGGGGAACTAGAGTGAATATAGCCTCAGTCGAAAGCGACCTTATGAAGGTACAGAGGCTGGCCTATGTATGTATGACAAGTGAGAACCTGTCCCACAGCGGTATTGGAAGCTCTAATGGATCTAGCGCCATTCCATATATATATATATAAAGCTCCAAATGAAAGCAACGTTTTTGAGAATGTCAATGGAAGGAACTGGCAGGGGCCACCTAGTCAGGGCCCAGGACGCTGAAAGACACCAAGACGCTCCGTTACTGTATCTTTCGGCTAGACGCTTGACTTTTTGAAAGAATTTCCTAACGTCATTCCTGCTCCTGCACATCTCGATCTTCTCTCGCTCGCGCTTTTGCTGTTCGCGTTTATTACATCTGAAAAGGTGCTTCTCCAGCTTACTCATCTCCCGATACTGGATCGCACAGGTCTCGTAGCAGCTGACTGCAGGGTCCTTCTGTAATTAACGTTTTCACTGGACTGGCTTTGCGACACACCTAACTCTCAGCAGTGGAGCCTACAAGCTTGCCATTGTAATATTTAATATAATGGGCTGGGCAGCGCCCATAAACAACTTGTTATCCTGGAAGTTACATATTTAAAAATATCCCCAAAAGTAGGCATCGAAAAAACTCACTCTTGATAATTGCCTACTTTTATTGTGTAGAGTTTTATGTGTTGTAAAGGATCTGAAAACAATTGCAACTTAAAAATATATTTTTAAATTCCCTTCGAACCATATTTGTTTTCTTTTATACATAAATAATTTTGATATATTAAAAATTATTTCCGTGTTGAACTTTTAAAACAGCAAAAACGATATAGTATATCTATAGGATATTTTAGAGTATTATGGAAACAATTTGATCGAGATAATTTTGAACCCAAAAAAATATGTTAAATGAAGAAGATATGATTTTCTTACTTAGCATGAATAACTACATAAGCAAATATAGTAAGATAAATGGCTTCAAACCGTTAAGATATATGGTTAAAGGTAAAAAGATAAAACTTCTTACTCAACTTCGTTTACGTCGTGACGCAAATTTACTTGTGTTCCCCAGACAATGCAAAAAAAAGGTTAAGCTTGTTCATTTAAATTGGGAAACAATGAGGTTCCAAAATTATGGCCACATTTATCCAACACAAACTTGTTAGAAACAAAAGTTTGGCTAAAAAGAATTTTCTATCTCATCGTTTTCGAATTTCATTTCGAATCAAGTTTTCGGTTTTTACGATAGAAGTGTACTTCGGAACCAGAATGACCAATAACTGTAGAATACATCGCGTGTAGTAAGACCTTCCATTTGAGCGTTTCCAAATGTGTTCTCTATCGAATTTTTAGATATGATCCCCATCGCTGTCTTGCTCAAGAATAACTTTATCAGGGCTTTGTAGGTATTTCGGCCATTGTTATCAAAATGTATCAATTGTAGCCGATAGCGATCCTCCATAATGCAATCGCCAGCGCTCAGTAGCTCACAAACCGTTGGGCTATACGCAGAGCATGATCCTCGAACCGTTAATATTTGGCTTTGGTGCCGTTTTCGATGGAATCGATTGAGCAGGATAAGGGGCTGTACTGCGTGGCTTGTACCTTTAGAACATCCCAACTTTAGGCGCATCAAGGTCATTCATGAAGAGTTTTTAGCAGCAATATCGTAAACTTCCAATTTATATCGCCACCCAGGAGCTATGCAGGGCTTCTAAACGGTTACCTTGTTTTTGAGTGCTGGTTTTTCGATGGTTAGGAGCCATTTGAGCCTGCAAATTCTGTTTTTAAAGAATGCCTGTGACACTGGAGTTATGTTTGCTGAAGGTCAGGCGCATGTCCATGTGCACACCCGAGGACTTTTAGCCGCTGTGAGGCTCCACTAGTTGGTCCTGCAAGACCATTGTGATTTCAGCAATTTGCACACATTTCACAGCTTTGCAGGAACTGTTGTAGAACACATTTGTTTCTGGCCAAGATGGCAGGTCCTGCGGGTGCTCTCAGCCGATTTCGCAGCCAGTAGAGTTATCGTTTTTGGAAAGGGTGTACAGTTTGGGCCTCGACACACTTACCAGTGGAACCTCGGCTCTGATGGTCCTTAGTCTAGATCCCGCACTGTCCAGCATCACCGAGATGAAACGGTCCGTCAAAAAGCGATGTTTATGTGGCAACCGGGGTTTGACTTGCCAAACTCTGCAGAAGGCTTTTTAAATGTCCAAATTCACTGCCACCACGTACTCCTCAAAGATTTGAGGATTTGTTATGCTAATCAAAAAAACAAAACAAAAAAATGAATGTAATATGAAGTTAGCTGGTAGAAAAGAAGTGCCATTTTCTTTGTCAGTTGGTCAAAACGAGTCTTAGTCAGTTGCTTCATCTTTTTTTTAGTTGCCTTGACAATTTCGGTAGTCCGTCTCATTTAACCATCTTCATATTTCATTCAGAGATCCTAAGTTTTTGTTTGCTCAACACTCAATTTGTTGCAGTTTCTTAGTTTCTTGACTGACCTTAACTGCTTTGTTTAGGAGTCGCCTTCTGCATATGTGTGTGTGTGGGTGTTTGTGTGTGTGTGTGTGTGTGTGTGTGTGTGTGTTCTCCAGTCTCGTAAATTTAATGATGTTTTTCTTCTTCGCAGCAGCAAAAACAACAACGACAGCAACTAAGCCACTTGGAGTCTAATGAAGGCGTTGATATGGCGAAACTTGCTGCACCTAAAAGCGTATAAGATAGTGTCTGTGTCCGTGTCCGTGTGTGTGTGTGTGTGTGTGTGAGTGTGTCTGTGTGAGTGGGGTCTAACGCTCTAGAAATAACATTTGTAGGTAATAAATTCTAAAGATAATACACCCGCCGCAAAGGCAGCCATAACTTGGCTCTGCTATTTATTGCAGCGGCTGCCGCAGTGCCTACAAGTTGCCTACAAGTTTTTGTGCTAGCACACACACACACATACACACACACACACACACACATACACTCATGCTGGCCCACGGTGCGTATGTGTGTTAAAATATTACACCTGCAATTGCCGCAGCTCAGAGTTGGGTTTTAAACGTCGCAGTGTATTTGGGCGCTTTGACGTTGGCTGCTGCGCTGGCGGCTGCGTCGGCGTCGAAAGTTGCCGCATTAGCTTAAATAGACACTCCAGCCCTGGCTGGTACACTCATTAACATGGTGCGTGTGTATAATGATGCGTTTATTAATGCCAGTCATAGTCCTTATTAACAAGATGTACTCCATAGAATACGCAGCAATCCTACTCGACCGCAAACCCTTGTAAGCTTAGTGCTTTGCCAGCCTTTTTGGATCTAATTTTTTTTAATTACCAACTCTCGACTCTCGAGTTTTAGAGCAGAAACCCAAAACAAAAGGCCGCCAAGCACACACGGTCTCCATTTGCAATTCTTACTTTTTCTACAACGTTTTTCACTTACACACACCAACACACACACACTCGCACACATACAACGTGTTGCTTGTTAGTCTTTAGGGCGTAGCTGTAGCTGTGCTTGTTAGTGGGCGTGGTCCTTGACGGTTGTGCGTACATGTCATTAGGTTACATGCTTGTAATTACAATTCACACACACATACATACACATGAATAAAAATGAAAATAAAAAAGTGTAATAAAAAATATATAAAATAAGTAAATCCGTCGTCTACAGTCAACAGAGAGATACAGAAAGACTCCCCATAGCGGGAGTCAAGACACTGATGGCACTTTGGTGGCATTTTGGCGGGACGCTGTGCTCCCTCTGTGCATAACACCGCAAAGCTTTGATGCTGCTTTAACAAAAAGAGCGACTGGGTCAGCGGGGCCAGCTATGGGCTGGCGTCAAAATCCAAACCCCAAATTCAAATTCAAATCCAAACCCAAAAACACATTTTTGTGGTTTCCAAAATGGCGCAGGCAGCAACTCTGCTGTGAATGAACAAAAGACAGTTACGGGCTACAGAGCACAGAGATTAGTTGCCTTGCCATTCTGTAGAGGCGGCGCCCTTTGGCCACGATGCTCCGGCAACCGCTACCATTCTCTCTGTCACTCTCTCTCTCTGAGGCCAACATATGCACATTGTCTACATGGTTAACATGTGCGTGCAAGTGTGTGTGTGTGTGTGTGTGCGTGGGTCTAACCTTCAACCGCAGCAGTTCACTTCATGTAAATGCGCAACGTCGCCAAGCGTTGAATTTCGCGGCACGCGCGCTGAACTCACCTTTTGCTTCATCCAAACCCTAGTAAACCCTGCTGAAAAAACCAGCTGAAAGTAACTGCCAAGTGTGTGGAGCAGCAGCAGAAAGCAGGGGGCACCGGCAGCAGCAGCCGCAGCAGCGCTGTAGCCATAACCGTGTGAGTTTTCCGGGCTGTGCCAAAACTGAAACAACAACAACAAAATTATGTCATAAAATGTTTTGGCATTTGCTGCTAATGTTATGCGGAGCCGGGCGAAGCCGTTGAGCAGCAGCTCGCACACAAAATGCCGCATTAAAATCACAAAATACAAATACAATATGCCCCACCGGCAGCCCCTTCTGCCCCACCTGCCACACCCACACCACCCAAAAAAAAAAACACAGCCTCAACTCTCAAACAAACACGCAGTTAGCTACACACATGGGCGGAAAAAAAAACAAGTGCCAAAAAAGAGCAACTTTTATGTTTATGAAAAATTACGTGAGAGTCAAAACATTGAGGCTGCTTTTGGGGGCTTTAACGGTAACTGGGTAACGGTAAATGGGGTGCCACCCAATTTTTATGATGAGCACAAGTCATGCCAAGCGCCCAGCTCAAAGAGCAGCCAGGGAGTATGCAAAAAAAAAGTAGCCAAACTTTTAAAGTTGCACGATAAAAGGCGTTACAAAATTTCGATATGGAATATTACCGTTATTAGCCAGCACATGCCCCATACCCGGAAAGTTGCGCAACACGCAGCTGGTCCAAGCTTGACAGCATAGTAGATGAGCTCAGTGCTCAGCGAAAAAGACCAATCCAATCGAGCTTGTGGCCGTGTTTGACATTTTCCAACGGAAAAATGAGAAGATGTTAAACCAATGGGTTCTGTAAGCTGATTACATGCCACTATGAGCGCTGCCTCTTATATATATTTAGGGAAGTGCTATTCTAGGACTAACTAGAACGAATCTGAGATTTGCATCGTAAACTTGATTGTGATTGTGCCAAATCGTCAATCCTGAGATTGAGAAATCCCTAGGTATAAGTTCCCACTGCGTAGGTTGAATAGTGAACATTTGGCTCTCAAGAAGGAAGTTAACCACTAAAGAAGCCTCCTGTCGATAGATGGAAAGAAATGTTTTTAAAAAAATGTATTAGTGGCGCTTTTAAAGACGTTTATAGGATCGAAACAGGCGATGAATCTTGGATCTATGCGTATAAATCCGAAATTTGATATCTTCCTAATATTTAGAAACTGGAACTGTAATTACCATACCATTAGTGAAATGTAGGACGGTCAATTCTGAATGGTAAATAGAAGTTTTTGGAGAATTAAGACAAACCAACAGCTAAAAACACCCGTATGGTGAGCGGGTTAGAGAATACCAACTCAGCAAGTCAAAGCTTGTAGTATGACGGGGATTCGCACAGTGGGCCATCTGAATTCTTATAGGCAACATTCATAAATTTCGAAGGAGTAAAGATATTTTCAAAATTTAAAAAGCATGTTACATAAAATTCTTTAACCTTCTGCGATACACTGCGATTACTGTCCTACTGCTTCTGCCATAAAAAATTAAACACTAGACAACACAATCTGTTTCTCGATCCCATTTCTTTATTTTTGTAGTACTTTTTTGGCACTGTTTCTGTCAAAGAGCATGAACGTAATAAAGCGGAATCCTTGGCCGATTCATTGAGTCGATAAAGCGATCATTCTAAAGCCAAAGCATACATGTGCCTAGATTTTGCTTTTATTTTCTGTAAAGAACGTTTAAAAGACGTGGAATTTTTTTCCCAAAATTGGTGGTATTGGCTCAAAACTCCAATCGCTTTGCACAGCTTGCTAAGCTTTTACGCAAAACTATAAAGAACGTCATGCCTACGTATACTCTCTTGGACCTTATTCATCCACAACGAGCAGATACTGCGCGTACATCTGAAACTGTAGCTGCTGTTGACGTAAGTGGGATCGAAATCCAGGAACGATTCTAATTTGCGGGCAAACCAGATCCAGTTAATAAGCGTAAACCACATTGGGCTAAGTGGGAATTTGAAGATTGATGAACGGGAGGTCAACAGTAATCGCTGTATTTGCAAAATACGAATCAAAAGAGTGAAGTGAAATGGGGTCCGTCGCAGGTCATATGACCTAATCTGTCTCTTATATAAAAGGTTTTACTCCGTACACCATTAAATATAAAAACAGTCGAATATCACTTAGAGATTAAAAATTTACAAGAAACACAGATTTTACTACTAGAATTGTAAAGATCTTGAAGTGGCGTTATATTCCTAACACGGGACTCTAAAGAGTGCAAAGGCTTCGTAGTTTCGAGCACACCGCCTAAGTCGAAGGAGCTCAAAATATTGAGAGATACGACTCGGAATGTTGCAATTTATCCGCTCGAAAAGAAATGGCGAGTCAACGCCACCAGCAATAAGCTTTGCGAAAAATCATATTCCTAAAGCGGTTCTTCTTCTTTTTTTGAGAGTCAGCAGATCAATTAACATCAGATGGCTCCATATGAAGGAAGGTTGAAACCTTGCGGCCAGTTTAGGCTTCTTAGCGCAAAATAAGAAAGTGTTTTTGCATTCATTCAATTTTCTCAGTGTACACAGCATTTTGAGGGTTCCAGACAGCAGACCCGTATTCCAATATGGTGCGAACAAGAGATATGAATAGAATTTTAGTCACATAAGGATCCAAGAACTCTTTTGACCAATCAATTTGAATCCAAGAAGAGATTTCGCTTTATTGAATGTAAGCTTAACATCTAGCAGAATTCTCAGGTCTTTGAAGAAATCCACCCTGTTAAGAAGGGAGCTACCAAGGTGACAAAACAGTACAACAGAGAAGCTATGAAGAAAAATAAACAGTTGGTAACCAACTCAGGCTTTTCCGCACTTTTATCAAAACAACCGAAATTAGCTAAGACAAATTTAAACAACAAAAATATGGAAAAAAAATTTAGAAAATTATTGACTCTTATTATTCCGCTATCGAGCCAACTATAGCGACTAGAGTGCTCAAATTCAATAGGAAACACTTTGAAGACATGCCCAACACAAAAACATCGCTAAATCGCCGGAAAAGTTATCAGAGTGCTTAAATCGTCGAAAAACATAAAATTAGAGATTGTGGTTTTTTGCCAAATCGCGATACATTTTTGCTGAAAAGTAACGGTTGGTAACCAACTCAGGTGTTTCTGCACGTTTATCAAAACAACCGAAATTAGCTAGGACAAATTAAAAAAAAAAAAAATTAAAAACAAAAAGTTATAAAAATGATTTACCCTTACTATTCCTCTGGCGACCCGACTATAGCGAGTAGAGTGCTCAATTTCAATAGGAAACTCTTTGAAGACATGCCCAAAATGATAGACAGTGGAATACCCTGTATCCTTCTTCTTAATAAACACTAAATACGTTAAAATGGTAACGGAAGTATCCACTTTTATATCTTTTTTCATAAGATCGATATGCCTGTAAACATTTTCCTATTGGAAAGCTCCAATTGACAAATTTTCCTATTGGGAAGTTGGCAATATGGTGGTAAAAATTACTTTTATACCCATAACTCCAGTATTCTTGGGCTTTTGTCGCTGAATTTTGTAACACAGATTAAAAATACATATATTAATGTCTGTGACAATTTTCAAATCAGTATATTGGGGGGTGATCGATTGCGTGGGAATGGGGGTGGGCGGGGGGTTCCATTGAAAAAAGGTGGATGCGGTTTTTGCTCTAGCTCTTATAGTCTCCGAGAACCACCGTTCTCGTTCTCCGACAACACGGACAGACGGACATGTCTATATCGATTCGACTATTGCTCCTGACCATTTTTGCCCATGGAACATATAGTCTGCCACGCCTCTATAAACATTTTAGTCTTAAATTCAATTTGGAGGAGCACTATACGGCTAATTTAAACAAGAATATCAAAAATAAGAACGTTTGGTATAAAATGGATGATGCCATTATCGAGAAGGTACCATGGCCGAGAGCTGCCTATGGCTCTTACATTATTTTTTTTGAAAAGCAATGAATATGATGCCATATAAAACCATGCCCTGCCTTAGTCCATTGTAACTAGCACGGAATCCATGTACAGGGTTACAACGGGATGTTATAATTACCTTTCGAACAGGAACCGCAACATTCAATCACCGACCCCTACCAGATAAAGTAATGAAAAAATCACGAATGGGACAAAAAGACATGGCTTCAATCCAGTTACTTAGTCATTTTGTTATTTAGTATGCAGTACAATAGAGTAGGGTACGTACATATATGTATACATGACCTTTTTTAATTCTGCAGTCAACTCAATAAAAATTACCATTGGAACTATCCCAGAATCCATGTAAAGTACCGAATTTTATCAGATCAATTATTACGAATGGAACTGAAAGACGTGGCTCTAATCCATTGTAACTTGCTCAAAATCCATGTACATGGAGTCAACATTCAAGTACCGACCCTTACCTGATAAAGTAATGAAAAAAATAGCGAATTGAACAGGAAGACATGGTTTTAATGATCGTCGTTGAAGTATCCATGATATCAAATGTTTATCTTATATTCATTTAATTACGTATTTCTAAAAATTTGAAACACAAGTTATACAGAAGATGGTTGGCTCGGATAGAAACCAGGAATGTCCGAAGATGAAATCATTAAACATTTAGGACCTATTTGCTTATGATGAATAACTAATAATGATGAGACAAAAGGCAGGTACATCTTATCGCGACATGTTGGGCAGAATTCGTAAGGGTGTTATTACCAATGGCTCTTACATTATGTTTTTTGAAAAGAAGTGAAGAAGTGTATGATGCTCTACAAAACCTTGCCATTTGGGACAACCATTTTACAAAAAATGTCAAACAAAAAGAAGTGATATGACATAAAAAACACGTTAAAAACTTAAAAAAAGAAATAATACAAAACGAGTCGTTTAAATGTATGTTTCGTGAAACGAAAGCAAAACCTAATACGCTATATGACTCTTATATCCGATTTCCCAAAAACCCGACAACCCACCACATCCATTTTGTATAAAAGTATTAGTCGGGATCATAGAACTGAACGTGTCGATATAGCCATGTCTGTCTGGCGTGTTGTCGCACAGCAACCCCGCAGTACAGTTATCTTGATTTTGTTCACATCCATTTCGAATACAAGTTCTAGAGGGGATCATAGAACTGAACGTGTATGTGGTGGGTTGTCGCGTTTTTGGGAAATTGGAAATAAGAGTCCTATAGCGCATTAGGTTTTGCATACATTTAAAGTTTGTATCATTTCTTTTGTTGTAGCAAGTTTTAACGTTTTTAAAGTGTTTTTTATGTCATATGTATATATACATAGTAAACAGGCTTAATGTAACGCTAGAAAATAAATACATCTCCAAAATATGACCACAAATTACATTTTATTTAGCTTCAAAGTGGACAGAATGTAAAAATTTTAAGTCTTCGATAATCTTAACTCAAATGCAACTGAACTTCAATTTAACTTAAGTAATAAAATTTGTAGGCTAGCAGTGCTAGCAAGACAACTACTGAAACTCCCAAAATCAGCAGAAACAAGCGACAAAAGCCTACAGATCGAGTGGCCTCCTGTGGACGCGACGAATAGCGCTCCAGATTGAATACATGTGGCGAACGTGTAGCCGTGGTTTCATAGCGATCCAAATAAGAGGGTACCAAAGTGCGCCGTGCGCGCCGATGCTTCAGGCGCTTCGGACGTGCCATCTTGCGCGCGAATTCGCTGCAAAAGCGTTCACCATCGTCCGTGTCCGACCAAAGTCCATTGGAATAAGTGGGTGGTGGCGAACGGTAAGCTGCGCGCACTGGCTTGCTGACTTCATTGTGTTTAGGGTCGACAGCGAAGACAAAATTTAGGTTCTTCTTTGGGGATTGGGCCCAGCGTCCTTCTTCTGCGTTGGGTTCATGGAAGTGAAAGCCTGCCGCCTGGGTCCCCTGCAATTGTGCAGCCACGGACACATTTATCACGCCTGCAGCTGCTGCCACTGGCGACGCGTCGCCGCCATTTAGCAAAGCATTACGATCTTTGCTATCCAACTTTGATCCTTGCACAATCTCGACACTTGTTGAGGAGTCCGAATTATCTGAATCTGCCATCATTAAAAACTTAATTTTGTGCTATATTCACAAGTTGGTATAATTAAAAGTTTTTTTCGCTTTCCCAAATGTGCGTCTTTGTATACGTGCGAATAGAATAACTGTAAAATTTATTCAGTGTGTACACACATTCAAAAATATGCAAGTAGTCAAAGGGCTGCCAACTCTAAAGTTAATGTTGCCACTTAGTTGTGTGTTGGAAAGATCTGTTTACTATTAAAATCAGCTGACTTTATTTAATGCTCATTCACTAAAAATAAAAAATAACCAATTCTGTATTTTAGGCAAATTTTCTTAGACGGAAGTTACGAGATTAATTCTTCTAGAAAAGTCTGGGGCAGAAATGTTTTGTATTCCATTACGTGTTTATGGACGTCCAGGGGACCAGAGAGCACGCGGAGATGCCGCGCATATTACTGAATCGAGCCATTTTAAGTGTATATACCAAGCAGTTAGTCCAATTTATCGACTCCAACTTTTGTTTTATTAAAGTGTTGCAATTTATCAGGTTTCTTCGATGGGTTATCTTTATAAAAGTCCGTCGTAAAGTGATGTACTTAGAAGATAGGCGCAGCGATATTTTTCACAAATATAATCGATAAGCGTTGCTTTATATTCCTGCTTGAAAGCAAACTCTGAGTGAAATGCCCGTGTCCATATAAGATTTGCTTGGGTAGAAAGATTTGTTGTTGAAACTGTTTCGACTATTGTACCTTTTTACTTCAAAAACTTAACTGCAATGTATTCTATCTATTATATAAATAGGATAAGAAAAATTTTTTGGCCCCTTTTTACCAACTACATGGAAACAAATATGAGAAAATAAACAAACAATATCATTGTGTAGGGAATTTTCACAAGAAGTGCAGAATATAAGTTTTATTCGTATATTTTGGCAAATCATAGATAAAATTTATTAAAAAAAAAAGCATTACTGTTTTTAATATAATTCATAGAGATAGATACAGATTAATCAGAAATGCTAAATAATTTTGACTTACAAAATTTATGGATTTTAATTTGCAGTCGGGATCCGACTGCGGGGCTACCACTAGTATATATAAAAATGAATCCAAAATGCTGTATGTGGCCGATACACGGTATAGTGAGACGTAATCGGTTCTTACAAACATGAGGAAGAAGAAGGTTATCATGTTACGATATACAAAAATTGTCATAAGTTACTATGTGATCCTTTTGGACTAAAAGTTCAGAAAGTTCATTCTAGTTTAATTTTTTTTTCAAGTACGAAATGGGTATGAATTCCCGTAGAAACGGGAAATTCGAAGAACCGCAAGCAGAGTACAAAAAACTTCTCGTTCTTCAGTTTCAATTTAATTCTTTCAGTTTCAAAAAAGCTCGTGTGCAATTTATTCGCAATTAAGTAAATGCAAAGTTATCGATGGTAAATATAGCTACGCGATACTTGGGTATCGATACGAAGTACTCATTGGATACCCATCTTTAGAGGACCTTGACAAATGACTTGCATTAGGAAAATCAATATTCAGCACAATTCAATTCGTATTGGGCAAAGCAATTGACGCAACGAAAAAATAAGAATTTATATATATTTGCAGAGTTATACGGCTAATGTAAGTACAGTGACTAGTTGGTGTGAAATATGAAAAGTAAATATCTTTCCAAAACTGTGTTTTAGAAAATGAATAAGTCGTATAAAAGAAAAGCGAAAGCTGCACTGGCTTCGTCATACGGGTCATCTTCAGGACAGAAGGAAGTGGACCCAGCATGCATTTGTGAGATCATACTCGGGCGTACCCGCAAGGTGTTCAAGTGCAAGTGCTGCTACCATCATTTTTTCGGCCGTTTGCGCCAGACATGTCCAGTGCACCCAACTCAACTATATTTGCATGATTTTTCGTGCTGCCCGTATTGCCACGTCAACATCAAGCACATCGAGGAGTTGAATATTGGACCAAATACGAACTAATGACAAAGTACTGAAGTACAAAACCAAAGCATACAATCTCATACCACCAAAAGCGATGTTCAAGCCACATATATATACATATATATACACAAATATATCGCAATGCAACTTACATGCATTTTCATCAAAATGAATGCTCAATAATATTGAAATAAAGAAATTGTATCAAAATTTGTACAAAACTATTTTATATCTGTAGGTCATTCAAATGTCGCGACAATTTTAGATAAACATTCAGTTTCTGTATCTCATTACTTATTACTGCTGTTGGAGTCCTGACTTTCGCACTCGCTTCCACTCGCTGTAGCGTTATCGCTTTCTCTCTCGCTCTTATACGCTTCGTCGCGCTTTGGATGTCGCTTCGCTTGCCTTTAATGTGTCACCGTAGACATCCATTAAAACTTCATTCATATAGCGGTTGTTGCGAGCGGCAGCCCCGAATTTTCCGTCAGCTCTGCGCCGTGCCACAAGCGCCCACACACTCAAATCTGATTTGAAAACCTAAAAAAGATAGCCGGGACCGGTAGCGGGAGCGGGAGCGGGATCTGGGCCGAAGCGCAGCTCTGTGCCTCTGGACTGCCATAATAGAAATAACATTGGGGTTGCAGTGGTGCGGGCGTTACGGCCGGAGGTTTTGGGGGTTTGTCAGCGAAAACAAATACCAGAAATTAGATGAGCTGAGCTCAGCCACCAAGTCCATCTGTCAAACATCGTCGTGGTGACAGTTTTTGTGGCTTTTTATTGTTGTTGTTGTTGCTACTGTTGATGATGTTGTTAGGCAGCGGTAATGTAAAAGGCAAGGTACGGCGGGTGTTGGGTTTGCCAGGGATGGCGGGCATGTTAAAATATGAGCACATTTCGCTGATACATCTGTGTGCGTGAGTGCCTCGCTCTTGTTCCATCAGTCATTGGCTGTGTGCGAGTGTGTGGTTGCCACATGTGGCAGCTAACCACTGTGGCGCATACCTGCGTGGTGGCCATATGTGGCCTTTTACCGCGATTATGATTACATGTAAGTGCGCGAGGAGATTGAAAAAAAGAAGAAGAAAAACACATAAAACGAAGCAGTGTGTTGCCCCTGCCCCGCTGTCCCCCCTTATAAAAAACAAAGAAAAAAGAACAGCATGGCACAAAAACCAAGTTGCTGAAATGATGTTAAGAGGGGAATGGAAAGAGCAGCTACCTTGTGGTTAGAAGTTTGCTGCTACTTCGGATCTTGCGGTCCGGTTCTTTCTCCAATCAACAGTCACACTCGTTTCATTTCATTTCGTTTCGTTTCTTTTGATTTCATTATGCTAATCATGATCATTAGAGGTTCGAAAGCAAAGCAGAGTAGAACTTCAACAATTTGTCACGCGGACGTGCGTCGCCAACATGCCGCCTTTTATCAATCAACAAGATCCATCTGAATAAAAAGTCATATTGAAAAGCCAAGTTTGTTGTATCGAAGCTTAAATGCCCTTGCCAGACTTCATTTCCGAAAACGAAATGTCGCAATAACTTTTACAAAAATGCATACATTATATGAGATGAACTTATATAAGAAATGTTCTTTATTTGCCTTAAAATTTACAAAAATATTGCCTAAAGCTAGCTTGAAGTTATAAATCAGTGTTTAGATATACATTATTATTATTATTACAACTGAAAAATGATATTTAAATAATTGTGTTTGGTTTATATTAAAATGATAAGGAAAAGGAAGGCAAGGAAAAAATCTTAAATATGGATAAACTTAATGACTAGGGTACTTATAGACTGGGACTTAGCGGGATCTAGTCGGCACTAGAAGGAAAATTACCTGCTGTTCAATACATGGTTTTTTTATGAAATGAAAATTTTTGTAGCGCGACAGATAAGCTCATCTATGGTTCTGATGTTAGATTCCTCATGAAATCGTTTCGTCGCATAATAAAAGGGTTTGTTCAGTTTCATTTTTAATATTTTGTTTTAAGCAGTTTGCATTTTTTTAAGGTGTGCTTATGCACAGCGGCCCCATACCTCACATCCATATAACATTAAAGGTACAAATATAGATTTGTACAATATTAGCTTATTGTGAATTGATAATTTAGACCTATGGTTTATAAATGGGTAAAGAATGCAGATAGATTTGTTAATCTTAGCTAAAGTTTTGCTAATGTGCTTCGAAAAAAATAGTTTTTTGTCTAGGTGAAGACCCAAATAACGAACGCTACTATCCCATTTCATATTCGTTGTGCCCACGCTTAGTTCGATATCTGGTAGAAAATAAGTATTTCGCCTTTTTGTGAAATAGGTGGCATTCGTTTTTGCGGCGTTAAGCTTTATTTTCCACTTATAGAAATAATCGGACAGGGAGTTTAGTGCATCTTGAAGCTCATTATGAATTTCACTATAATTCTTACTGGAAAAGTATAATGCAGTATCGTCTGCAAGGATTAGTGCTTTACATCTTTCAAAGATGGGAATGTCGTGGGTGTAAGTATTGTATAAGATCGGTCCAAGTACAGAGCCTTGAGGGACACCAACAGATAGAAGTTTATTGTTCGATTCAAGACCATTTCAAGAAACATGAAAGAACCTGTCTGATAGGAAACTTGATATAAGTTTTGTTAGATAGAACGGGGTGTTGCATTGGCCTTGTGAATAAGGCCATTATGCCATACCGTGTCAAACGCAGCTTCAATGTCGAGTGTTACCAAACCGATTGCCATTTTCTGACCAATATTTTGTTTAATGTAGCTTGTAAGTAAATCAAGAGGGTGGATACAGCTAACCGCAGCTAACATTATTTCACGTCATCAAAATGTTAGTCTATACTGGGTTCCTTGACACCGAGGTATACAGGGCAATATAATGGCGGATAATTGGCAAAAAAAAGGCCGCCATCCAATAGGGCCTGAGCCAATCATTCCTGTCAGCGCAGCTTAATTGGTTGGATGAATAGAGGTCAACACAGACACAATCTGTAAAAACGTTGGAAATCAACCACTGAATGCCGCGTAAAAAAACACTTCGTGAAAGAACCCAATACAAAGGCCTCCAAATATCTTCTTCGTCAGAAAAGGAGAGATCTGGTCAAATCTAATCTAATCTCAGTAAAGCCCGCAGCGCCTTTGGCGTGTTGTTCCCAGCATTGAATTCCAGTCAAATTTCCCTACTCTAACTTAGTGTGAACGAATCAAATGTTAAACCCGGAAAGTTTTTACAACCATCTCGAGAAGAATGCAGGAATACGTAAACCGCTGACCGCTAATAAGGCAGCGGAATTGGTGCTAGATTGGCCACACTTTCCAATTATTCGCATGGAGTCCTCAAGGTACATGACGATTTGAGAGAACAAGAACTACATTGACATATTAAAGTGAACTAATAGCTGGTTTTGTTGTGCACATCGACGAAGAACTCTTGCAAGTCGAAGAAGTGGTTGCCCATGTCGCCGGTTCCTAGAGCATTTGAAAGAGTATAAGAAGAAATTGAAACGCCAAGAGCAACCAAATCGAAATAGGACAGTTGTTGGCCATTTAACTGGCCAGGCCAAAAGACAAAAGGCAGCATAGTTCGAATCCAAGTCTAAGACAAAGACAAGTTCTGTTATTTAATGTGAGCAGCACACTGAGATGTGCTCATTGATAATCATAATCAAGCTAATGATGGGTACGTTGTTGCTGTTGTTCTTGTTCTTGGGTCAGAGATAAGCCCCCGGCTTTTAATGATGATATAGCGCGCTGTCTGAACATGTTGGTGTGGCTATGTTGATCAAGCCAAAGTGACGATATCTTCAATTGGTTCTATCTCTGTTTCTGTCTTTAACGCTGCCAAAGCATATAACAAAAACATTACCCAATAGCCCCGAGCCTGTCACAATAAACTGCAAGTGGAGCTGTCCACTTGCTACTTATCCAAGGCAATTATCAAACATCGTGTGAAAGAGTGACCGCAGCGGCAGCGCGAGGGAAACAGCGGCATCATCATTGAAAGAAGGCCCAGTCGAAGTTAACTACTAATGAGTGCAATTTGCTTCTTGTCTTGGCTGCTAAATGCTCGCATTAGTTTAGATAAATAGCTTAATTAATACGTTTTGCTCCGTGTGTATCTGTGTCTATCTTGGTCTTGTATTTCCGCACCAGACAAAACACTAAAACAACATTTGCACTTGTACATTAAGCGTTTAAAGGTCAATCTAGACGCTTACGCTTACCTCTGGTCGCAACGTACTCTAATGATTAAGCATTGCATTTGCTTTCCGGGCAAGGTTAACCCCAAACCCATATTACGGAGGCAACGCCCCCGACATATATATGCACTCTCACATAGACATAATATGAGCATGACTAATGCAAAATGTTGGCCATGCTCATAAACACCTCATCAGAGCTAATTCGTCGGCAATGGCGACGAAACGGCGGTAAAAATACAAAATTATAGGTATAGCTATGGATATTATGGTTATAACTAAGGCAATGTCTATGGGACAAAGCCTTCTACGGTTGAAATTAGAAACAAATAAAGCGCACACGGACACAAATCCGTAGAAAAATGTCTCAATAAATCTGGCACAAAGCGTGCCGACGCCAACGTAGTCAGCGTTCCCAATTTTAACGTCGCACAGTGGCACAAAATGCGTCAAACTGTTGCAATTTCAAATGGTCAAAAATAATGTTTTAGAATATTGTCATTTGGATTACACTTGACACTCATTCAAAACTTACTTTTTGAACTGTTTAAGGAGTTGCAAGCAGGTGTAGTTTAGTTACAGTAAGATTACAGCTCAGGATGTGACTAGTCGGATGTTAAAGCGTAATGGCAGCATTAGCCCAGGTTGGAGGCATGTCGCATGGTATTCATAAGGGAAACGGATCATTGGGATTGCTTAGATTCTGAGAGAGTCAGAGTTTGAGGTCAAACTCAAGATATATATTTTTTAAAGTGTGGTTGAAAGGTAAAGGCAATTGTATGGACGAACACATAGAGGTTAATTTTACATACACACGCTAATATTTGCATAAGTGTAGGTCAAAGGGTGAACCCAAGGTGTGTGCTAACTACCTTGGTATCAATATAACCTTCTTTCTTTTGCATAAAAGGTCCCATCGAGCGTATTGCGTGAAAGATTAAAGAAAGTTTGCGAAATAACTTTGATAGATAGAAAGATATTTGACCTTCTGGTTTTAGGCCTGGTGTGTCCACCATTGACCAGATATTGACACTACGCCGAATCCTTGAAAAGACCCACGAACACCAAGTCGACAGTCTGTTGGTGAGTCAGCTGCTAGAATATTCCATACAAAAATTCCAAATATTTTTGCCAAAACAGTTTTATATCAGCTAGTTTTAAAATAAATACATTTTTGAGAAATTCCCTCTGAGCACAATTTCATTTGTGTGCCTTCAGTTAAACATTTTGGCCACTGTGCGTCGGCTTTGTCGTTGCCACCAACGCCATTAACAATAAGATGAACATCAACAGTTGGCATAAATCTTTGGCCCGACTTTTTTCTATGTCTGTCTTGACGATCGTCACTCGTTAAAAAAATAAATTAATAAAACTTAATTTTCAGCAGCAGCAGAGAGAAGCGATGCTATTAAAAAAAAAAAACACTTAATGCTGTAAAAAAATTGTTAGAAACTAAAAAAATAAAAAAACCCAAAACAAAACAATGGGCTATGCCAAATGACCAAATCAGCGCTCCAAATTAGCTGCCCACAAAAAAAGAAAAAAAAAAAAAATGGAAATAATCAACTAAAAAAAAATTTCGAAAAAAAAACAAAGAAGCAACAGATTTTGTGATCGTTTTTGTTGGTGATCTTTTGAGGGCGTTTCTTGTGGCGACTTGTGCATGACGCCAGCGGCTGACTGACTGAATGACCGACTGATGAACTGACATACTGATAATGATCGATTTGGCGCTCTTTAATGTGTCAGAAAAAACGCCAAAAGCCAATTGAATGAGACGGCAAGTTTTGTTGTGTGTTTGTTTGCTGTTGCTGTTGCTCTTGTCTGATAAATTGCTGAAAAGGCTGAGTTGACATTAAGGCATGACCAGGCCAAAAGTAGCATGCGGTCGATCTCAATCTCAGCGCCTAGCTGCAACAGCAACAGCAATTAGTTTAATGCTGCACAAATCAATTATATGCAAGACCTGCCCCCTCTTGCAACGCCAACTCTTGCACCCTTGAAGCATGCATCTTAGATTAATGAAAGCGCAAATGAAAATGAAAACTCAAGGCGAACCTTGGCCACATGCAGCGTGGCAACCAAAGGCCCGGTAGTTCCAGCTCAATTTGGGTAAAACAAATTCATTACAAGAACTTGGAGCGAGCAGCGGACGCAGCCATGACAAATGAGTTGCCGCCCAGCGGGTGATATACAGTAAAACACACTCACACACACAGACATTGATATGGCGATCGAGCAAGGTTTTGCCGGTTTACCGTGAAAAATGTGTGAGAAAAGCCACACAAGTTGCCAGAAACTCAGTTGGCATTGCTTAAGCGTCTTTGATTGAGTTGCATTTCCTACCAACTCAGAAACGAAGAAAAAATCCGAAACTTTCAATGGAAAAACTGCGTAACTGTAGACAACTTCAAAACAACAGCGAAGAAGACAACATGAGAAAAGCGGTTATGATATTTTGTCTGAAGCAATAACGAAATGACGACCAAATGTTGACAAAACAAACAAACAAAATCAAACCGGAGCATGCACAGACATGAAGCGACATGCGAAGACAAGCAGCGGCGTCAATTCAAAGGAAAAAAAACCAAAAAAAAAAAAAGGAGAGCAAGTAACGCTAACAAGATGAAAAAAGTTGGGCCTCAAATTACACCCAAAAAAAAAAATAAAAAACCAAAATTGAAAATGAAACGACGGCAACGCATTGAAATCGATGCGAAGCGACGTTATGACAAACTGACGTAGCGACTGACGGACGGACTGACGGAGTGACGGACTGACAGAGCCGTCAAATGTAACGAAATGCATTTGGCAGTCGGCGACCAGGCAAGCGCCTTTTATTATCCTTTTGTGCGTTTCCTGTCCGCACGCGCAGCTCCGTGAAATTCGAAACTCAAAAAAAAACCGAAAAAAAAAAAATACTGAAAACACATAAAAACAAAGAAAATTCAAGTTGGTACTTTTTGTTTTGCTGAAAAAAACCATTCGAAATTCGGAATTCGGCATTGCATAGTGGCAACTGCGAACTGAACACTGAGGGCACTTAATCTTACAAGGATAAGTGCAGGCCACTTGAGTCCAGTTGAGCTGAAAGAGGCGTGTAGGATCATTCCGTGCCGCATTTACATAAAACTCGCATTTTACAGTCATGCGAGAGTCTGCCTCTAATTTTTGGCGCCCATTAAATTAAGTTCCCTCAAGTGGACAGTCGCTCACCCATCGTCCCTCTCTCTCTCACGGTCTCTCGCTCGTTGACACATTCCTTAGGGGACAGTCAAGTGGCCAGCGGCTCAAGTGCATTCATCATCAACAGCCTGCACTGCAAGTGCAGCAGGCTCAAGTAGTTGCCGAAAAATGGAAAGAGCGCAAAATGGAAAAGTGTCGCCTGGTTTGGAAATTTGATTTTCATGTTTTGGATGTTTGGGTTGCGCCCATAAACTTGTCTAGTTTATGACATCTGTGTGTATGCTCAATAACTCCTAGGTGGGCGTGTCAACGTTGTCCAAATTTCAAGCATTAATCTCACTTGGTCAGAGTTAGCAAGTACGCCTGAAAGTGCCCAGTAATTAAGAGCAAAGATCTGCAATCAATAAATCAACGAATTCACCCATTATACAGGCTAGAGCCTTGAGCAAATGCATCCGCTGGCAAGTACATTGTGGGAGCACTCTCCTATGCTGCCACACTCCACACCTAGTACTATCAAGTTATGACGTTTTGCGCTGGAGTCTGTATAAATATAAAGTAACTTCTTCAAGTCCAAGATCTACGAGCACGCTTGCTCAGTATTCCAACAGTGTCCCTCATACCCAGTTTATACTTTGTCTTTCACTTTCTGTCTGTCTTTCTCATTGCAAGCCAGCCATCCCACGAACTTGTGTCCCAATACACCTAATTTCGGAGATGAGCTGGCCAAGACTATTAAATGGACCTTACCAAACAGAAGTCCGTCTGTGCGGCTTGTGCCTTCCGCGCCCTTCAATGACAAACCTTTGACATATAGGTGTAGCGAGCCCATAAACTGTTGGAAGTTTCAAATTTGTAATACTTTCGGATATGAAACTCTACCAGAAGTTCAAACTGATGTCAAGGGTAGCTTATAATGCCCGCATAGCCATTCCTTTTTAGGATCGGCTATGTGCTGACTTTAATGGTTGCGGCACTTCTGGCTGCCGTTTACACATTTGACACCCATCCGGGTGCTGGGACCCTGACAGAGACGCCTGGAGGAGAACTTTACATCGCCCCTCAACCGGGAAAGGGGTATGACCAGTTAGGAAGAAGAAGTCTTTTCTTTCTACATGGTAAATGAATTTGTTCAAATTTTTAACAACTTTAGTTACTTAGCTCCAACGGGTATGCAGCGAGCTCTGCTGTCCAAGAGCTTCTCTAGCGTTTTAAACATATAAATACAGATATTTTAATTAGTGAGTCTGTTTATGTACGTATTTGCTTATTATGTCAGCACGGAAACAACTTGAACAACAATGTTATAAATAAAAAATATAAAGGCAAAGTTGTACGTATCAAATAAAGTTAAAACTTAATGAAAACAAAAAATATATATATTGAAAATATGGCTTAGTGGCCTTTACGGGCGGCCTTGCGCTTGGCTTCCACTGCGGCACAGGCTGCCTTATAGGCTGCATCCTTGGTTTTATAATAATCTTGCCGAGCCTTTTCTAGCTGCACTTTCAAAGCATCCACACGATTCTTGGCTGCCGTCAGTAGCTGTTGCTTCGATTGCAACTCCTGCTGGGTGCCGGTGGCAACGGTTTGTATGTTCTGTAAATTCTGCTGGGCAGTTTTCTGAAGTTCGTTCAACGAATCAAATTCCAGGGATGCAAGGCGTGCAGCTTCCACGGCTGCATTCATATTTGTTTCCGAATTTTGCAACGCATCAGTCTCCTCTTGGATGACAGCGTGTGCCTCGTTCATTTCCGTCTCCAATTGCTCGACCAGCATTTGCTTTCCTGCGAGTGCCGCCTCTGCGGCTTTGGCCGACTGATAGGCCTTCTCGGCCAACGCCAGTTTGATATGCTGTGCTGCCACGGCACCTGCCTGGCTCTGTGCATCGTTGGCGGCCTTGGCTTCAGTGGCCGCCTTAACTGCTATATCGGATGTCGTTTGTTTTGGATCTCCGGGCTTCATTATCTTTGACACATCACATTTTTTAGCGGACTCCTCCTCCGATTTGCATGGATCCGGCAAGGCACTTGTGCCAACCAAGTTACTGGTTTGTGTGTCATGAATCTGTGAAAGGTTCAGTAGTGGCGCATATTTCTTTTCAAAATTGTAGCCACTGGCTTCCAAGAGCAACACAAGGATCATAAAAATCATAATTATTTGCATGACAGTAATTCCTGTAAGCAGTCCTTTTGTAAGCATTAAAAAAGTTAAATTTAAATTAGAATAAAAAAATTGAAAAAAATTTCACTTTTTTTTTTACCTTTCCGGCTTGATCTTTACAACTAACTTCGTGTGAGACGACTAAATATTTATGAACTATATTTAGCAAGAGCTGTAAATTTCTGACATAAGAAGCTAAGACATCATCATCGTTCTCATTTCTATGAAAAATCTTTATCTTCAAAAAAAGATGTTGATTTACAAAACTGTTTCGTCACTCACTTTCGGTTGAGGGCTACATTTTGCGAAATTGATTACTTAATTTGAATTCACTTGACTTATAAAGAGTACACTTTACTTTGACACACTTTTGCCCTCATACACACTGCAATCGATTGGCCAATCGTAGTACATTTTGGTCTCAAGAAAATATTTCGATTTTACAACTCGGGTTGGCCAACCAATTGCTGTGTGTATGGGGCGCATAAGGTCTAAAGTCGGCCCGTTGTGAAACCTTGATATTAATTACTCATTTAAGCAGCTTGGAGCCTATTTGGGACAACTCTGATAAGCTTTTCAGGAAGTATCCACCCAGGTAGATGGGTCGTCTTTTGCAGAAGGTCGCACATGAGCAAACGAGGTGCTCTGCCGTTTCCTCCTGCTTTTCATCTACGCAGCTTCTGCAGCAATCATTGTAAAAGGCAATAGCTGCATGGACGCTTAGAGAACAGAGTATAACTGTTCGTTTGTCATTTGTCTATGGCCAAGTTTGTTGTGCAATGTGACAGTTTGGCACATTTGGCCATTTTGGAATGCATTTCTGTTTAAACTTTAAAGAATTCATGTATTTTTGGCTTGCCGGTCGCCCTGGGGATGCTTATTCTCACTTAGGAGAAAGAGAAGCAGTAGTACCTAGTCTGGCAACCTCATCCGCCATGTTGTGCGCTGCTATCTCCCGGTGTCCCAAAACTTTTGAGCTATCTCGTATAGAGATTTGCGATTGCCTGTTATCGATTTAGAATTGCATGATATTAGGGTTAGAATTTGATGGTTGTTTAGCTATCACTATAGATTATGGTTAAGCCTTCCGCCTGGATCACGCTGCAATGATCCGAGAGACTAAAAGGGCTTTTTATATTAAGCTTTTCTGAAAAGACGCCAGCTCCAACTCGATTGTTAGGCTTTTACCCGTCCGTGAAGAAGGCATGGTGTCGGAATAAGTGTATTGAAAGGAGTGCTGTTGTACTCTACTGCTATACAGTAGTCTGTTTCGGAGGGAACAAAAACGTGTTTGGCTGCAGGAGAGGACTGACCACAATCGGATTCTATCCAGCTGTTTGAATCTCTCAGTCTTATGGACAATAGAAGAGCTTGTTTCTCATCTACAATATTTAGGGCAGGAATGTTAAGTAAGGTTTCGAGGGCTGTGCTTGAAGTAGTTCAAAGGGTATCCGTGATTCATGGTTCAGCTGCTCACTGTGCTTAATTAAGTTTCTTTAGGGAGATCTGGCTCACCAGAGTTGGCTATCATAACTAATACTCCATAAAGGAATATGCAGATGCTTATAGCGGTAAGGAGCCATAGTACAATGTTGAGGAACATGCTCCATATTACGCACTATTGCTTTTTTTTCTGCGAAAAGCGAAAAAAAACCAACTTCTGGCATTACAGTAAAACCTGGATTGTACCTCAGCCAAAATACAGCTTATTTTAATTAAAAAAATTAAAGAACCAAGCGAAGTATTTTCCTCACGTTTTATAGTTCTCAAGATTGACGTATTCAATCAGCATAAATATCGTTTTTACGACTTTTTAAGTGACATTTCACAGTTATGTACTTTTGGCTATAAAACCCAATTTTATGCTCTCAAGTGACATGTGTCTCAGCTATAATTATTAGATATGATTGCAGTCTTGTGGATGCCCCTTATTTCAATGTGATAGTGTCTTTAGTTTGACAGATGCAAAGGCAGCTGTATTCGTGGTTTCATCCGAAAGGAAAGTTTTGTCTAAATCTTTCATATTAAATATAAAATTTTCAACTCTTCTGGTGACTTTTGTTTTTCATAATGCCCAATTTGTAATTTCCGAGTAGCCGAAATTACTGCGGTAACGAATTTAAGTTGTTTTGTGGCAATGACAAGCGAATAGGTTCCCAATCGCTAAAAATTGCTTCTTTGAGCTAAGAAGTCGTATTGCTTTTCAGCAACGAAACTTTTGGAAAAACTGTGTGCAAGTTGTCAATGGGAATATGTACCCCGCCCTTGGTCGGCCCCTCTAGTCAGGGTGTGTTGCGCCTTACAATGTGATTCATGTAACTTGGGTTTGAGCGTTTGCTTGCTGAAATGGACTGTTGTTGCCATGGACAAGCTTTTAGACCAATTGCTTTAATTCAGCACTCACAAAGAAAGATTCTTTGCCATTCCTTCCGTTGTAGCAAGTTTGAGCAACATGAAACATTCTCAGCCTGCTCGTGCCTTTTTTTGGATAGGACATTGGGAACATCCAAGACAACATTATTCTATGGCTAAATATGCCGTCTGTGATTTTCGCAACACAGATTTTGTACTCATCATAGTATGTAGTGTCTGTAACTTTGTTTTGCTTTTTTAGGAATGATTCAGGAAATTTTAACAGAGGAGATGGAGCTGCTTCTTTGTTTCTCTTTTCTTACTTATGGAAATGACACCATCAGCTCAGCAGATGAACAATTCCATTTCTTCCTTATCTTAGATGTGGAACGGCTGCAACGTTTTCAATTCCTTATTTTTCTTAAAATTTCCCTAAAATTAGGAACGTGAATATAAAATAGATTGATATTCTTTGGTATTGTCGATGTCCATTGTTATCTAATGTGCTCCATTTAGAATAACACTAGTCTACAAAACTCACATTTTTTAAGGATTCAAGAACTCTGCTACGTGATCAAATTTAAAGTGCCTTGTATTATGTATAACTTAACCTGCTAATTTTTTGCCCTTCACCTTCAGGTCTTGAGAATTTCACGAATATTGGTATTTTTTAAAAACTTACCACTCAAATCTCCATTGCCAATTGAAGTAGAAACGTGATTCTGCTCTTTAATCTTTCTTGAAAAGGATTCTCAACATGTGAACCCACATAAGTCACTGCGATATTATACCATTTTTTGATACATGATATACAATACCGACATAATTTGTATATATATTTTATGAATTACGGTTTCAAATACAAGTTTTGGTCGGTAAATATCGTTGCTGTACGATATAATTGCTTTATACATATAAAAGATGCTTGCTATAAAAAATTGTACTTAAATTTTAAATCATCTACGATCTTTAGTTAATAAACTAAAATTAAGTGTTTTGAACATTTTTATAAAAAGCTAATACTATAAACTTCAAAATAAAAAGTCGATTGACTAAGTTAAGCCGAAGATAATGCATTATAACATATGTGCATGAGTCTTCGCCACTTTTCCCTTTTTTTTTTTGGCGATTTCGAAGTGGTGTACATAAAAAAAATGTTCATGAAAAACTCCGATACACGTGTAAACTAATTTTTGATAAAGAATTGTAGGAAAAATTGCAGAAAAATGTGTTCGATTTACAAAAGATATACCCATATATGGGAGAATGTGAGCTGAAAGAGAACTTTTGTGTTTGTTTTTTCGATCACTATGTATACCTATATTTTTTATCCATTTGAAAACGTTTATCTTATTAACTGATCGATACTGTATATGAAGGCTTTCTTTTGTAAAATTTCAGCTCTTGTCTTTTCTTTAGTAAGTATCTTAAAATCTTACCCTTTGTCTGCCGAGCTGAGTGCAATCACCTAGACAGCCAGCAAATTACCAACTCGGCATACTTCATTCTACAGACGCAGACTTTGCCCTCAGCTGTCTGCTGTCTACTGTCTCCTGCTGTCGTCTGTTGTCTGTTGCCAAGCAGCGGAAATAGACGCAGAGCTAAAGAATTTTCACAATTTTCCAGCCTATGTCAACGTCCAACAAGGCAAAAGCCACGCGGCATTTGTTCTAAATGTGCAACAAAAATAGACTTCACATAGCACCCCCAGTTGGCTGCGCATTTTCGCATTAAACATGTCAAATGCTCGTCTTCCATTCGTTCAGTCTCCAAGTCTCCCAGTTTTCGATGTTGCGCGGCAACTCTCACAGTTGCCGTTACGTTTGCCTGCGCAGTACGTCGAGTGCAATTAATAAAGGTGCGACATGGCGCGAGTGTAATGAGGCTGACAGCGTGATGGCACGCGAGAGAGCGCCAGAGAGAGAGAGAGCGAGTGAGGGAGATGACGTTGCGTTTGGGGGAGTTATAAGAGTGATCGCGCCCCCCAAATGTCTGTCTGGTCAGCCAAAAATAGACTGCGTCGCAATGTCGCGCGGCATTAACTGTAAGTCGCCCCCCTGTTATAGCTGCTGATCGCGGCATTATAATACATACGCTACATGCGCTTAGCATTTCATATCAAACCATTTCTGTTCCGTTAAGATCCGTTTGGTGCTGTTCCAAACTGTTCGTCTTTGTCTTAACTTCCTGTTGCACTGGCCGCCTCTTGTGTAGGAGTGTAGGGGAGTGTGTGTGTGTGACTTAAGTGCTAAGCTAGGCCAAAGCAATCTTGCTCTAGCACTTACTCCCCTACAGCCGCTATAGAACAGCATGAGGTACTGCCTCTTAACTAAACTAAACATTGATTCTGGTTATTTATTTGTCGCGTCTGTTTGTCATTTGAAGCGCCCCTTTTGCTCTTGCTACACAGATCGCCCTCTAAAACTAATGCTGATTTTTTATGACTTTAGCTTGCAACATTTTTCAAAGTTATTTTATGGAACTTACCTAGCTACGTAGCAATGTGCTCTGTGATTATTGATCTTTAGATGAGATTGTGTGTTGTGTGTGTATCATTTCCGTTTACCCCACTGAAAAATAGAACATTTGTTACTATTTCGAGCGGTTTAAAAACACTTCATTCGTTGATATCACGTGTGGCTCTGGCAATTAGCTGGTGACGAAATCACAAACCAAGAAATGGAAATACAAATAAATGAAAATCAAAATGGAAATGAAAATGAAAATGAAAGAAGCAAAGACAGTGAATGAAATTGCCGTCTCTTGCATGTAACTGTAGTACAACAACAATTTGCAGATACTGTTATGTGACGACTGTGCCTGAGTTACCCCATTAAAATGTCATGGAATTTCACTTAAAATTCCATGCAATTTCCTTTTTGGCCAAGTGCTTTTTGTTTGGCAACCAACACTAACACACACTCACGCACTGAGCGCTAGGGCTGTGGGCGTGGCAAGACGCACAACAACAGCTACTTTTCGCTGCCAAGTTACAGTTACTGGCTGATGTCTGACAGTTTTTCTACGTCCTCCGAGCACTCGACATTTTGTTGTCGTCACGTTCGTCTATCTGTCCAGCTAACTGTGTGTGAGTGTGTGTGCTTGCATTCTATTGGCAACGATTTTCACTTAAATTGCACGTGAAAATGTTGCGTGTGGTTTTTCACACAAGACACACACTCACACACACACTCACACTCACACTCACACACACACACACACAACAAAAAAGGTACGAAATTTGCGCACTTCGCTGCATTCTGAAAAATTCAAGCCTGTGCTAATATGCGTTAAAATTCTGCACACACAACCACACGCACCCACCAATACCCGAATGCAACTGCATTAAACGATACTAGTAGGGACTAGTTCCCAATCAGTCAGCGTAATTGAAATGTGCTCCATAACTGTTCTATTTGTATGAAACGAAGTAGCATTTTTTACATGAGGCTGTCATATAAACTAGTTCCATGAGTTATATGGAGCACTAAGTACTTACCGTGCGTGTGGAATGCTAATAGTATCTTTCATTTAGTTCAGTTCAGAATCAAACTGGTTCAAATTGATCTGCTCTGTCCTCAAGAAGTGTATGCGCCATCTATCAGCCTTTTTTCTAATATCTAATAGCCTGTTTCCACTATGTCGCTTTTCGCTTTTTCACATCAAAAATTAAAATGTCGCTTTTTGCCCCATGCAAATTGTGACCTTTTATTTATAAGTAACTAGTTCAGTCGCATTTTATTCGATTTTACTAGTTCATTTGTGGTGTTTCTGCCTATCGCAGCATCTACCATCCCAATGTAAACAAGAAAGAAGAAGAACAGATAACAATGGATTTTGCCGCCAAAGGTAAGTAAATTAATTAATAACATGAAATGTAGTGAAAAACTATATTGTAAATACAAAATAATAATTTAATTATGCATATTTCAGAAAATATTTCAAGTGTAGACAACAACACGCGCCTTGTGTGGTCCCCAGAAGCTACTTATAGCTTGCTAGATCAGCGGCAAGAGTGCATACGGGACTTGCGTGGAATTCGCAAAAATACCCACGTCCACAAGGAGATGGGTAGAAGCCTCAAAATATTATGGGCCCACTTCAACAGAGGTAAAATCAAAAATGGACAACATGTCAAAAAAATAAAGGTATGATTTTCAGTACGGTCCATGTGCATACAAATTTTTACTTTCGTTTTTGCGTTTCAGAGATAAAGTCGCAAAATTTGGATCGACTGGGAGCAGCCCATCGACGTGGACATTTTTTACAAAAGACCGCAAAAACAGCTAACATAGAGGAGTCAATTGTGGAAAGCACAGGTAATTTATTTTAGGTCAGCAACTAGACAAATGCTTACTAAAAATATAACTTTGGTTCGGCTATTGCAGATTTTTCTACCTTAACTGGAGAGCGCAGAGGAGCACATATCGCCATTAAATAAAAAACAAAAAAATGTAACAGCTCTGGATGTGGAGTTACACAAATTGGCCGTTGAAGAGAGGAAGGCAATGGCAATGGATGAGATGGCCAAGGACTTGGCCTATTTCCACAAGCAGATGCTGGATATTATGCGCTTAAAAAAGTAGTAGAAGTAGTTATATATAATAGATAATCATAGGTTTATATTAGTAGATACTAAAAAACTTATGAAATGAGTAATATAAATAAAAACATTTTAACAATAATAAAAAAAAAACACTTTATACGTGCATTTATATATAATATGTATACCAGAAAATGTAAACAAAATGCTTGACGCCACTACATTGGACCTTATCAGTGTGGATTTAGGCCTGGTAAGACCATAAAAGACTCGATAGTCTCACTACGCCAAATCCTAAAAAAGTCCCACGAATACCAAATCGACACCCACCATTTCTTTGTCGATTCTAAATCAGCATTTGATAGACCTTTGAGGGTCTGTTTGGTATCATTGCAATGTGGGTGCAACTATGCAGCATGACATTGAGCAACACACGCAGCTTCGTCTAGGTATGATAGAAGCTTGTCGAGTGAGACTTCAGACAGGCCGATGGACTTTCCTGTGTCCTCCTTAACTTTGTGATGGAAAGAGTGCTGCGAAAGGCCGGTGGACATCAGAACGGAACAATTTTCTAAAAGAATGTACAGTTGCTTGTCTACACAAATTATATTATACTAAGCACGTAGTTACCGTATTCCATTCCATGTGGCTATTGAAAAAGTATCGGCCAGGGTGGGTCTGGTGAGTGCAAGACAAAGTATATTTTATCTTCGAGATTAATGTTGAAAACTATTTCGTTTGATGTGGCAAGGAATCACTCTTGCCAATAGATAGGTTTCAGTAGGCAAATGATTCGTAGAGACGCTCGTACAGATGCCCTTGGAGTGTTTGAGCGGAAACTAATCCATAAGATTTGCAATGACGCATTCTATGAGCTCTATTACGTCATTGACATAGTCCAGCGGTTGTGCGAAAAAGCTCCTGCGAGAAAGGTCTTCAATGCGGCTGCTGAAGGAAGGCGACGAAGGGGCAAGCCGTGTCTCCCTTGGAAGGAACGTAGAGAGCACACTAACTATTTTAGGTATCAGCGATTCGAGAACACGCCTGCGAAGCAGAGGCACCAGGTGGAGTGTTCTACATCAGGTCGCAACCTGCTAACAGGAACGAGCCTATTATGGCTAGTCAACAAGAAGAAGTTGACATTTTTCATATTCCATGACTATTCTCCTTTGCACCAGTTCGCAACTAGTAGGCACATTTACTGCAGGGACCAAGCAGAGTGGCGCCTGCTGCTCAGGTTGTCATTGATACTTTGCTTGGTTGCTTGCTGCTACTCCTACACATCGGCAGCGTTGTTGTTCCTGTTGTTTTGGTTGTTGTTGTTTTGTCGCCTGTTGTTAATTGTCATTGCCTCGCTTTAAGCCGCTTGCCAGTTGCTTCCTCAGCTGCTGCTGTTTTCATGCGCGGTTAACGCCTGTAATTGCATTGCCAAGTAAACGACGCACCGCATGTAAGAGTGTGAGTATGAGTATGAGTATACTCATACATATACTCACACATGTACTCACCTATATAAAGGTGTGTGTGTGTGTAAGTGCCTATGTGTGCGTGTGTTACTCTCCAGCCGCGTGGCGTTGGCGTAAGTGAAATTTATTTCAACAGCCCGCCGCCAGCAGTCAGCAACTGTCTTTCTTGGCCAACTTAAGCAAGTAGTACCTCAGCACAGTGTGGCAAAGTAATCGAAAAAACCGAGTTTCTTTTAAGCATTCGAAAAGAACTTACATACATGGAACCACTTATTGGACTTTCATCTGGTGCTGCAATACTGAAATTCGCTTGAGCAAACTTTCTAAAAGACTGAGGAAACGAAATATGTTCCTGGTGCTTCAAAATGCAGAATTTATCCTTCTCCTTTTGAACTGTTACTTTTGTGTTTATAACCTGTACACAAAGTGTAAAAGGGTGCTATAGATTTGTGCAATGTATATAACAGACAGAAGGAGGCGTGGCAGACCATACGTTCCATGGGCAAAAAGTCTTATCATTAACTCGGGTAGCGATTGGACCATGACCGTCTGTCCGTCCGTCTGTCAGTATAAGGGTATAGATCTCCGAGACCATAAGAGATAGAGACATACAATTTTACTAAAAGATGCGCATAATTTATTGTAAGATGAAATTTGTCGCAAGTGGATATCTTACCCCCTTCCCCCGTGACAGATTTGCGCGGTTTACAACCGCTCCATTGAGTCTATCAACTCGAAACTCCTCAGAGATGTGCGTCGTGTTAATGTGCATCTATGTTCCAAAAATAATCGAGATCGAATAAATACATCAAAAGTTATAGTCAAAAATATGCTAATGTTTACATGCATATCGATCTTATGAAAGAAGATATAAAAGTGGATACTTCCGTCCCCATTTTACCGTATTTAGTGTTTTAAAGAAAAAGGGTACAGGGTATTCCACTGTCCCGACTGTCTGCATCAAATTTTTTTAATTTGTTCTTAAATCGGAAAACCGGAGCTACTGTAGTTATTTGTTTTAGGCCATTGACTTGATATTCGAATACCAAATCGACACCTACCATTTCTTTGTCGCTTACAAAGCAGTATTTGCAGGAATGTCCGGTATTGCTGCAAATTGGTTGCAACTTTGCATAATGCCGTCGAGCAACATACAAAGCTCCATCAAGGAAATAAAGAAAGTCATCGAACCTTTTGATAACGACAAAGGCCACTGGCGAAGTAAATTAAGCGCGCCATCTAGTAAAGGGTTGTGACGGCACGTCAATAAGAAGAAGCAAATTTATCGATGTATAAATATAGCTAAGCGATAGTTGGTTATCGATACGAAACCAAAAAAACTCACAGGTTACCCATCTTTAGATGACTTTAACAAATGACTGGCAACGTTAGGAAAATCAATAATTAGCACAGTTCAATTCGTATTGGGAAAATCAATAAACGTAACGAAAAAATAAGAATTTGAAGAAATTTGTAGAGTTCTACGGCTAATGTAAGTACAGTGACTAGTTGGTGTGAAATTTGAAAAGTAAATATATTTCCAAAACTGTGTTTTAGAAAATGAATATGTCGTATCAAAAAAAAGGGCCTGCTGCGCAGGCTTCGCCAAGCGGCTCATCTTCAGGACAGAAAGAAGTGAACCCAGGGTGCATTTGTGAGATCATATTCGGGCGAACCCGCAAGGTGTTCAAGTGCAAGTGCTGCTACCATCATTTTTTCGGCCGTTTGCGCCAGACATGTCCAGTGCACCCAACTAAATCATACGTGCATGATTTTTCCTGCTGCCCGTATTGCCAGGCCAATATCAGCCACATCCAAGAGTCGACGTTGGACTAAAATTATAACTAAGTAAACATGTGGATCAGTATCAAATACAAAACGACAAAACCAACAAAAACTACACAATCGACGTTTAAACCAAACTAATATCAGGTGCAACTCACATTCATTCATATATTAACATTGTATATGTGTCAATTAATAAGTTTTTTGTGTAAAAGTACAAAAGCAGTGCAGTTTCTTTTCATTTGGTTAAGAGCACCGAATGTACACGAAGCAGCTAACTTGCTCCACAGTATGCCCCAAAGTTGCATGTATGCACGAGACACACGGCTGCCTTGGTCCCACTTTAGCCGAATAATGCGCAACATTCGTGTTGCATTCATTTTAAATTTTAATTAAAGTGCGCCCCGCATGCGAAAGATGGCAAGATGCGAAGATGGCCAGATGCGCGGATTGGGTTGGCAACTTGAGCATCCGAAAAATAGGTAAAACTTAAATAAGCAACCAAAAAGAGTCGAGCTCATGTTCAGTCGCAGCTTATGGTTTGGTTTTCGGTCGGAGCACTTGAGTCGTGGTTCTTGGATGTTGCGTCTTGTGCAAACAAAAGATTAAACCACTTGACATCGAAAGAAAGCAAAGCTATAACAGACGCCGCTTATTATTACTATTATTATTATTATTATTCTTATTATTTACGCGCAGTTTGGCTGGAGGCGCCCTACGACGGATCAGCACTTTCTAAGTCAGAAGCCCTTAAGTGCCGCCAGCCTAGATGATCTGTGCAATTTCAATAGAAGTATTGCTTGGAAGAAAGCGTGGCAGCAGCTTCCAAACGTCAAACACAAAATTTGCATATCATGTTCATGGCTATTCCCAGTATATAAGCACGCCTGCCTGCTGGCCAAGCGTTACAGTAGAAGCCAGCAATCATAGCTCCAACATGGCCTTAAAGCAACTTTGTCTGATAGCTCTAGCTCTGGGTGTGCTCAGTCAGTGTGTGGAGGCAGCCAGCAAGAAGCTGTTGCTGGCACGCGCAGCGCTGGATGAGCAGCAATTGGATGATGAGCTTGATTTGGAGCAGGACAAGGACACACAACTGGCTGGCTTGTATGTTAAGGACAGTAATGAGAATGGCCAGCTGCGTTTTCTGGGCTCCGGACTTTCTAGTAGCGGCTCCAACAGCAACTCGCTTAATTCAGCATTGAACCAGTACATAACACAGAAGCAGGATTTACTAGAACAGCTGCGTCCTACCAGCGGCACAGGCACATTCGCCACTGGCACTGCTTCGGTAACCGGCACGGGCACCGGCACTGGCACTGCCTCCGGCGTAAGCACCACTAATGGCGCCATCTATGTAAATCTGGGCAGCTCCTCCGGCTCATCCTCATCCAACTCGGGTCTCAACTCGGCCATATACGGGGCCTCGCCCATTGTCGATTTGCTGCCACAAATTGTTGCCTCTGGCATAACTCGTGGTGGCAATCGCCGGCGCAACCAGAATCGTCGCCGTGTGGTCAACAGACGCGGCAATGCGCAGCGGCGCCGTCGCCCCAGCAAGAACCGACCTCAGGTGATGGTTGTGCGTCCACAACGCGGCTGAGTCCGACGACAACGACTACTTCCAGTGTAGCGTAGTACTATTTGCATTTCGTTTTTAACCATTTTTGTTTTTTTTGTTTTTTTACTCTCTGTGTCTCTATCTAAGCGTAATTTATTTATTTATTTAATTAATTTGTGTGCCTTGTAATAAACTATTGCAAAACGAGCTACAATGTGCGCTACTTAATGGCAATTTATGTTGGTCTGCGTGGGCAGGTCGACCCAGTCTGAGCCGGCTTCCAAGTGTAGTTGCTGGCGCCAAGTGCCCGCTTGGTTGCTCGCTGCGATTCGCTCCGGTCATAACCATAAATGCCGCATACCATGGCATGGCAAGACTTTGGCACGGCACGACACGGCAAAGCACGGCAGGGCATGTCATCGGCCAATGTCTTGATAAATGTCCGTGGCTGGCTGCTTGCAGTTTGGTTCAGTGCTTTGGCTGGACAAATGTGCAACTGGGCAACTGTTGTGCATTATGTGCTCCAAGCTGTAATGAGCCTGTAAGTGGCCGTAATCAGTGTCATAATAATAGAAATTAATCACTACAAGTGAACGCAGTTCGAGCCTAAGCGTTCTGTCTACTTGAGCCGCATAACTCAGTCAGGGCTGCGAATGCAGTTGGAACTGAACCATGAACGGAACTGTAATTTGTCTGATAATGTTCATTTTTAGAACCATTCAGGGAAACTACTTTAAATAACTGAGCTGCAAACCAGTTACGGGGCAGAATTTTGTAGTAAGCTGATGCTAGGGTTGGATTGCTCATGAGTGAGCAGTGTGAACATGTTCAGCAAGATTGTTACTTTTAGTTAAGTTGCTCTGTTTTGTTCAGTAGTTTTTTCTTGCTCTGGTTTTCTATCTTTTTCAGGTGTGGAGCTACCAGGGATACTGTTTGCTTTTGCCTGTTTCTAAACCTTAGCGTTGGCGTAAGTAATTGGAATGTAATCTCAAAACAATGAGAATATAACGTCACTCGCAGCGAAACGACAGCTCGCTTTAAATACTGGAATGGCCTTTGTATTTGATCTAAATCACTAAACCTTAAACCTTTAAACAATACCTCCTCTTCTTCACTTTCCATAACAATCAGATACTGATGTAGAACACTCCTCCAGGCGTCACTGCTTTGCGCGCGACTTTTTTGCGCTTTTCTTTAACAGCCGAATTGAGGACCTTACTGACAGCAGCTACTTCCAACATACGCACAAAATGACCCAACCAGCGGAGCCGCTGAATATGAATTCCCTTAAGTATGTCCGTTGTAGAGCTCTTGGCGTTTTAAAGATCTAACCGACCACTTTCCGCTCAAACACTACAACGTCTTCTGCACCAAGCTGGGTCATATGATCCATTAAGCTAAACCTTACTATAGCTGCAATTATGCTGCTACTGGGGGTATCCGCTACCTACGTGACAATCAATTAACACGGCAGGAATTTGTCACAAAGTACTCAGCGAATTGAAGAAATGTATGTAGAATAAAGGAGTAACAAATTGTTTACGCAATATGGTAAGTTATTCTGATTTCAGTTTGAAGTTTTTGCCTTTGGCTAAAATGTGCACTTTACGGTTACTCATGAGTCGCCTAAACCGTCAAGCGAGCTGAATCGAGCCGGGTCCCGAAATGCGAGAAACCCGCAAAACAATATATATCTTTTATTCCTTTTTAAGCAGAGTGTAATTACAAATCTTAAAAGTAAAAATAAAGAAGAACTCTTCATATTGAGCAAAGTAAACCAAACAATATTGACCTTTTTGCGAATCATACCCTCTTCCTCTGTAGGAAAGTTTCCCTTGTCATGAGGAAAATGGGTACAGGGTTTACCACTGTCGGCCTCCGTCCCGGACCGTTGGACCGTTTAAAATCTCGAAAAAGTAGAGACAGCCATTGGCCCTAAGATTGTTCCAGAAAACCTAGTTTCAATTATGAGAGCGCATCGCCGAGACGGCGATGTCCAAACTAACGGAACTGAAACCCACAACGTTGGGAGCCAATTATTTTATTATATTATTATTATCGTATCAAGTTCCCCACGTTTGGCTTAGAATACAACCCGTATAAAGCATTCATCTTATATAAGAGGCTGTGCCGTTGGGAACATATTTCATGAAACTTGCGTATTTCTAGCGCGACTCGTCAGTTCCGGCGGACTTTACGCTCCGCTACAATAACATTCGCAGGCACTATCCTTTCAAAGCTCATTGTGGCTGGCAGTTTTGATCATTCTATGGTTTTCACACCGTTGACTGCTTTAGGTTCGTTTATATGTTAAATTTACATTCTGAGAAGATATGACCGGTAAATTTGGAGACGCTAAAGGTTAACACAATTAGATCAAATAAATAAGTAATCAACAATTTTTGGCGTTTTTCTTGCGAAATGCCAAGAACCATTGAACCGAAGCAATACATGCAAAAGAGTTTAGCATCCCTTAAGACGCCTTAAGTCTTGGATACCATTTGGTAACGTATCATAGCTGCCAAGTGCAGCTATGTTGAGGCAACCCTAAGGCAGGACCCACGCTTAGTACAGCTCGTGTGCAAGTGCAGTCGAGAGTAAAGTGGACTCGAGGCTAGCGGAGTTGGCTTCAAAACTTTCAAGTTCATGGCACATAATGTTGGCCACAACATGACTTTGGCCAACGTGGCGTATACTTTGTAAATGTTTAGTAATGATTTGATTTGAAATTCATTTGAATTATTGCTTGCTTCCGGTTTCCGGTGCCTTCGAAATACTTTCCTGTTTCGTACTCGGCCAAGTTGAGCGCTGGCAACGCCACAGGCCTTGCCACTATCGGGCAGAGCGTCAAAGCACCGCAGTGCCACTATGTGGGTGCGGTCTAGACAGCTGTGATGCCGGACCGTATGACTTGGCTGAACCAGCGTATGATATACGAACGTTAAATGTTGAATAGCGGCGAATGGAAACCGCTTGCAACTTGCTTCTTAGCCAACAACATTTGGCCTTTTGTGACTTTCAACATGTGGCACTCACTCAACCTCGCCCTTGTGCCCTTGCGCCATCGTCCCCGACCCTATCCCCTACTCACTCCTCTTTCGTGTGCTTGTGTGTCTAGAGAGTTTATTAAGTACTGCCAAGTCTAAGTACGTATGTGTGTGCGGAACTTTGTTAATATGCAAGTGAATGGACATTTCCGTTACGTGCTATGGACTGTGCCATGGATTTTGCCTTGGCGTCTTCTGCTTTTTTTCTTCTTTTTGGCACTGCCTTTTCGCTTTGTCGCCCACTGTTGCACAGTTTAGTAGCAGAGCGGCAGGACAACAGGACTGTCAAGCATTTGAACAGTCGAACTGTGGAACACCCCCAAGGGCATGGCCTACATGTACGCTCAATGCGATACATTTCTTTATCTAGTTCTGTTCTTATCTATACACTTGCCGATGGTGCACATAAGCTACAATATTCAATATGCATCTTTTTAGCTTTTTTCTGAATATTATGTTTATTTATATGATTTCAAATACCTAATTGTTTAAATTTAAGCTGTGTTCTAAACATTTTAAACCAAAACATTCCAAATCTATATTATTTTTTTTAGTGAAACTCTACTCTTCGAAGCCTTACCTGGTGCATTGTGTACCTTTATATTCTTATTTACTTTTTTTTAACCATTTGATTCAATAAACAAAATGAAATACATTCAATCTCATCGACATAACATTATTGTAAGGGTAAAGCTTTTTTTGCCAAATATTATGGTTACTTAACATATGCCGAGCTCTGGGTCCCATTTTGTCATCGTATATAAGAGCATCTCTATTTTTGATGAAAATGCTATGACCAATGATCCCTTGTTATTTGTGTCCTCTGCCCTATCCTCAAGAGCTATCGTGGTATCACTTTTATTTTTCTTGTATGTTAGGCCCAGCGAAAACGACCTAATAGAGACACATAAGCGACAACTAGTCGAGTTTTTCGAAGAAGCGAATAGCAAGAGATTGGAAAACGACTGGTAAAGACTGGATTATGCCAACTTGAAGCATCTATACTTGAAAAATACATCAATTGGCTACCTTTGTGAAACGATATCTGGATATACATACTATATTTTTTGTATATGTGGGGGAAGCTTGAATAGCCGAAAAGTGTGGGACTTGCGTTACCGCTCACCGACCAACTACTAAACCGACCAACTACTCTCCGTTTCCCTCTCGAGGTACGACCGCTAAGTATTACTTCTCGAAGGGGAGAAGGCATGAACGCCACAGCTAGATTCTCATCTATGAATCAAATAATGAGGTTCAGTGCGACGCAAGGATTTTATTAGCGCTGCTGCCATGTTTCTTAGAGCAATCCAGTTGTTTTGAGAACCATCAAGTATGTGACTCTGAATGGCCTCCCGATATACATTCTATATATGATGGCAAATATGTAATATCCTATGTAACAGAGTACAATTCGTGCTGAAACATTTTTCATGTGGTTAAGGAAATATTCAAGAGCAATGCGCAAAACTTGGATCGTTGGGATTAGGTTAAGCCAAAAGAGTATTTACGCTTCGACGTGGTAAAGTTAATGAACGCTTTGAGTTAGGTTGCCTTATTCCTGTGGCATGTGGCACGCTTTCATGTGTAATTTTCAATTAAAATGATTTTCGTAGACAACTTTTACTGGTAGTCAGAGTGTTCGGCTAGCATTCCATGTGGCAAGTGCTTTGGAATACTTTTTGAAAAATCATAAATCATGCAGCTGGCGAAGACCAACACCAACCGCAATCGATGATATGGGTAGAAGCAGGGTCTGTGGCAAGGGTTTGGAGCCCAGCTGAGTTGACAGTAGTGGCATGCTTAGAACAAGTTGCGTTTTACTTTTCAAATAGTTTGGCAAAGTGGAAAACTTTTATCAGCAGGACATACACACAACTCGTCTAATGGCAGTTAATTTTTGGTCAACTATCCCATTATGAACATGACTCAAGATGGGGCAATGTTTATCATTTAGCAGCTTCAAGTGGCATGCAAATTCCATTGACATGGTGGCTTTGCGGCAAATGAAGTGGCTTTTGGCCAAGTCCGATGTAAGCCAGTATTTAGCCAATGTCGTTTCGATTGTCGGTGCTTTTAATTGCCGTGACATGTTTATTTATTTACCTGTTTGGCTGTTTATTTTTTTATTTTTCTCATTCGCTTTGTTGCCGTTTGGGGCACTTGACGTTTGATTTACTTAGTCCACTGCTTGACTGACTCCACGGCTGCCGCCGCTCCGTCCAGACCCACTGGTCATTGGCCATTGGACGCCGCTTTTCAGGCCAATTGTAAGCCAATTTTCGACTTTGTGGCTCACTCAACTTCGGCCAGCTGAGCGAGCGTGTCCAAAAGACCTTGCTTTGGATTTTTAGCACACTTGTCAGACATCGGGCTGTTGTAATTGCTGTGGCTGTTGGAGTCGTCACAGCGGCATTTCAATTTAGTCTCAGCTTGGTTTCAATTTGGTTAGTGTATTTTTTTTCTGGCTGGCCTGGCACATTGCTTCGCTGATTGATTGATAAATGAGTTTTTGAATTAATTACAAAAAATAATAAATAGCGTATTTAAACAACATGAAATGCACAAACACACAACAACCAAGGGTATGTGGGGCAATCAGCATGGCAGCATAGCCAAAAACGCGCAGCGTACTTTTCAAATCGAAAATACGTTAAATCTTAGTTATGGATAATATTATGGTTAGGGCTTCTAAATGATGCTGTGCTGCATGAGTTGTATATGTGCCACAGGATGTGTCTATTTCATGTTCCCTAAGCTTTGTGTCCATAACATGCATCACGGCATGATCGGCAGTTGTGAAACCTTCAGCTGTGGATTCTCTCCAAGTTGGCGTAACTTAATTGAAATCACAAATTGAAAAAAGGAAAATTGTCATTAGTAAATTACCAAGGAGCCAGCGTTAGTACAGTACAGCTGCGCTAATCAAAATTTCAGTGTGGTACGGATTACTTCGCAATAACGCAACGTTTTCAGATAAAACCTATACCATTGGAAAGATAAAATGGCTTTGGTTTGCAGAATATAAGTTTTTCATGTGGATACGTTGCGTTTTAGTCAGTTAAAAATTGATTATTAAAAATTCACTACGTTAAAAAAAAACTCAACAAAAGACATTGTTCACACAAGCGTTGTTATTTCATGTTTTCTTTTCTCTTCTTCGTAATGAGTTGTTATGTCGACGACAAGGCGAATGGTAGTCAAGGTAAATATACTGTGGTGGATGTGGGGTTCATTCGGTAAATGGTCAAAATTGTTTGGTTTATAAGCCTAATATGAGTCTGCAAATGTTTCGGTTATAGTTGCGCCTGCAAACGCCTTTTTGGCACAAATAGTACATTGTTTCAAAAGGTATCGGTTTTAGCTTTTGAGTTTTCACAGTTACATGTGTGATAAAGTGCCTTTAAGCGGATAATTGGTGAAACGCTTTGGCAGCTCTTGCGAGCTGATTAGTAGTGCTAAGGGTTTTGCGATCACTGTTATCAGAACCATTGGAAGTATCCTACAGATTTGTTACAAAATTCAATCATTTCCGTCAATTTCATCCAGTTCGATTGGCAAGTATGTTAGGCATTCTGCTTTGCAAAACTACGTTCCTTCCTACACACGATATAATCGCTGATGGAACGTTGGAGCTTTTTTTCATTTTAAAAGTTTTGTTGGGATGCTTCTATCTTCAGACAACAGCTTTTGACCGAGCTCGCACCAAACCCAGAACTATACGTTCATTTTTACTTTTGTGAACTGAATCAAAAATTGGCTTCCCCAAAATTGTATGCCTTCTACTTATGTGGCTTGGAAAGCATGTAATGTCGGAATTTTTATATTCCACGAAAGCCAAGTAATTGTTCCTCAGTGCTAATGCTGAATACATGCACCATTTTTCAAATATTTCAGGGAGAGGCAAAACTACATGAGTGTAGACAGTCTTCCCTTTTAAATTCGCAATGAAACTAGCAAAAAAAAAACCAGCTAAAAGAGAGATGGTGTGACTATACCTTGGATTCATTATTGAACAGAGTTTTCATTTTCGAAACAATTTTCTTTTTGTGTCAGCTCAAAATATAAAAACAACTATCTAAGTAACATTGGCGTTCACAGTTATTATTAGAAAACTCTCGTAGTTGAAACAACAAAACAATATATTCTTAATTCTAGAACAATTATTTTCTTTTTCGAAAATGTCGCATCCAAAGCCTCCAAAAAACTCGTTTATAATATTTATGTCCGCCATGGCGCCAAAAATAAGAGCCGAAAGGCCCGGCATCAAAATGGCAATGGTTGTAAAAGAAGCAGCTAAGCGTTGGAGCGAGTGCGTCGACCGCTCCGAATGGAACCAAGCCGCTGAGCAGGACAGACGTCGCTATTTCGAGCAAAAAGCAGAGTATCAAGATGAAGAAGCTCCACAAGTGCTACGACGATCGGAAAGAATTTTGATGCGCAAACAAAAAAAAGTAAATAACGGGAATGAAGAGAGTATGTTAAGCAATACTCAATAAATATGTAAATCGGGAGTTCGTCAGTCAACAAAAACACCAAAACTTCCACACACACATAAAAGACAGAAACTGTGCCACTTGAAAGATAAATACAATAAATAACACCAAAAAATTATTGCCTTTTTCATTCTAACCTCAAATCGTTTCTAACTGAAGGCGGTTCAATGTTGAACTTTTGTTAAATTGTATTTAGCTGATTTGATTTTGAACCAGCATCTGGAATACGTCACGAACCACCAAACCGAACCAACCAATTAAAGACACTGCATAAAGCTCATCACTATCGTTGGGTTTTGAGGGAGAAGAAGGAGCATTAGTAAGTTGACGGCTTGCCTTTGATTAGTTGTAAAATAGCTGGAGGGACCTCAAGGATCAGTTCTGCGACCCTTAATGCTGAAAATGCCTGTCAATACATAATAGGTAAGCAGATGATATTGCCGTCCTGGGATTAGGCAACAAGCTACACGAGTTGAATTTGACAGTCTCCGTAGCTGCCCATGCTGTCCAAAACTGCCTAGTAGCCGGAAACAAGCGCCCTTGTAACATAGCTTCTCAGATAATCGTCCTTTTTTAATTTATATTTTTTTAGTACCTCCCACAAAATTTGTTTTAGTCCATTCCTACGGCTTTTGGTTGACTGGTTATATTAAACCGTCACCAAGTTAGGGCACGCCTCATAATATCTTTCATTAAGAGTGAAGTTTTATGCGCTGGGTATCAAACGCTACGCCTAGCCATCTTAAAGTACTTTGGAGACTTACCGTACTGCCCTAACATCTGGTGTTGATAAAAACAGCTAACGAGCGGCCACCACATGGATGCTGTGCGTCAACTTGGCTATGGTAGAGTTGGCGCCCACCCATTTCAAGGTCTACACGACCTTACCCACGGGCAAAGGCATTGGCAAGTAAATTTGGATGCTCAAATTGGCCACTGCAGATCACGGTGAAAATTTGCTGCAGTTCTCTAAACTTGAATCTCGTATATTCAGTTTTGCATTATGTAAAATTTTCAGAGCTTTATTTCTTTGGCAATGACAACTTTGCTTAATGATAGCATTCAAAGTCCAGATGTAAAAAGCTATGGACAAAGGCCATTGACTGTGTTAAATTTTTGGTGGATTCTTTATGTAACTACTGGAACGTGAGAATCAGCATCGAGTAGATTCGGTTTTGCTTCTAGTGCCTTACTCCAGCTTTAGGTATTTTTGAGTTCTTTCGAAAAACGAATTTTTCGGATGCAAAGCCAAAAAAAAATAGATAAAAATGCTGAAAGTGTGCCCAAAAGCGTTTGTGTTAACTGAGTAGAGCCGAATGGACAAAGCTGTGTGTCAGGACACAGTTGCTGTAGCACCCTCAATTGTGTCCAGGTTGAACTATCGATGCAAAGTCTAGTCACGAACGAAGTACTGAAGTCGAGAACCGAACTAAAATAACAATGTCTCCTTTTATTGGCAGAGAGTAGAGCAAAATAATTGCTATTTAATTAATTGGTACACTCAGAGAAAAAATCAAGCAATCTGTGCTTAAGCCAAGCACAAGCGGTGACGATAGTACGGTGAGTTGCGTTGTACTTGAATCAAGCACAGAGTTCTCATTTCAAGTATTTTTTTTTTAAGTACGAAAATCGATAGGAATGGGTGCAATCTTGTGTATTGGCCTGCGCAGTGTGCCCCTGTTTGTTTTGAGGTCAACTACGCGGACTTTCCCGTCTTGTCCTGGAATCGCTGAGGTTACTCGTGCGAGATGCCACTGCTGAGGCAGTGCGTTGTCCTCATGTAGCATCACCAGTTGGCCAACCTTGATGTTAGGCTGTGGACAAATCCATTATGTCCGTTGCTGCAGCGTGTGAACATATTCACGTTGCCAAAGTTTCCAGAACTGCTGCTTAAGGAAGGTCACCCTTTGCCAACGGTCTAAGTTGTTGATCTTCCTGTCTTCGTCGGCAGCTGTTGTGTAGAGTATTTCTTCAGGTGCCGTCACAAGTGTTGTTCCAATAAGCAGATGAGCAGGCGTCACTGCAACGCCGTCGTTTGGATCATCTGAAATTGGTGCCATAGGCCTTGAATTGAGCATGACCTCGACTTCAGTGACAACGGTTAGTACTTCCTCATATGTTAGGTTGGCTTCAGCGACGTTCTTGAGCAACAGTGATTTAGCGGATTTCACGGCCGCCTCCCACAAGCCGCCGAAATGAGGCGCGCGGGAAGGAATGAAGCAAAACTCGAATCCTTTTCTGGCGTTTTAGGACTTAAGCGTGTCGACTGCTTCTGCGTTTGTAGTGTTGTCACAGTATAGCCGTTGTGGTAGCTCAGGGCGTGCGAAAAACCTTTTAAAACAAATTAAGAAAGCGTTAGTTGTGAGTTCAGACACGAGTTCGATATGAATCGCCTTAGATGCGAAACATACGAAAATTGAGGTATAAGTTTTGTATGGAGCTCGACTTCGAACTTTGTACGTGGTCATAAAAGGCCCACAGAAATCGACTCCTGCCACCAAGAATGGGCGTACTCCATTGAGCCGGTCACATGGCAGGTTCCCCATGATTTGGTTCATAAGCTGTGGCTTATAATGGTAGCAGTGTGTACATGATCGTACAACCTTGCGAATTAGGTCTCTGGCGTTTATGATCCAGAGATTTTCACGTAGTAACGAGAGCAGAATTTTTTGTCCGCCGTGTAGATTGCTTCTGTGCAAAAACTCTACATATAATAGTCTAAAGTGATTTTCGCGTGGCAAAAGTGCTTGATGTTTGGCATCGTAGGATAGACGCGCATTGGCCAATCTACCATCTTTCTTGTAGAAAGGGTGCTCGGCTTTAAACTCCTTTCTTTGCTTATTAACGAGATTTCTTCGTTGTATGCTGATTGTTGTATGTGTGCCAAAATGTGGCGTTTGATCTTTGTTTAATTTCATCGATTGATGACGATGGTGCACTACAGCATACTATGACTGCTCTGGCTCGAACTTCAATAGGTGGTTGAGCAATTTCCTTGAGTTGAGGCCATTCCTCTTTTGGACGCTGTAAAAAGTCTGGTCCTTTGAGCCACAGTATATCCTCTTGACAGAATGTCAGCAGAATTTTTTGCAGATGGGACATGGTGCCAATCTACACCGTTTGCGTTCTGTTGAAGCTCTGACACCCTGTTTGCTACGAAGCAATTAAGCTGTGAGGAATGCATCTTCATCCACTGGAGTACTATTTTGGAATCTGTCCAGAAATAAATTTTGTTAATATACGGTTCAAGTTTGTGTTTGAATTTACGAAATGTTCTATCTAATAGCAGAGCAGAGTTGTTGATTTGAGTGCGTATGTAGACACAACATCCGTATGCACGTTCGGATGCGTCGGCAAACCCGTGTACTTCGCTTTTATGTTCAAGCGACGTGTAGACATAACGTGGAATTTTAATTTTCGAAACGTTAAGCAGATCAGACTTGAGCTCGATCCACTTTGGTAATAAGTCGTTGGGGAGTGCCTCGTCCCAATCAAGTTTCTTGAGCACGAGGTCTTGCAGGAAAATTTTGTAACGAACAATGATTGGATTTATTAATCCCAAGGAGTCAAAAAGTTTTGCTACTGTTGACAGTACAGATCGCCTGGTTTCCTTCGTGCTTTCGTTCAATTTATATTGGAAAACAAATGCATCTTCCGATGGCTGCCATGCTAATCCAAGCGTTTTGATAGTGTCTGGTTCATCGAGTTGAATCGGAATCTCATTTGCCGATATTCTACGATAGAATCTGAGTTGCTGTTAAATTTGGTCATAGTTAACCCTGCCTTTCCAAGAAGTGTAGTAAGCTGATCTTTTGTATGTTGTAGCTCTACTAAATTATCAGCACCTGTTAGTAGGTCATCGACGTATAAATCTGTTCGCAGCACAGATTCGCCAGTTGGCAATTCTGATTCATACAAGTCGGCTAAGTGAAATAAGCTGCAAATTGCTAGAAATGGCGCTGCAGACATGCCGTACGTCACTGTGTTCAATTGGTACGTTTGAAGCTTGTCATTAGCATTGTTTCTCCAGAGTATCAGTTGAAACTGTCTGTCGCGCTCATCAACAATACATTGTCTATACATTTTTGTGATGTCACCTGATAGTGGAAATTGGTGAAGGCGAAATGTCAATAGTGTAGTGATTAAAACCTGCTGGATTGTTGGACCTGACATCAGCAATTCATTCAATGCAACGCCTGAAGTAGTTTTGGCGGATGCATCGAATACTACCCGCAATTTTGTTGTAAGACTTTGCGGTCTTAGTACGCAATGGTGCGGAATGTAAAAATGCGGCTGTTGGAAGTTTAAATTGTCAAGTGGTGACATATGACCTTGAGTAACGTATTCGTTCATAAATTGCACATACGCTGCTTTTTTTCATCACGATCTAGTTTTCGTTCAAGAAAATTAAAGCGTTTAAGAGCAATGTCGTATGATTTTCCTAATTTTTGAGGAGCTTTGTTGAAGGGCAGGCGCACCTTGATACGGCCTTAGTGGTCTTATGAGACGTTTTGAAGTGTGAGTTGTCCTCACACAATTGTTCCTCATTTCTGAATTTGCTTGGCGAAGTTGTGTTTTCTTCAACTTCCCAAAAGCGATGTATCAAACTATCAAGTGATGGCTTTTCTTGCCCTAAGTTACATCGGTAACTAATATTGCTTGATGTGTTACTCATGCTTCCCCCAGCTATCCAGCCATAAGCCGTATCGATGAGGCTAGGCATATTGGGCCTAATTGAATGCTTGCCACCAAGATAAGAATCAAAAAACCCTTCAGTACTGATTAGAATATCAATTTTATTAGACATGTAAAACTGAGGGTCAGCGAGAATTATGCCATCAGGGAGCTTCCAATCGGAGATATCGATTGGCTCATATGGTTGTTTGGCACAGATTGTTTTGATTACAGCGAATTTGGATGACCATTCCAAATCTGATATTCTCGACTTTAGGGTAGCGAAGACGTTTAAGTTGATTTGCTTCTGAACATCAGAGATGCCGTTGATAAATTGGGAAACAAGCGTCTTATCCAACTGCAAACGCTTTGCAGTTTCTTCAGTAATAAAGTTGACTATTAACTATGACTAAGTTTGACTAAAGCAGTCGGAATTTTATCTCTCTTAACTGTGCGAGATAAGAGAGTAACTGGTGGTTGACTTTGTTGCATTGTTGGTGGATTTGCATCGGTATTTGGATTTGCAATCCTGAAAAGCGTAGACAGTTATAGCAAAGGCTTGCCCTTTGAACATGTTCTTTTCGTTGATTTAGTTGTAGATTCGCAAAGGAAAAACAACTATTAATACGATGACTAGCAGACTCACATTAGGTGCACTTCGAGCTAGTTGTAACAAGATTTTGAGTGTGTGACTTGGTTAGACTTGCGTTTGTCATTTGATGCGCATTGATTTGAGCTTTTAGAGCGCCCTTCCAAGAATTGACAGCGATTAGTGAGAATTTTAGAACACTCTTGCCAAGTGATTAATTTTTCATAATCCTGTTTTTCATCATATTTTAACCTGGTATCTGCGTCGATCTTGGTCAGCAGAATGTAAATTATGATAGCGCTGACCCTAAGGATAGCAAGGAACCTCGTATGGCTGACGTAGTGTCAATTAACTTCTGCAGCGACATGGCATCTGGTTTAGTCATGGCTGGCAACTGATTAACTTGTTATGTAATCAAGGAAAATTAAAACGTTGTTGTCATAGCGATCCTTTAAACGTTTTAGAACCTCCTTGTAGTTACCCTCGGTAACTTGATATGTCTGTACGACTTCAAGTGCAGGCCCTGATAAGCAATTAAGCAAGTAATTGAACTTATCTATTGGCGATATTAGCTCGAAGAAATTAATAAAGATTTGAATAAATTGTATAACTCGTCTATTTCTGCTCTACCATTGTCAGCAGAGCATAATTCCTCTATTAGTGTCTGTAGTTGACACCCTTGACGAAAGTAAGAATCCAAAATTTGGAGAAATATTGCATTCCAGTACAGCTGTATCTACATTTTCGCTGCCAGCGAGAATCCACCCTTTCTTTTAAATTGTTTATATTATATAACTATAATTGAACGTTGCAAACGCAGCTTCACTTACTTAGGGTCGTTAGGATCACATGTACTGACTCTGTCGGTTTGACTCATGGCGAAATTTAATTAAGAAAAGAGCATACAGCAATCGGTGTGGCAGAACGAAAAGTAAAATACAAAGAGAAACCAAAAACAATTCGCAGCAGCAGAATCCGTTATACGCTACTGTAAGTAACGTCTTATAAGAAGAGCTAGTTCTAACTGTGAATCAGCAACAAGATGTATCGAACGAAAGATAGCAGTAAATTTCCAAAATTGTGTCTGCTGATGTACCAGCATGCAATGCTAGTCATGCGCCGTTATGTAGCTATGTATGTATAGTTGTAACTATGTCAATAAATGTAACGGTATGGATGTACATAAATTGACTATATATGTATGTATATGTATGTATATGTAAGTATATGTATGTATTTGTATGTATATGTATGTATGTGTATGTATATGTATGTATATGTATGTATATGTATGTATATGTATGTATATGTATGTATATGTATGTATATGTATGTATATGTATGTATATGTATGTATATGTATGTATATGTATGTATATGTATGTATATGTATGTATATGTATGTATATGTATGTATATGTATGTATATGTATGTATATGTATGTATATGTATGTATATGTATGTATATGTATGTATATGTATGTATATGTATGTATATGTATGTATATGTATGTATATGTATGTATATGTATGTATATGTATGTATATGTATGTATATGTATGTATATGTATGTATATGTATGTATATGTATGTATATGTATGTATATGTATGTATATGTATGTATATGTATGTATATGTATGTATATGTATGTATATGTATGTATATGTATGTATATGTATGTATATGTATGTATATGTATGTATATGTATGTAAGGCACGTGGTGTTGTGCCTTATGCATTTACATATATTTGTATGAAGTTTGGTTATGTACTCACTGTGCAGCCTTTAAATACATCATATGTTTGAATAGGCGTATAGTTACTGTGTGTCACTGTGGTTTGGTACTGGCGTATTCCCATGAGAAGTCCAGTTTTTGCCTTGATGCGAAGATGCGGTCTCCAGAAGCCCTGGTGCTCCTGGCGTAGATTCACTCCAACGGCTTTTGCGCTGTCCGTTGACAATTGTGTATGTTGTGGCACCTTGGCAATAAGCGGCGATGGCAGCAACACAGTAATTGTATTAAGTTGTAATGGCTGGTATCATAAGTGATTATTGGAACCAACTTATCTTGCTAGGTTCCAGACCCAACTCTGGAGATACGATTCCTTCCCTGTTTTGCAACTTAACTCCAATTGTTAAATGTGTGCGTGTAAAATTATTGTTCTGTAGTTGTGATCTGTTCGCTTTGACTGTTAAATTTACATTTGAAGTTTAGCCTATGCTAAGAAGAGAAAAAAGTGCCCATTCGCAATGGACTTATTAAGGTTGCCAGATGGGCTATTAACATTGTTTGCTTAGTTTTGTATTAACTAGACTTTAACTTTGTGTAACTTAACAATTAATGATTTGTTTATTTAAATGTACATGTTTAGATATAAGTGTTTCTGTTCTCCTCAAACAGCAATAATTAGACAAACACATACATATAGATTTGATTACATATAACTATATACACTCAATTCTCTTTTTATGCGATTTTGAAGCTATGCGATTTTTTCTGAGAATCTAATGCTGATTTTTTTTTTACAAGATTTTGAAGTTATGCGTTGTTTTTCTATAGTATTTTGTACGGGATTCCCCTTTTAAAATATTTCTTCTATACAGAGCAAGCAAACAATAGTTGCATATGCTCAATGCTATTTGTGTAAGAATAAATTATCACTTGAGCTAATGCTTTCGTTGAGTAAAGACGCGTTTGGTTGATTAAGAACTTTAACTTTTTAAATTTGAAAATAAAAATTTGTTTGAAGATGGAAAAAAAGAAGCAGCAACGAAAAGCAATTTCCTTAGAAATAAAAATTGCAATTTTATATTGCTTAGTGAAAGGAGAAAGATTTACTGATGTTGGGAGGCGTTCTGGCTACGGTGAATCGACAATAAGAGCCACTAAAAAGAGTGAAGTTTCAATAAGGCAGTCTGTAATATCCGGTACTTACTTAAGTTCAAAATTTTCTTCATATTCAAGTAGTGTTTTAACTGAAAAAACTGAAAAAGCGCTGGTGGTTTGGATTGAAGAACTTACAAAAAAAAAGGATTCCTTTAGATGGTAATTTAATAAAAAAAAAAGCTCTTTGCTTTTACGAGAAGCTAAAGCAAGTGGAACCATCTACTACTTCTTGCACTCAGTCTGGTACAGAATTTTCAAAAAAGAAATGCTTTCACAACGTGAAGATTACCGGCGAGGTTGCACCAGCAGATGAGAAGCTGCAAAACCTTTTCCTGAAAAGTTGATTAAAATTATTGAAGATGGTGGATACTGCCCCGATCAAGTTTTCAACGCAAACGAAACAGGATTGTTTTTGAAAAAAATGCCTACGCGAACTTACATTTTGAAAGGCGAAAAAAAAACAAGTTGTTTTAAAGCAGCCAAGGATAGAGTAACATTCCTACTTTGTACCAATGCATCAGGTGATCGAATAATTAAGCCCTTGCACATTAATCGATCTCTTAGACAACGGGCACTAAACATTACCGGTGCATTGGATATCCAATAAAAAAGCTTGGGTAACATCTGCGGTTTTCACTGATTGGTTTTATCAATGCTGTGTTCCAGAAGTAGAAGTTTATATGCAGCAGAAATAACAAAATTTTAAAGTTTTATTAATTATTGATAATGCTCCATCTCATCCGCATTTAGAACATCCAAGTGTTCAGATACTTTTTATTCCACCTAATACAATGAGCATTATTCAACCACTAGATCAAGGCATAATTGATACGTTTAAAAAATGTTATTAATGTCTTTTTTTATATAATTTTTTGGTTTTATGCGTTTTTGAAAATAATGGAACACATTCCGATTTTTTTTTGTGCGGTTAGTTTTGGACTGTATCTACCGCATAAAAAGAGAATTGAGTGTACACACGTATAAACATTTAACTAGAGTGATGATAAACACTTTCAAGTTTATCCAAATTTTGTTAGAAGTTGAATTTTTTTTTCGTTTGCTTCTTTTTTTTTATTTACAATATGTAGTTATGTATGTTATGTCTATGTATAATATAATATGAAAATAAATTACTAAACAATATGAAACTAATCCTAGTCCATCTCATCCTAATAAAATTCTAATTATATTTGGTCTAATAATTAATAATATTATAGATAAAACAAATATAAAAACTAATATAGTAAATCGATTAATATTATGATCAGATTCTATATATTCTTTTCTATAAAAATTACTAAAGAAGCATATATTAAAACAAAAGATATAAATAACAAACTCATTCAATCAAATAAAAAAGTTATAACAATAGATAAAGCATTTAATGAAACAATTTCTCATTCAATAAAATAAATTAAATCATTTAATAAAAAATTTAACCTTAAAATGAGTAGTAATTCTAATAAAAAATAAATAAACAAATATAATTTTACAAATTGATATATATTTCATGATCTAAAATGAAAATTTCATATCACTAATACCACAAATTAGTATTTTAATTACACTATTTAAATTTATAATCATAATATACAAAAATATCTTGATAAAATTAATAGATTTAGTTGAAATCAATGTAATTATATTAATAAATATTCACGAACTTTTCCTCTTCTAAAAGAATAAACTCCTGAAAATATTTTACCATGTTGACTAAATGAATATAAATATAATCTATAAGCAGCACTAAAAAATGATAACAAAGATAATATAATTATTGAAACTCAAGATCAAGAAATAATTCTATTTAATACAGAAATTACTCCTAAAAATTTAAAGTTGGTGGGGCCGCCATATTAGCGGTCTTAATAAAAATCACCGTAAAGTTATTGATGGTATAAAATTTAATAAACCTTTATTAATTAAAATTCTTCGTCTACCTAATCGTTCATAACAAATATTAGCTAAACAAAATAATCCAGATGAACATAATCCATGAGCAATTATTAAAACATAAGAACCACATAATCCTCAATAAGTTATTGTTAATAATCCTGATAAAACAATACCTATATGAGCAACCGAAGAATAAGCAATTAATGCTTTCAAATCAGTTTGACGTAAACATATTAATCTTACTAAAACTCCACCTAATAATCTAATTCTAATTCAAATAAAATTATATTTTAATCCTATTAATTGTAAAATTGAAAAAATTCGTAATAATCCATAACCTCCTAATTTTAATATAATTCCAGCTAAAATTATTGAACCTGAAACAGGAGCTTCTACATGAGCTTTAGGTAATCACAAATGAACTAAAAATATGGGTATTTTAACAAAAAAAGCTAACACTATACAAAAATATAAACAATCAAAATCAAATAAAAAATTATTTATTAAATAAAAATTTATTGTATTTATTTTATTTATTAAATAAAAAATACCAATTAATATAGGTAATGAAACTAATAATGTATAAAATAATAAATAAATACCAGCTTGCAAACGTTCTGGTTGATACCCTCATCCTAAAATTAATAATAATGTTGGAATTAAACTTCTCTCAAAAAATAAATAAAACATAAATAATCTTATTCTTCTAAATGTTAAAATTAATAATAATAATAATAGTAAAATATTAATAATAAATAATTTTTTAAAATTATTATATTTATTAATACTTTCACTTGCTATTAATATCAAAGAACAAATCCATAAACTTAATAGAATTAAACCATAAGAAAGTATATCACAACCTAAAAAATAAGAAATTTCTATTCAATAATTTATATAATTATTTATTAATAAAAAAATAAATCTAATTAAAAATAATAAAATTTGAACCATTCAAAATATATTTTCAATTAAAATAATTGGTAATATAAAAAATAAAAAAATAATAATTTTTAACATTATATAATTCTAAAAGACTGAAAATAATCATTACCATGTGTTCGAATTATTGAAACTAAAATTGATAAACCTAATGCTCCTTCACAAACTCTAAAAGTTAAAAATATTATTCTAAAATAATTTTCAAAATTTATAAAATTTAAATATATAAATAATAATAAAAATAAAATTAAAACTAAATATTCTAAACTTAATAATATAGAAAGTAAATGTTTTCGATTAGAAACAAAACAAAATAATCCTATAATAAATAAAATTCTTGGAAAAACTCAATATAATATTATAATCATTAGTTTTAATAGTTTAATAAAAACATTGGTCTTGTAAATCAAAAATAAGAATTTTTCTTTTAAAACTTCAAGAGAAAAGAATTTCTTTTTCATTAATCCCCAAAATTAATATTTTATATAAACTATCTCTTGATATTATACAATTAACTTTATATATATTCATTTTATTAACTTCAATTATTTTTTTAAATATAATTCACCCTTTAGCAATAGGATTAACACTATTAATTCAAACAGTTTTAATTTGCTTAATTTCAGGATTATTAACAAAAAGATTTTGATATTCATATATTTTATTCTTAATTTTTTTGGGAGGAATATTAGTCTTATTTATTTATGTAACTTCTTTAGCTTCTAATGAAATATTTAATTTATCAATTAAATTAATATTAAGACTATTAATTATAATATTTATATTTTTATTTATTATTATATTAATAGACAAAATAAGTATATCTTTTCATTTTATAAATAATGAAATAAATTCAATTTATAATAGCTATTCTTATATTTCAGAAAATTCTTTATCTTTATGTAAATTATATAATTTTCCAACAAATTTTACAACAATTTTATTAATAAATTATTTATTAATTACTTTAATTGTTATTGTAAAAATTACTAAAATATTTAAAGGACCATTACGAATAATAAATTAATGAATAAACCCATACGAACATCACACCCCTTATTTAAAATTGCTAATAATGCATTAGTAGATTTACCTGCTCCTAGTAACATTTCAAGATGATGAAATTTCGGATCACTATTAGGTTTATGTTTAATTATTCAAATTTTAACTGGATTATTTTTAGCTATACATTATACTGCTGATGTAAGTTTAGCTTTTAATAGAGTTAATCATATTTGTCGTGATGTAAACTATGGTTGATTATTACGAACATTACATGCCAATGGTGCATCATTTTTTTTTATTTGTATTTATTTACATATTGGTCGAGGAATATACTATGGATCATTTTTATTTACTCCTACTTGAATTGCAGGAGTTATTTTATTATTTTTAGTAATAGGAACAGCTTTTATAGGTTATGTATTACCATGAGGACAAATATCTTTTTGAGGAGCAACTGTTATTACAAATTTATTATCAGCTGTTCCTTATTTAGGAATAGACTTAGTTCAATGAATTTGAGGAGGATTTGCTGTAGATAACGCAACTCTAACTCGATTTTTTACTTTTCATTTTATTTTACCATTTATTGTTTTAGCAATAACAATAATTCATTTACTTTTTCTTCACCAAACAGGATCTAATAATCCTATTGGATTAAATTCAAATATTGATAAAATTCCATTTCATCCATACTTTACATTTAAAGATATTGTAGGATTTATTATTATATTTATATTACTAGTAAGATTAGTATTAATTAGACCAAATTTACTCGGAGATCCAGATAATTTCATTCCAGCTAATCCTTTAGTAACACCAGCTCATATTCAACCTGAATGATATTTTTTATTTGCATATGCTATTTTACGATCAATTCCTAATAAATTAGGTGGAGTAATTGCTCTTGTTATATCAATTGCAATTTTATTAATTATACCTTTTTATCAACTAAGAAAATTTCGAGGTATTCAATTTTATCCAATTAATCAAATTTTATTTTGAATAATAGTAGTTACAGTAATTTTATTAACTTGAATTGGAGCTCGACCAGTAGAAGAACCATATGTATTAATTGGACAAATTTTAACAGTAATTTATTTTATTTATTATTTAATTAATCCTATTATTCATAAATGATGAGATAATTTATTAAATTAGTTAATGAGCTTGAACAAGCTTATGTTTTGAAAACATAAGATAGAAATTATTATTTTCTATTAACTTTACTAAAAAAAATTCACAATAATAATGAAAAAATAATAATTTTAAATCCAATAAAAAATAATAAATAATTTAAAGAAAAAGATAAAAAACATTTTCAAGCTAAATATATTAATTTATCATAACGAAAACGAGGTAAAGTTCCACGAACTCAAATAAAAATAAATGAAATAAAAGTTAATTTTACATAAAATATTAAATTAAATATATCACATCCTAAAAAAATAACACTAAAGTAATATTCTTATAAATAAAATTCTTGCATATTCAGCTAAAAAAATTAATGCAAATCCTCCTCTTCTATATTCAACATTAAATCCTGAAACTAATTCGGATTCACCTTCAGCAAAATCAAATGGAGTACGATTAGTTTCAGCTAAAGAAATAGATAATCAAATTAAAGCTATAGGAAATAAAATAATAATAAATAAAATATATTCTTGATAAATATAAAAATTTAATAAATTATAACCACCAATTAAAAAAATAAATGACAATATAATTAAAGCTAATCTAACCTCATAAGAAATAGTTTGAGCAACAGCTCGTAAACCTCCTAATAAAGCATAATTTGAATTAGATGATCAACCAGCTACTATAACTGTATAAACACCTAAACTAGTACAACATAAAAAAAATAATCCTCCTAAATTAAATGAATATAGTTTAATAAAAAATGGTGTACACATTCATACTATAAAGACAAAAATAATGAAAAAATTGGAGAAATATAATATCTCAAATAATTTGATAATAAAGGATAAGTTTGTTCTTTAGTAAATAATTTAATTGCATCACAAAAAGGTTGAGGAATTCTTAATAAACCTACTCTATTTGGACCTTTTATTTGAATATAACCCAATACTTTACGTTCTAATAAAGTTAAAAAAGCTACACTAACTAATACACAAATAATTAATAATAAACTTCCAATTAATGATATTAATAATTCTATATAAAACAAGTACTATTTGTAATATAATAAATTACATAAATAAATTCTAAATTTATTGCACTAATCTGCCAAAATAGTATAAATTAATAATATTCTTTTTTAAAAGGCGCCGGCGCCTCCGTGCTACCTTATTCTGGTAAATTCTATGCGTCTTATGTATGCATATGTGCGTGTACTGACCCTCCGAATATGGAAATGCAGCTTTCAAATTAAACTCACTCAATAGTCGTTTCAGGTCATCCTCAGGTGGAGTTTCATCAATAATTATTTCACTTTCACTCATAATCCTCCCCACACCCCGCACCAGCAAACCTAATGATCTTTCGGTCTTGTTATAAGAAACATCGTTCTTGATTTTAATTTAAGCGCATTTGCGACTTAATACAAGATCAGTTTCACTTATTTGAAGCATATTTGTGCTAAATTCCAAAATTAAGATTGATTTATACTTAATTCAAGTATTATCAAGAACGAATTGTGCTTAATTTGTCAAGTATGAAATGGTAGGAATTCTAGAATAGAATAAAATTCTTACTTTACGCACGGCCTTTTTCTATCAGTGTAAGAACCACTTAATTTCAAGTTAAGAGCAACCTGTATTGATTTCCAACAACTGATTCGTCATTCACACAGATGCGCAGACGCACACCCACATTTGCTCACACATGTACACAGACCGTTAGGAATATTCGCTGGAAGGGAAAAGTGTAATCCATTGATAAGAAATTAATTAATTGATGTCAATAGAATTACAGCTGCAATAATTGGAAGACATTGTAATAGATCCTTGCGTCAATATTCACACGGTTTCGCGCTCTCTACCTCTAGCTTTTAGCGTAGTTAAACGAATGGCTTTGATGGATGAATGAAATTTTGGAACAACTGTAAGTACAGTTAATTAGGCGCAATTAACGACAAGCCCAAAACGATGTTGCCAAATAATTAAATATAATTAATTTGCAGTTGTCAAAGCGAAAAAGTGGACAGAGAGCAAACCCAGAAACGGCAAAAGCCAGAAGCAAAAAAGCCATGACCCGAAAGGGCAAATACCAAGAAGAGTGGGCCAAAGGACGAGTGAGATTCAGGTGTTCTAGGAGGCGGATGAGGTGTTTCTCTCTGTGTATGTGTGTGTGTGTGTGTGTTTCCAAACAAGTGAAGCTGAAAATCAATTTGTAGCCAGTCATTGCAGTCATGCAGTCAATATTTCAATGCAGCACAAAGTCAAGTCCAATTTTTGCCTTGTAATGATCAGCTCAACACCTGCCAGCTCCTTCCCATACCCTCTAACCAACTCGCTCTCCGTGTAAGCGCATTCAATTAAAAAGCGACTTTGTAAAATATTGGTGGGGAGCAGGGTGTTGCCGGGGTTCGGCTTAGACGTAACGTAAATCAGCGTTTTAAGTGTTTTTTGAGCTGTCAACGGCAACGACGAGGCAACTTTGTTTTGCCAACAAGAAAAATGAGGCACAACAAAAAAGGTTGCAACACACACGCGTTGCAGAGTGTGAGCAACAGAAAAAGCTAGAGAAAGTGGCAAACAAGGCAACACTTCAACATCTAAATCAAATTAATCCTTGCAAGACGCAGGACGCAGGAGGCAGGAGGCATGAGGCAGACGAGCAGCAGCTGAAGTAGCACCATAAGCAGGAGATGCTCCTAGAGGAGGTGGTAGCCGGAGCTGCCTTATGCCTTTTGGCAGCCCAGCTGCTTGCGTAGTTCTTGTTGTTGTGATTCAATTTGTTGTTGCTGACTCAAGTGCGAACTTGAGCACAAGAGCACAACATACGCATACAAAATTAGAGCTACATACACATACCTTTCGGATAGGAGCAGCTCAGTTACGTAAATAGCAAATCAAAAAACCATTTGACGCACTTTCATCAACACAAGCGAAACAGCTGGACAAGCAGGGGGCAAGGGGCGTGGCATACACCTGATGCTGCTGCTGACACATCGAAACTGCCAATAAGTCGAAGTACTCATCCAGCCCCCATCACCCATGCCGTCACGAAAGCCATTACCAAGTAGACACAAGATAAAAACTGCAGGCAGGCAGGCGGCAAAACAAACACAATAACAAATTGCAGCAGGCCGGAGCTAAGGTAGGGTAGTCAGTGTACCGTTCGAGAGAGTACGAGAGGGCTGATATACCACTTAAACTGACAAGTCACAAAGCTTCGCTCAGCTTTAATGAGCGTTTAAGTCGTACACAAAGCTTTTTGCATAAACAAAAATGCCAGAAGTTGTTTGGATTTCAGGCGCCGAAGTTAACATACTCTTTCAGCGTCAACACTATAAGCTGCGATCTTACCAGAACCTGCCTCGAAATGAGTTGGCTTGGAACCCAACACAGAAAACACCTCCCCAAGTGTAGCATGTAAGCAAAAACTGGACACCCAGTCAAGATGGATGAACACAATGCGATATTCATGGAAGTTACAAGCCACTATCTCTGTGACGTAGATAGCTTTTTGCGTTGTGCAAAGGAGCATGACTTGATGTTCAGTTCTATGCATACTTCTTTTTAAGTTAATACAACTGAAGTCTCCAGTGCCATATTGATATTCCCAAGAATAAGGAACTCTGTATATATTGTGTATGTGACCGATGTTACGACACAGTTAAGTAAAACGTGGTGGCCTTTTACCAAAAAAATTGAAAAAATGTTTTAACTTCGTGGACAAAAAATCGTTAAACTACAAAAATTTACACAAAATTTTAAAGCCTACTATTATTTTTTTCCCCAAAAACTGTGCACAGAGTCGTTCTATGACCACTAATGGAATCGGGAAGGGCAACGAGAAAAGGAATAGGAATAGGAAAAGGTACAGGAATTGGAAGAATAAGAATAGAAATAAGAATAGAAATAAGAATAGGAACACGAATAGGAATAGGAAATGGAATTGGAATTGGAATAGGAATAGGAATAGGAATAGGAATAGGAATAGGAATAGGAATAGGAATAGGAATAGGAATAGGAATAGGAATAGGAATAGGAATAGGAATAGGAATAGGAATAGGAATAGGAATAGGAATAGGAATAGGAATAGGAATAGGAATAGGAATAGGAATAGGAATAGGAATAGGAATAGGAATAGGAATAGGAATAGGAATAGGAATAGGAATAGGAATAGGAATAGGAATATAAATAGGAATAGGAATAGGAATATAAATAGGAATAGGAATAGGAATAGGAATAGGAATAGGAATCGGAATAGGAATAGGAATAGGAATAGGAATAGGAATAGGAATAGGAATAGGAATAGGAATAGGAATAGGAATAGGAATAGGAATAGGAATAGGAATAGGAATAGGAATAGGAATAGGAATAGGAATAGGAATAGGAATAGGAATAGGAATAGGAATAGGAATAGGAATAGGAATAGGAATAGGAATAAGAATAGGAATAGGAGGAGAAATAGGAATAGGAAGAGGAATATGATCTAACTCGATCATGGCAAGGGCTTGAACTAAATCAACCTTCCGGTATTTGCTATATCATAGTTTTCATTGGACTTATGTAAAATTCTTCGTCCGCTTGATTTGCCATAACATTCCGATATCGGCTTATGGCCTGATGTAGGACGGTTCTGCAGGCGCCTCTCCTTGACTAAAGCCATTAAACAAGCATTTTTTTTTTGGGGCAGCTCAAAAAAAAAGACTACTATCTAAGTAGCATTGGCGTTATTTATTAGAATTATTATTAGAAAACTCTCGTAGTTAAAACAACAAAACAATATATTCTTAATTCTAGAACAATTATTTACTTTTTTGAAAATGTCGCGTCCAAAGCCTCCAAAAAACTCGTTTATAATATTTATGTCCGCCATGGCGCCAAAAATAAGAGCCGAACGGCCCGGCATCAAAATGGCAATGGTTGTAAAAGAAGCAGCTAACCGTTGGAGCGAGTGCGGCGACCGCTCCGAATGGAACCAAGCCGCTGAGCAGGACAGACGCCGCTATTTCGAGCAAAAAGCAGAGTATCAAAATGAAGAAGCTCCACAAGTGCTACGACGATCGGAAAGAATTTTGATGCGCAAACAAAAAGAATTAAATAACGGGAATGAAGAGAATATGACACAAAATACACAATAAATATATAAATCGGGAGTTCGTCAGTCAACAAAAACACCAACACATCCACACACACACACATAAAAGACAGAAACTGTGCCACTTGAAAGATAAATACAATAGATGACACCAAAAAATTGTTGCATTTTTCATTCTAACCTCAAATCGTTTCTAACTGAAGGCGGTTCAATGTTGAACTTTTTTTAAATTGTATTTAGCTGAACTTGACCCAGAATCTGGAATACATCACGAACCACCAAACCGAACCAACCAATTAAACACACTGAATAAAGCTCATGACTATTGTTAGGTTTTGAGGGAAACTGTGCACAAGGTCGTTTTTTGACCACTAATGGGATCAGGAATGGGAACGAGAAAAGGAATAGAAATAAGAAAATTAATAGGTATAGGAAATGGAATAAAAATAGGAATAGGAAGAGCAATATGATCTAACTCGGTCGTGGTAAGGGGGTTGTGAGTAAAGAGAGAGAAGGAGGCGAAGCTCTCTAGTTTTGGATGAAACTCTAAAGTTTAGATTAATCATCTTACGACGGGAATACTTCTAATAGATTTTTGCGATTAGGCGGTCTTTCTCCAAGACCCGACAACTGATTGGACATCGTTCTTAAAAAGTAAGCTTTGTAAATTTTAGAAAACGCAGTGCCCTTCGCTTAGACTCTAACTAAATCAATCTTCTTGATATAACATAGTTTTCATTGGACTTATGTAAATCACATGCCTGGTAGGAAGTTTCTGCAGGCGCCTTTTCTACGCTAAAGCCTTTTCCTTGATACGCCCTCGACTCGCAGCTTTCTATGAAGGCACGACCTACGAGTTCGTCGCAGTCAGTCACAAACTTAAAAACCTTTCAAAATGCACTTTAAATGCTATTTCGTTTAACCAATGAAATCTGTGGACTGTACAGCAGGATTTATTTAGCACTATCAGTATTTTCCTGGACTCATGCCACACTCTATCTACGCCACTGAGCCTATTATTACAAAGACAGCGATCTCCGAAATCACTCCGCAAGTCCGGCGAGACATGCTAGTGCATCCAACTACAGTTTCTTTTTTAGCTTAAAAAGATTGGGTGGCATAACAATAGTTGGGCTTCTCTGTTTTTTGGCCGGTTTTCAGCTCAAAAAATGGTTCCCTTTGGAATAAAGCGAAATGTGACCAGAAAGTTGGTGTGTACACCACATAAAGAGTATTATCAAAAAAACATAAGACCCAAACCAATGCCAATGCAGGAGCAGAGCCAAACTGGAAGGACTGACTTGCATTGACTTTCATCATTCCATTAGCCATCATCCATCGGCTAGCAGCAGATCCTTCAGCCGGTTTGACTCTGCTTCTGCCATGGCCAGGCTACGAAAATTGTTGGGTCAAGTGTTTGCCTTTGCTGGTGCTGCTGACGCTGCTGCCTCTGCCTCTGCTTCTGATGCTGCTTTTATTTTTTGGAGTAGGAATTAAATATCAAGCGTTCGGTATGCATGTGTGTGTGTGTGTGTGTGTGTGTGTGTGTGTGTGTGTGTGTGTGTGTGTGTGTGTGTGTGTGTGTGTGTGTCGGTATGCCTGCCACATGTGGCACGATTTCTCGTTGGCTTTGCTTGCTAGCATTTTTGCATATCATCCAACACGTAAAGTTTACTTTTGCCCTAACTTCTCTTCTTGTTGTTGTTGTTGTTTGGCTCGTTTCAGCTTATTCTCTTGTTGTGTTTTTGGTGTTCAAAAGCCCCCACATCAATTTTTGCCTGCTTACCTTTCACCCGCACAGCTTCTGTCCCACTCGAACACTTTCACACACGCTCTCTCGCTCACTCTCCCTTTTAGCCAAAGTCTCTGCTCTTGCTCTTCCTCTCTCTCTTTTGGTCTTGGGTCAGTCTTTTGTGTCATGCCAACTTGAAGTTCTTGTGTTCGGGTTAAGTGAAAAGTGATTGAGCAGATTTCTGTTGCGAATCTTTGGTTTCATCTCATACACTGCCGCCGGTCGTAATTCTTGTTGGTGTTTTTCTTGTTGTTTTTGTTGTTGTACCCATGATGGTCATATCTACGTTTGATGAAGGCAGCCAAGTGTTTTACTGTTTAATTATTGCCGTCTTTGCTCTGGCCTAGCCTCTCCAGAACTCTCTGCTGCTATACAACTTTTAGCTTTGTTGTTTCTAAATCTCTACTTTTGCTGTTGTTGTTGTTGCTGTGGTTTTAGTTTTAGCAAATTTTTTTCTATCTGATAAAAGGTAAAAAACATTGGTTATTTTTTGCCTTCAACTGGAATTCAGCTCTCTGGGCACAAGTCAAACACACAAGTGAGTCTTTGAGTGAAACCAAACGAGTAGTTTGTAGGGAAAGTATTGGTTGGCATCAGACGACATGCATCAACTTGTCATTAGGGAATCAAACATTTTGTGTTCCTTTTACAGCTGATAAGCATGAATTGATAAGGCCCTTCATTGTCGTGTTGCTTATTTTGTTGACTTTCATATTGCAGTGGCGATGTAAAGATACAGTGGACAATATGCCAATTTCTTGGCAGAAAATTTAAAATTTGAAGCCTGCTCTTTAATTGTTCATGCAGAAGCAAGGCTGATCAAAATGCCCTTGGAATGTTTGAGCGTAAAGTACTCCGTAAGATTTATGGATCTTGTCTCTTTCATATACTCGAAGTTTTTCCGAAATTTAATTTTGCTATATAATTGAGCCTCTTCAACAATCAGGTGTTTATTGCCTCAATCGTTGCATAAAGCCGTCTTTTCGTGTGTCTTTTCAGTTTTGGGAACAGGAAAAACTCGCCGGGGCCACGTTCTGTGAATACGATGGCTAAGGCATCATAACATATTTTTTTTGGACTAGTGTGATGCTTCAAAAAAACGGAAAGTACTCACGATTCACCACGCTGGTGTATTCAAAAATCTTCAACTTAACCGAACTTGGCATGTTATTTTCGGTCTTGGCTTTTCTGGCCGCTTTCATTAGTATGATTGAGCTTTGGTTTCGATTCCTGAGCTGTTATTTTGATCAAAATATAGGAATATCGGAAGTAATTACTTACAGGTTTGACGCCAACCGATGTGCCGACATCATCAGCAACTTCTCGAATAGTGATTCTAAGATTCTTCATAACAACTTTCTTCACTGCTTCAACGTTTTCATCGTTTATTGACATGCTGGAGCGTCCAGGGCGGCTAAAACACATTGCCTTTTTTTACCCAATTTAGAAATGTCAAATGCCATTGCTTATTTTTTATGCAAAATTTAATAGAGAATCTTTAATCCTTCAATCTATAGATTTTCAAGCTTCCAAGATATAACTCCTTTTTGTGCTAAAACAGATGCGGCATCGTGTTCGGTGTTGGTCACCGCCTCGACTTAGCGCAACTTTTAATATGACTATCTGAATTCAGCTGTGATGCAACGATTACATGAGGCGAATTGCTGCCCACTGTGCAATGCCAAATTCTATGATGACGACGAGCATAGGAACAACAACGGAAATGGCTGGCGACGCATTTTGCCATGTGGCTGATAACTTCATTAGCAAGTGCAAACTTGGCCAACAAAGCGTTGGACTGGCTGACTGATTGCTTGGCCTGCAAATCCAATCAAATCAGCAAAAGAAATGCAGTCTCGACTGGCAATTAGTTGACAGAAAGTGCGCCATGCACAAGCTAATCAAAGTCATTGCTGAAAAAAGGCCATAAGGTTGCAGTGTGTGTATCTATGCATGAGCACATGTATCCGTAAGTATGCACTTCATTAGCTGCAAATGCATGTGCGTGTATCTGTGTGTGTGTTTGCCGGGGTCTTTTCATAATGCAAGCTTGGCCAGCGCATTTGCAGCTTATTCATTCCGTCAGTCGCCCGCTCATTCATTTAGTCAGTCAATCATTCAATCATTCAAATTGTCGGCTTATATGTTAGACATACGAGTTGGAGCAAGTCCCGGCTCCAGTTCCACAGTTGCCAACTAATTAAGTTTGATTCGAGTGTTGTTTAAATTACTTCTTTTTTGTTTCTGTTGCATGCCACCGCTGCTCGGCTATGCTTAATGTTTCAGGTCTCATGTCTATTGGTTGCCTTCCGAAGCTATACATATTTATTTCTTAATTCCTCGAACCCATATTTATCTTCGTTTCGGGCTATATCATTGTCGTTTGTCGTTTACTTTGGCCTGCGTGATAATAAAGATTTATTGAGTGCCCCACAAAACACAGAAGCACACCGAACTACAAAAACAACCAAACCGCATAAGAATGAAAACTGAGAGCTGAAAACCGAAGACCGAAGACCGAAAACTGAATTTCAAAATAATGAAAACCAGGAGCCAGCTCATAGCAAGTCAAGTTATCGGGCACGAATAAATAAATAAAGAGTTGAAAATCTCCAAGATGAATGCATTTTTAATTAGCGGTTGTAGTTCGCCTCTCTTCCTCGCACTCTCACTCATGTCGCTTTTCAGTGACAGCTTCTTGGCACTATAATTTTTGAATAGACTCGAAGTTGGGCAAGAGCAAAGACTTTAAGACCGACAAAATAAAAAAATACAACGGATTTGTGGCTTATTATGACTTTACATTTAAATTTTTCAGCTGCGGCGCCAATCCTGCCACAGGAGTTGCCCTTCCCAACAGCGGAACTTCAAAATTAGTCGGCAAAGTTCAAAAACACTATATATATACATATATACATAGAGAGTGCATGAAACGCATAGCGGCAACAATTTGTAGGCAGTGGCAGGAAAAAATCTAATCAGCGTGCAACTGCTGTAAATTATGGCACTCACACACACTCACACACTCACACTCAGACAAACAGTTGTACAACAGTTGTTGTAGTGTGTGTGTGAGTACACCGAGTGCATGAGTCTAACTGGTCATAAACCATAGCCCACAGTGCTTCACATAATTCACAACGCCATTCAGCTGCCTTCCTTGTTGTTGTTGTTGTTGTTCTTCTTCTTCTTATGGCAATTGTTGCTTTTATTGCTGTGCTGCTTTTCCTCTCTTTTCCGCTTTTCCGCCCCAACCACCCCATGGCACATACTACAAATGCACTTGCTAAAAATATGAAAACTCTAAGTGCAGCAGTGTAACTTACTCAAGTGACCGGAAGTTCCAAACATTTCACTTAAAGCTATTCTGTATTGATAGCTTCAATCCACAGATTGGATTTCTCATTTAGACGACACGACAAGAGAGTATGCATGTTTACATGCCACTTTTTGCCGAGAGTAACTCCAAACAAGCACAAATTTGTTTTCTTGCCCGGATTTCCATCAATGATATACTTTTGTTTAATCGATGATACCAAAGATAGTTACTGTGCTCTCTACCTGCTCCTTCCAACAGAGGCATGGCCTGTCCCTTCATCACCGACCTTCAACAGATGCACCTTTCTCGCTGCAGCTTCATTACCATACCCAAAACATGAGTTCGTCGTTCCATCGAATGCGGTAATCGTTCCCATTGCCAAGCATCTTACGGAGTCCTTTCCGCTCAAACACTGCAGGAGCATCTGCATGAGACTGCGACTTCACCTACACCATCAGCGCTCTGGCCGTTTCTGCTCATAAGCCAGGGATATCACAGGCTTGTTAAAGGCTACATGGCTATAATAATATAAAACATTCCCTTATCTCCAACAGCAGTAGATCGGCGGTAATCCTTGGGATTAACATGACCACAATCTACTTTTTTTTTGCTTTGTGAGAAGGAAAAGACGCCCAGAACGGGGCTTCCTGAAGATGGAACCCGACGAAACCTAGTTTTATATTACTCTTTAAACTGATGAGTGAGCTCTGGCCACCGTTTGTCCAATCTCTCTTGAGGATTTACCCTAGAGATAAAGTTTTATATTATATTATACTTTATTTTTATATTAATAATTTTCCTTTCCGTCCCAAAATTCCTACTTATCCATGGCTTAAAAAACATTTATTTTTATGAAAAGCAAGCGAAAATATACAGGATGACAAAAAGTGCAAAAGGACTAAGAAACGGTACTTTATCTTCAGAATTTTACAACTTTAAATTTTTGTACGCAGAATATTTCGTGTGTACATTTTAAGGTTCAGTAAATAGTTAATAATATGCAAACTTGATGGAGATTAGGTTTATTATTAGCAGTTTTAAAACGTAAATTGATCCCTATATAAAATTAAAAAAATATATTGCTGTACATACCCAATAAATTGAAATAAATGGATCAAACTTGAATTCTCTAATTCTTTGCACTATACGCATAATTCTGCGACCAAGTGTATATTAAAAATTACAAAAACTTTTTAATAAGTTATTTTCGAATTCAACAAAGTGACTCTTTTCGAGCATTTCAACAATGATTTGACCAAAATTAGATGCGATATGACGAAGTTATTATGTAATATCGAAAAATGCCACAATCGACCAATTTTTTAAATTTAAAAAAAAAACCCAGGAGTAAAAAATTACTTTTCCAGTGAATTTTGTGGTCGCTGTTTTTACATCCGAAAACCGTTTTGATTTATCTAGAACGGTTTACAAATAATCGTTATTTAAAAATACCGATTGAGATGAACTATAATTTGAATATAAAGTAATTAACTATTTATTATATCCGATTTGGATAGTTTTGGTGTACTTGAATTCGATTACTAGTTACAAGGTAATAAATTCTGAAAATATTTTGCAAATAAAATTTTTACTTATTTTTATAAATTCAGTGCCTTGTAATTTACAATCGAGTTAAAACAGATCAAAACTGTCAGAAGATCATTGCAGCGACACTTAAGTACCTTTAATTCCAGTCGTATCGATCGGCAGTAAGGCTCCCGAGTAATATGCGAATTGCTGAAATTATCACTTTCGAAATCTGTAATTTGAATTTGAAATATTTCGAAAAAGGTTTCCGGATTTGAAATCAGCGATTACAAATTTTCCGGTAAAGGTATGTTTTAGCCATAGACCTATAGTTGAGGCCCAATTTGTTGCCTAGTGTTATATCAACAAATTCGCAATATTGATTTTTTTTTAGATTTGTATGCTCTACAAACTTGTAGTAACTTTAAAAATCCTTTGAAGCCCACGAAAGCGAAATATTTGAAAAAAAAACTTCAACTTACTAGCTTTCATTCCGAGGTTTATCCCTCATTTGACTGGACTAATAGCCAATAATGTACCAATTTTTCGATCCTTTCACAAACTGCAACAAAACCCAGTATTTTGGTGCAGATGTGTTAAATTATAAGTTTCAGCGTTTCGACCGTCTGTAACAAAGCTTTTATTTAAGATCAACAAAAACAATATCAAAATGGTTGATTAAAGATATAAACAATTAAATTTAAATATATAATAAAGTTAAATTAACATAAAATAAATCGAAACAGCAAGATTGTTGGGGGAGTTTTATTTGGCGGCAGGCCCGCTATGCAGTAGTGGATTTATGTTGGAGTTAGCAAAAATTCTTAATAGTTTCAATACTTAGTATAATACATATCAAAAGTTTAAATAATTTGAGAAGCTCCACTTTAAACTCTGGCGTAATATAAGGAATTTGTTATATTTATAAGAGTTTCGCAAATGCCAATTTTCTTAGAACTATTGATGTATATATGTTACATATATACGATTTTGAATGATTTGTGCAACACATTATAACGACGCATAACAACTGGTCTATGGATTCAAGTAGCACGAAATTTTGATAAAGGCACTTTTGTTATATTTAACAAATATTTTTCATTTTATAATAGTTATAATATATTATTTTATACGCAACTTTCGCAAGCCTCCTAAATGGCTTATAATTCGTGTTTACTTAGCTCTAAATATGTTTATCCTTAGCATGAGCATTTCTACGAGATACTTAAAAATCTAATGTTACAAGACATTCAATTCATAAGAGAAAATACCACTGTAGAAATGGCTTATCCATTGGATTGATTCCATTCCATTGAGTTGGCAACAGGTTTGCATATAAAGCTTTTAGCTGCGGCATTTTGCAACTTTGTTAGACCTAATCTCATACTTATTTAAGAGCAGAACTTGAAGCTAATAAAAGCTAAGTGACATTAAAACACAATCGCATATAGTATAGACAGAGTTGCCAGAAATCGAGAGGAGAAACGAAGTGGGACCAGTGCGATAGTTGGAGAACTTTGTCTGGTTTGGCTTGCAGCATTGCAGCAGGCTGTAAATTTATAGAACAATTTATGGCATTGTTTTGGCCGCCATATTGCTGCTGTCTAAATGCCACATTGAGCAAAGAGCAGAGAGATACAGAAGAAAACGCAACATTTGGAAAATGGCAAAATTGAAATCAGCTAAAATGTCCTGAGACGCACACAGACACACACGTGTGCGTGGCATTGAGATACATAGAGAGAGAGAGAGAGGGAGAGTGAGTGAGTGAGAGGGCCAATGCACATTAAGTTGTCTGGCAACGCCGTCGCCGTCTCCATTCTTGTTGTTGTTATTGTTGGCGCTCGTCGAGCTTATCTGCATGCACCGCAATTATTTTTGCTTGTCACACATTTTCACACACACACACGCAGCACAGAGATATAGAAACGTGCAACACAGAGTGCCATGTTGCCCCGCGTTGCCTTCTGAACTTTACAAATTGAAATTAATTACTTTGTTCCATTGTCCAAAAGCCGACCACCGCCCGAACAACTCGTTCCTGCCCGTTCATTGCTCGACTTTAGCAAAAATGGAGAAAAAAGTGCCAGCTCCAAGTAGTTGAACCTCTTCTCTGCCGCTCTTGTGTTTGACCCCTCTTGGAACCCACGGACTTGCTGTCTCCATTTCCATCTGCTTTGTTGTTGCTGTTCTACGTCGCTTTTGCAACTACATTTGCTGTTTATTTGTTTGCTAAGCACTTCATCGCACCCGTGCCCCTTACCCTGTCACCCGCATTCGCTCACTCTCTCGCTCTCTCTCTCTCTCGCTCTCTCTCTCTAGTTCTAACTGTTTCGCTACATCCCGTTACCTCTCTCTATCTCTTTGTCGCCCTTGCAAACAAGTCTTGCATAGTTCTTGGCGCTGTTTGTCACAATACTGCAGTGTACAGTTTGCCGCATGCGTTTTTCATATTTCTATGCTCTACTCTCCGCTCTCCGCTCTCCGCTCCTTCTCACTTTCTCTCCACCACTTTCTCTGTCTCTGTGTCTTTCTCTGTCTCTGCTTCTGCCGCTGCTTCTGCCGCTGCCCTGGCACTGTGCGCTCCATTTAGTTTTGTGTTTCTTGTCCAACAGCGTTTCTGCCCGCCTCGCTTGTTTCATTTGTTTATTCGCTTGCAAGTTGTAAATTTTGCCAATTGCCAACAAGCGCAACTCGTTCTAACTTTTGTGCCGACCCGCAGTGCAACCTACCCATGGCCATACCCTTACTCTTGGCCCTTTCGCTTGCCCCTCTAACATGCCCCAACCAACTGTCCACACTTTTGCCAGTGCTGCTTAGTTTTGTTTAATCCAATCTAGGCGATTGTGCTGCCACCCGTCGTGTCACTTTATCATTCCCAGTTTTTGGGCATTTTTTGGTCAGTTCTTTGTCATTTTTGCAATGTTGCGCATACGCCACGTTTTTCCTGTCCTTGTTTCAGTTGTTGCTGTCGGTTTGGGGCGTAATGTTTTCATTTTCTGACATTGCAAATTGAGTTTTTGCTAGTTAAAGTTGGGAAATGCCATGAATTTAGCTAAAAACATAAAAACTATACGGAAATATCAAACAAGAACTACTAAATAAATACACTAAAAATATACTTTATGTGTGGTTTATAGTATAAGTTGTTAACCAGTTAGTTCCTATAGTTTATACTGTGACAAATGCTTTTTAAAATAACATTTGTTGGTTTAGTACTTTAAAATAATTAAAGTGCAATCTGCTTTTGATGTTACATAAAAGTAAACATTTCCTTGCAGTTGTAATTACCGTTTGGTCCATCTCTGAGACCAGCCAAACACTGAGTTTCTCCAAATAAGTACATATTCTAAGCGGTGATCTTTTTCAAGCAACTGACTCTTATTTTTACTGTAATTGTAATTTTATTCATACAAGTGCGATTCGTTAATCAAATCCGCATCGATCCATCCGTTAGGAAAGATAACTAATAACATAAAATAAGATTATGTACTCTGCATATCAAAATATCTTTTGAGGTGTCTGGGTCGTAAGGCCAACTCGTATGCCGTCACGAAAATCGATCACCGCTTGGATGGTGTTACCCGTATCGATGCTGTGTTAGCAGCGTTCATAATAGAGTGAGAAGATTCGTCGTTTGTTTATGTGTGCCGTTCTTGCAGTGAGAGACAATTTTAGTGTTTACTATACAACTTTTAGCAAGTTCAGCTTCCGTTTTTTCAGATTTTATGAAAGTTATATTATTTGCTATTCAATGCTAGGGAGCTCCGCCCCATGCTCCCCTTGGTCGCCCAACCCAGTGACCGTCTCCACGAAGATCTTATTTCTCTTCATCTTGATCTTCCTTCCTCTTCCTCATGCAAAAGCTAAGACCACCTGCAGTTATATGGTTATTTGGCCTGTTGAGAATTTTGCGTATTGCCAAGGTCCGAGCAGAAAATATCCACACAACAGCATATGTCATGCTCTTCTAACTCTTCTACTGTATCTCTCTGCGAAAGGTCGCAGTCATAATTGACTTATGCACACCGATAACAGCTGCTCATTTGCGTCTGTTTGGCCAATGGAAATGCTCTTTCTGTGACTCATTGTGGCACTTTCCTGTAAAAAAGTTCTTAGATATTGATTTAAACTCTAATTTTGTATTCAATATATGGAATTTAACTTAGAGCTGTCAAAAGGAGTTGTCGTATATACATAATTGTGTTCCTCTGCCATCGATGCCTAAGTGGCGCTATTTCAGTGTCTATTTCTTTGCTTGTAGCGTATATAGTATATATAAGTGTGTATTTGTTGAGAAACTTTTAATGGTGTGCCTTGGTCGTAAGACCGATTTGTATAATGCGTACATGCCGTGACAGTAGCTTAAGGTGGCGTTAGCATAGAAGTATGCTAGATGGCGCTATGTGACTCTTGCGCTCAATATTTTTGTTAACCGTAGCAGAAAAGTAACTGTAACAAAAAACTATCTCTCTCTCTCTCTTTTAAAGTCTTTATTTTTCAGTTTGGTGCGAACTGGAAGGAGGAAGTTTGTCTCCACGCATGATTTTTTGGAACTTAATACTTATGCAAATATATATTTTAAAATTTAGCTTTTGTGTCATTCGCACCTTCAGACTCCCAGAAACAAAAGAAATCCGAATCAAAGTTAGACAACCTTTCTAAGTTTATCTTGCGTTAGTACATGACATATCACTACATGATATAGTGAGCCGATTTTGTTCAAGAAAACTTGACTTTCCTTTAAATTTTTTCCAGGCGTCCCCTGACGTCATGCTGTGTGCTCAATACCAATTTAAATTCTAGAATATTTATATTCTTTTTAATAATTACTTGCAATAATTTCACTTGAGATAGTCGACTTTCTCTAACCAAATAAGGTAAAAATTGTTGCATGTTGCATTGTCTACAAGCTGGCACAGTTCTGGACACACACACATCTGTACCGTTAGTAGTTACATGCACGCACATAAATTGTTGCTGTAAAACATAAGTAATGTGTATGAGCCGCCCCCCAAACCCACACACTTCGAAAGATTGAGAGAAAGAGCGTCACACACACTTACCCAAGCATCATGAATATGAACACGAATATCATCTGCATAGACAACGCAAACGACTGGCAAATGGCAACGCCTGCGACATGAGCCAACTGTTGCATGCCACAACACTGGCAGAGGAAGCAGCAGAGATGTCGGTGGCAACTGAAATAACGCGCATAATTGCTGCATATTTGTTTGTTACCCGACTGTTTGGGTATGTGTATGCCTGGTGCCATTTGTCAGCGTGTTTTACAACACTCTTTTTCTAGGGCTCTGCTGCAGGTGACGCCACAAATAGGAGCTGTTGTCAGTTCAGTCAGTCACTCATGCAATCAGTCAACAAAGTCAGCTCAAACAGCTGTCTCTCCGTCGCTGGCCCTGTCTCCGTCGCTCCTGCTCGTTGACACAATTCTCAGACTCTAAGACACAGATTATAAAAGCAATTTTCATATCTCAAAGCTGCCGCACGTTGCAAGTACTTTCCATTGCAGCCGCCAGCCAGTTGCACTGAGTTCCAGTCAGTTCCCCAGCTGCCGTCTAATAAGTCACCCAAATAAGGAAAATGTGATAAAAACTTGCAGTTTGGTGGCCATTTTTTATTTTATTTTTTGTTGTTGTTTTTTTTTTTTGTATCTCAGCAGTTGATTGGCGTTGATTTGTTGGCTGATTAGCGGTGCTTAAAGTTGCAAGAAAATAAAAAATTGTACATACTCGAACATATTAAATTAGTAGTATGTATTTAGTGGTTTTAGTGCTCCAGCAACCACTCGACTGTGAGATACTCTGCAAGCTGGAAAAACAAAGCATTTATTCCGTTTGGTTTGCTACGTTTCCAAATAGTGCGTTCTTTCCGTGATCTTTCAAAATCTCTTACCGCCGAACCACTTTTATATGTATGTTATATAATCGCAGGGATATTCGGCTTACGGATTTTTGCACTCATGCATTGTCATAGTGAAAGAGAAAATTTTTTATGTTGAACTTTTCTTCTTTCTTCTTCTTTTTGACTTCTTTTTGTAGGCCGTTTTCATTGGGATGGAAGTTTTACGCAGTCCAACAACTCCGCATAATATGCTTCAGTAATCGTTCTACCCTCTTCTAAGTAATCTTTGTGACTGAGATCGCGTGCGTTCCACAAATCTGTGAACATGATCTTTTTAGTTGACACACCCAAACTGACTGTTCCTTCGACAGCTGCTTTGCGATAATCCACATTTCGTTCATACTGGCTTACAAAACCACACAATAATTGTCAAAAACTCCTCTGAAGTTGTCCCACGCTTGCTCTTTGGTGCAGCTCTCGCAGAGACCGATACTTAACTGAACTGAGCTGAACATATATTTTTTGCTCGGAAAAATAAAACATGAGAAATAAACTTTAATTTATCAAAATAAATGTAGTCAATGCTGATCATATTTTCCTATTTAAGGTATGGTCTCCAACACCTCCTTCTACCTGTTACATACAGTACACAAATCTATAATAGCCTATGTTATTTTCTGGGCAAAAAAATTAAACTCAAGAAATAACTATAATTTTCTGAGCAAAATATAAAGCTCAAAAATAAGTTTTATTTTGTGAGCAAAAAATAAAACTCAAAAATAAGTTTTATTTATGATTTTTATGTGTATAACTTAAAAAATACAAATTAAGGTAGTTTTGCATAGCTTATGTGACAACGGTCACATAGGTATACTACCTTTACATGTACCATTTCTCTTTCACTATGATTTTTTTAGTTTTAAAATTGAAAAATAATTATTATTTACGGTCCCTGGGTATGACAGATGATTTTACGACAGATTTTTCTTCCAACAGATTATGTAGATAATCTTAAACTTTCTAGTATCAAAAAATAGGTATCTCTTCTTCTTCTTCTTAACTGGCCATACAAACCCGTTATCGGGTTACGGCCTGATGTAAATACATTCTTTCATTGGAATTGTGGTTTTACGTGGTGGGTCCCAAACCCTACGCACAACCATTTTAAGGCCTACTGGTTTCGAAAAAACCCAGTGTCATTGTTAGTCGCCTCATACGACAAGCTTTGACCTGCTGAGGTGGTATTCTCTAACCCGCTCACCACACGGGGGAATAAAATATAAAAAATAGGTATACAAATACCAAAACTTCTTCTTCTTAACTGACCATAACAAACCGTTGGCGTTCACTTCTTCAAGCACCCTTCGTTGATACCAAAGGTAGCTAGTGTGCTCTCTTTCTGGTCCCTGCAACAGAGAAAGACCTTTCTCGTAACAGCTTGTGAATCCATAAGTACAACATGAACTTGCCAGCGAAGCCGGCGGATGTTAATTCACTTGAATTGAATCGTAGTTCTTTCCGCTCAAACACTCCGAGGACATATGCAGCAGACTACGTCATTACACAATCTTCAGCGCCATATAGGAAAACGAAAAGGATGAGCGTCATATATATAGTCTTTGTTTCGTCTGCTGAGACTGGTCTCTACTACTCATTTGCCTACTGAGACCAAAATAGCGCCTATTGGCAAGAGTAATTCTTCGTTTGATCTCCATGTTGACATCGTTCTTTAATGTGCTGATGACCCCATCAAAAGTATAGTTTTCAATATCGATCTGAGAGTCCGACAGTCAGTGCATGTTTTTCGATCCCAAAAATAGTTACGTAGAAGTTTGCCAGTTCAAAACTGTTTTCGCATAGAATTTCGCCAATTGCTGCACTTCTTTCAACTGAGTTAATCAGTTGTACACTTTCATCTTAATATATGCGAATTACAGCAACAGTTATACAACACTGACGAAAATACACCGGTAGAATAATGTATAATTATGCCGAGCACACACTCTGACACAGCTAATATACCTGCTACGCCCATAATGCGGGCCTAGGGTATACTTCATATATACTAGATACTCTGGCAGTACAATCAAAAGTTGGCCAAGTGAATTGCATAAGCGGAGCAGCATCGAAACCAATCCAAGACAAGCCAGTGGAAGCCAAGCCAAGTTAAGTTAACTTAAGTAACGTTAAGTCGAGGCACTTTCATTACTTTGCCACAAATTACAGGCTACGATTGTCGTTGCTGTTGTTGTTGTTGGCAACTTACTTTGCGAAATGTTTACAGCTGCCCAGCGACAAAGACACCCAGCGACAGAGACAACTGTGGAACTAGCCTTAGAGCTGCACCAGCTTCACATGGAGCACACGCTCCAACGGCGCATCATCTGAGCGATTGAACTCCTTCTGCGCTTGCGCAAACGCGAAAATTACGCGAGTTGGCATGCTTGGAAAACGGCAGAGTGGCATGCAAATTGAAATAATTATTAATTATAGCAACGGCGACGGTAACAGCGACGGCAGCGCCAGCTTCCGTCCTAGACCCCAAAACAAAACAAAACTGAAACTAACAAAAGTCACAGTAAGATACTTTTGAGCAAGATAAATGAGAATACCGCTGTTTGCCAGATAGACAGAGACGGACAGACAGCAGAACAGACGGACAGCTCTACGGTCGGATAGATAGACAAAGGCCGTTTGCGTTGACACTCACAATGTGCTGGGAATGTTTAGTCTTACTGCTATGCCATTTTTGTTGTTTTTTGCAAGCCAACTAACCCAAAATGCAACACATAATAAACAATGCCGAATGGCAAAAAGACAACAACAACAACAGCGAAAACAATAAGAGCAACCACAATAACTAAGTGTGGCGAGTTATGAGATTCAAACAAAGTTGCGTAAGATTGTAGAGAACTTTGCTTTTGGTTTAAGGCAACAGCAGGGCTTGTATCCGGCCATCAAGCAACAATAACAACAACAGCAACAACCACAACAGCAATAAAAACAACTTCGTAAAAAAAGGCAAACTTTGACATGGTAAATTAGTTATATAATTATGTAGAACACATTGGATCCTATGGAAATGGCACCACGAGTGTTGCTGCACTTGGATAATTGAAATTCTAACTAAGTAAAGTCGTCAAATGTTCAGAATTTCTAGTATCTTGTTCCTCTTCTTCTTCTTCTTAGCTGGCCATAACATCTCATTATCGGGTCTGATGTACAGCTCTTCTACAGGCGTCTCCGCTTTGCACCCGCTTTCCCCAATAGGTGATATTAAAAGTAGCTAGTGTGCTCTATACCTGATGGTTCCAACGGAGACATGGTCTGCCCCTTCGTCGGCTCCCTTCAACAGCCGTATTGAAGCCCATGAGCACAAAATTATCTAACCAGAAAAGCTGGTGGACGTCGTAGAGCTTATAGATTTTGTCGATCCATTGAAAGTGGTAGTCGTTGCTAACGAGTAGAGGGCCAAAGATCTTACGGTGTACTTTCCGCTCAAACACTCCAAGGGCATTTTCATCCGACTGCGTCACCCATGCTTCAGCGCCATAAAGCAAAACGGGAAGGACGAGCATATTATAGAGTATTATTTTCTTCTGGCGAGAGTGATCCCTACTACTCATTTGCCTACTGAGACCAAAGTAATATACTATGCATTCTATGGAAAAGCACACTATAGTTTGGTACACGGACGAGTCTTTGGTAAATGAAGACTGGCAGTCGCGGAACCGCGGACTCACCTATTAGAATCTTCGGGCCTTAATACCCGCGTCTTTCATCATGAAGTCTGCAGATATAAACTTAAACTGCAATTACCGGAATATGGTAATAGCGATGCTAAAGGGCAGTCAGGCCGCAAAAAGCATAATAAACTCCAAGCTGGTATGGAAAACCGGACTAAAGCTGGACCTTCAACCTGCAACGAAACTAACCCTTACTTCGATGTGTTCCCAACATCGCCGGGAAGGAACTTGCGGCTAAGCTCGGAAAAGACGGTGCTGCGAGCCCACTGATAGAGCCAGAGCCCTTTTGTGGCACTGGAAGACACACCGTCAAGGATAAGCACTCCAGGCCTCAGACAGACCAAACAGTTCCTCGATTCTTATGGTCAAAACAGGCTCAAGAAACTATCACAGTTAGGAAACAACTCTCTGAGAATTCTTACAGGTCTGTTTAACGGACACTGTAGACTTAAAAGACACCCGTACCTGCAGTACCTGTTGGTGCTATGAACTTGCGGAGGTATCCTCGCAACACATTCTAGCTGTCACCCCTAGCTGGATCTCGCTGGTTGGAACCATCCCATATAATTAAGTTTAGGTATAACATATGCAATTTTCGAGGCATACTTTCTCACGGGCATTCAGTTTTCCTTTCCCTTTTTGCAGTACAGGGTTTTCAATAGTCATCATGTGCCGACTACGCATATATAAAGTGGTATTACGATTCTAGTGATTCAGAGCTGGCTTTAAGGCTGTGAAGAAGGGTAGAAGGGTGTTCTTGTAATGACTTAAACTGCTGCGATATGTTATCTAAGTCGTTGTATGCTTTGTTAATTGTCTGATAAAGTTAACTGGCTTCGCGTAAGTGTATTTCGACAATCAGCACACACCAAATTGACAAGAATAAAATGCCAGTGTTGCAAATGAACAAAACGTACAAGTTGTTGCATTTGCTTTGGCAGGCAGTAGTACTGCTTGCCATAGACGTAGATGTGGCTGGAACTTGTGGCAGTGGCATTGGCTGCAGTCTCGCGCGTGCAGCACCTGTCAGGAGGCAATCGAAGCAAACGATGCACATGCACGCGTACAACTTGGTGGCAGGCAGCAGTCGCTGAGGGAGTCAACATCAATTGGCGGCGGCATCTAGTTTGCATATGGTTGAGATTTGTTGGCGTACAGTTGGAGAAGTAACTTGGACAGAGAAGGTGCAAGCTGTGGCAAGCGGCAAAAGGGGCACTGACAACTGGCAACAACTGTCTGCCTTTGCCAGTGGACATGTTAATTTTCAATTGGGTAGTGAATTGAGTTGTGCATAGCTCCACAGCCACAGCCACGCTCACGCTCTCGCTCACGTTTACATTCACGAGCAGATACCCAACCTTGTCCGCAGCCACATTCACAGCGGAAAAACAAGCTCAGCTCTTGGTGCAATTATCCAGCAACAAAGTGCACGGTAGCTGCAACAACAAATAACAACAATTTGCAGCGCCAAAGAATGTGAAAAGCGCTGCCAACGCCGCGTCGCTGCTGCTGCACAATTTTATTATAATGATGATGACGTCGACGATAGCAACAACAACGGACGGAATGGTATGGAATGGAATGGAATGACGACTACGCCCGATGCTTATCCGTTTTTAGAATATCAATTATAAGTCATTTACTTAGGCACGTCCGAGCCGAACCCAAGACTCGACACAGTTCGTCACGCGGCCGCCACTTATTGTTACTGTTACAATTTTCAGCAAGTCAAGTGCCGCTCTCCCGCTTTCCCGCTCTGTCGACTTCGTCGCTAGCTCATAGTGCATAGTGTTGGTGTGAAACTGTAAAAGTGCTTTTTAATTTAAGCTCATTTTAATTGTGAGAACTTTATTCTACGAGTATTTTCCGTACTTGTTGTAATGTAGTTGTTGCTCTCCATTCGTTGTTTCTGTCACACCTTTCAAGCAAAATCACATAAACATTTTCAGCTTGATTCTTTTTTAAAAACTTTTCCATTGCTCTGCCATGTAATTTGTCTGTCTCGCTGTCGCTTTTTGTCTGTCTGTCTGTCAAGGGCTGCGCAGTCGGGCTTAAGCCGCTTTACAATTATCGCATCATTTAAGTGGAATTACATTTTATGAGCAACAAACGAATTTTCACTTGGGTTTTCCACCAATTAGTTGGACAGTTTTCTTTTATTTAATGGCTTACATGCAATCACAGCGCAAACTATTACATGCACACACATACATATACGAACATATGTATCTGCGTTGACCCAGAGTTTGTTACTGTGGCATTAAAAGCGAATCTATCTACAGTTGTCTTGCTAATTAGCATTTGAAGTGCTCCAGAAGTCGTCTTTACCCATGCATGTAATTGGAAACTTGCAAATTGTAATGTCCCCAAGAGTGGACACACCTCTTCTCTTTGAGTTTGCGCCGCCTGGATTTCAAGCCCCCCCAGTATTTGTGCTCCTTTTTAATGTTTTGAGCTAATTTGATTTTTACATACATATCAATGTCGTAAAGTTAGCAACATCGCAAACAAGGGTTACGCGCTCTGAAGTTTATGAATTATCCATTAAATTTTTTTTCATAAGAGCACCATATCAGTGCTTGTTATGTGTATACACTGAAAAACTAATCTTAACGCGGAGTGGGTCTTGTTTTTGAACTAAAGCTACGGCAATTCATTTCGTGTATATCGGTATTGTAGAAGAGTTATTAACTTGATTCTTCGTAAGGCGCCTGTTACACGAAGCGAGATTTTCAAGGTTTGTAGCCATGGCAATATCACTAGTAAAATGTCTTGAATGCATTCTAAGATCGAGCGAGCATTTGTGAGATTTTTTTACTTTCTCCCTTGAAAATTCCTCATCGCGCATAATGAATGGTCCAACAATTCTTTCATGAGATCCGATACTGCAAAATTTAGGCAAAACCGTGAAAAAATATAAGGTTTTATCTAAGCACATTAACATGCCACCAAACTTGTGTTTTTGATTACATATTTCCTTAAATCAATCGTCTCATTTATTGTATATTATTATTACATATTATAATAATAATAATACACATTATTGTATAGGATCAGCTTGATTACTTAAGGTAGCGATTTGCAAAAAATTTTCAAGTGCTTTGGGAAAAAAAAAAAGTTTAAACCGAATGAGTTCTGTATTGAGTGTAGTTTGTCAAAATACGATCATCCAACAAACGGTTCTTGATTATAAACTAGTATTTTTTAATGTTATTTGATCATAGTTTGACAATCCGATGTGCGATAAATAAAATCTAAAAAGTATGGGTTGCTGTGAGCCACGACTACACTGATAGAAAATATCGTTCAATACATCGTACAATAATCTGATGCGGAGTTCGCAAATAACAGTCAACACATATTATCAATGCGCTCTGCTCACTGAAAAACCGCGAAAAATTATGTCAACTCGGTTTCGCTTTGAGCCCAACACTTTTTCTCGCTGCGCTTGTGTCCTCGGTTTCGTGTTTATGATTGAGCAAATATTCTGACCGGTCTTCTAAAAACAGCTAAACAGCAACCATTTGGTCACGCGCACACAAAGTGTGTGTTCCTAAATGACCGAAAAGAACAAACGGGAAAGCGAAAAGGTTCTTACTTTGCTGTTGTTGTGTGGCTTAGAGAAATAGTTGTGCGCATGAGGCGGGGCACCAGACATACATATATTATGTTTAGTTTCATTAAGGTTTGAGCTCACAAGTCTATGTGTACACAAAAGACCTTTGCCAATTTTTTATGTTCCAAGTGGTCCTGGAAAAACATAAGGGAATAGAAACCGAAAAAATGCTTTTGGTTTTTCAATTGTAACGCAAATGTTACAGAAATTTATGGTTCATAATTTGCACCCTCTGATTACGCAGAGTGGCAATCTTACTCCCAAAGTGTTTCATTTGATTTTCGTTTGAGTGGTACCTACTTTTTAGCTATCTGGGGGCTTGTATTGACAAAATATCAACATTGTTATTACAAGAATATGAATTATGGACGAGTGATTCGAAATTTGCATCACATGCAAAATTTCAGCTTTGATAGTGTAGGTTTAAGTCGCAAGTGGATTAAAAAAATGCCTGACTAGCAACATGACATTCGCCAAATTTACACTGCGCCTCTTTCGGTAAAATTAGGTGTCTGTAAATCACATAGCCTTCGACATCTTAACCGTTAGCCGTAAGTTTACATATCGACATAATCATAAGATCAGCAGTAACCGTAACCGAAAGCTTATGTACCTTTCAGTTAGATACTCTGACAGAGACTGTTGGATACCTGTTGATGTAAAAAGTCTGATATGAAATCTAACAAAGAACTACGGCTCTTATTGTGCTAATTCGAAATTTTACAATGTGCTTGATATTGACGTGATTCGCAACATCTGGCATTCCTCTAGCTACAGTATTAAAAGGTTGCTCTTATCATACTTTTAACAATATACATTTGGATTTGAAGTTCTGCCATTTTGTGCACAGTGTAGGAAACTATTTGTCTATTGTCGACTATGTATAATCTTGTAGCTCCTATTTTATGGAACTCGTTCATAACAAAGCACTTCGTTTGTATTAAAAAGCTGTCATAAATACAAATTGCTACAAATAATTTTTATTATGAGTTTATTTTCTACAGCTCTTTACCATATCGTATACTATATGGCTGCCGAAAAGATGGTAACCAATAAACAGAAACTTCTGCAGAACATAAACTTTTGATTTATATATCTTAATAAGCCTTTAGTTTAAGTTGATAGCCATTTAAACTACAGTTTTTATAGCCAAGCTCTTCTAATGCCTACAAATAAGTTCCAACGCAAGATTTCTAGCCTATCTTAGTTTTAGATACTCTATGAAACCATTTGTAATTATCGAGTTGAGCAAATAAATTCAGTTAAGCAAAGAGAAAAAATCACGATATCTTTTAAGAAGTGACTTCATAGCTACAAAAAAATTTCTTGGAATCCATTTGTCAAGAGCATATAAACATCCACACTAAAAATGAAACTTTTAAGTTCTGGCTTTTTATGATGATCCGATGCTCATTAATTGAGTTTTTATTACAGGCTCATATCGATATCGGACAGTAGAACGGATTATGCTCATACATTTGCCAGCTTTATGAATGCGCTCCAGTTTCCTGTGATCTTCAGCTTTGGGTGTGGTCAACGTTATTTCGTTGTACCATTGTCATAATCTGGACTTTTTATCGCTGCACCTTGCTCGCATATCTGACACAGAGTAGATAATAACGGTCACATGTTTGGGCTGAAGTTTATGGATACTACGCTGGTGACGCGCTTCTTTGCTCCAGGGATTTGGCATTGATTACATGTCCAGCCAGAGTCTGAGTCAGACTCTAATTGATGCGGCAGTTAATTAATTGTAACAAGTTGTTCAACAAAGTGTAATGTGGCAACAAGGGAGACGAAGAGCAGCATACATATACCATGTGCAACACATTGCATTAACATACAGCTGCTTAATGCCTACTGTTGGATGCTGCTGTCATGAGTACAAATCTGCAAATGATATGATGGGCCAAGAAAAATCGATGTCATAAGCAGAGGCAGCTCGACTAACTGCCTGACAGGCAGCACAAAAAACCAAATCAATGAAAATTACAGCAACCAGACGAAGTGCAACTCTGCAACTCCAGCTAAAAAAAGCGGTTGAAGATGAAGACCAACCAAGACATTGAGTGCTTTGAAACTGGCGCGTTGCATTAAACGGTGTGTTGATGCCAGTTGAATGAGTTAACCAAAACCTAAAAAAAAGGAACACAAAGAGCAGAGAGCAGCATGAAAAAGCAGCGAAAAAACGAAAGACTTAAGACACAAACTTGGGCCTAACATGTGCAGGCAGGCAACTATATACATATGTGTGTGTGTGTGAGAGTGTGTGTGTGTGTGTGTGTGTGTGTGTGTTGGTCCCCCCCCGACTTATTTAAGCTGGCCATTGCGCACCCGGTTTAGAACCTGCGCTCACATCCAACAAGAGCAGCAACCTGGCTTATTGGTAGGCCGATTCGCTGGTTACTTGGCTGCTTGGCAGGCATTCCAATGCAGCAGGTGTTTAGCATAAGTAATTGATATTCTACACACAATCACTGCAGAGTAGCAGCAACGGCCCCAACGTGGCATGAAAATCAGTAAACTGGCAGCAGACGAAACGACTTTGGGCGCAGCAGCTGGAACTAGACTAGACGAGGCACACACAAAGCCGCAGCAAAATTAAATGAAGCAACTTGAAATTGCAAAACAAAACTGAATTGAACGGGAGTAGGAGCCATAGATGGAGCTGAACTGAGAGTCACAAGACTCTGGAGCGACCTTAAACCGGCAGCAGATGATGCAGAACTAGTCTAGTCGACTATGTGCTGCCGCAGGGCGTTGGTTTCTCAGATATCAACTGAAATTAACTTGCCTCATAAGCCAAATCATTTCAAGCCAAATGGAAATGTTGCTGTTTTTGCACCTAACATCAAAACTGACTAAAAGGCTGCAAGAGATTGAGAGACTGAGCGAGTGAACGAGTGAGCGACTAAACGGCCAACTGAGCGACTTTTATGGCCCATTGTGCAGTGCATAGAGTCATTAGCCAGATCCAGAGCCACAGCCAGCTCCAAAGCAACACCTAAGCTGTGATTTCTGTGTGTTATGTTGTGATCCGCTGTTGTGGCCGTTGGCAGAGGAGTTGCCAGTGGCATGAACTTTATTATTTATTAGTTATATATATGAAGCGGATCGAACTGCCCATCGATTTGCATAGGTAAACAAATGGAAACTCGAAACTCGAGCAAATCTTCACACAAATCAGAAGCTTATTGAAACTGTTTAGGCATTATTATGCAGAGATTTGTTGGTTGCACCAGACCGCCCAGCTGACAGTTCCGTCAGTCAGCCAGACAGTGGGACAGACAGACAGAGAGACATACACTGACCGATCGAACTGGCGGCGACTTGCGTATAATTTATGTAAATATTTCACTTTAATTTTACATAAAACAAATGCACACACTCGCACTTACATAAGCATAACGAAACGCCTAAACAGACGCCAGTTAGTCGATAACCAACAATTGCCAACAGATGCAAATGACACTGCAGTGGCCCAAGCTCAAGGGGTATCGACTACTTCTAACAGCTATTCCCCAAGTGAAGTGTCCCCTACACGCCACTGTTGCACTGTTGTCCGCTGTCTGCAACAAAATGAAAAATTATGGCCGCCAAACTGAAAAATAGAAAAACCTACGCCCACATTGCGCTCCACATGAAATCAAATCAATATGCTAAATATTGTATACAAAAACAAAAAAACTAAGACTACAACTAACAGCGGAACCAGCAAACCAGTAACGAAAGACAAAAAAAAACGTATTTATTACAAAGTTTCTATACTCTAAAAGAGCCAGAGCCAAAAGATACCCACAATAGCAATAAACCAAACGTATTCCGAAAACTCTATTTTCTTAAAAATATGAAATCGTAGTTATATAGAGAAATAAGAAAAGGTATGTGACCAAAAAAATATATGAGGAATATGACCGAAGATTAAGTCGAATAGGTAGTAGAAGAGGAATATTACCCAAGATGAAGAAGTAGAATCCAAGACGAAGGGGGTAATAGAATATAACCCAAGAGGGTAAGGGTGCGGATGGGGAATATGGGAGGACAAGTTGGGTGTGGAAGGGCAATACGATCGAAGAGGAAGCCGAAGAGGATGATCGAAGATGAAGACGAAAGGATGACCGAAGATGAAGGCGAAGAGACAAAGAAGACAAAGAGGATGGGTAATAAGACAGAATATGAATGCGATGACAATGAGGGTTATGACCAAAGATGAAGAGGAAGACATGGAGGATGGGCAATATGACTGAAGATGAAGGTAAAAAGGCTGAGCAATATGACCAAAAATGAAGAGGAAAGCGAAGAGGATGAGACATGACCGAAAGTGAAAACGAAGAGAATAAGGAATATGTCCGAAGATGAAGTGGAAGACAAGGAGGATGTGTAATAAGACCAAAGATGAGGAGGGAGACGGAGAGGATGGGGAATACACGACCAAAGATAAAGAGGACGAAGAGTAAGAGGATGAGGATGTGGAATATGTTCAAAGAGAAAAACAACGATGCAGTGCAGCGTAAGAGTGTGAAGAAGATGAAGTCCAAGGAAGATGAAAACAAAGATGATCTAACTATGTGATGGAGCGCAGAGTATAGCAAACAGGGGGCAGAGCCATCTAGTTCACATTACTACGCTGAATTTAAACGCACGATTTTACGAATTTATTTTGTTGCAAATAAAAATTTCTTCATTGAAGTACAAACTATTGCAGTTATAAATAGGACAGCACAAAATTAGCTCGGTAGTTAAATTATTCTCTTTGAAAAACTTCACTTTGCGATAAACACGTATAAAGTTTGTATACTCGGATTCAGAGACTCTCTGTTGCTATCTATAAATTTTACTCTTGTATTCAGATCTATATTAAATGAGTGAATGAGAGAGAAAGATGAATCCAGTAAGTGTCCCTTCCACACTAGCTATCTTTGGTACCACCGATTATAGAAGGGACGCACGGAGCAAAAACGCCTGGAGGAGAGCTTTCCATCAGGCCGTAACCTGGTTGTTATGGCCTGTTAAGAAGAAGCAATGTTCCTTTATTGTTTTCACTAGAGCCATTAGAGAACTATTGTTAGCTTTTTTTTTGGACTACAGTACCATTTCCATATACACTGCATACCTTTACTCAAAGGCTATAGTGATTGTTTGTGAGAGTGTTTGTACCTGTATGTGGAAAACACTTTCTCCAATTGGTGATATCAAAGGTAGTTAGTTGAACCTGGTCATTCTTACGGAGACACGGCCTAACCGTGTCGCCTCCCATCGACAGCCACGTTGTGGACCTTTCTCGCAGTAGCTTCTACATCCATACGTACAACATGGCCTAGCCAGTGGAGCTCATAGAGTTCCTCGTTCCATCGAATGTGGCAGTCTTAGCCAACGCGGTAAGGACCAAAGATCTTACGGAGTACTTTCGTCTCAAACACTCCAACAGCATATCTATCTCACTGCTACATCACCCATGCTTCAGTGCCATAAAGTAAAACGGATCGAATGAGCGTCTTATAAAATGTTAGTTTTGTCTAGCGATAGAGGTTTGCCTACTGAGATCAAAGTAACATCTTTGGCAAGGGTGATTCTCCGCTTGATCTCCATGCTGACATCATTATAGCTATTCTTTCAGTTGAATAAGTGGCACAATATTATCATCAGACTTACTACTACGAGTCTCGATGCCCTCCTTTGAGTCTCTTATTGAAGTCCACATTGTTGTGCATCTCAGTGTCATTTGAATTGTTATTAGTAGTAATATCAGTAGTAAATTTTATTGCATAGCCCGCTTAATATGCCGGACTTAACAGCTTCTGCCAAGACATTTGGCTCTATCAAGATGTTTGCAGCATTTTTTCTCTATAACTTGTCCGCAAAGACATTGCCGGATATATTTTTCTGACCTTGAGCACCCATTGGATTGAAACTTTGTTTGGTCGTCCTAGAAGGTCTACTTTGATGCGGGTTTCCTCAACCAGCCTAGAGTTTATTCTAGCTCTTGCAACCGCCTCTGTATCTGAAAATATTGCTATTTCCCTATTCCCCTAGGTTACTCCTACTTAGGTTTATGTCTGCACATCGCCCTATGGGGCAAACTTCATCCTAAACGACTCTGGTACGCATGCCCATGGTTATAGACAAGGACCCGTCAGTTTTGCAAACTATGATGCGCCTTTTCATGGAACGCATCTCCTCCAAGCACTTTTGTTGCTCGTAGTTGTAGTAAAGCTACGCGTGAAATGGTACTCAGCATTTGTGGGTTGCGTAGAATCAGCGTAATATCCACTTCCAGTACGTTCCACTAAAGTTCTATGCATTGTTGCTTTCATTTCAATCAGTGTATTTTGGATTAGTTTTAGCGGTTAGTCGATGCCTCCTCAGTCCGAGACCCGTCCATGTTACCAAAGTGCAACTAAAGTAGTGTGTTATTTTTACTTATTTTCAATGTTCTTGTGTTTGCTGTAGATGCCAACTCTTTTAGCTAGCTAATATAACCTTTGTTAGCGTGTAGTTACAAATACGCTTGGCCTGACTTTAGTTCAACTAACTCTGCTTGCTGCGTGACTCGTTGTCATTGGATAATTCATAACAATTCAAGTGCTCTGCACTCACACACGCTCTATGGAGGCACACACACACACACACACACACACACACACACACACAGTTAAAGGCAGAGCAGCAGCCGCAGCCTCCTCAGCAACAATTAATGCAAAAGGTCAGACTTAAACCACCGGGACTGGCCGCTCCCCTTGGTATAGCTCTCATAGTAGTCGCATCCAGTTTTTAGTTGCTTGTGTTTCTACGCTCAAAGTGAATTGCATTTGGCTGATGCTGACCAGCCGTTGGGATTCGGGGATTCGGGAGGGGACTACGGCTGCGGCAGCAGCAGCTGCTGCGTCTGTTGCGAATATCTCGACAAACCTGTAAGAAGTCACAAAATGACGCCCGGGGCTAATAAAAACAGCCACAACTATTCAGTCATTCAGCTAGTAGAAGCCCCTGCCGTGTCCAACACCCGTGCCTGAAGATTGGCCAATTGGTATAGCTTTTGCTCTCTATGGCTGTCACTTTTTTGCTTGACGTTTCTGAAGAGCCGAACGATTGTAAGCAAATTTAATTATAACGTTTTGAAGTTTTTGCAAATTGTTTTAATTGCATGACGCTGTATATATGGGAGAGTAGCAAAAGGAGCCATGGGCAAAGAGTGAGAGAGACAGCGACAGAGTGGGACAGGGATAGAGATAATGAGTGCACGGATGACCGGGTTATTTTGGTTCTATTCTTCTTCTTTTTTGTTTGGCAGGTAATAAATAGGCTTAACTATCAAGACCCTTGGCTCAGGCGTTGGCGCAAATCGAATTTCGCTCGGTTTCATTTATTTAAGCAAAGTGCGTCATTTTTTCCTTCTCTGGACGCTGCTGCTCCAATACCGTTACAAATGCGTTTCATTGTCTGCATTACGATTTGTGCTCATCATCATTGAGTGGGTCAGGCACATGGCGTGTGTGACCTTTTCCCTACACCAACACCCACTACACCTACTTAAATCTAATCCTTGTTGTTTGTGCATTGATTTTCCGGGTGGCTCATGGTCGCTCCTACACTCTCTCTCTCTGTCTCTCTCTGGCATGCGCTTGCTACTATGCTAGGTTATCCCTTTTTCAAGTGAATCGCATGAATCACAATTTAAAATTATTCGCATTCGCCGTTAAGTGGCCTCGGACGTTGTCTTACTTCCGTCATCATCAGTTGTTGCCTTTTGTGCTCTGCTCGCATTTCGTTTGAATTTCATCTTCGATGACTCAACAGAAAAAAGCGACACTCACACACACAATCAAACAAAAACAGCAAGCGGCAACAACAAATATCGAGCAGTTTCATTAGGTTTAGTAGGTGCCTTGGACGTCGTTCAATGGCAATCAGTTTGGGAGTCGCAGTCATTCAGCCGCAACAGGATAAGGGCATAGCACTGACTTCCGCTCTCCCGCTGCAGGCTATCCGCTGCCCGCTGGCCGCTGGCCGCTGTCCGTTTCCATGCTACCATGTTGCCCTGATGTTGTTATGGCTTACTTTGTGCCGGACGTGTTTCTGATCTCAAAGCAATATGGGACTTTGCGTGCGCGTGTATGTGTGTGTGTGTGTATGCGATTGTATTGTACACTGTTTAGGCCGCTCGCTGTGATAAATGATTGTCATCCTTTTTCGATGCCTACACATTGACATTGCTACACTGCAAGAAATTGCAATTTAATTGCCATTTAAATGGGAATTCACAACCAAAGGCAAGCAGGTATGCGATAGTCTATGTCAGTTTTAGGGCGCTAGAGAAAGTCTAGTGTCTCATGCCATTGTTAAGCAAAAGGAATGCCTAATTATCACATTTTCAGGACAACGTGTTTAAAGCGCATTTTCGGAAAACAAAAATGTTCTGCAACATTTGTAGCACCCATAGTTCTCCTAAGTAAATATTAGAAATGTGCAAATCTCTGTTAAAGCGAAAACTAATCGTTGATGTTTTCTAAGATGTGTGCTGAAATGTTTGCACTTATGATATATGAGCATGGCAGCAGAAATGTTATCAGTACTTAAGTCACTGATTCATTCAAGCAAATTCTTCAGCACGCTAAGTGTGCATTGCCCCTTAGTATATAGACCAGGACTAGTTCCTTTGGTGGCAGCGTTCGAGGTCAGCTAACCAGAGCAACTTATCTGCTGTCGCTGCCGATCCCTGTGTAGCTAAATATACAAAAAGTCTGTGTTCTGTTGACTTCGAGCTTACCCAAACTAGAAAATATAATCGCATTTATAATTAGTGATTGCTTTCTAGGAAAAGAGGCTTTCAAATAAGCTTTCAATATCGTTTAACATCGGTACTACAATACCAGTCATATCTTAGCTTGCACATGTGTGCACCAGGATTGTCGTAGGTTAAGCAATAGCTAAGATACATTTCATACATAGATTTAGCATAAAACTGAACAACAAAAATGCTACTAACAGGCGAATTGCAGCCTTTCCGACGACTTCTAGTACTGCTGAATAGTAAAGTCGATATAGTCAAGTTCACATCTGTCTGTAGGAAATAATGACATCTCTCAACGCCCTTTTAACTGGAAAGTGTATGCTAGACTCATATTATTCCTATGTAAGCCAAGCCCACATATTTTCTTGCGTATTGAGATTATGAGGCTAAGAATAAATTTTGATTCAAAGTGCAGTATTTTTATACCCTGTACACGTTAGAAAGATAAAAGGGTAATGGTTGTTTTTCCAATCGATCTGAATGAAATGGATCATATTGAAATGTCTGCGATAATAATAAAAATATCTTGTTAAAGTGAGAAAACTCTTCCACGTAAGCGTTGGCAATGTGTTGCATTCATTGAAGCACACCTGCTATAGATCACACCAAACGAAAAAAGTTTTGACGTCACAATTTCAGATTTCTTACATATTCCAATAACGTAACAGCGCAATAAGTAAACTGCAGTTCAATAAGCCGTGTGAGCAAAAGAGAGGGAGAGAGCTGTTGCGCTATTTAAAGTACTGAAAATGAAGTTCTAGAATCTTGATTTAATTTTTATCGAATAGTTGGGGAAGAATAAACTTTAAGAACATACAAGATAGCTTTCGAAATGTACACCTTTAATATGTGTGAAATGAGACAGGACATTAAAGTAACTATGACGTCACAACAAGAGTTTCTTTAATTTTTTGCTTTGGCGAGCTGTGACGTCACATTAGGTGGGGAGATCAACGAATTTTGACCATTTGTGATTTTGGTTCAATATATAAAATAACATGCTGACGTCATGAACAGCTGCCAACAGATATTTAGACGGGGAATTTCGGTAGAGTTCAGCTAATCTTATCTTAAAATATTAGACCCACTTAATGCAACAACTTATGCTGATCCTGTGCGCTTTGTCTTGATAAAACGCTTGTTTGATCATTAAGAGTTGCATTTACCTATGGCAAGAGAGCTATTGTAACAGATGTAGACTATTTCCTCTCCATATACGCTTAATGGCCATTGTTTTTGTTACTGCAGTTTCAAATCAGCCATAAACTACTTAACAATACACTAAATTGTGTCATTCATTTTATATGGTCTATCGTAATTTTTGTTAATTTTACTATTGCCATTACGTAGATTAGATACTTGCACTTTTACAGTGTATCTTTGCTGAACTTTGAATGGCAACCATTAAAAAGGCAAAAACGCATAAAATTTGTGCTTTGACGCAAACGCTGCTCAATTCATTGCCAAATTTTTCTTTTTATTTGCCCAATCAATTAGGATATTAGAGGCATGTTGTGCGCACGTTTAGAGACCGCTCCCCTACCCTGCTTGCCGTCACGTTACATACAATACAATTGCAACAACTGTGGTAATGAGCCGCACCCTCGCCTCCTGCCATCAAACCAAATGTTGTTACGTGTTTCAAATTCAATTTGTAGACGCATAGATTTGGGCTTGCTGCATAATTTGTATGATGGTTGGCAACCCTGTGCGTTGCCCCTTACCACTACGTTTGTGCTACGTAATAAGTAAATACGTAACATGCTGAGCGACATTTCTAGTTTGTTGGTCATTCTACTTAGTTCGCAATACCTTTGCTTACTTTAACCATTATTTGAATTAGCTCGTTCTCGCTTTCTGTCTCGTTGTCGCTCTGTTAGGTAGATTTTTGTAGGCCAAATTGATATGCTAAGTAGCTGCAGCCCCGGGGACTGAACAGTGACCATAAATTAGCCTCACAGCTACCTGAAGCCAGAATAGTTGCACTTTCATTTTAACATGTCATGTTGGTTAGCTTGGTTCCATTTGAAATAATTATCACAGCTTTTTATCAAGAAAATGTGACAGGCCTTTGGCCGCAGGGAAAAGCGGCGACAGAGAGAGAGAGCGCGGTTGGGGCTGTCGCTGTAATTTGACTTTGACGCAGCGGAGAGGTTCATTTCCGCCGCCATCGATTGACAAACTATTCCAATACAATACTATATAATGGACATTAAAGCCAAAGAGCCGACTATAGGATATTGCCATAAACCCAACTAACTAGCTGATAAGCTCAAAATGACAATGGCAGACAAGAGTATAGAGAAAGGAACAGTCAAATCCAAATGTGTAATAAATAAAAATTGTTTTTAAATAACTTAATCGAATTTGCTTTTGGGTTCGAATTGACTTTTTATATACTACATAAATACACATACATTTGAGTGCATATGTGTGTGTGTGTGTGTGTGTGTGTGTCTACCCAGTGGACCAACATACGTGCCTTTAGCGAAAAATCTCGCAAAATGTTCGCAAATGAGCTCGCAAACGTGTTTGAAACGAGTGTTACGGTGCTTCCTCGCAAAACACTCGCATACGAGCTTTGAAACGAGTGTTTCGCGATAAAAATGCGACCAGCGGACCGTCACACAAAATATTAGCGAGAGTCGCGCATTTGTCGGGTTGAGTCTCGCATTTCAGTCGTATGCGATATCATAAACGAGCGTTTGGTCCGCTGGGTAGGCTCTCTTTTATATGTGTGTTGAGCCTGTTGGCCTTTGACTGAAGTTGTTGGAAATGCGTTTTTATTGTTGTTGCTTTTATTGTAACAACAATTTTATGACGCAAATGCTCGTAAAAATGCGCGCGTTGTTCATTGTTGTAGACAATGTTTGTTCTGGATGTTGCTGTTGCTTACTGAGCCATTGTCATTTGTCGCCTGGCAGCAGAGGAACGCACAGAAAGAGAGGGAACGAGCGGGAGCATGCTGCTGCTTTTGTGTTATGTCACTTTTGGGGCAAATTGTATTTGGTTTTAACACATTTTTGCTCTAATGGAGTGTTGCTGTAGCCATAAAGTAACAGCTACAACATCAGCAGCATCATCATCAACTGACAGCATTGACCAGGCCAAGAAGCAGCTGCTCAGCTGGCCAATAAACTTTGTCTCTATCTGTGTGTGCAGTTTGATTTAAGACAAACCATTACATTAATTGGTTAGATTTGCATTTTAATTTGCTGTTTTTAGTCTATGTGTGTGAGTGCATGACTTGACTATTTGGCTAAAACAGCAACAACAACATCAACAACAAAAGCAAACAACAAGCGAAATGTTAGTAAAAAACAAACAACGCCCTGCTCATGTTTAACACTTGCCACAAATGCCAGGCCAAGTGAAAGTTGGCAACAGCAACAACGTTAACAAGCACTACAATTTGGTAGTGTCTGCCATTACATGTGTCCACTGTGTAGCTACAAGTGTGTGTGTTTGTGTGTGTTTGGCCATAACATATTAGAAACATAGAAATATTCATGTTTATGAATGCTAATCAACTGTGTGTGTTTTTTTCTTCTTTATTTTTAAGTTTTTTACTTCAACAGACACAACAAATGTTTTACATATTTGAGTACAAAAACAAAATGAATAGACTCAACAGCCAGACAGTTACAGCCACAGATACACCAGCTTGTTAGAGTGTGTGGTCCACCCATAAGCTGTTACCTGTCTCTGTCTCTAATCAGATGCCAAACTAAACTAAGGCAAAAGAGGCGTAGAGCCGAACATCCAGTTGCGCATTTTGACTCGCAACTTGTTTCGAGCCAGAACAGCTTTGCGAGTCGATCGCTTGAATGCATGAATGAATGAATGAATGAATGAAGGCCGCCGCGACAGCCAGGGTACATCTTCATTACAACAACAACAAAGCGGCCGTCCAGGAAGCCTCAGGCGCTGCCCATATGAACGTGTGGGCAGTTTCAGTTGGTTGCTTTATCTGTAATGTCCGTCGCGACGGATGCGACTTTTATGTCTTCGTTTTTGTTGTCGTCGCTTTTCGCGAACTTTGCGCACGCGCACGACGTGAGTTCCGAGCATCACGACTGCAACTGGCACACGTTTGCCGCACTCTTTTTATCAGTGTTGGAAAGTGTGTTGGTGTGCGTGTGTGTGTTGTGGGATCCCTTCCAAAAAAAAAATACTAAAATACTGCTTGACTGAGAAAGCATATCAAGTTTCTGCAAATATCTGTAACATAAGCAGAAGACACTGAAAGTAACGGTAAGTTTTATGTTATAGATACTTTAAGAAATTTATTTTCAAAATGACACGAAGCAGCAGAACAGTGGAACAGACTGAAAGATTCGACTAGCTGGTTTTCAGCAGATTCCCACTCAGCATATCAGTGGATTATTCTGAGACAAACACACTTTGAGGAGATCAAACAATTCAACTGACTTGGCAGAGTTTTGTATCATCCGATGGAGATACAAATCTGAATGTTTATAGTGGAGTATGTAAAGCCCGCAATGCCTTTGGAATGTTTCATCAAATTTCAAGACTCTTCAAAAGTCTCTACCTGCATCTAGTGAACAATATATTCATACGATAACCGCAGACTGCAATACATTCTTAAGTTCCCATGTCCGCAAATAATAGCCCATCAAGTATTGTGGCATATTATGGATCAAAAGCTCTTAAATGCCTGGTTAAGGAAACCAAACAACAACATCGCGAAGCTGTTCTTCGAATGGAATCCTCAAGTTATACGGCGAGCTGCTGGACCGAGAACCAACAACAGTCTTGGCCGAAGCAGCCATACAGCACAAGAAACGTGGCCGCAGATCGAGAAGAATGGCAGAAGTTTGTCACCGTCCTAAGCCCCATCCGGGATTAAAGAATGCATTTATATTAACGAAGAACAAAATGAATGAAAAGATCTATTTAAATAGTGTGTAATTTTAGAATACCATTTCAGAAAAATAGCTCGACTTTTGGATCAATATAAATTTTTAGGCCTTACAGTATGTATCACTGATAATGCTTATCTGCAAATGATGAGATGTGCAAGAGCAGCAATGACGTTCTTCCAAAAAGTCAAGCGTCTGGCTGAACGCTTCAATATCGGAATGTCTTCCTGTAGAGATGCAGAAGGAAATCTGGTAGTGGATGCACATGGAGAACTGACGTTGTGAAGGGAATACTTCTCTTTACTATCGGGCGTCTATGAGGATATTGCCGCTCTCGGAGGTAACTTTCCTACGTCTCCAATTATAGACAATAGCGTTGATATACCGCCGCCTAGCTATGACGAAGTAAGGGTTGCAATCAAGGGGCTCAAGAACAAGGAAGCTGCTGGCGCAGATGACCTGCCTGCTGAGTTGTTCAAGACTGCCGGCAATGAGTTGGTAAGGTGCCGGCCCCAGCTCTTTTGCTGTATATTGATAAATGAGAGAGAGTGTGTAGGCCTGGGTTTTTGTAGAACAAGATAAAGATTGGTCTCTACTTTAACCAAATTGACGCGCAACCTCCATGTGGTGCCCCCTGTTTAGGTGCACTTATGACCGCCAGGTGTTAGAAAAGTGAATCCTCAGGACTTGCAGGATTTGGACCCATCGCGTTAAACGCCCCTCCTAATGAAAGATGACCTCCTCCGCCAACAATTTTGGTATCACAGAGTGAAGAGGCGAGAAGTGCCCTACGTCAAGCCGTAGCCCGATAACGGGCCAATCAAGAAGAAGAAGAATTTCGAAATCGATAATTAGTAAGGGACCATCGATTTCGGGAACATTATTGTATTATACAGTATATTGATCTATTCGACACGATAAGTAAGGCGATGCTATTTAGGAATGACATTCATATACAAGTATCCCTTAGCCTTTAGGGTGCTTTTGGTAAATGACGTAAATATTGAGAGGAGTTATTAAATGATGGTCAAGGGAGAGGGTTTTTTGAAAATTTGGAGTCACTATTACAGAGTCAATAAAAATAGGGGATGTTGAATATCGCAATTTTTGTTCGCATAATTTATGAACAACCTCTAAGGGATAGAGGTACCCCTTTACCCCTTGTCAAAAAATGTCTCAATTTGACGATCCGCCCTTAGTGGTGGCGTTTCTAATAGTCACGTTGATGAAATATGATGAAACTCTTGTCTCCTCTCAGTGATGAAGTAATTTATGAATATATTCTCGAAAATCAACTCTAACGAAATTGAATTAGGAGATATCTACTATCTGAGATACACAATAGGCAACAAGCATTCCTTCTACATTTCGCTAACATTTTCTTTCTATTAAGTGTATTCATTTTGAGTCATAAGATATATCGATATTAATTTGTGGCACCAAACACATCATATAGGATATCTGATAGTCGCCAAGTCTTGCCTAATTAGGCATAGATGTGTTGCAAAAAATAGGTGCATTTGTGTGGGTGTGTCTGTGTATTGCTCGACAGCTGTCTATGAGGCGCCACCTAACTTTGAACTTTAATGTCTTACCTTGTTGTTATTGGTAGATAGTTACTACATACATACACACATAGATACGTACGTGCATCACACATACATACATAGGTAGGCAAGTTGCAAGGTAACTCAAATTACATTTGGCATATTGTATAACACTTTGATGATGTTGTTGCAATTGTTGTTGCTGGTGTTACTGATGTTGCTGGTGTTACTCGAGACTTGATAGACTTGCCAGCCAATGACTTTGGCGTGCTGCAGCATAATTACAAACTATATCTGTAGCTCCAAACACACACACATGCATCCATGTCTTTAAAATTTACAATACGCCAGGCTCCGGCTTCTGGCTCTTCTTGGCTCTTGGCCCTTGGATAACGAACTGGCTCTGCGTCTGCAGTCACATCAATTGCTATGACATTGCTGGGGCTTTAGACCCTGTGCATTGGATGGCAAGTACTCTTGGCTCGGCTCTGCGCTGCTCTGTCTCGGCCTGGTTCGTTGCAACCTGTAAACGATACAAATCACACACAAAACCACAACACTCCTCATCATCAAAGTTGTTGTCTCTGCTGTTGTCGTCGTCGTCGTCGTCGTCGTCGTCGATGTCTTCGGAGTTCTTGGGGTTGTTGTCATTGTTGTTGTACTTGCATTTGTTGCAAAAGTTGCTTTACTTGCTGTTGATGGCAAGTTTTGTGGCGGCAAATTGAAGCACCGCAGCACCTTCGCTTATATGGCTTGCAGCAAATATGCGTCCCTATCGTTGCCAGTGACTTGCCTGATTGCGGCCTGACTGCTGCAACCGACTCCAACCGACTTCAATTGTGGCAAAACACAAAAACACACATACACTCGAAGAAAAAAACATTATACACTAAAAAATAAAGCCAAACCAGTTTGGGTCCAGTCTCAGTTCCCCGGCCGCAGTGCATATGAAAAGTGATTTCTTTGCATAAATGCGCCTTGGTCTCGCTCTTCTTGGTCGGTTGGGGCTGTGCTGATGATGATTGGGTATAATGGGTTTTATGGAGCAGCTGCTGCTGCTGCTGCCGCTGATGCAGCTCCAACGCCAACTCTTGTTGTTCAGCGCTTTTGGACTCACACCTGTGCCTCATGTTGCTGGCTGACATTTTGAATAATTGCCATTGATCCCGAACTGATTTGTAGCCGAAGCTGATTCTAAACTAAATCTGTTCTAATTTTAAGCGTTCCCATGGCAAATTCTCTATTTGTCTTATAATTAGCAATGACAATGAGCGCCATAGTTTAATTTGGGTCAAGCCACTGCCAGGCGACACCCCAACGGAGACGGAGACCATTGAAAATTGTTGTGCGTGAGCATAAATGCTTATGATGGCGACAGCGTAACGCTGCTGCCAAGCCCTAAACTTGGCTATTATATGAGCGTATTTTTATACCCTGTACACAAAGTGTAAAAGGGTATAATAGGTTTGTGCAATGTATGTAACAGGCAGAAGGAGGCGTGGCAGACCATATGTTCCATGGGCAAAAATGCAATAGTCGAGTCGATATAGACATGTCCGTCCTTCCGTATGAACATCTAGCTCTCAGGCAACATAAGAGGTAGGCACAAAAATTTACCTAAATAAGCGCATTTACACCGAAAAGATTACGTTGAATCACGTCGATATCTTAACCCCTTCCCCTGTGACATATTTTTGCGGTTGACAGCCGCTCCGTTCAATCTATCATCTCAAAACACGACAGAGGTGTGCGTCGAGTTTATGTGCATCTACGTTTCAAAAATTATCGATATCGGATAAATACATCAGAAGTTATAGTCAAAAATATGCTAATTTCACCCCCCCTCCCCTCGCCTATGAACTGTGCAAAAATTGCACTGCATGTAGATATGGATATGTGTGGGCTAGAGTTACAAAATTTGGTGTGGAGACTCGTGTGACCCTAATCGTTAAAAGTATATCCAATCGATTTACCTTAATTACTGCCACAGACATTTATAAATGTATTTTTGATCTATGTTACAAAATTCAACGACATTGGCCCAAGAATACTGGAGTTATGGACATAAAAGTAAAAGTTTTTGCAACCACTTCCCAAAAGGAAAACTTGTCAATAGGAATTTTCCAATAGGAAATTGCTTGCATACATATTAAACTTGTAAAAAGAGACAAAAAAGAAAATACTTTCTTTCGATTTAGTGCTTATGGGAAAAGAAAGGGTACAGGGTATTCCAATGTCGGGCACCGACCCGATTGTCTGCATCAAATTTTTATACTTTACAATATATCAATTGATAGACAGTCGTCGCACACACACACACACACACACACACACACACACACACACACACACACACTAAAACCATAACCAAATTCATTAACATTTTCGGCACGCACAAATTGTAAATCTTTTAGCATAAATATAAACAGACATATTTATATGCAAGCACACACACATACATATGCATATACATATACATTGTATGTGTGTGCGTGCGATCAAGAAGAAGCAAAGCAGCGATATGTAAGAGCGGATGCAGCACGATCTGACGGACGAAAGTGCAAAGCAAGCATGTGAAGAGAGACTCGCAACATGTTTGATATCATACATGTTGCGTGCGCACAGCTGTTGCTGCCGGTTCGATGTTAGTTCATTCATGGAAGCGCTGTTGTTGTTGTTGCTGTCTGTTATTTTGATTGCTGTTTAGCACTTGCCTCTGCCGCTGCCGCTGCCTCTGCCGCTGACTGCGTCTAACTTGACTGCGATTGTGTTCTTTGTGTTTCTCGCGTTATTTAAATGCGAGCCATGGCTCGGGATTTACGGGATCTCTGCTGAGATAGACAGAGAGAGGGAGAGAATGCCAGAGCGAGAGAGCGCGCTCAGCTGCTGGAACTAGTTTGGATTTTGATTCTAATTTAATACGTTCAGTTCAAAGACCCTTTAAGAAACCCATTCGAAATTGACATATTGAAACTTGGCAGCGGTTTTTAATTTCCGTATCGATAAAGTTTATCATTTATTAATTATTTTATTCTATTATCAATTTAACGACATTCGAAATAGAGTTTCGAATTTCGAGTCACAGAATCAAGCATTTGTTATACAATATTCAAATTGACAAATTATTTCTTGCAGTTTGGGTGCCAAATGTATTCTAAACTATTAAAACAATAACAACTTCCATTTGTAATTCGACAAGTTTTGGCAATAAAAACAGTTGGAAAAGCTTTGCTCCAGCGTCTATGCAACTAAGAAATTAGAAAGAAAATCCAATTTTGTTTGCTTTGTTGAATGTTAATATTGGAATAGCTCACAAGCCTGTTTACAGTACTAATTAAGCTGTAACCATTTTGTTTGTTATTTTGTGTGTATGTGTGTGTGTTTTTTCTCTAAGTGCATCAAAATATTCGAGGAAAATAATATTGTGCACAACTATTTGACGAAGGCTTAAAGTTAACTTGAGATTAATTTTCAAACATAACTTTATTCTCTATTTCCAAAAGTTACTTCGGTTTTGCTGCAAAAGAAAAAGTCTCTCTCACAATTGACATTTTGTGACCAAAAAAGTTTCTACTCATGTTTCCTAATGTTCAACATTGAATTGCATTAGTTTAAGTTGCTCTTAATCTATTTTAATGTTGTATCTTCAAGTATTGAAACAAGTTTCTTTATTTCATAAAGAACCATATTCCGACTGCCCTTGGAGAGAAAGATTTTGAATGCGATTGTTGAAGGCAATCTTTGGTATCACCTATTGGAGGAGGAAACCGTAACTCGGTAACGGCTTGTTATTGTCAGTTAAGAAGAAAAATAAATAAAAGCGAGAATTTCGGCACGTTTTTTGTTGTATCAGGCCAACGAACTAGAACTAGCTAAGAGAATACTACCTCAGCAGGTCAAAGCTTGTCATATGAGGCGACTAACAATGACACTGGGTTCTTTTGAGACCAGTAGGGCCCCCTCTGGTCTTAAAAGGGTTATGCGTAGGGTTCGGGACCCACCACGTAAAACCACAATTCCATTGAAAGAATCTATTTACATCCGTAAACCTGATAACGGGTTGTAATGACCAGTTAAGAAGAAGAAGTTCGTCAGTAAAGAAAAACAATATTCAGGGGGAAACTGGATCTCCCATCATAAGTGTTCAGCACAGTATTTGCAGTTATGTGCAAAATGCATATCAAATACAAGCATTCAATAATCACCACTACTTCAGTTGTGTTTGTTGAGAAGTTTTGTCGGAATAGAGATAGAGATTACGATAGAAAAGTGTTTCTCGAACTCGCAACTCATTCAAGTAAACTCAAAAATTAAACGTAAGCCGCATTAAACACAAATATCTATTTTTGTATGCTTGGCAGAAGGGCAGAGCGAAGTTAGTATAAGAGTAACAATAATCAGATTATTTTTGATGAAATGAGCAGCTTGAAGTTATCAATTACTCGAACAGTTCAAAGATTACCCATTAAAGACTTATGGTCTGTTTCTGATAGCAGCATTTATAACCTTTAAATAAAATATACACTTGTTTTTACCTGACAAAGCGGACTTTGGCTCATATCTTGTTGTGTTTATATTTTTATACTCTGTGCATAAAGTGTAAAAGGGTATTATAGATTTTTCTTTAATATGTGTACACTCTACCGAAAAGTACTCCATCATAACGTTTAGACTTTTTCTTATTGCGAAAACATTTTAGTAAATGAAAGCCCAATTTCTTGTTACAAAGTAAACTCATTTGTGAATCTTCTTAAAAGTGAAAGTCACCTGCCGCAAGTTGAGCGCAGGAAGCCAGCTGTCCAAAAACATAGTATCGAAACTCTTCATGTACAGCATTTGAGCAATTGTTATCCTGGATTAACACAAAATCCGTATTTTTTTGACAACTTTTGCTTTTAATCATCTTTTAAGTTGCCGGAACACTTCACAGGGGACAGGTAACACTATTCTACTCTGATGGGTGCTTTATACTACCTGCTCCAAATATCGCTCCGTACTCAGGTTTCACTCAAACCGCTATATCTCTTATTATCAATCCAAGAATCGACGTGATTCTTTTTTTTTCTTCATAAAAGTAATGAATGTCACCAAAAACCTTTAATAGTTCATTTTTCGATTTGACCTATGTGTTCTGGACCACATTTCTCAATGCGGAATCTGGTTGGAGCCTGGCTGCCGGATCAATCGACACATGCATCCAGACCAAAATGGACTGAGACTTCCTGTCTTTTCCTGCCAATTACACGGACTAAAGACATAGTGTTACACATGCAGAGGAAGTACGCTTGAGACGTTATTTTCGTTCTAAATCAGCCATCGGCAATGGTAGCAAAGGACTTGCCAATGGTTACTGTAAATAAGTTCTTATACATGCATGTGAATCTGCTCAACACAAACGAGCGGTGCAACCTTCTCGCCGATCTGCTCTCTCATGTAGACAGCAATCGAGTCGCGTAGCCGAATCAGGCCACACGAATCAGTCCACCCGATGACTTTACTGCACGCTCGTCAAGCTGCATTTTGGGAAGGCATCAAGAGTATTAACACTTCGACTCTTTGCAGTGGCGTTCCCATACAACTGTAATAACTGACTGTCCGCCCGGCTGACTGTATGAATGGATTACTGGCTGACTGGCGGACTGGCCGGATTGCTGCTGTGCACTGCATTTTAAAATTAATATTTGGATTTTAATTAGCAGGAAATTTACTTTGGGCGATGGCAGTTGTTTCCAGCTGGACAAGCGACCCGGTTCTACAAACTGCCAGCTACTGGCAACTCTTTACTTTCTGCTCTCGACTCCATCGACAGTCGACTTTTGGCCAGGTTGTTGGCTGGCTAACAAAGTCTGGCAGGGCGACTCCAAGCCGGAGTCTGGTTGGGAGTGTTTACATTTGCTGGCTGCAAGTCTGCTGCCACATAACGGTACATGCACAGCTCGTGCACCTGTGCGTAAGTGTGTGTGTGTGTGTGTGTGTGTGTGTGTGTGTGTGTGTGTGTGTGTGTGTGTGTGTGTGTGTGCACACTAATTAAATGAACACACGCACACAAAGCCCAACATGAAATATGCAGCATTTGCTTAGTTACAAATTTAATTTTGTTTGTCTAATTTGAAATGAAATTTTCCATATGCATAGATTTTAGTTATAGAATATTTTGTTTGGTTTTGTTTTTTCTTCTTCTTGATTTAGCTGCTTTGTTCATTGGCCAATAGAGCCAACGGCAAAATGCAATTGTTTCCATTGCTCACACAATGCTTTTAATTATTAATTAATGCAATTGCAACTAATTAATTTCACCTGAAATTGCTTTTGTTTATCAACTGACACTATCCGCTTTTTTTTGTGGCTACTCAAACGCAATGCTCTTAAGCGTCTGAGCGCACTCTCTTTGGTTGGCTACGTGCAGCGAACATGCTGCGTCTGTTAAGTTAACAGCGCGCTGTTAAGTTAACAGCGCTATGTTAGCGTGACTTGGGAATTTGAAATTGTAAACAAATAGTTTTGGTAAATAGTTAAAGACGCATCCGAGAGATACTTTTGGCATCTCAAAGTTTGAACTTCTGGCTTCAATAGACCAAAGCTGATTGAGAGTTGTGCAAATGAGTGGTGTGAGGCAGCCTTTTAGGGCTTACAGACAGCGCTGCGGCTCGTGGGCGTCTCAAAGCCATTTATAACGGCGTGTTATAATTCAAATAATAAATTCTATTTTACGGCCTTGTGGCGGCCAAGCAGCAACTTGAAATGCAAAACGGCAAAAACAGTCGTCGCAGAGGGTACGCTTTACAGGGTGTGTGTGTGGCAGTCAAGAGCTGGGCATAAAATCGATTTAGCCCCCCCGAAACGAAGTAAAACCAATAAAAATTATAAAGAATAAATTGCCTACAAAAATGTTTTTGTCAAACTGGCAGCCCGCAACCCACACAACAATGGCACAGCTCCTTGGGGGGGAAACTCAAACCCTAAATGCTTTGGCAAAATCACATTAGGGTGGCGCCAATCAAATTTTGTATTGTCGTGCCGCCAAGTGGGGCAGGGTTCTAACATTGTAGCTAGAAAAGGGCTGCACCCGCTATCCGTTGCTCTGGCATTAAGCAAGTCTGCTCCGAATGCGCTTACATTTTTATGACTTGGCTTAAACAACAGCCAACTGGCCAGAACCACGACCGAGTCGGCCAGCTAACCAGCTAAACAGCGCCAAGCCAAGGCTTTATTCATCTCATCAGTTAGTCAGTGAGTCTGTTAGTCATTCAGTCATTCAGTCATTCAGACAGCGAGACTGCCATTTTTTTATGTATTTGTATGTCGATTGTTGTAGTTGTTGCAAGTGAAGAGGCAAAGTGTTTTTATGCCCATTACTTTGTCTGCTGCTCTGCGGTTTTGCGTCTTTAATGGCGCCGCGAAGCAGCAGAGACTCCCCCGCCACGCCCACCATTCCTAGTGGCCCACATTTATTGAAGCTGGCAGATTTATTGGAATTTAAAATTCTTTTGTCAGAGCGACGCAGAGCAAAGCTTGAGCCGCGGCTAAAATCTAATAAACGCCCTCACGCCAAGAGGGGGAAGACGCGCGAGCGAGATAGCCGGCGCATCGGCGGAAATGGGTATTCGGCAGGCATTGTAAACGAGGCGTATGCGTGATGCGCACAAATGTATGCAAAACTTTAGCACCAAGTCCCACTCAATTAACATAAAAAAGAAAAAACCCAACAATGTCTGCTCCTCCGCCGGCGCTGTTGCCGCTCTAAGTGCCTTACGCTCGTCTTGCTTCTGTCACCACTGCTCCTGTTCTTGTTGTAGTTGTAAAACAGTTGGCAGCTGCAACTACTACAAATCTAGGCAAGAAAAGTACAAAGTTTTTGGGCTTAATTACAAGCAGCGCCTCATTAGGCCTCGGCCTGCTGCACTTAGGCCTGCCAGGGTTACCCTGCAGCCCCGCATATGCCGTCACTTTTACCTGCTCTACCTTTTGAAGCGCTTAGCAATTTGCATGTAACAGTTTTTAAGACTTCAATACACACAAAAGCACATCAGAGCTCAGTCGAGCAGCAGAGTACCCGGCACTGCCGGGAGCCATTATCAATTTCTTTGGCTGCTCGAGAGCAAAAATAAAAACAAAAAAAAAAAAAAACACAAAAAATATATCAAAAAAGGTAAAGAGCAGTAACGCCAACAAAGAGAACAAACAAAAAATATAACGATTTAATTAAAAAGTTACATAAAATATGTTTTTAAAGCAAAAACAGAAAAAAGCGAGAAAAACTGGCAGGCCAAAAAAAAAAAAACAGTAAGCTGAAATCAGTTGGTTCAGCGCGGCGGGGGCAGGGGCAGGGGCGTGGTCGGGGGCGTGGGAAGTCCTGCGAGTTAGTAGGGCTCAATGGTATTCTCTCGAGGCTGGTAGGCTTCGCTATATCCTCATTAAGTCATCGTTCAGTTGCGAGCCGTGTCGAGTTATTCAACGGCTTTGTTGCACAGCAGGCGGAGTAAGCTGGTGGCCAGAGTGGGAGCCCGAGCGTGTGCGACCTTTTGATGGCTGCTTACTTGACTGAAACCCAAGAAGAAAAAAATACAGAGCGTGGAAGTAACTGAAACTGGGGGCTACATCGCTTTTTATTTTCATAATTTAATGACCTTTTGTTTTCGGCAGAGCCCAAAACACTTGAAAAAAAAACACAAAAAGAAAAACCCAAACTGAAAATCAACGACGAAGAACAAGCGGTAAAATGCGCGGAAAATCTGTGTGCCAACAAAAACAAGAGCAACAAAAAACAAGCAAAAAAATACAACAAAAACAAAGCAGTACGTAAATAAAACTCAGCGAATGTGCGAATTTGTAGCACCCACACACACACACACTCACACTCACTCACACACACTCACACTCACACTCATACTCAAACTCACACACACTCACACACACTCTCACTCACTTGCACTCTCTCGCACTCTCTCGCACATCGACAGCTGCCTCTGTATAACTTTCACTTGAGCCTTGAGCAACAGCAGCAGCAGCGTGGGCGGCGACGCACAGTGGATCCAACTGACTTCTTTTTCGGCAAAAATGTTATGATCGAGTAACGATACTTTCAAAATTTAAAAAGTATATAACAGAGAATTCCTTAAGCTTCTGCAATACACTGCGATAAATATGCTGTGAAGAGAGGGAGCTTCAATAAAACGTTAGTAAAGTTCGGTATTGTGTGGTGAGCGGGTTAGAGAATACCACCACAGCAGGTCAAAGCTTGTCGTACGAGACGACTAACAATGACACAGGGCTCTTTCGAGACCAGAAGAACCACCCCAGGCCTTGAAAGGGTTTAGGACCCACCACGTAAAACCACAATTCCAATGAAAGAATGTATTTACATCAGGCCGTAACCCGATAACACGGGTTGTTATGGCCAGTTAAGAAGAAGAAGAAAGTTCGATATTATATACTGAAAATGTCTTATTCTTGCACCTATAAAATGTGCTTATTGCTTAATAAATCATTCAAATTTTGAAAATCTGTTGGCAAGGTGTTTGCAGTCTATTTTGATCTTAGTGTGCACACGTTAGCCAGATAGACAAACATTCGACGAGGACGTTTTGTTGAAAAATAAGCACAATTTAGAACATGGAAATTTTCCATGACATGCAAGGATAAGACATATGCAGTATATTATATCGAATTTTACTGCTGTTTTTTGAAGTTCCCTCTATACACAGCTTATTTATCGCGACGTATCGAAAATATCTTTACTCACTCAAAAGTTATATTATTTTTTGCCGAAAAAGAAGTCAATTGGATCCACTGTGCGACGGCGGCAGTGGCAGCGGCAGCGGCAGCGAAATGAACAACAACAGCAACAAATTAAGCAACGGCTGCAAAATGAACGCCAAAACACATTTTGCAAGTTGTTTACGATGACTGCTGCCGCCATTTTCGCTTTTCTTTTAGAGTGTGAGTGTGTGTGAGTGTGTGAGTGTGTGAGTGTGTGTGTGTGTGTGTGTGTGTGTGTGTGTGTTACACTTCATATGCCAAGCTCGCAAGGAGTATTCCACTTAATGAATAAAACTAAGGCGTCTCGACTACTATTAATGTCTTAAACAAGTTTATACTCAGTCCTAAGTGAGTTCTACACACACACATCCTCACACACATCCTCACACACATCCTCACACAGCAGCAAATGAATTGTGTGCCCAAAATTATGCAACCTCATGTCACCGAACCAATTAAATTTGAATCTTTTGCTTTAATAAATAAGTTGCTGTACATATAATTATCTTAAGTGCAAAATGTTTATCTCACACTCACTATTTGCTCTATTGTCTAACTCCATATTTGTGTGCTTAAGTTTTGAGCTGAAATGAAAGACTTGCGATAGTATAGGAAACAGTTTCTCATAAATCCAACTTATTTACACATCTTACATGTATTTATCTTGACTTAAAAGTTAGTCAAGTGTTAAAATAAATCAATGAAATCCAGTTTGCAATTATCAGCAATAAAGTTAATGATGGTTATATTAAAATATAACTTTGCATCATGATTTGATAAGACATAACTACTTCTTAACTGGTCTTAAGACCTCGCTATCGTGTTAAGGACTGATGTAGTGCACTTTTCCAGGCGCCTCAGCTTCGCGGCTCAAAGGTGGCGCTCTAGCTGGTGACATGGTCTGCCGCTTGATCGCCTTCCTTCACAACTTGAACACTCTAAGGGAATCATTCTCTTCGTAGAGCTTAAAGAGCTCGTCGTATGTGTGGTGCCAACGATCTTACGAAGTAAAAGCTAAAACACTAGAAGGACATTTTCATTAGGCTAGACCATGCCACAAAACGGGAAAGATGAGTCTCTACTACTCATTTGCCTACTGAGAACAAAGTAACGTCTATTGGCAAGAGTGATTCTTCGCTTGATCTCTACGCTGTCATCGTTGTTCATTGTGACGGTGGTGCCAGGATAGACGAAATCCTTGACAACAACAAAAGTATTGTTTTCAACATCAATCTGATAGTCCAACCATTGTATCTCTCTACTCGGAGAAAACATATACTTTGTCTTGCTCTCACAAGGCTACAGCGACATCTCACTTTGTACAACCAATGATTTAGATATCATCGTCGTATGCAAGCAACTGGACACCCTTATAGAACATAATCCTGTTCCTATTTACTTCGACCTTCGCAACAAATTCTTCATCAAAAGGTTGAAGAGGTCGCAGGAGAGGGCATCGCCTTGTCTGAAGCAGCACTTGGTATCAAAAGGCTCGGAAAAGCTCCAACCTTGCAGCAATATTGAACTTGAGCAGTGCGGCACATACGCGATTTCGCCATGGGCTATCAAGTGCTGGTTTACATCAACAAAGAGATTGGGTGTGTCGATTTGTATTCATTCTAGGATTTGGCGCAGTGCGAATGTAGTTTAAATGCTGCACTTACCAGGCCTGGAGAAACACTGATAAGATTGAATCAGTTCTTTCGCGAATGGCTTCAGTCTTTCACACAGTACGCTCGATAAATAGAATATATAGCCAATAGAAAAAAGAGTAAGACGGTAGTCAGCACATACCATGGGTTCACCGTTCTTCAGGACAGCGCAAAGAACTCCAGCTGATGCTTGCACCTTACTAACTCATTGCCGCCAGTCTGCTACAACTCTGCTGGCAGGCCTTCTCCGCCGACCCTAGAGCTTCGTCATGGCTAGGCGGTGGCGTATTCTCGGCTCCGGCAGCGCCATTACCCCCATTATCGCCCGATCGTAAGCCAGAGAAGTGTTCCCTGCACAACGTCAGTGTACCTTGTGCATACACAAACAGATTTGTCTGTTTGTCTCCACAGGAAGATTTACCTGTACTAAGTGCTTCAGCTAGATGGTTGACTTTTTGGAAAAACTTCCTAATGTTATCATCTCCCGATAGTGATCTCTAGCAGATGCGCATAACAGCTAGTTGCAGCGTCCTTCTATCGGCGGCGTTCCTTACGAAACTCCTGATCGTGCCATTTGTGCCTTGGCAGTGGGCGTTGTAAGCGGGATATATGTATGTGTCCAAAGCCACTCGGCGCTATGAAGTTCGGTGAGTGTTTGAGTAAACTGCTCAGAGAGCTGAAACATGACACAGCTTGTTTTGAGCTCGTTTATCAAAATGTTGCAAAAACAAATTGAAACTCTTCAATTCGCTAGTATTTCAATTGTTAACGTGCTGGTTAATGGGCTTTAATTTATGATCATTTCATAGTGTTCAACACTAATAAACTTTACAAGAAGAGAGTAATTAAAATGCGTGGCATGCCAAATGATGGCTTTTAATGTTCATATGGTAATTTCTTCAACAAATTAATTGTGCTTAATTGAAAAGTTGAGATGATTTAATGTCTAAATTGAGCAATTCAACCCACGTCCAATGCTAGAACGCTCTCCGTTGCATTCCCCCCGCTAAGCAACCCGCTGCTTTTAGGAAAACCCGCATTTTTTCGGAGGTTCAATATGTACGCATGAGTGAGTGTATCTTTTTTTCCAATTTTTTGTGTGCGTTTGCAGTGTTGTCTAGAGTTTTCGACGGCTTTTAATTGTTTTTGTCATTATGATGCGACTTTCATTATTTTTATTAATAATAATTTACGAAATATTTTGTGGCAAGCGCCAATAGCTCTGATGGCTTCATTAAGCCACAGGCGTCCGCGGCACGCGTCACATTTAAAAGTCATTACGCGTTAATAGAAAAAAGGAACACTGAAACGACAACGACATAATGCATAATTTGTTTTGTCGAGCGCATAGCACGGCATAAAAAATAAATAAATAGCAAAAAATTGAAAAAGAAATAAAAAGCGCAATTGAAATGAATATAAAATACAAAAATGTCTAACGGCAACGCGGCGTATGCTTTATGGCAAGCGCCGTTATAAATCAATTGAACTTTTTTATTTGAATTTTATTGTTCTTCATTATATTAATTGCACATTGCATCATATTTTGCCGTATTTTTTCCTATTAAATATTATATTTATTAATTGGACTTCACTCGGCCGCAAATAATCTCTCAAAGATCGCTTTATTAGTATCATATGTTAGCATTTAAATTCCATAGAGAGAGAGAGAGAGTATAGATAAAGAGGTAAACGCATTCACAGCTGTTTGCCTCAAAATGTTGGCTAGATGCTCAAGAATCCTCGAAGTCTTCACTTTTTGTCTCTAAAGGGTTAAGAAATGACAGATGGTTTTGGCGCATTCCTAATAGTTATGTATTTCTAGAAAGTTTTCATTGGAAAATACAGTTATTACGAGAAAATACAGTTATTGTTCGTCGATCTCTCGCGCTCGCTCTCATCACATTCTAAGAGTCAATAAGTTTGAATATTGCAGCTCTCGCAAGTCGACTACTTTCTAGTCACCCTTGGACGGATGTCCGATCTCCACACTCTTATCCAAGGGCGAGAGGGTATTGCAGCAAGTTTGGCCACCTCTCCGACACGGCTGAGGCTCATTGCACCAAGACTTGGTTGGCAAAAGGCCATACCTGCGGCGATCAAAGCTGCATCCTCACAGACCGTGTATTCGATATGCGCCTCTTTGGTATGCTGTCTATCGCCCATGACTTCCAGTGTTCGCCATTACGCCAGTCAGTGCATTATAGCTTTAGCTGCTTTATCGCCCTTATGATGGTAGTGGTCAAGCATCACACCTATGTACCTCAAGGCAGGCTTGGACTCGATCTACTGCAGACTCAACTTTTTTCTTGCTGCTAATGAGAACTGCCTTCGCCTTTAGTGGTGCCAGTTACAGCCCTTTCTCACTTAACCAGTCAGTCATTAGGCTGATCTCAGTGTTGGCGTTGGTCTCGACATCATTCAACTTCTTGGCGACAGCGACTACTGTGATGTCGTCTGCAAACCCCAAAACGATCAAATGAAGCTCAGCAACAGAAATCAAATTCCATATTATGAGATGCAGCGCCGATGTCTGTGGCACGCCACCGGAACGGCTTGCACCTTTCGACCGGAGCAAGTGTCGTATAGCAGGATGCTATGCCAGCTGGCCACATTAAACGAGTTTCTTACGTTATGTTGTCCAGTTCAATGGCTTGGATTCAAATCATGGTGAATAGGAATAGGAGCGAGGTGTATTACCTCTTTGCTATACAGCATACGGTTTAAATCTGTGATTTAGGTATCGACCACAGCAACTACGATGCTCCCACAAGAGTAGGAGTTGGCTTTCTTATTTTAACTTCGAAAGTTTTAAACTTGGAAAAGCTCGACAGTTTTGGTCATATGCCCGGGACTGATAACCCATGAGACTCTTGTCTCTAGCTGTCCAGCGTGGAGACTAAAAGCAAGTCTCTCCGGCTATAGACGAATCTTGCGTACGAATTTTGTCACAGCCCAGTTTCAGTCAAACAACCTATTCAGCTCAGTAGTCAAGACGATAATTTAGCAAGGCAAGCAAGAACCTAACGACCTTGACATTGTCAAGCGAAATAACATCCAGTGGCTCCCCTGGTTATATATCCTATATTGTGCAAATGGATGAAGCAGCTGCTGCGAGAAAAGTCTTCAATGCTGTTGTTGAAGCAAGTCGAGAAAAGTGCAGGAAATATCTCCTTTGGAAGGAACAAGTAGAGTGCACAGTAAGTACCTTAGGCATTACCGATTGAAGAAGGCAGTAGCGCCTGCAGGAGTGCTCTATATAAGGCCGTACCCGGTAATGAGTTGTTATCGCCAGTTAGGAGCAAGAAGCCGTTGACCTAACAACAGCAGACTACCTGACGAATCTTGAGGAATTTCATCGAATCAATGTCAAGAATAATGCGAATGCATTTGAGAGCAAAGGATGGCACTTGGATGTCATCTATGAAGTTGAGTAATGGAATCTCCACTTTTATGTTCAACAAGCAGGTGAATCGTGAAAGCTGACATTAAAGCTTGCGTACCTCCAGGAAGCGTATTGGGTACAGTACTGTACACAAAAAACGGCTGACTTGCCCGTCGCTAATACACAAAACAGAGTTAGCTTTATTGGTTGAAATCAGTTTAGGCCACATACCCACTAGTGCTGGGAAACTGTTCGACAGTTACTTTGAATGAATCTTTTGTGGCATACACGATACGAAACGATGCTGTGAGATATCTGCGATATACAGCTGGATTGCAGGCTAACGTGGAAGACCCACATCAAACCAAAGTAGATGCAGCTCTAGGCCAAAGAGGGAAACTTTCAGGAGGTTGCCAACGCCTACGCCTTGAGTTTGTATCCGAAAGATATTTGAACTAAACTGTATCGTGTATCCGTTTAGCGAAAGATGACAAGCAGTTAGTACTATATTATTTTGCATTTGATATTATTGTTAGTTCTAATGACAATGATGATGACAATCGTGATGTTAATGATGATGATAATGATGATGACTATGATATGAATAGCCAAAGCTCTGTCCATTGATCAATACACACCCTGAAACATGTGCGTTTAGTGTGCCATCTGCTTTTTCTGTTGCTTTAGTATCGTTGTGTGTGTGTGTGTGTGTGTGTGTGTGTGTGGGTGTGTGTGTGTGTGTGTATTTGTGCCTTCATTTTTTTTTATTTTATTCTTTTTTTGGGCCAGCTTTTGCTTGTATGTTGTGTGCGTGTCCTACCATCATGGTCTTTGGGCCAAACTTGTTGTTGGTCATAATGTGTGTGTGCCCGGCAACGGAAAAACAGCAGGAGCAGCAGCAGCAACTAGGAAAAGCCTTTTTTCACGCACAGCTCCGCCTAACGCCCACAATAGCAGCTGACACGCCCACAAAACAGGCTAGTCCTGCCGCAGGCGAAAGGAATTGGAAGCCACGCGTCGTCAGCTACAAAATATTTACAATGAAAAATGTCAGCAGGTATTTATTTTTATGGCGCAACATTCGTCAGTCTTATTGTTTGGTTGAGTGAGGTCGCCACTGTCTCTCCCCCGCACTGTCACTCTCTCCTTTCTCATTGTGTGTGTGTGTGTGCCGCGCCTTGTCTTGCTGCTACTTTTACTGTTAGTGGGCTGCCTGCTGCCGCTTTGTCAACTCTTGCCGCCATTTTATGAATATTTATTTTGTCTCGCATATTAAAAATACAAGCCCCAACACACACAAAGATACACACACACACACACACACACATATATATATATATACACTTAGCTACAAAAAATGACTAATAGTTGTATATTTTATTAATATTTGTCTGCTTTCTCTGTCCCGCTCGTGCTCAATATTGCCAACAAGCTGGCTTTCAGCACATTATTAGAGAGTTGGAGTCATCGCTGGCAGGAACTGGGACTGTGGCAGTGGCAAGGTATGGGCGCAATATTAGAAGAGCTTTGCATACTTTGCAGAGTCCTTGTCAAGCCAACCTGCTCCCAATCCTTAGCAAAGAAAACAAACACAACAAAAACGAAGCAGCAACAAAAAGTTAAAGGGATATATTTGGCTTATAGAAATGGCTAAGGAAGCAGAAGAAGAAGCAGCAGCAGCAGCCAAACGGCACTTGGTGGCTAACTGTGTTAGCTGCTGGACTTGTCCGCGCCCCAAAAAGCAGACTATACAAAATTATGGCCAGTAAATTTTGCGTGTGCGCTACGTTTGGCGCTTTTCGATGACGCTTTTCCACGCTGACGTGGCGCGTTCTGTTGCTGTTACAGTTTCAGTTGCTCGGAAAATGCTGCCACATGTTTTTTATGTCACTTCCGTTTTTATTTATTTTCCTTATGTAGCTGGACACTACACACACACACACACACACACACACACACACACACACACCCCTTTTGTTGGCTCTAGCAAATACACTCGAGGCTGTCAGCGGAGTGTGCTTGTTGTTGTTGCTGTTGTTGTAGACTGTCTGTCTGTCTGTCTATCGGTCTGACTCTCTTCGTAGCTCACTCAGCAATCTTTTATAGAGCGTATGTGTGTCGGTGTGTGTAAGGTTTTCGGCCACGCCCGCTGCCAGCGCTTAGCTGACGCTTTGTTTTCACATTAGATGACGACTGTGTCCGTCCATGTCTGGTTCAATCTTAGCCAGCACCTGCCCCCGCTCGCTCTCTTTAACCTTGCTCGCTGCCCAAATACCCACACCTTATGCGCGTCTGGCATGCCCTTGCAGCTCCCTTTCGCTCACCCTACTGCTTGTTTATGTCATGTCATTTTTATGAGTGCGCTGTTACTGTCAGCTGGCACAGCCCTTGCCACATTGCCACATCGCCACGTTGCTGACTCTTGGCCATTTTCCCTTGGCCCCTTGGCTGCTGCTTCTGCTGTTCCAGCTGTTCCTGCTGTCTTGTTGCTGCCATTGCCATGGCCTCCAAGCTTGCTTACTCGTCATAATTGTCAACATGCCACAACGCCCATTTGTTGCTTCATATACTATGTGAGTGTGTGTGTGTATGTGTGTGTGTGTGTCGTCGAGAATGTCCGGGATGTCGAGAATGTCAGCGCTGTGGCCCATGTCAGTTTTCATGGTTTCACCTGGCGCTGAAGTTTGTTATCAGCCGCCGGTTATGCTATGTCTTGGCTTTGACCAGCCAAGCGTCGGCCACATTTCCGTGTTTGCCACCAGTCTAGCTGACTGGTAGCCTGTCGCTGCCCCCTGCCTCAGTTTTGGCTCAGCTCACCTCACAGAGCCGAAACCCATGAGCCTGCAGTTTGTTTTTATTTATTTCCCTGGCACTTGGCTAAAAACGCGTCTCACATTTTTGTCGCATATTTAAAATTGTGCCCACAGGTCAACCAGCAGCCAGTCAGCAACAGTCAGCGGCAGTAACCATACCCGGATCCGGACCAGCACACCCACACCTAGTAGCTTACACAGTTATGGCTTTTATAGCTGCTGTTGTTGTTTGACTTGGCTGAAAAGTGGTAATATTTTGTTGCATATTTATAGCCGTTGTATTTGGTTTTGGATTTTCCGCTTTTCTTGCTTTTTTATGGCCAAGGATTAACTTGTAATTGTGTGTGTTTGTGTGTGTGTGTGTGTGTGTGTGTGTGTGACTGTGTGTTCATGACTCACTGGCTTTGTCTGGAAAAAAAAAACAAAACAAGTACTTCATACAAAGAACTCTATAAATTGCATGCTTCAGACTTCAAAGTTTTTCGTTGTCGCCTTTGAGTAAAGTGTGAAACAAAAATGGCGTAAAAGTGCAACCGGTCGACCAAGTGAACTTTAGTTTTCATTTCCGTTTCCGTTCCGGCCATGATGCCGACCATTTACACTAGGTTTAATAGACGCATTTGAAATTAAATAAGCACTAAGTTTCTATGACAATATTATTATTATTTTTTATTTACTTGTGCTCTATAAATTGAACCTTTTCGTTCAAAGGATATTTTGTTGATGTTTGAAATGAAAGCAAGCTGAATTTCAAGCAGACATTTCTTTGGAAATGTTCAAATATTTGCTCTTTTATATTGTCGACGGCCATGGCCATCAAGATGGACGCCATTTTGTCAGGCAAAAATGGCCAAGAAAAGGCAAGACCAACAAAAACAACCTAGCACTATTAAATACATCTAGCAACAAACACGCCGAACACACACACACACACACACACACACACACACACACACACACACAGACATACAGCGCCATTATACATATAGGGAGCTAGAGGCTCAGGAACCGGCACAGACAAAGCACTGGCATAGTTTTGCACGTAGAATGGTCTAACGGTACAACAGTATAACGGTAACTGGCACGTCACAGTCTCCACAAACTTACTCTTTATGTATGTGTGTGTGTGTGTGTGTCTGTGTGTGTGTGTGTGTGTGTGTACTTTTCTCATTTACTACTGCATTTTTATTACAAATTTCTTACGATGATGATGATAGCAAACCAACTCTTCTTTATAACTGGGCGGAGAGTACGTTAAATTTGTCGAAATCTAGATATTTTTTGGGAGTTTGTGTCAAAGCCCTTAGTACTTATGCTTCTGTTTTATCTAATGTTAGTAATGTGTACAAAAACGCTATTAGAGGTACGGTACAAGATGCTTTCATTGAGGCTCTGATCGTTGCTTATGTGTGTATTTGGCGAGCTTCCTTCTCATTTTTCTACTACATTTGCCGTGAAGACTTCGGTACAACAATCTCAATATTATCTGTGTCACACTTCTATAGGAAATGGTGCTAATTCTTGGTATACAGATATACGGAAAGATTGAAACATTATTATTGTGCTTCATATTTTATGATATTAACTATTAATTTGATATATAAAAGTGTCTTTGGGCTTCGGCTTGGAAAACTAAAGATTTGCAACATTCGCCGTCACCGTCGCTGTCGCAGTCGCAGTCAACGTCCTTGTCAGCATCGCTGTCTCCGTTGAGAGGCAGAATAAATAGCCGGGAAAAGGAAAATCATTGCAATAGGAAATGAAAACCGTTGCGGGTGGCAGTGCAGTCAACGTTGCCAAAGGAGCTGCCATTGGAGCCAAGTGAGTCGCATCAAGAGCCGACTGAAGGCAAAAGCTGGGCAAACCAAGAAAAACAGAGGTGATTTCGGGGGCAGAGGTCAAGATGAAAAAAATCGATAGGATGCAGCATGAGGATATTTAAGCAGGATATTTAATATGAGCGCCTAAAGCTTACCACTACGATAGCCAGCCCTGTCTATCGTTTTCTCTCTCTCTCTCTCTGAGTGCCCATCACTGCTTCTCTCTATAATTGCAGTAGTGTGAGTGCAAGGTGTGCAAAAATCTGTGTGCGGCCTTCGTTTCACATTTTATGGCATTAGTTGGTTTCATTTTTCTCATCGTTTTAGCCAAGTAAAATATGATTTTCTATCGAGCGTAAGATAAGCAAGTTTGTCTTGTGCATATCTCGACATACTCTACACACACTGTATACTCTTATATAATGTTGCTTTGACCATGGCACTTAAGCCACTTTCAATTTGATATCAATAATAAGCACAGCGACCAAGAGATAAGAAAATATGTTCACGCTGAGCTCCCAGTTTCCAGCTTGCCCCAATCTATCTCTGCCGCTCTCTCACTTAACTGCTCGGCAGTCTTTTTCTGCTTTTTTTCACCGCATTGTTGGCCATTTGTGTGGCGTGTTGGCGCTTGCCCCGCCCTGTTGCAAGCAAAATATAACGTCTGTTGCTTTTCCTTTGCCTTGCGGTATCTTAAAGTACTCAGCCAACATACGATATAACTTTAACTATTTATCTTGTTAGCGGAAATCTATTGAAAATGTTTATGTCTTTTGTGTTTGTGCTTCTGCTCGTGGGTGTGCCGATCCCTGGCTTCCTCTCTCCTTCTGAACATCTTTCGCTATGCACATGTATACGTATTGGCAACCTTAAGTTTCGCCAAGCCAAACAAATTTTTGGTTAAAGGTGGCGAAAATCGTCAGCAAAATATTCCAACAGCAGTTGAAAGTTTAGATACTCTTGTAAGTCCTTTATAAAAGATTTGATGGACTGAGCATTCTCACATATGTAACTGAATAATATGAAAATGGGAATTCCCTTAAGGGAAAAACGTCCCGACTATACCTGAAGCATATGAAACTGCTGTTCTTCTATAGAGTTTGTGTTTATAAGCTTCTATTTTTGATTCATATTTATAAGAATTATTAGTAAGCACTCTGCCCCACGGTTTCATGTCCTTAAAAGTAGTAAATATTTATATCTTCATATCTTTATATATTCATATCTTCATATCTTCATAACTTCATATCTTCATATCTGCATATTTCATAAATTCATACCTTCATTTCTTCATATGTTTTCTGTAAAGATTGAGAGAATAGTGTCTCTGGATATTCGGACACAGAAATAAACCGTCAATCCACAGTGTAAGCCCCAATTAAAAGTGCCTTTTATATCATGTATCATCTCATAAAATGCAAAATTGGCAAGATAAGAACCCTTACATACACGAGCTTAAAAAATAAGAAAAACAGGGTGCTCTCTATTATAATAGGCTATGAAAATTTGAAACCAAATGCCAAATTAACAAATATCAAAAACGAAATAATATACAATACTACAATATACAAAATAAGACTATCGCTTAAATTTATATTAGAATGGACAACGAACTTCTAAAGGAAATCTGTAGCGACCTGATTGACCAGGTTGGTGCAAGTATATTTTTAAGATTAGTTCTATTTTAATATCAAATTGCTTGCAGGCTGTGGCTAGCGGGGATTCAGCGCTGGTGGAGAAGGAATCCCAGCCTTCTGTTCAAAACAAATCGATTGTCTGTCTTTCTCTTAAAAGAAATAGAGAGTCCTCACCCAACAGTCACCAAAACCGAACTGCAAAAAAGCGAGCTACAGATCCCATGTTTGCGATGCTGACATAGGAAGATCTGCAACCATGGACTGAATGTCAAACACATGGTCCCAACGAATAAAAAAAAAACATAACTATACTGACATTTTAAAAAAAGATTTCGACAACAAATTCCTAAGTATTTTGAAATGCACTAATCGAAAAAAAATATTCTAAAATTATTTGAACAAATAAAAATCTTTTTTCGGCTTCTAAGACTTGCATCGTGTGTTAACAGCGTTTATAGGAGAGAGCGGAACAACAAGAGGAGTGCACCGCACGGCAATTGCATTCGTATACATAAATGTGATAATTAATCAACACATTTAGAACCTTTTTATGCCGATCCATGCTCTATAAAAAGCTTATCATTCACACAGTCTGATGCATATGTGCGGAGAAGTTTCACGGCAAAGGGTATTCTATTGGGCTCTTGGAGGATTGGGTATGGGGCTCTTTTCGCAAAATATTTATTCATCAATATCTATTATCTTCCCTTTAAACTTGTGCCAACGGTTTTTGGTATGGCCTTGAGATCTTCCAACGACGTGTTCCATATTTTCCCAATCGTGGCAGCATAATCGACGAAGAGATAATGGGTGTCGATTTAGTGTTCATGGGTCTTTTGATTTGACGTAATGTGAATATCTGGTCGATGGTGGACTTTCCAGGCCTAAAGGCACACTAATAAGGTGCAATCAGCTCTTTTGCGAAGTGCTTTAGTCTTCCACACAATACGATTGCTTTATATGCAAAAGAAAGAAGGCTGATATCAGGGTTAGCTTAGACAGGGGGGTCCCCACCCACCATGGTCTCATCTAGCCATATTGATCAGATTTCTCTCTGCATCGCAACAGAAAGACGCACAGCTACTACATCCTTCAGCGGGACGTTTAACTTTTTAGAAGAATTTCCCTACGTCATTCCTGTTATTGTACATCTCGATCTCCACTCGCTTTTTTATGTCTGATAGCGCTGCTCTTCAGCAGAAAGAGCAAACATCAATGCAATATTAGTTTTCAAATAAGTAAACTAAGAATTCACAAAAACGTCAGTTAAAATACTCATTTAAAAGGGGCTAAAGCCCCTGCCCTCGTCTAAGACTATGCGATGATTGTGTTTTTAACCCTCGTGTGACTTTTAAAAGCACTTTGTCTATGATTTTCGCTTGTGTGTTCGTAGGCCGTTGTGTGTTCATAGGGTTGTCAAGTTTATTTGCGGTTTCTGACGCTGGTAAATTGCGCGAGCAGCGTTCATACATGCAAACATATTCGCCACATAGATGAGAGTAAGAGTTTAAATTGTCTAAATTTGAGTTGAATAATTGAACAAAAACTACTTAGTGCTTGCCTTGTTTTTGTATAGCCGTTCGACTTACACAGCCACGCCCACAAACTTAAGCCGCCCATCTAATTTTGTGCTATTTACTTTTGTTATAAGTATTATTATTTGCATTTATATTTGTTATGCAAACAGCGTGGGGAAAATTGCAATTGGTTTTTGGCAGATTTTCAGTGCCAAAATTTGTATTAAGCATAAATGAAATATAACCCAAGTACATGGTTGTATTTGTGTAGCTGTGTGTGTGTGTGTGTGTGTGTGTGTGTGTGTGTGTGTTTTTGATGCATACTTTCAAGCGTCACAATCGAATGCATAATAAAATAAGAAATCAAATTTCACTCACAATGGTATCGAAATGGCATGAAGCATAAAAATACAAAAATTATAAAAAAAAAAAACAACAACAGTTGTCAGCAGTGGGGCGAGAGAGCGAGAGAGAGAGAGAGAGAGAGAGCGAGCGAGCGAGAGAGAGCGAGTGAAGAACAAGCCGAAGCCAAGCCAGGAAGCAATGACTATAAAACTGAAGCGCTTGGTAGGTGAAGCAGCAACAACAACGGCAACAACGTTTGTACAACAAAATTTCGGGAGCTTTGGAGCTACTGGCGCATAAATATGCAATGGCCACAAAAATGTTGTGAAATTTTCCTTAAGGTTTTTCACCGAGCAACACATTTCCCACTCGACCAACTGTCTGACTGACTGACTGGCGGACTGACGGACTGAGTGAGGAAACAGAAGCAGAGCACGGACTAGGGTAATAGAGCGGAGTGTGCTGCACATTCGAGGACTACGTTGTGCAGGACATTGTCTGCATGTGAAATTTTCTTAGCTACAATCAATGAGTGGCAGCCCTTTCCCAAGCCGGAGCTCTTGTACATGCTTTGCTCGATGAACTGCTTCAATCGATAAATCGATTGTTAATAATGATTTCTGTTTCTTTGTTGTTGTTGCCTTTGCTCCTTGTGCTGCTGCCGATTTATTTCCTTTGCCGTTACATAATATTGTAATAAAAATGAGCATTTTGTTGATTTTGATAATGGCGCCGATGTTCGACTTGTTGTTTTTTTTTTTGGAGCATATACTCTGTGTCCTTTCTGGCAGTGACTTAAAGTTTGTTAGGTCGAGTGGGGTAGCGGGGACAAGAGCAAAAAGCGAAAAGTTCTAAGCAATTTGCATAGTTTATGACAATTTACTGTGGTCAACAGCAACGAGAAACAACAACAACAACAAACAACAAGGAGACGCTGATTGCCACAAATTGCCGAGACGGTTTATGTATCTATAAGTTAATGTATCTGCATATCTAAGACATGTTGGCTACTTAGTGCTACCGCTGCAAAATAAAACCTTCAAAATAATTACACGAAAATTTCACATTTTAACGTTCCCATCGTTTGGCCAGGCGAAGGTATAACTACAACCACATGTCCAGCTGCAACGTCAATCCAATCCAGTTCAGTTAGTTGCAGTTGCAAGCAGGCAAGTTCAGTCAAATCAGGCAGCAGCCACTCTTCGCCTGTTTGCCACAATCATTTACACTAAATCACTTAAGTGTACAAGTGTCTATGTACCGCCCCATAGTCCAAGTCCTAAGGTCTGTCCCTTGGTCCACCCTAGCAAACATATTGACTCGTAAAAATTTACGCATATTAAAAATAAGCCTTAACATATGTGCTTTGGTGTGCGTGTGTGAGAGCGTATTCGCATTCCGGCCAAGCCGCGCCCCTGCCGTAATGCACTTTGCTAAACGCTGATTGGTCAACAGCGCCAGGTGGTCGCAAGTCTAACAAAATGCGAGTCCAACTCGACGTTCGACGTTGACGTCGACTGCGCAGCGTTTTCATGCGGCGCTGCTTAATCTTGGCTGCGTGCACGTAACATGTTTTCCAGGCTGGCTTCAGGCCTAACCTGCTGCAGCTCCAGTTGATCGGCGATTGTCCAAGTCCAAGTTGCTGCTGCTTACTGTCAGACTGCCAGACTGACTGACTGACCAAATGACTGTCTTACTGACGGACCGAGCTATGCTAGCAGGGAGCAAAATAAGTGCGAGTATCCTGCCCCAACTGACTATCGGCGGTTCATTTCAAAGCTGCTTGACTGCTCCACTTCTGAGGCGAGGCGTCGTCGTCGTCGTCGTCGTCGCCGTTGCCGTCGTCATCCAACGTCCGTGCACTCATCCAGCAAAACAGCCAACCATCCATCCAGGCGATCGACTCAAGACGACTTTTATCTGCTGCCACGCCCCGCGCCACCGCCCCTCTCTCGCTATCAACTTGTTACGGCTTGTTTCGATTCGCTTCGTTCCGCGTCATATGAACAGAAACTGGTTCAACATCCCCAACAAGATTTGCTTTTCGGTTTGATTTTTGCGCACAGGTGGCACATTTCTTGTTGTTGCTCTCGTTCCCCCGTGTTCTTGCTGTTGTTATTGTTGTTGTTGTTGTTTTGTAGCTGAGCGAGCGATCGCGCGTAATAAGCCGCGAAAACATTGTTTAGGTATTCTTTCGTGTACATCGCGCTGCCAGCATCGATAGTTCTTCCCCCTCTGGTTTGTGCTCCATACACTGCAAATACACAGAACTCAACAGGCATGCTGAGTTTTAATAAGCGAAATGCTCACACACGCACAAATTTTGCAATATTACCTATTTGTAAGCTTACATCGAGAGTATTCCAAAATGAAATGAATTGGTTTTTCGGAACTTTGGAATGTCCGATTTTTATGAAAGGCGCAGCGTAGGTGTTCTAGTCTGAAAGCATACAGAAATTTCTCACTAAAGCTCAAGACATCGGTCTCGTGCTTAAACACTTTGTTTGCTGCAGTGTATCCCATAGTTATAGTGCCTCATCATCTGCACAGACATCAGGTTTACCTGTATTTTAGTATTTCTTTATATTGCTTGTGAGTTTGTAGCTTGAGCTTGTGCAATCACAAGTCATTGCAGTTGTACAACTAAACACAACTGACAATCTCACTGCGTTCTGTTGAACCGGTTTGCTGTGGCACCTTGATTCTGACTTGTGACAGGGTAGCGGCTGGCAAGGATGCTGATCGACGGACCGGCTGCTCGTACTGCTTGATCACTTGGCCCGATAAGAGGGAGCTCCTAAGCTAGAGGCCTCTATGTAGTATAGGCAAATTACGAGCATACAAGTTAAAGTTGACGCAGTTTCGAACAGAGCGTATGGCAACATCAGCGGCAACTGTGGCGGCTCTGCTGATTGTGGCAGCTTCAGCAGCAGCTCTCAACACTTTCGTGGCCGTCGCAGAGCTTGATTTAAACATTTGGCCATTAATCATGTGCTGTGGCCGCTGCACAGTGGGCCAATGATAATGCGGCCCACTGTGCGGCAGGTGCTGCTGCCAATATTACGAGCGGATGTTGAGGCCATTAATGTTGCCTATTGCCTGTTGCATGTAGCCTGTTACATGCCGCGCCAGCGTCAGCGCCAGCGCCTGCTGCAACAATTTGCTCGCTTCTATGCCCAGATTAATCAAATTGATGCGAATGCGCAGCAAGCAGCTGGGGCAGGCAACTTGGACACTTGGCTCTTGCAACTGGCAACAGGCAACTGGTTCTTGGACTTGTGTCATTCGCTATGAATTGGGCAAAAATTTGGTAGCTCGACCCATGCTTTTAATAGACACACAATATTGTGCGGCATGTTGCAGTGTTTAGTGTGCCAATCAACGAAAAAGGCAATTATATAATGAATGTATGGATTGTATGGATCTGTCATAAAAGCTGAGTGTATATATAAGTTAAGCAAGTCAAGTGGGTTATATAACGATTACAAAGAGTTGTTTCCTATTCCCATATTGAGTACGAAATATTCCTGATTTATGTTATTGTAAACTTAAAATGTTAATGTTGCGCCTTGTTGGCAAAAATCTACGCATATGCCGTGACGGTAGCACATCAGCATGAGCTTAGGATGCAATGAGACTTTATGTCAAGACGTTATCCAACTGTAGGACATCACGTGTAGATATAAAGCAACACATTGGATCAAAGTTGGCACAAATGTTTACACAAGTAAACTTGCATTACTGGGTTCCCACGAAAGATCGAAAGATACGTCAGTGGAACATAAGACGCCAATGGGAATTGAATAAGTACATTATATAAACAAAAATCCGCTTTGATATTTTAGCCCCTGAAGAAGGGTTTTTGTAGGTCCGCCAACCCAATCGATGGCACGAGTGTGAAAATCGAGATAAAAGCTGTGAAATATAAAAAGTTGAAACCCGTTGTTTTTCTTTAACTAAATTAAGGCTTAACTCCTCAAATTTAACACTTTGTTAATTATGCTTTCTCTTAACAGGGATTTTTCACAATTTGAGTATTATATGGTGAGTACAGTTTCCGTATAGCAAAAGTTTTCGCCCGAATTTGTGCCATATGTTATATATAACTGTTTTTATGTAAGAATAACAGAAAAAAGTCGATCCCCCGAAACAGAGGCAGTCAAAAGTTCTAATCGTTTAGCAAGCTTAATGAACTTAATGCCAAGAGCAGAAATTAGCAATATTCTGTAGAATTTGTACTTATCAGAGATGTTTCTCAGCTTGCTTAAAAGTTCTTTCAGTATAAAGTGTCCCATAAGTACGGAATGTAAGCATTCTGTGAACATTTCTGCCTAGTTGGATGGAAGAAGCGACAACTTTTTCTAAAATTACACTAGGCAACAAATTTGGACTCAGTTATAGGCCTATTGCTAAAACATACCTTTTCCGGTAAATTTTGGGTCGCTGATTTCGAATCCAGTTGCGTAGTCAGCAAATCTCATATTACTCGGGAACCTTACTACCGCTCGAGATGAATTGGAACTCGAATTGCATGTAATTTAATATCAAATCTCTCAATAATCTCTCATATGGTTTGTATTTAACTTGATTCGACTGCAAGTTACAGGGCAATGAACTTAAATTTTTTTTTCGAAAATCGAATATTCTTCTGTTTTTCATTCCAAAAGAATTATATCAAAAATTTAAAAAAAAAATTTTGAAATAGCGGTATTTTTCGAAATACCATTCTAGATAACTTTCCTGATTTGAAATCAGCCACCTCAAGTTTACCGTAAAAGGTATGTCCAGGGTCCAAATTCAAAAACGGTGCTAGAAAATCCAAAATGGTTTCCAGATTCGTAGTCAACTACCCAAAATTTATCGGAAAAGTATGTTTTAGACATAGGCTTTCTTTTTGTTGCATAGTGTAATTTAAGGAACAATTCTTTCAAAAATATTTCTGATTACTCCTATTCTTTTGTCGTTCGTTTATTATTGCATATGAAATTAGCAAAATTCTTTGATTTTCTTCTTATATGGATGTTTGCTACGCCTTAAGGTCCTACGAAGGAGTTCCAACTTCAAAGTTTTCTGTTTTTAATCTTTATTTCTTTCTCTATATTTCTGACCCGCTGCGAAGCCCGTTTTCAGGAACTATCATATGAGAGATTATTGAGAGATTTGATATTAAATTACATGCAATTCGAGTTCCAATTCATCTCGAGCGGTAGTAAGGTTCCCGAGTAATATGAGATTTGCTGACTACGCAACTGGATTCGAAATCAGCCACCTCAAGTTTACCGTAAAAGGTATGTCCAGGGTCCAAATTCAAAAACGGTGCTAGAAAATCCAAAATGGTTTCCAGATTCGTAGTCAACTACCCAAAATTTATCGGAAAAGTATGTTTTAGACATAGGCTTTCTTTTTGTTGCATAGTGTAATTTAAGGAACAATTCTTTCAAAAATATTTCTGATTACTCCTATTCTTTTGTCGTTCGTTTATTATTGCATATGAAATTAGCAAAATTCTTTGATTTTCTTCTTATATGGATGTTTGCTACGCCTTAAGGTCCTACGAAGGAGTTCCAACTTCAAAGTTTTCTGTTTTTAATCTTTATTTCTTTTTCTATATTTCTGACCCGCTGCGAAGCCCGTTTTCAGGAACTATCACAAAAACATTGAAAATATAGCTACCTACAAATAAATCGAATATCCCTAGACGCCAATCCTATGTAGAAATTCCATAAAAAATTTCGAAAATTTAAAAATGTATAAAACAATTTTGTTTATTTGACTTTTTTTTTATTTATAAAAGATGTACGCATTCTAGTGGTAACCCGGCAGCGAAAATTTATGTAAGCATGCGAACGTGTACACAAAGCAGCAGTATTTTTCTCTTATGCTGCTCCTTTCACAAAAATTGTGGTGCCTAGAAGAAGAAGAGTAACCATTCCTACTACTTCTACTTCTTGAACCAAACACTTGTCGGCTATTTACACAGATACAGCCGAAGTGCAAGCTCAGGCCGTCGCATCTGAGAAAACGTTCGTGAACAGTAACCAATACATGTAAAGACAACTCCATATAAAATACAGGAATTATCCTTTTGATAACTTTTATCTATGATTTGACAAAATGTATGAATAAATCTTATATATCGCACAACTTATGAAAATTCCCTATACAATGATATAAGTTTCCCCCAAATTTGTTGCCATATAGTTGCTAAAAAAGGGTGAACAAATTTTTCCTTAGCCTATTTATAGAATAGATTCATATTCTCAGGGCCATAGAATATATGTCCTGAAAGTTATAAAGCAAATGTGTAGCTTCAATTTTATCGAAAATAATAGCTGATGTGTCTGTATTATATTTGCCCAGAATCAAAACCTAACAATAATCCGATGCGGCTTTAGATAGCTTCTTCAAGAGAATTTTAGCGCCAAGGCCTTTCGTCGTGGAGCTGTAAATATCTTTGTTAGAATACTCTCTTAAAAGCATTTGATCGACAAATTCTTCAACAGACTTCAATCTAATCTTCTAAGACACTACCGAGATCCCTTCTGGTATCTACAAGTAATAGGTCGATGCTTTGTGAAACGCCAAAGAAATTATAGGGTTTTTATATAGAGGCAACAATTTTAGGGTTTTTCACATTACTTGTGGTCAAAATATTATAGTTGTAAAAGATTTTGACTCTGATTCAGATGTTGTTGGAAATAAAGCTGTAGCCAAGTCAGTAGGGGCCAAGTCAACATACTACACACACACACACACACACCTATAGAGAGGGACAGACAGCGGTTGCGCTTCCGTAGAATCACTTAACGCTTGATTACACCGATTGACGTTTTGACGAGGCACTGATGCTGCACAAGTTGCCGCGGTCGCTGCCGCCGCTGCCACTGCTGCTGCAGTTGATGGAGTTGTGATGCGGCGACGATGACGACGTTCCAACCAAAAACAAAAAAATGAGACGCCAAGCAGGCAAGGGGCGAGTCATGCCACAGACAACTGTTGAAGGCTCTGTCAGGGCCAGGGCCAGGGCCAGGGCCACGACGATGATGACGATGACGATGGAGCTGACGATGGCGCTGCCAATGGAAGCTGTCAATGCCCATGGATGGTGCTTCTGCTGCTGCTGTTTGGCCACGACTAGAACATTATTATTACTTTTTTTTATGTTTCAGTTGTTGTTGATCTTGATGTTGTTGTCGCTGTTCTTGGTGTTCTTGTTGCTGCTGTAGCTGCAACTTTTGGATGGTTGCCTGTCGATTAAAATGTCATTGCGTTTTGCTGCTTTCTACTCTCTGCTCTTAGGTTGCTGCGCTGCGCTGCGTTGCACTTGTCAAAAGGTTTTTGCCACTTGTCTGTGGCACTTCTCATAAAAATATAGAAAGAAAGAAAAAAATTACTACAAGCACTAAAAAATTGTTATCTTGAAGTTGCAGTTGCTTAAATACCCTTGCAAAAGTATCTTTAATTTATTGTTGCAGTTGCCATAAAGTTTTTCCGGTGTAGCTTAAAACTTGTGCTCATATAACTTGAGATTTAAACATGGTTTAATGATTTAAGACAATGATTTTTTTTTTAGACGAATTTGAAGAGGATGTTTGAAGTGCTTTTGGGTACAAATAGACAAGTTACGAGTTTCAAAAGTTTTCAATGCCATAAAAGTTACTATTAATCGATATTTTCCATAATAAATAGTGATACAAATAAAGTCAGTTAATTGCAGAAGCTTCGAGCCTATGTGGAGGCTTAAGCTTAAGTTCATCGCCGATTCTGTTTCAAACCGCGACTCTATTAAACGATTTAACACTTGAAAGGGAGTTCTGGTGGGACAGAGCGAAGAGCTTCTGGAACCAATCGGGAGTTTCGCGAAGACACTGCAGTAAATAGCAGAATCCTGCAGACGGTTGCTACGCGCATCACTCAGAGATCGCTATCGACATATGAGAGCCGAAAAAAATGATAGCAGGAAAAGCGCGAGCGAGGGGACATAAAGCTGACGTTGACGGATGATCTCCCATAAAGTCAAACCAGACGCTTTCTGTAACGATGCAGGAAGTAGATGGACAGACTGCACTGAGGGTGTGAAGTGGTTTATTGCCGGGCGTTGACAGGCGTTATGCCGTACCCGGAGTTATTCTCTCCTTGTCCCCATAGCATAAGGGTCGCTATGAAACGGCTCAAGAGCAACAAAGCTGCTGGTTCAGGTAACCCACCTGCAGAGTTGTTCAAAACTGGCGGCAATGAGTTGGTAGGGCGCTCAGGCTGATGTTACAGAGTTTCACCTGGATGCGGATAGTTTCCAGCCTCTCGGTTACTGGTGTGAACTTAGAGACAAGGTGACGTAGTCTCCGGCCAAAAACAAATTCGCAATCAAATTTGATAAGTCTCTTAAGTCGCAGTAGCTGTCTCCTCTCAATCGCATCTCACGGATGGCGATTATGTCTGCTTTGCACATCCTAAGAGCATCTGATCGCTAGGCGCAGCCACCATCCCAATTACGGATACGGATATTCTGGATGCATAGATGCATTGTCAATTTATTGTCCTTCATACGCTTGCGAGGGTCGTCTATTTTCCTTCATTGGAATTGTTGTTTTCCATGGTGGGTAAATGTGCATCTTGATTTAGACGAAGGCCAGTTAATAGCGATAAGAAGCTCTCGCCCTGCTGATATTCCCTCAACGAAATCCTGGAAAAGTCTCTCGAACACCAAATTGACACCCACTATCTCTTTGTCGATTATACAGCAGTATTTGGGAAACCATTGAGGGATCATGTATGTGTCGCTCCGTCTCAGTTCGGTATCCCTGCAAAGTTGGTGCGACTTTGCAGTACGTCGGCGGTTAAAGTCTCAGATTAATGTTGAAAACTATACGGCTAATGCTGAAAAACTCGTCTATCTTGGCACCACCCCCACAACGAACAACGTCACAAACAGAGACTCATTCTTGCCAATAGATGGTACCGATGAGATGAACCGAAAACTATATAAGACGCTTATACTTACCGATTTGCTTTGTTTACCTGAGTTTGATCCAGATGACTTTGGAGTGTTTAAGCGGAAAGCACACCGTAGGAACTTTGGCAACGACCAGCGTATACGATGGAAGGCCGCACTGTAAGAGCACCAGATTGGGAGCGCACTAGCTACCTTTGGTATTACAGATTGCAGAACGCGTGCGCAATGTAATGGGATGCAACGGGGTTGGTCGCCGATACATAGTGTTGTTTGCTTAATAAGTTTCGACTCATGTCTTCTACACAGACGGTGCCAAAACGAAAGATGGGACTGGTGTTGGTTGATGTCAAGCTTCTCAAACGCGACAGGTATTTGGCCAACGGTTTTTTAAAAGGAAATCTATGAAATTCCAAATGCCTCGAAGTGGATCTATGAAAGAAAGCTGAGTGGGGTAACTGTAGAGATATGTAGTGACAGTAACGCTGCGCTCAGATCCCTGGAGAATCCTTGCAGAACGTCGGTTATTGTCAGCGAGACCAGACTTATCTTGATTTCACGTCATATCAAAGTCAGTCTAAACAGGTTCCTGGACACATTCAGGGCAATGAAATAACAGATGCCAGGTCAAAGGCTCGGCGTCACAGCCAATAGGGCCTGAGCCAATCATTTCTGTGAGCGCAGCTGAAATGGTTGGATGGATAGCGGTCAACATAGACAAAATCTGTAAGAAACGCTGGAAATCTACCACTGTATACCGCGTAACAACACACTTTGTAAGATAACGCAATTACGAGTCACAATACATTTGGCCAACACTTGGCAATATGGGCCTCGTTGACTTTCTGTGCTACTGTCCGGTCTTTGCAAGGACACGCATGCGCATTTTGGGAAGTGACTTACTTAGTATGAGCGAAGTGTATACTATCCCCTTATGTAGTCTTCCTACAAAAGTCGTGAAAATTGTGTCACTCGGGAGCCTCTATGCAAGCCTACTCTGTTTTTGTACTCTTTCATCTATTTCAAAAGACCTATCTCTCTTACAATGGGCAAGGCTGCCTGAGTTTTAGGGATTTTTCAAGCTTCTCTAATGAGCCATCGCACCTACTGCAAATCTGTCTACTCTAAATCTAGCATTCTACATAAAGCCGTAAGTCGGCAACGAGTTCTTATGTACAATCAAGAAGATGAATATAAGTGGAAGTAACTTAAGAAGTAGCCAGTATAGCCACCAAATCAAAGCTTCCCATGACATTGGTTATGTTTAACTCAAAATCAGTTCACTAATGAAGTTATTTGAAATGCTTTTACGTAAGGGTGAGATTTCAGTTTTATGTAGGAATATGAAGATACGGAAAAAGGGTTTACAAGTTGTAAACTGGCGTCCATTTTATTGTAGATACTCGTATAAGTTCACATTTATAAAATGCAGGAAATTGAAGATGAATGAATTTGCACTCGCTCGTTCTCATTACGGTTAAATGCGCGAACAATACAATAATCTTACCGCAGCTTCCATACGCAAAATAACTCTTTTATGGGCTAACTCAAACTTATATGTTAAACGATTCATTTTATCTGCAGTGTAACTTAAATCAATCAGTTCGCTACAAGTAAATCGAACATATTACGCTAACAAAAACAAGTTACTTTAAGAGCTGCAACGACAACTTGATTGAACAATCGGGAGCCAATCAGGCAATCGATGGCCGATATGCAAAGTGCGATAACATTTACGGCATTGTCAGCCAAACGTTGCGCATTTGAATTTATGAGCGCGTTCTAATTTTAATTGCCAATTTGTGGGCATAATTTGTCCATAAAGCTTAATTAACGGCAAATACTCGGATGTCCAAATAAAAGCAAACACCTCGAGGTAAAGAAAACAAGCTGAAGCTCAATCTGACCGCTGCGGTCAGCCGTGTTTGGCGCCAATCGCCGAGTAAAGGGCTGACGTCGTCCCGCGGACGGACGCCATTGCTCTATTTGCATGGAAATTAAATAAGAAGAGTTAAAAATGCATGCCATTAAAAAAGACTACTAAAAAAATACAATAAAATAAATAAAATTGTAAGGTTGAAGCTTAAAACCATATCGAGCAGAGAAACAAAATAAAAAAAAATTTAAATAAAACAAATACTTAAAACAAATAAAAAACAAACGACTGTGAAAATGTTTTGATATTTTTTGAACGCCTTTTTGTCCAGCGCTTTATTGTTGTTGTCGGTCATTTCTATTTAAATTTGATTTGATTTTATTGCATTTTACACTCGCTTGGTTTTTTTTTGTGTTTATTTTCTTTGCAATACAAAAAAAAAAAACATAAAAATTAACGAAAAACTCGTTAAAAGTGCTGCAGGGCGATGAACCATTTAACACCCAACACAAACGCCAGTAACGCAGACGAAGACCCCGTCCAGCTTTAACCCGTTGCCGCCCCCGCAAACACACTCAGCTTGGCCCCTTTGAAATTGTAATGCAACTTCGATTTCGGCCATAAAGTGGAAATGTGGAAATATTTGCTTCGCCTTGGAAGCCAACTCTCTGTTGGCTTGCAAGTAGAAGTTCGAGCCATAAATTTGTTTGGCATAAGTTTTGCATAAAATTTGCATCTCAAAAAGCCGTCAAAACTTTTTCGGCGCATAGTAAACACCTTATAAGCTTAATGTAATGTTTCCCAAGCCATCTTGAGCTCTGTCTTTAAATCAATTAGTAGTCGCCAGCAAAGGCAACGCTGACAGCCGGCCAAACCGACCAATTTTGGAGGCTTGCAAGGGGCCAGCGGAAACATTTCTTAATTAAATTTGGACTTTTATTATCTATCTTTATGTAAGTAGTTTGTATTGTTGGGATATTTGCGCAGCTGTCCAAGTATTTTGTCAAATCATCTAAGTAATCTGCATAACTATATACATCTTCTTGGTGCTTGTCTAACGGTTTGCCAAAATCTGCTCTAAAGAATCTTTTACCGTTTTGGTGTAGCCAAAACGAAAGCTCAGCGGAAAGCAGCAGCTTTTTCTTTTTGACACTTTAGTGTTTTGGTGATTAGATCTCCATAAAAAAGGCATTTTAAAACGAATTTTATCTGTTAGTTTCTTAAAATGGAAGCAAAACCATTATATTCGACAGCTTTATAAAGTGAGATTTCAGCAATCTGTGTATAAGAATACGCTGAACAGGCGTTCGGTAAGCCAATACGAAGCTATAGTTTAGGTTCATGAACTGATTCGAGAGGAATTCGTACTAAAGTATTTTCTCACTTTTCTCTCCATTTGACCCAAATCTCGTTACGTCGAGCTATTAAAAGCAAAAGCTCCATAATTGGTCATAACACTACTCAACGCTAGTTCATATGCAAACACTGTGCTGGGTGACCATATTTACACAACCTTCACTCAAGATCACACAGTTCTTTCCGGACAGCCTCAAGTTTTTGAGAATTTCGCAAATATCTTTTTTTTGAGGAGGTTCCACTCAAACCGTTATCCCCATTGTCAAAGGTAATAAACTTAATTTTTCTGTATGCAGCTAATGAATTTGACTTTTGTACTCTAGTGCAATTTGAAGACATTTCTCGCAGGAGCTTCATCATCCAGAAGCACAACATGACCCGGCCAGCAGAGCCGCTGGATGTTGATTCGCTTGACTATGTCAATGTCGTCGTAGAACTCGTAGAGTTCGTCGTTCCACCTCTTTACTACCTTGACGGAGCTGCGTGTGTTGCTCAACGCCATCCTGCATAGTCATAGCCAACTTTGCAGGGATTCCAAATTTAGAAAGTGTGGCATATATCCCTCAACGGGATATCAAATGCTGTTTTATAATCAACGAAGAGATGATAGATGTCGCCTTTTCAAGGACTTGGCTTTGTGTAAATATCTGGTCAATGGAAGACCTACCAGGCCTAAGACCATACTGATGAGGTCCAATTGGTTCTTTCGCAAATGGCTTTAGTCTTTCACACAATGAGCTCGATAAGACCATATATGCAATAGAAAGAAGGCTGATACAACTATAGTTAGCGCACAACGTGGGGTCACCCTACTTGAGGACAGGGCAGAGGACACCAAGGTCCCAATCATCGGGCATGCTCTCATGCCTACAGGAAGACGCTCCGGTAGTAAATCCTTCGGCCAGACGCTTGACTTTTTGGAAGAGCTTTCTTAAGTCATTCCTGCTCCTGCTATATAATCATTACTGGACGATTGGGATATTTAAAAAAAAATTCTTATATATTGAGCACTCAAAATTTTTCAATTTTCTTAAATGCGTAAGTAAACTAAATCTATAGCTTTGCATCGATAGTACCATCGAGGTGTCGAATTTGTATCCCACTATCGCTCTTTTTCACTATCGATAGTTTAAACACACACTAAACGGAAGGTAGGATGGAAAATAAACCAATAGTTTCGAATATTTTTTCTAAAACTAGTTTCTATATCACTAACACACAACTCTCTCTCATCTATAATTTTGCTTTCGTCATTCAGCTCTTAGAGAGATTCTGTAACGTGCAATAAGCAAGTCACCAATGTCGACGTACTGGAGAGCCTTGCCACTAGGGTGGCGCATTCCAAATCTTTCATAAGTCTAATGTCGCCGGGTTTCCCTTTCCAATTATATCCACTTCTACTTTAGAATACTTCAAAAAACTAAATCGTATTAATAACTCGAAAACAATTACTTAGATGTTGGATATTTGGGTCAAATTCCAAATGTTGTCCGCGATTTGTTAGGTTCATGTTTCAGTAATTTATTTTAACATTTTTATATGGTTTTATAATATGTATACTCGATGATGACGAAATCCTCACTAACACCGAATTGTGCCTTTAGTAATTGCTGAAGTTTCCTAATTCTTTTTGAAAGTTGCTAAAACGAAGCGTAATCTTCATATGCTTAGCGAGCCACATTTTGTGCATTTTGGTATTTTTGTGAAGTCTTCATAGTGTCATCTTTGTGGATATATCAACTGCTCATAAGATAGAATTACGACGAAGTCATTTGAATTCGATTCTATGACTATGACCAAAATCTGAAGTCTTGAGACACACACACTCGTCGAATTACAGCTTGGCATGCCTATAAGATGGCTGTTTTAGTGGAGGCAATTAATAGGTATATTGACCTAAGTGGAACTGCAGACTGATTTGGTTTGGTTTGAAATGCTTACATTTCCAATCATTGCACAAATTTCCTGCTTGGTAATCTCCGAAACCTACCATCTTAGAGATTTATATAACTCCAAGTTATGCGTCGATGAAAGACATTTATAGAAATCTTTTCCTACTATGTATTAAAGGCCAGTTCGGCTTGGCCACAACTTAAGCATCAACTAATAAATGGTCATGCTACAAGTCTTGATCTTGTAGATGCCATTATGAATTGATACTGGGCAGGTCTGGAACCGATCTGTAGCATATTCTAATTGCTATTCAATTTTTCAAAGACAATTTTTCAATTGTTAATGCCCCTATGATTGATATTCTAATTGGTGCTTAGACCAGCAGCCAGGCTAAATGCAATTCACAGCAGCCACAACCCAGGAACCACAGCCATAGTTACAGCCAGTGCCAGAACCAGAATCAGGGAGCACTTACAGTTCCAGTTGTTGTGCGTAGCACACCCAAATTCTGGAAGAGAGCTGCTTGCAGCAAGTTGAGGGAAACATGTTTGCAACTGCATTTTGCCAGCGTCATTAAAATGAGCCTGATTTATGGATGCCTGACTGACTTGGCTTGGACTGGAGCGTGGACTGGAGCCCCCAATGTAGGTAGCATGGATTGCTCGTGTTTCCACACTTTCTGAACTCAGGTGAAGGTGGAAGTTGGAAGTTGGGAAGGCAATGCAGACAGACAAAGACGACGCATATTTTCCCATCGTGTGGCAGGCTGTTTGGGCGAGTAAACTATAACTATGAAGTCAGCCTCAAGTTGTGCTCCTACAATGATGAGCTACGAGCCGGCAGCTCTACTCTAGTTCTAGTTCTAGTTCTGGCTGTGGCTCAGGTTGCCAGCGCAAATCAAAGCGCAATATGTTGACTGCATTTGACTTCCCGGTAATTAGACGTGCATACCATGACGTGCAGCCAAACGGCAGCCAGAAGCTCAAGAAGACCGGGTCCAAGAGGCACAGCAACATCAACATCAACAACAACAACAACAACAAAACGGCGCTTGATTAAGTGTTTCGAGTGTTCGAAATCGGGCTGGTGCAAGCTCTGCCTTGCCTTTCCTTGCATTGGCATGGATGCCATGGATTGCCTTTGATGTGAAGTGCACCTGTTTTCTAAGCTGCGGCCAAACAAAGTCATAAAAAGCAACTGTGATGCAACTTTTGCTGGTCAGCTTGATGCAGCCACGCGCACAGTCTCTTAGAGTATAGGGTCCAAGCCCTGGACCAAGTCTAAATCCAAGCTTGTTATACACGGGGCACATCCAATGAACTGGTTATGTTGAGGGCTGCGCCGCGGGCTGCATGCCAAGTGATCGCCGCACACGACGCCAGCTGCAGCATGACTGAGCCTGCAACTGGGCGCAGAGGCAACGTGGATATTGGCGTTGGCGGCGGCGTTGGCGCTGCCACTTAGTGCATCAAAATATGTGAGAGATGCAGTTGTTGTTGCTCTTGCTGCTTTAGTTGCTGATGCAGCATCAGTTGCTGCTGCTGCTGCTGTTGCTTGTTATTATTGATGGCCAGTTCGAGTTTTATGCCGCGTTCGATATACATAAATTATTTTCATCATAATCAGTTGCATTCTTGTATTGTGTCTTGGGAAACTGCGCATTCAAAGCAACAACAACGTGAGCTTGCTTGGCTTATGGTATCAATATGTGCGCGGCAGCTGCAATCAGCGCCAACACTTTGCAATCACAAATCCGTAGTTGGAGTTCCTACATGTCCATGCTAGGCGGCTGGGCCACCATATTTGGCAACAAATCGAGCGCCAGTTGAGTCTGTAAGCAGCTGCTGAGTGTGGTGCTGGTGGTGGTCATGAAAATGGTTTGATCTGGCGACAGGTGCAATTATGAGTTGGCCCCTTTTGCTGCAGCAGTTTTCGCATGCCTCCTCCAATGGAGTGGGATGAGCAAGTGACGCAGCAGATGGCAGCAAGAGACCGAGAGAACGACGCACAATGTTATGGCCAGTTAGGCAACATTCTTCAAGTATTTATTACAAAACCAAATCACGTAGCAGTTGTCAATCATAATGACAACTTAACACAGCAAAAGACAAAAGTAGTTGTTGTTTAAGATAGAGTGAGACAGAGAGGGAGTGGGTGTAGTGACAGTGACAGGTAGCCCATGCATCAAAGTGCCAAAGTGTGACGTAAAAATGTCTGGTCAACAGACAGCAGACGGAGCAAAGTATCGAAATGAAGAGTAAAATAAAATACCAAAAGACACACATTAAATATAAATGATAAAGATAAATTACAAAAAGCAAACACACACACACTCGCGCATATTAATATGTAAAACTGACAGAGAGAGAGAGAGAGATAGAGAATATATATGTAAAGCCAAAATATGTAAAGCCAAGTAGCTGCTCCGCATAAATTAAAAACCAAAAAAATACTACAACTCGATAGAGTATACATATATAAATAAATACTGCAGGTGTATGTGTGCGTGTGTGTGCGTGTGTGTGTGTGTGCAGCGCATCACTCAAATATTGTCAAAAACCAAGCACAGCTCCAACCCAGCCGAGCCCACACGCACGCCCAACCTAGGGCTGGTCCCTCCTGGGTCTGGGTCTGGGCCTGGCTCTGGTCTGGGTCTGGTTTGCCTCTGCTCAGTTCGGTTCGGTTCAGTTGAGTTAAGTTAAGTTGAGCTCGTTTCGGCGAGAAAAGTTTTAAAAACTTCATTTAAATGCAGCTGAACGTAGCCAGCACAAAAATCGAATATGAAATTTACTCACACTCTCACACAAAAGAGAGATATATGTATATGCGACATGACTGAACCATTGGATTTTGTGCAGAACATTTGACAGTCAAAAAAGTTTTTCTTTCGTACACTTTCAAGTGGTCCTATAAGCTATCACAGAGAACTATCGTATTTGAAACCTGTTTTGAACTTCGATTACGAATCCGACACTATGAACTGTATTGTGAAATCGACTTGGCGAAATTCGGCCCTGTCATATATTGACTCTAGGTAGAAATCCAAATTATCGGTGTGCTTAAGAAAGATGATTTCTGCATTGGTTTCCGAACCAATCCTTTAAACTAACTTTTCGACAACGGACAACTAGGCAAACATGTTTAGGAAACAAATATTAGAAATAAGATTCAAATCGTTAGTCGAGCCTGAAAACTGTGCTATATGCCTTGCCAAAATGAGAGCACAACCATTTGAAGAGTATGTTAACTTTGACATACCTCCTTCTGGTTTTGTTTTTTGTGGCCTTTGGTTTTCACATTTCGATGGCAATGTAGCTGAAATGTAGCGCACGCCAACTGCATAATTGATAAAGAAGCCGTCCAATGAGGCCACCCGAACCATGCCCAATCATTTCCAAAGACACCTACTTAATTCATACATGCAACCAAGAAGAGCGCGGTGTGTGCGCTACCGCGGGTCTAGCTAAAGGCAAATTGTTTGTGGGAAGTACGGGTTATGGGGAGCGCTGGCGGAACGCTTAACACACAAATCGATGCAAATCGCAACGAATAAAGATAACCTTGTTAAGATGCCAATTACGAAAATTAACTTGCCTCAACGAATTTATTGATTTCGCATTGCAACCATCAGCTAGAGAAAAACAGTGCTCGGCCCCCGGTAGCAAGTAGAATAGCATAGAACCACAGTGCCAAAGTCCCACAGCCCCAGAGAGTGGCTCCCTGCTCACCTGGCCGCACATATTTCAATTGGCAAATGTGTTGCAACGTTGCAAGCACAAAAAGTGGCAAGAAGTGTAACAAGCGTAAGAAAAACTTTACTGCAAAGCAAAAGGAAATTGTAAAGGGGTGAGGCAGGGGCAGCCAGCAAAAGGCAGCAACTTGCAACAAACGGAAGCACAGCCAGAGACAGTTTGAAATAATTACATTGAGCGTTGCCGCTGCTCTGCACAGTTGTTGACTGCCAAATGGGCAGGGCGAGTGCGAGTGCGAGGGCGAGGGCGAGGGAGAAATCGAGCACGCTGGGAGCTAAGAGCCCTGGCCATAGTCTTAGCCCTGGTAGTAAGCGTTGGCCCACAGCTACAAATTGCATTTAAAGTAGCAAATGCGAACTACATAAGTGAAAAATCGAACAATCGCTTCGAGTATTGAGCGCTGCGTCATAACGACAACAACTGAGAAGTCGGAGAAGTATGAGAATACCGAGAAGACTGAGTAGACTTTGACGACGACAACGATGGCAGCAAAAACGTTGCAAAAGTACAAATAATTTCATTATAATGTCCAAAGCGTTGCCCAAGGGTTCAAGATGCGGCAACTGGGGGGCAGGCAATGCGACAGGTTAACTAGAAAAATGCAGACAAGCAGTGGGAATAACTCGATGGGCTGACAGTGGGCCGAACCGACCAGTTTGCGTTTGCACTGCGTGTGTGTGGGGACAATATACACCTATAAATAGCTAAACACACACACTCAAAGCATCGAGCTGGAGACAAAGTGCAAGACAAACACAACGTCAATGATGGCAACAACAGTGACGTAGACAGCAGCAGTGTCAGCCACGCGTATTAATTGCGACAGCAGTTCGTCAACATTCCACAAGATGTAGCAGAAGTAGTTGTTGCAGCGGCAAGAGCAACACACTCACATACATACTAATTAATGCTGGCCAAAGCTACATAAGTGCAGAGAATAAGGCCGACCTTGGCTCAAGTCGCTCAAACTCTCTCAGACACAATGCCACTTGAAGCACACAAATGCTGCAGCCGAAATCCCCACAAAGAAGTCAAGACCAAAGCCAAGAAGGACAAAAAAACAAATGGATATAAAACGCGGCAGGATAATCAATAAATGAAATTCAATTTGCTGCGCCATTTACGCAGACAAGCACGACCCAAGCCCAAGTTGCCAGGGCAACCGGTGTGTAGCGGCCGGAGTGGTTGGAAGGGATCAGACCAGGCCAAAGGCAGCATAACCAAAATAAGCGAGCGCTACTGCAACGACAATGACGAGGCTGACGACGCGAACACGCCCCCAACACGATACAGCACAACGCCCATATGGCAAGGCCAACAACAGAGCTCTAGCTGTGTCGCTGCACGGCTTGGCTAGGGAGCGTAATGAGTAGCAGCATGGCACAGAGCGGCAGGTTGACAGTGGGCAGCCGGGCGTTGGGATTGGGGTTGGGGTTGGCCCTTAGACGCCTGACGTTCGTGTATTTTATCGATATTGCAATTTATTCGACGATATTACCCAAGCACCCCTACCACTGCAAAGCACCATCAATAGCAAGAACAGCAACAGCAAATACCATAACTAGCTTTCGCATGTGCTGGAGTGTGTCTAGTGCTGGGGATTGGAGCTCTACGACGGGTTGGCCAGCGACGTTTCGAGGCAAGCGTCTTTTTCTAATAATATTTCAAGCATATAAATTGAAATATGTGTTAATTTGCCAGTCCGTGTTGTCTGGAACTTTTGGCATTGCCACGCCCACTTGAACATTCGCAACCAAACCAAGCGACACCAATAGAGACCCCTTCAAAGGTAGCGCCCGCTTCCCACACCAATTCACACACAAACCATATAGTTATTGTTGTGATGATAATATTGACGTTGATAAGCGTCGCAAATTTATGCGCAATTTGGCTAATTGATTGGACCCGCCTGTGCAAATGGTTGCCACACACGCACAACACACACACACACACACTCGGGCATTGATAAGCAGACATAAGTGTGTCAGCTGTGACATCCATAAACTTTTCTTGCTAATTTCTTTGCTAGAAAAGTGTGGTAGCTGCTGAAATGTTGAGCAAATGCCAAGAGCTCTCAATTTGATAGATCCGAATCAAAAACTATCTGTTCGGTAAGGACTGAGAATTCCATTGACACTAAATGGAACCACTTGGGTACAGCGATGGTGCCCATTTACAAGGCCAGCAAGATAAGCACTTACAGGAGATAAGTATTCATTTTGATTTTGATGCGAATTTGGAGCCATAAACTGAAATTAAAGCTAAAGCTATTAAAGTGCGGATCGGAAGGACAGTGTAGTTGCCGAGAATGTATGTGGATTACTGTTATTCATTGTGCTCACAGCTTTCTTTGCAGGTTATAGTCAAAACTTCTGTAAAGTCAAGACTGCTATGAATGTTGAGATATCGGATATGGAGCGGTTTCTGATTGGGTTGTATGCCGGACAACTGTACAGATGACGTGAGTGTCCGTCTTTCGGTCAGAAATCCGTTTCAATCTATTGATCTGAACTTGATGAAGCTATGCGGTTATGTAATTATATCAAGAGCTATAGACAGATATGTAAAGATAAACAAACACCCCACTATATGTAATCGATACGCTTTGAATGTCCAAACCCGTCGATATTCCGCAGTCAAACATAGTCGATTTGTACCAAAATGTTACTAACATACATAGAAACAGAACCATCATTGCAGTTACTTAAGTTTCCACTTAAGGCGCAGGCTATCCTGCACCTCGTAACACATTTTAAGTTTCCTTGGAAATTTACTAAGTAAGATTTCAACTTACGTTCCAAAACGTTACGTTACTCTAGTTATGTCATCAGCTGCCATATCGTTCGTGACTCTAAAAACGCTAGCTCAAATACTAACGGAAAACCTTAACATGTGCTTAGCTGCTACAGAGTGCATGTCCAACGTGCCACGCCTCTGCGCCTCCAACTTTCTGTTTACTTTTCCAATTGATTGAGCAGCAGAGCCAAGAGACAAACGCATTAGATGCTGCTTGGCTGCGCTCCTCTGTCCGTCGCATACACTTCTGCTCCCTCTACGGCCGTGTTTTGCTCTGATGCTTTCTTTGGATGACATTAGACATCAAATGAAGCATAAAGTGTCGGGTTGAATCGTATCGAAGCGGCTTCAGTTGAGCTCTCTTAATTTGCGCTTAGTGAGAGTGAGAGAGAGCACAAGAGACAGCAACGAGATAGCGGTAACGGTAGCAGCTGTCAACAGTGTTTGCTAACGGCGTCAGCTGTCAATGTCAAGTGCAAGTGGTGTCTGTACCTCTACATACGTGTGTGTGTGCCCATGTGTGTGTGCGTGTGTGTCTGCCTCCGTGTCGCCAAAATCAAATACCGCACGCCCACATTGGACAGCAGTTTACCTTGCCGCAGGCATTCCGAAGCTGACCACAGCCGCAGTCGCCAGCATAGCTTTTGTTGTTGGTGTTGTTATTGTTGTCGTCAGTGTTGTCATAGTTGTTGCTTTTGCTTGGCTGAAACTGAAATCAAACGCAGACATTGCGGGAGACCGCGCAATTTTTGGTCACTTTTGACACAAATTGATAGCCAGTCAGCCCAAAAGAAAACCAACAACGCTTAATTCAATAAAGACAACAACAAGAACAACAACAACAATGATGACTACAATCGCAAGTGCATAAAAAAATATCATAAAAAACTTTTATAATAACTGCGGACATAAATTAATTTTGCAAGCCATCAGCATATTCAACCTCCTCAACGTCGCACAGTGGGACCTCTGGCTGAAATGTGTTGAAAAAACTTTAAAATTCAATGGAATCATACTCTCTATTTTCACCACAAGGAAATAAACAAAGACTTAGAAAAAATGAAATTCGTCAGAAACGCTAAAAATTGTGCATTCATTCACAGTAGTTCACTAATAGAAACTCACACTTAAACAGCCCAAATCACCCTTTTGCAAAGAAATTGAAACTTGTAGAAGCCACAAAAGCGATCTATACAAATGATATGTAAAAAGCGTTATTCATAAAGTACAAAATAAACAAGAAGAGCCCATTGCAATATGGGAGGCCTGTGTGCAGCAGGGCGAATTCTTTTGATCGCTATTAACCTGTTAACCAAGTTGACGCACAACCTCCTCGTGGTGTCCCCTCGTCAGCTGCCCTTATTGCTACCCGGTTTTAGGACAGGGAGAAAATGTGCGCAGCAAAAAACCACGAACTCCAAAGAAAGATAATAGACACGACTCGGTTAGTGCAATCCCTAAAGTGACACAAGAAGAGCCCATTAAGAATAGTATACAACGCCACTGAATGTCCTACACACACAGAAACGCGATTTTCAAGCGAAGCCGTGTGATTTATGTGTCGCACCATTTGTAGGGACGGTAATATAGTATATATAAGTTGTCCCTTCTTTCATATTTGAATGTATTCTAATATCGAGCGAGAAACGCCAGTAACAGAACCCGAATGAGGTTCACGAATCAGGCCAGCCGAATCATACCACCCGGTTTTATCTCCAAGGCGCGGCTATAGATGTGTTATATCAAAAATCAGGTTAGCCGAATGAATTTCAGAATCCTTTCAAAAGGTATTAAGAATAATGCATAATGGGACTCTTTCGCTCCTTCAGATACATCAAGTGGGAGATATAGTAGAGAAGTTGCCAATGCCAACTGAGAATATGCACGTATATCAAGAGCGTGTTAGTTCTGCTTAGTCGAGCTCTTTGCCTGAATGTGCTCACATATCGCTGCTGGCGCTGCGTAGCCCTGCTTTAAAGAACTGCGTTCTGTTACTTCTGCTGTGTTCTGTTACTTGTATTCACCATTTTTTTAATATATCTTTACTGCTTCGAGAACTTTGGTTTTTGCAACGAAGAAGTCATTTGGCACCCACTGTGCCACGACAGTGGGCACTAAAATTGCCACGTCATGGCTGCCTATGTTGCTGTAGTTTTTTGTGTGTCAAACCCATAGCACGCACCTTTTGGCCAGTCGCTGCGCCTGCGTCCCTTGTCCAGACCCAAAAGCATTACATAGCAGAGCATCACAGCGTAGCGCAGCACATCCGAACCTTAATTACCTCGACTACTCCAATACTCTATGCATGCGTTGCACAACTTCACTCTTTGCAGCCGTTTGATGGTAATTCTCTTTTTTTTTCTTATTGGTTTTTTTTATATTTATTTGCCTTTTTTTGGCGGGTTGTCTGCTTCTTCTTTTTTATGGCAAGTAATTTCCACTAATTACGACGCAATGAGTTGGTAAAAAGCAATGCGCCACCGTTTGTGGCTGCCGCTCTTTCCGTTGCTGGTTGTTGCAGCGATTGTTACTGCTGCTGCAGTTTTGCCACAGTTATTGCGGCGACTGCATTGACTGCAGCAACTGAGATATTTAAGCGCATGATTTGCGTTTTACGCCTCGAGTGTGAAGTGTTAACGGTCTGAGCCATGGACTCAGACCCGGACTCGGACTCGGACTCTGAATCGGACTTGGACTCTGACCAAATCGCAAATTAAATAAACACAGCGAGAGTGAAAGAAAGAGTGAGAGGGAAGGGTCTGTTGAATGATGACAGAGGAAGGCAAATCATAAACACAAATCAAATGAAATGAAATTTTTATAGTAATTGCATTTGGCTGCCTTTCCGTTTGTTTAGAGTACACTTTATTGTTGTTGTTGTTGTAGCATTTGCCGCTTGTGTTTTCTGCAAGATAAAAGCAAAAAAGCCGCAAGCGAAAGCATACAAAATGGTGGCGTGGGTGACGCCATTTTGCAATAATTTATTACAGTTACAGCGAAATGAGTACAAGAAAAATGTAATTGCTTTATTTTCTCTAAATGGTTTTTAGAAGAAATCGCAGTCCCCAATGATGACCTTGCTCAAAAATATACCCTCTCTCTCGTCAATTTGGTGTAGTTTTGATTTGTGTAGCATGTTTTTCGAGAACATGCGATTTACAAAGAAGAAATAATTAGCGTTTTGCTGAGGCCGTTTAACCTGTGAACAGATAAACTCGAACTAGATGAGCTCCAACTTACACTTAATGTCTCTTGCCTCAAGTAGAGTTGAAAAAGGGTGAAAAATAGATTTTCAACTTGTTTTGACTCTGCGAGAAGGTGTCTAAACATTGACTGAAAGTGGTTTGTTGTTCATAAGCGATGCCTATTGGGGAGTGACTCCGATAAAGTGAAGAAAAGGCTTAAATGTTTTTCCAACACCTTTTTGTGACGTCACATAACCATTTGGGAAAGGTTGCGGATGGAAAGGGTGGGGGGATAGGGTTAGATCATCAAATTGTGATTACTTGTGACTCTGTGGGAGGGACAAAAGAGTGACGTTGAAATTACAGTCAAATAAAAATACGTATTTTTTTTGCTTTAGCGATTTGTGACGTCATTTAATTGTGGCGATTTGTGCTCTTTACTTTGTCCCACAATGCCTCAATGGAAATATTACCGTTTATATCGACCAATATTTGGGTCTCTAAGAGCGTTCGCCCTCTGAACTCACTGAACTGAACTCACTCACTGAACTCGCCGGAAAGCATCTGTTGCTGGTAGCAGTTGATCGTCACTTCCAACATTCGCATTTCACTCATGCCTCACATCGCAAAGTGACTTCCTACATTGTTGTTGTATAATATCGATTTGGTTTTGTGTTCGGTCATCAGTGGAGATCCAGGATACATGGTTCCAACTACCACAAGCTGACGAGCGCTAGAAAAGTCAAAAACATATCGCCACTGTTATTTTGCTGTTTCAATCCATGCCCACGGACAACACGCTCTGCGTTGCCCGGGCCAACCTTGACATTGAGGTATCACATGATGATGTTGCCTTTCGGTATGGTACAGTACACTCTGTTTAGATGAGCATAGCAAGTGGTTTTTCTTCTGCTCTGCATCGTTCGTCGGAGTGTAAAACCTTGTCGTCTTTATGCTCGTAAATATTGGTTTTTAACATTTTCTGGCCTGCTCAATCAGCTAAGATCACTGCCTATCTACTCCTGCCCAGAGTACAGCCACCTGGTCAGTTCTGATAGTCATATATGAGCGAAGTAGTATCCATTAAATCTATCTGTATTTCATTAATCAATTATAGCGAATTTGAAAAAATTTCATAAAATTGTTATGTTGTGGGTTTCAACACTCTTATTTTGCAGAATTGAAAACTGTATTACGGGAAAATGGGATACGGCTTAGAGTTAAAGCTGAAATAGCTTATTTTTTTGCAGTCGCTGTAGTTTTGGTGCTCTCTCTACTAAACTGTAAAGCTAATTAGCTGCAATTAAAGTGTAATAGAAAGTTGTTAGATAGATATGTACTTTGACGGACTTGTGTACCTTTATATATATGTGTACAGGTCGGATTTGGTTTTACAAAAACATATGTTATTTTGCATTTGTTTGTTTTCGGCCATTGTTATTTTTGCCTTTTCTGCTGTTATTGTATTCGTTCTTTTTTTGTCTCTCTTCTTCTTTTTTTTTTGCCAATTTCACGCTCTATTTGGGAGGTTTGCTATTTGCCATTTTGCTGCTTTTGTTTATTTGGTTTTGAATTCTGTCTCTGTTGCAGTTTTGGTCTATCTTGGTTTCTATGTTTTTTTACTCTTAATTTTTTTGTTGTTTGCCGCTTGTCGGGCTTTGTTATTGTTGTTTTTGGCAATCTTTGGTATTTTTGTACTTTTGGCCAATTTGCGGCACACACACACACACACACACACACACACACACACACACACGCACAACATCAGTCCCTATGTGTGTGTGTGTGTGTGTGTGTGTGTGTGTGTGGATGTGCGGCACAAATGATTGGCAGCTTTTCAATATGGCGCTAATTGAGTTTTTAATTGTTTGACTTTACACTTGGCTCTTTTGTCACACTGTCGTTCAATTGGACTCATTTCATTGGGTTTCTTGTTGTCTTGTTTTTTTTTTTTTGGTTTTTTGGTTTTTTTCCTTTTTAGCCATCGCTGGCGCCTGATTTGTTTGCCATGTTATTGTTATTGTTGCTATTGTTGTGTTTTGTTTACACGGATTTAACTACAAGTGGTAAATTTGCCAAATTTGGCCAAGTGGCCAAGTAACGCGGGCGAAGTTCATTGTTTGCTTGGCATTTGTGCGATTTGAGCGATTTGTTCATTAAGCGCATGTTTTTTTTTTTGTTTTGGCCACAAATACAGGGCCAGCACCACAGGCAACCACCGCAAGCACCACTAACACTTGTGCAGTAATACACACTTTTCATTTGTATGTTTGCCTATTTTTAGTTTGCTATGGGTTCAACCTTCATTTAGCCACAAAAGCAATCATTTCCGATCCAAATTCTTTTGTATTTAGTAGAAAACAACAAAAAAAAAACCTTTTGCGGTAAAAAACTTGTGACAAACTTCTATGCACTTGTATGCAAACACATTTTGGGACGAAACTAGTTCAGTAAAGATGTTTTGATAATACACGAAAACGAAGCGATTTGCTTATTCATAATGCGTTAAGAACACCTGGAAAATTCATATGCAATGTTGTAAAAAATTTGAAAAATTTGAAAAATTTGATCGAAATATGTTGTGAAAATTTTCAAATTTGAAAAATTTGATCACAATTTAAGGCATTGTATAATTTGACATAACAAAGACAGAGCTCAACGTTATTTGGCCGAGTTGCAAGAGCTTTGCAGGGATACAAAACGCACACAATCCCTCAATGAGCTATCAAATTCTGCTGCAAATCGACAAAGATATGACGGGTGACGATTTTGTATTCGTGAATTATTTCAGAACTTAGCTGTAGTGTACATATCTGGTCAATGGTGGACTTACCACGCTTAAAGCCACACTGATACGGTTCAATCAAAGCGTCTGAGCGGAAGGTACTCAGTAAAATCTTTGGCCCTCTACGCCCTGCCACCACACCCTTCTCGAGGACAGGGCAGGTAAACCAAAGTGCCATTATCAGGCTTGCTTTCATACAATCACCCTACAAACTCATTGCCGCCAATCTTGAACAACTCATTAGGCAGGTCATCTGCGGCAGCAGCTTTATTGTTCTTGACCCGATTGATTGAGTGTGAGTCTAACTTTATCATGGCTAGGCGATGGTATATGCCTGCCGTCATCAGTGATTTGGGAAGTTAACTCCGGAAGAGGCATTATTCCCATAATCGCCGGAGAACTGTTCCCTACGCTTAATGGCTACTACTGAAACGGCAGCCATTCCTATGCGTGGCATTTGTTTTCTTCGAATTGCCCAAAGCAAAGCCAAAGCTGGAGACCTTTTATAAGAATGCAACCAAGGTATGCTCAGCATCGTAGGCTCACTTTAGAAGTCATCCTATTTTCGGTGGCAGTTTTGCATTTTCATTGTGAATTTCGATGGGAAGGTTTTCTCCACGCATGTTCTTTTCGACACTCGAAAGGTATACTTAACTAGGTAGGCGCACTCAGACACAATGTTCTTCTTCTTCTTGACTGGCCATAACAACCCGATACCGGGTTGCAGCCTAAAGTGGAGCACTTCTACAGGCAGCTCATAATATCTTCTATTGGGAGGAGGGTTTTACGTGGTGGATCCGAAAACTTAAGCACAATCCTGTCAAAGTCTTGGGCACACTTCGCTGCGCACATTAGCTCACTGCCCTTACGCCTAGTGGTAATTAGAGCACCTAACGAGGGGGCACCACGTGGCAAAAGTATAGGCAGGGTTGAGGAAGCTTCACCTTGTCCTAGCAGATTCAGGCCCACACAGTGACAATGTTGCCTATTCTTATTTGTGTTGCATGTGTTGTTGCAAAAAATACAAGTGACTGAGTAAGCCTACCTGTGTAAGTACACCGTGTATACCAATACTTATGCACATAAGTATGGGGTAAGTTAACTCTTACCTCATTTAAGGTCAAAGGACATTTAATGAAGAACTTCTAACAATTGGAATATGAACTTAAACTTTTTCCACACACAAGTTCTATATATTTAATTACGTAGCACTATAACTTTTTTGTAGCACAAAAAATTTGGTTATTGAAAGTATTAGTTTAAGGTTGCTTAGCAAAAATCCGTTAGCTTAGATCACTCTTAAAGTCATTGTTGCAAAACAGCTTTTTTTTATTGAAACAAGATCTGTTGCTAACAACTTTCCGCTCCAGGCACTATCTCTCTCTCTCTCTCTCCCTGCAACTCTTTCACTCTCCTTAGAAAAAAAGACTAAAATTAAATTACATATAAACATGTATGAGGCAAGTTGGTCGCCAAGTAGTTATACATACTATATTTATAATTTGATGGTATCGGGCAGCAAAAAGCCCAACCCAACGTCAAGTGCTGCAAAACAGCAATCAAAACTGTGGACCCAGCTCCAGTTTCATCATCAGCAGGTGGAGCTCGAGCTGCTGCTGCCTCTGCGCTGCTTGTAATAATTCTGATTCGAAACTTGTTTTAATAACACAGAATACTCTGGACTGGGTACATGGTAGAATAGGGGACAGGTTGGGCAGAGGTCCTCTACAGCTCACTCTACCTTTGTGAGTGTGTGTGTGTGTGTGTGCGTGTGTTGGCATAGGGTAATGCCGTTATTGCAAGTTCCGCACACAACTTCACTCAAGTTGAAATAATTTTAATTTAGTTGCTGGCATAACTGAGAGCAGCAAGAGTAAGCGTGTGTACGCAACAGTGTGTGTGTGTGTGTTTGTGTGTGTGTATGAGTGTGCGTGTGTGCTTATAAAGAGTCGACAGGACTCGAACTGTAGACCCGTCATTATCGTCAACTGGCGCGGATGCGTTCCCAGCTCTTGGCTTGGCTTTGGCGGCATTGTCGTCAGCATTTTTCATTGATAAGGTTCGAAACTGAGCTTCAGCTCCTCGAATGCAATGACTTGTTGGTGTGGCTTGAAGTGTTTAAAGTGCTTGGTCGACAAACAGCAGTACCTGCTGCGACTGGCTCCCCTGGCTGTACTTGGGGATCTGCCGCGTCATGCGCTGATTGAGTTTAAGCTCCTGTTCCCCATTTGCGGTTTACCTTTTCTGTGCACCCTTCGATTTTGATGCTTTAAAATGCTGCTGTCCCATTGTCGTTCTATCAAACTGTGGTGCATGTGGAACCGGTTGCCAGGTTGCCAGATTGCCAGTTCTCTCTGGCCACACTTTCTTTGCATTTTAGTAGTGTCAACTTGGCGGCCTTCAGCTGCACAATGATGCGACCAAGGACCAAGGCTGCTGTATCCTTGTCCATATCGTAGCTTGGTTTTAAAAAAATGTTAATATCAAGTTTACCTGAACGTTTCGGCAATCCAACTACAATATTATCCTTTAGCCTATACATTTTGCTGTTGTTATACCCTGTACACATAGTGTAGACGGGTATTATAGTTTGTGCAATGCATGTAACAGGCATAAGGAGGCGTGGCACACCATCAGTTCCATGGGCAAAAAGTCTTATCATTGACTCGGGTAGCTATTGGACCATGTCTGTCCGTATGATGGGATAGATCTCCGAGACCATAAGAAATGGAGACACAAAAGATGCGCGTAATCTAATGTAAGATGAAGTTTATCAAATTGAGTGGATATATGCCCCCGTTTCACCCTAGAAGACTTTTCGCGGTTTACAAACGCTCAGAGATGTGCGTTGTGCTTATGTGCATTAACGTCTCAAAAATTATCGGAGCCGGTGAATTTTAATTCACTTGACTATGTCAATGTCGTCGTGGAACTAATAGAGTTCGTCGTTCCATCGAATGCGATAGTCGTTGCTAACGCACTAAGAGCACAAGTTCTTACGGAGTATTTTCCACTTAAACACTCGAGGGGCATTTTCATCAGACTGAAGCAAAATGGGAAGGAAAAGCCTCTTATAGAGTGTAAGTTTCTACTTGGCCTCTACTATTCATTTGCCTACTGAGACCAAAGTAACACCTATATGCAAGTGATTTTCAGCTTGATATCCATGCTGATATCGTTCTTCATTGTGACGGTGGTGTAAAGGTAGACGAAACCCTTGACAACATCAAAACTATAGTTTTCAACATCAATCTGAGAATCCAACCACTGTGTCTCTCTACTCGAAGAAGGCATATACTTTTTCTTTCTCTCATTAACAACCAAACCCAACCTGGCAGATCCTCTTTCATTAGAGGCAAAGGCTCCGGTAACTGCTCGCTTACTACGCCCGACGATATCGATATAATCTGTGTATGCCAGCAACTGGGCACCCTTATAGAATACAGTTCCATTCCGATGTACTTCGGCCTTTCGCAATATATTTTCCATTACAAAATTGAAGAGATTGCAGAAGAGGGCATCGGTTGTTTGTAAAAAGAATATAATTTGTTCTTAATTTGCGGAAGTCATATTCCTATCAGTGTACTGTAGGTCATAGGTCTTGTTTGGGGCTAATTTTTCAAAATACAATGAAACTGAGTTTTTCATACAAGATTCTGCTTAAGGCCAAGAATTACGTATTACAGAAAATATAATGTTAGCCGGAAAACTTTTTCATAATTATATTCTAAAAATAATGTAGCTAATATATTTTTGCTGGTTTTTTGTGGATTTATTGAAATATAATTCTGACGCATTTTATTATATGCTCTAGTGTTTCCAACACCAACTTTTCAACGTTATACAACACTTTGTGGAAAACAAGTGTGTACACACTGTTTTATTTTTGAGAGCATGGTGTGTACACACTGCGCCAAGAGCACTATATAAAGGGCGTCAGCAGCCCAAAGAAGCTCACTTTTATTTCTGCTTTCTTATTACTTAGACTGCTCTTTATAATAAATTAAATATTTTTTTACCTTTCTTAAATTCTTTACTTATGCAGTAAACTGCAAACTACTACTATACTATACTATACTATACTACACTATACTACTGAAAAAACATAACTTTTTAAGCCAATGGAATTTAATATTTATATAATAATAACTTTTTTTATGAAAATTCGTTTTTTATATAATATTATATAATTTTTTTAATCATTCCTTAAATTTGGCATTATGTTTATTTTTAAAGTCTTTTGGAGATATGGTGACTAGAAGTCATTAAAGGTGTTTAATGTTTGAAAAATTATGGTTTCATATATATACACGTTTATTGTGGTACCATCACATCCACTATCACCTCCAGCATCATCATCACTCGCACCTTCATCAAGACCTCCACCTATCCAACAGCACCACAACCACCACCTCCACATACACCAACAGCACCGCCACATCCACCTACACCAACAGCACCACCACCTCCACATACACCAACAGCACCACCACCGCCACCTCCACATACACCAACAGCACAACCATCACCACCTACACCAACAGCACCACCACCACATTTTTCATCCATACGCACAACATGACGTTGCCATCATCGCTGGATTTTAATTCGCTTAACTATGACAATGTCGTCGTAGAGCTCATAGAGCTCATTCCATCGAATGCGGTAGTCGTTTCCAAAGCGTAGAGGGCCAAAGATCTTAAGCAGTACTTTCCACTCAAACACTCCAAGGACATTTTCATCAGAGTGCGTCACTGCCCATTCTTCAGCTGCAGAAAGAAAAAATGGAAAGATGAGCGTATGGGCGAGGTCAACCAGTAGCCTTCGTCATCTCCTTCTATTGTGAAGCCTCCTTTTTTGCGTCGCTTTAGAAGGTGCCTTGCTAAGGGGTTTGCATGGTTTTCAAGGCGCAGCAGTTACTGTGCGGCCTGCTCTTTTGTGACATCCCCAACTTTAGGTACATCTAGGTCACTCTATGTCTGCAGTTCGCATGAACCAGGGAACGCCAATTAGCATGCGGAGGGTTTTTTGCCAGCAGGATTCTCATTTTTTACAAATGGGTCTTCGCAGCAATTTCATAGACTTGCAATCCATATCGCCATTCAGGAGCTATGCACGACTTGTAAATGGCTACCTTGTTTATACCCTGTACACAAAGTGTAAAAGGGTATTATAGGTTTGTGAAATATATATAATAAACATTCCGCATGAACGTCGAGATATCAGACACTATAAAAGGTAGAGGCACAAAAATTTACCAAAAGAAGCGCATTTACACCGAAAAGATAAAGTTTATCGAGTCACGTCGATATCTTTCCCCCTTCCCCCGTCACAGATTTTCGCGGTTTACAGCCGCTCCGTTCAATCTATCATCTAGAGAGGTGTGCGTCGAGTTTATGTGCATCTATGTTTCAAAATTATCGAAATCGGATAAATACATCAGAAGTTGTAGTCACAAATATGATAAATTTATAAATATAGAGTCAATATCAATCGAAGGTGTTTGATGTTTGAAAAATTATGGTTTCATTTATATATACACGTTTTTTGTGGTACCATCACATCCACTATCACCTTCAGCATCACCATCACTCGCACCTTCATCAAGACCTCCACCTACCCAACAGCACTACTACCACCTCCACATACACCAAGAGCACCCCCACATCCACCTACATCAGCAGCACCACCACCGCCACCTCCACATACACCAACAGCACCACCACCTCCACATACACCAACAGCACCACCAAAAATTATCGGAGCCGGTGAATTTTAATTCACTTGACTATGTCAATGTCGTCGTAGAACTAATAGAGTTCGTCGTTCCATCGAATGCGATAGTCGTTGCTAACGCACTAAGAGCACAAGTTCTTACGGAGTATTTTCCACTTAAACACTCGAGGGGCATTTTCATCAGACTGAAGCAAAATGGGAAGGAAAAGCCTCTTATAGAGTGTAAGTTTCTACTTGTTCTCTACTATTCATTTGCCTACTGAGACCAAAGTAACATCCAAAGGCAAGTGATTATCAGCTTGATATCCATGCTGATATCTTTGTTCATTGTGACTGTGATGTTAAGGTAGACGAAACCCTTGACAACATCAAAACTATAGTTTTCAACATCAATCTGAGAATCCAACCACTGTGTCTCTCTACCCGAAGAAGGCATATACTTTCTCTTTCTCTCATTAGCAACCAAACCCAAAGGCTGCGATAGCTGCTCGCTTACTACGCCCGACGACATCGATATAATCTGTGTATGCCAGCAACTGGCTCGGAGTTAACGGTTCCGGATCATCAATGTCAACGGTAATATGTGTGAAGGGTTTGCTGTTTACAATGTTTTTGGCCTCTATTAGCAGGCTTCTTAGAACTTCAACCCTGGGTGCCTTTTCTTTAAGTGTCACTGTCAACACGCTTTTAATCGACCTGATCATCCGCTCCCAGCATCCACCAGAACTAGGATTCGATGGACAATTAAACTATCATTTGATGCCATCAATTCCAAGAGTTGTCTTCATATAGTTAGAATCAAATAAGTCATTTGCCTTGATTATTTCGTTATTAGCGCCTATGAAGTTTGTGCTCATATCTGACCGAATCACTTCTGGAATGCCCCTTCTTGCAACGAAATTCTTGAGACACAATATGCACGCGTCTGTAGATAAGTTCTCTGCAAGTTCCAAGTGTACTGCTCTAATAGTTTAACAAGTAAATAAGGCTACCCATCGTTTTTCGTTTCGACGACCAATAGTTACGATTAAAGGTCCGAAATAGTCAAGTCCAGTGAAATTGAAAGCCCGTTTATATGGTGTAACTCTATCCACTGGCAGCTGTCCCATCAATGTTGGTTGCGGTTTGGCATTCTTATTTTTGCAGAATTGACACATAGCTTTAGCGTGTCTTACTGCGCTACTTAAGCCAACTACCCAAAACTTGCGTCGTATCTCGTTGACAATCAGCTCCTCATTCTGGTGGTGATATATTTGATGATACTACTGTACGATTAAGTTCCTCAAAGAATGTCTTTTGGCTAATATTATTGGTTGACGAGCTCTTTCCGGTAGCACTGTTGCATAGTCAAGTCTTCCATAGACCACCATCAGACCCTGTTTGTTCAATTGTGGTGATAAAGATCGAATTGAACTTCCTTCCGAGACATGTCCACGAAGTTCTTAATCGTGTATCTCTTCCTTGTAACACTGTTCCTGTGCCAGTTTACATAACAATCTGCATCTTGAAGCTTAGATACTTCAAGTTCTCCATCTTTTCCACGTTTTCGTAGTCGTGTGATAAATCTTATTATCCAACCCATTGTTCGCTTTAAACGCGAATAGCTTGAGAATCTTTCCAAGTCGATTACTTGTTCTTTCCATACAGTCAATACAACTTTCTTTCTCTCGTCTAAGTCGTCTGCCGGACAGTTCTCTTTTTGCTTTGGCCATGAATACTCTTCTTTGAGTAAAAATGATGGTCCAGTTGTCCAAATATTCTGAGGCTCATATTTTATATCCTTGTGCGCTTTTGTAGCCACATCTGCAGAATTTAACGGCCCCGGTACCCAATGCCAATCATCTTCTTCTGTTGATTCGAGTATCTCGCTGATGCGATGGGCCACAAATTGCTTATATAGTCGATGATCAGACCGAATCCAAGCGATAACCGTTTGCGAGTCTGACCACATCATACAATGTTGGACTTTCACATCATGGCTTTCCAAGATTACATTTCTTAAACGAGTACCAAGCACCGCTGCTTGAAATTCCAATCTTTCTTATGCACTTCAATAACTTGCATGCCGACTTCAAAAGCTTCTTCCTCAGACATGAAACTAGCAACATAATCATCTACATAATGTTTTGATGTTATTGCGCTTATTACCGATTCAAAATTGTTTACATACTGTGCGCAACATGGTGAGCATGCAGCTCCAAAAATCATTACTTGCATCCTGTACACCTCGACGTCTTTATTCGGAATACCATGACGCCATAAAAATCGAAGTGAATCCTGATCCTCTTTGCGAACTCGTACTTGTAAAAACATTTCTTTAATGTCTGCACAAATCGCGACTTTGCCTTGTCTAAATTGAAATAACATTTTTATTAACGGAGGATTTTCATCAGGCCCTTTTAACAAATTTGTATTTAAGGAAATCCCATTAACAGATGCTGCTGCATCAAAGACTACTCTCAATTTTCCTGGCTTATTTATGTTGAAAACACCGAAGTGTGGCAAATACCAAGTCCTGCTCCCATTCTTAGCAGCTTCCTCATCAGTCAGTTTTACGTCATACCCTTTTTTGACAAAGTTCATAACAGCTCGCTCGTACTGATCTAGCTCTTCTGATCCATTTTTTTTTCTTTCAACAGCATGCAATCTCCTTAAAGCCATGTCATAACTATTCGGTAGCTGCACATCATCAGGAGCCCATAAAAGTCCTGTTTCGTACGATCGTTCTAGTTTCTTGGTAGTATTCGTTAGTATTTTTCGAGCTCGTGTAATACTGGCTGATTCCAAAGGCTTGGAGGGAACTTTAACGCCAAAATTTTCAGTAGTAAAATAATCAGCCATCATCTTATGCATTTCTTGTTCCAATTCATCTGTCATGGTGTGCGTATGAAATACTACCAGAAGTTGTTTCGATTGTTTTTTTGCTCCGCCTGTGTTGAGCCATACACCAGCCAGCCCAAAGGTGTCTTAGTTGCCATCAAACTATGATCAATACAAATATTCTTCATTGCTGCTACCAAGTGACAATTATCAAGTCCAACCAATATCATAGGACTAGCATTTACATATCCCTTAATTGGCAGCCTCTTCAGTTCTTTATTGTCCCTGCATCGTTTCCATATCCATAGATTGTAATGGTAGTTTCAAGTTTGGAACGCTGTTACCAGTCAAGCGTAACCATTTTTCTTTACCACCAGTTGCTCTAATTCTCAAGTCACATTTAATTGAATTTATATCGGTTTCATGATTACCAATCCAGTTGAGTGTAAGCCTTCCATTATCTCCACATACACCCAGATCCTCAGCCAGTTTTTCATTGATTAATGTCGTTGATGATCCGTCATCCAAAAATGCGTACGTCTGAATAACTGATTTGTTTGGACCCATGACATCCACTGGAACAACTTTAAACAATAGCTTGGAAACAGCTGATGTAACTGTGTTTATAGTTGCTTGCTCTTTAGATTCTTGATCTGGTTCGGTATCCTTTTTGGTTGATTTTAAATCGTTGTGCAGCATGCGATGATGAGTCTTCCTACAGTTATCTGTCAATTTGACGCCAAATTGTGCCCACGTCGTAGGCACCCAAAGCATAATCCAAGCTTTTTTACCATGACCCAACGGTCGTTAACATTAGCTTTTTGAAAATTCTTGAATTTGTCAAAATAATGCTCACCCTTACATTCATGACATATAATCTGTTGACTTGCTGCTACGGTAGAGTTCATAACTGGCCTAGTGTTCGAACGTTTATCCATCTTCACTTGAAGCTGTGGACTTGGTGCAGTTACAACCGTTGCCTTTGCGATTGTTTTGTCTAGGTTGCCAATCCAATTATTAAAATGCTTTAAATCTGGCCGAGCAATGTTGCATACATACTCTGCCCACTGTATGCGAGTCCTCATTGGTAATTTTGCGATCAATTCCTCCAGCAGAATTGGATTCTGTAAATACGGTTCTGCGCCTGCTGATTGGAGAAACATAACCAAATTGTCGACTTTTGCTGAAAATGTTACCAGCTTCTCCAACGAGTTTTCAGCTATTTGAGAAATATCTTTCAACTTTTCTAATTGGCTTTTAATAAGTAGCTCCGGACGACCACATTCAAATTGCAGGCGTTCCATTATATGATATACATTAATCGGGTTAATTAGGAGGCCTGCTACCTCTTCTCTAGCTGATCCAGTTAAGCTTTTTTGAAGTCTTATCAAATTTTCCAGCATCGTGTATCCATACGCAGCAGATGATTCAACAAACATTGTAGAAAACACCGGCCAATCCTCGGGCCTTCCATTAAATTGTGGCAAATCAATCAGCTCTCGAGTTGGCATATAATGCTGCGCGCCTCCATTATTCAATACTTGAGTGCCAAAACCTCGAGTAGCCCCAACCCTATTCGTGTCGCAACCCCTACCAAAAGCATAAGCACCAAAACCAAAAGATTCACTCACCTGCGTTCCAACTATACCATTTCTATTAATGTGTTGTCCAAGTCTGAGTCCATAATGCTTGTTTCCTTCTCAGACTGCTTTGGTTTCTTTGGCGATTCTAGATTTTTCTGGCTGCGTGTTTCCATGCTTGTGAATCTTTGTGTTAGAGCGAGCGAGACAACAATACAATAGAAGGCTTGGCTGTACTATTCCACAACATGATGAAATTCAATTGTTTCAATTTTAAAAATGCTTGTTTTAAAATGTAATTCCACGGCGTCGTATCATAATGATTGCAAACAGCAAATCCAAATCCAAATATGCTCCTTATTGCGCCAAATGCAGCCAATTTTCTCATAAAGTGAGATCTATCGATTTCGATACCTACACAACTCGATAGATTCGCTAACAAATAGTGTAACCACATCAGGTTTTGGCAAACAGTTTTTAATTTGAATTTTATCAGTTGTTCACAACAATTATATTCTAAAAATAATGTAGCTAAAATATTTTTGCTGGTTTTTTGTGGATTTATTGAAATATTATTTAGCTTTTTATTCCACAATTGTGATGCATTTTATTATATGCTCTAGTGTTTCCAACACCAACTTTTCAACGTTATACAACACTTTTTTTTATTTGTGAGAGCATGGTGTGTACACACTGCGCCAAGAGCACTATATAAAGGGCGTCAGCAGCCCAAAGAAGCTCACTTTTATTTCTGCTTTCTTATTACTTAGACTGCTCTTTATAATAAATTAAATATTTTTTTTACCTTGCAAAGGGCTCTCTGAGGTACTTCCTTTATTACTACTGAAAAAACATAACTTTTTAAGCCAATGGAATTTAATATTTATTTAATAATAACTTTTTTTATGAAAATTCGTTTTTTATATAATATTATATAATTTTTTTAATCATTCCTTAAATTTGGCATTATGTTTATTTTTAAAGTCTTTTGGAGATATGGTGACTAGAAGTCATTAAAGGTGTTTAATGTTTGAAAAATTATGGTTTCATATATATACACGTTTATTGTGGTACCATCACATCCACTATCACCTCCAGCATCACCATCACTCGCACCTTCATCAAGACCTCCACCTATCCAACAGCACCACAACCACCACCTCCACATACACCAACAGCACCGCCACATCCACCTACACCAACAGCACCACCACCTCCACATACACCAACAGCACCACCACCGCCACCTCCACATACACCAACAGCACAACCATCACCACCTACACCAACAGCACCACCACCACATTTTTCATCCATACGCACAACATGACGTTGCCATCATCGCTGGATTTTAATTCGCTTAACTATGACAATGTCGTCGTAGAGCTCATAGAGCTCATTCCATCGAATGCGGTAGTCGTTTCCAAAGCGTAGAGGGCCAAAGATCTTAAGCAGTACTTTCCACTCAAACACTCCAAGGACATTTTCATCAGAGTGCGTCACTGCCCATTCTTCAGCTGCAGAAAGAAAAACTGGAAAGATGAGCGTATGGGCGAGGTCAACCAGTAGCCTTCGTCATCTCCTTCTATTGTGAAGCCTCCTTTTTTGCGTCGCTTTAGAAGGTGCCTTGCTAAGGGGTTTGCATGGTTTTCAAGGCGCAGCAGTTACTGTGCGGCCTGCTCTTTTGTGACATCCCCAACTTTAGGTACATCTAGGTCACTCTATGTCTGCAGTTCGCATGAACCAGGGAACGCCAATTAGCATGCGGAGGGTTTTTTGCCAGCAGGATTCTCATTTTTTACAAATGGGTCTTCGCAGCAATTTCATAGACTTGCAATCCATATCGCCATTCAGGAGCTATGCACGACTTGTAAATGGCTACCTTGTTTATACCCTGTACACAAAGTGTAAAAGGGTATTATAGGTTTGTGAAATATATATAATAAACATTCCGCATGAACGTCGAGATATCAGACACTATAAAAGGTAGAGGCACAAAAATTTACCAAAAGAAGCGCATTTACACCGAAAAGATAAAGTTTATCGAGTCACGTCGATATCTTTCCCCCTTCCCCCGTCACAGATTTTCGCGGTTTACAGCCGCTCCGTTCAATCTATCATCTAGAGAGGTGTGCGTCGAGTTTATGTGCATCTATGTTTCAAAATTATCGAAATCGGATAAATACATCAGAAGTTGTAGTCACAAATATGATAAATTTATAAATATAGAGTCAATATCAATCGAAGGTGTTTGATGTTTGAAAAATTATGGTTTCATTTATATATACACGTTTTTTGTGGTACCATCACATCCACTATCACCTTCAGCATCACCATCACTCGCACCTTCATCAAGACCTCCACCTACCCAACAGCACTACTACCACCTCCACATACACCAAGAGCACCCCCACATCCACCTACATCAGCAGCACCACCACCGCCACCTCCACATACACCAACAGCACCACCACCTCCACATACACCAACAGCACCACCAAAAATTATCGGAGCCGGTGAATTTTAATTCACTTGACTATGTCAATGTCGTCGTAGAACTAATAGAGTTCGTCGTTCCATCGAATGCGATAGTCGTTGCTAACGCACTAAGAGCACAAGTTCTTACGGAGTATTTTCCACTCAAACACTCGAGGGGCATTTTCATCAGACTGAAGCAAAATGGGAAGGAAAAGCCTCTTATAGAGTGTAAGTTTCTACTTGTTCTCTACTATTCATTTGCCTACTGAGACCAAAGTAACATCCAAAGGCAAGTGATTATCAGCTTGATATCCATGCTGATATCTTTGTTCATTGTGACTGTGATGTTAAGGTAGACGAAACCCTTGACAACATCAAAACTATAGTTTTCAACATCAATCTGAGAATCCAACCACTGTGTCTCTCTACCCGAAGAAGGCATATACTTTCTCTTTCTCTCATTAGCAACCAAACCCAAAGGCTGCGATAGCTGCTCGCTTACTACGCCCGACGACATCGATATAATCTGTGTATGCCAGCAACTGGCTCGGAGTTAACGGTTCCGGATCATCAATGTCAACGGTAATATGTGTGAAGGGTTTGCTGTTTACAATGTTTTTGGCCTCTATTAGCAGGCTTCTTAGAACTTCAACCCTGGGTGCCTTTTCTTTAAGTGTCACTGTCAACACGCTTTTAATCGACCTGATCATCCGCTCCCAGCATCCACCAGAACTAGGATTCGATGGACAATTAAACTATCATTTGATGCCATCAATTCCAAGAGTTGTCTTCATATAGTTAGAATCAAATAAGTCATTTGCCTTGATTATTTCGTTATTAGCGCCTATGAAGTTTGTGCTCATATCTGACCGAATCACTTCTGGAATGCCCCTTCTTGCAACGAAATTCTTGAGACACAATATGCACGCGTCTGTAGATAAGTTCTCTGCAAGTTCCAAGTGTACTGCTCTAATAGTTTAACAAGTAAATAAGGCTACCCATCGTTTTTCGTTTCGACGACCAATAGTTACGATTAAAGGTCCGAAATAGTCAAGTCCAGTGAAATTGAAAGCCCGTTTATATGGTGTAACTCTATCCACTGGCAGCTGTCCCATCAATGTTGGTTGCGGTTTGGCATTCTTATTTTTGCAGAATTGACACATAGCTTTAGCGTGTCTTACTGCGCTACTTAAGCCAACTACCCAAAACTTGCGTCGTATCTCGTTGACAATCAGCTCCTCATTCTGGTGGTGATATATTTGATGATACTACCGTACGATTAAGTTCCTCAAAGAATGTCTTTTGGCTAATATTATTGGTTGACGAGCTCTTTCCGGTAGCACTGTTGCATAGTCAAGTCTTCCATAGACCACCATCAGACCCTGTTTGTTCAATTGTGGTGATAAAGATCGAATTGAACTTCCTTCCGAGACATGTCCACGAAGTTCTTAATCGTGTATCTCTTCCTTGTAACACTGTTCCTGTGCCAGTTTACATAACAATCTGCATCTTGAAGCTTAGATACTTCAAGTTCTCCATCTTTTCCACGTTTTCGTAGTCGTGTGATAAATCTTATTATCCAACCCATTGTTCGCTTTAAACGCGAATAGCTTGAGAATCTTTCCAAGTCGATTACTTGTTCTTTCCATACAGTCAATACAACTTTCTTTCTCTCGTCTAAGTCGTCTGCCGGACAGTTCTCTTTTTGCTTTGGCCATGAATACTCTTCTTTGAGTAAAAATGATGGTCCAGTTGTCCAAATATTCTGAGGCTCATATTTTATATCCTTGTGCGCTTTTGTAGCCACATCTGCAGAATTTAACGGCCCCGGTACCCAATGCCAATCATCTTCTTCTGTTGATTCGAGTATCTCGCTGATGCGATGGGCCACAAATTGCTTATATAGTCGATGATCAGACCGAATCCAAGCGATAACCGTTTGCGAGTCTGACCACATCATACAATGTTGGACTTTCACATCATGGCTTTCCAAGATTACATTTCTTAAACGAGTACCAAGCACCGCTGCTTGAAATTCCAATCTTTCTTATGCACTTCAATAACTTGCATGCCGACTTCAAAAGCTTCTTCCTCAGACATGAAACTAGCAACATAATCATCTACATAATGTTTTGATGTTATTGCGCTTATTACCGATTCAAAATTGTTTACATACTGTGCGCAACATGGTGAGCATGCAGCTCCAAAAATCATTACTTGCATCCTGTACACCTCGACGTCTTTATTCGGAATACCATGACGCCATAAAAATCGAAGTGAATCCTGATCCTCTTTGCGAACTCGTACTTGTAAAAACATTTCTTTAATGTCTGCACAAATCGCGACTTTGCCTTGTCTAAATTGAAATAACATTTTTATTAACGGAGGATTTTCATCAGGCCCTTTTAACAAATTTGTATTTAAGGAAATCCCATTAACAGATGCTGCTGCATCAAAGACTACTCTCAATTTTCCTGGCTTATTTATGTTGAAAACACCGAAGTGTGGCAAATACCAAGTCCTGCTCCCATTCTTAGCAGCTTCCTCATCAGTCAGTTTTACGTCATACCCTTTTTTGACAAAGTTCATAACAGCTCGCTCGTACTGATCTAGCTCTTCTGATCCATTTTTTTTTCTTTCAACAGCATGCAATCTCCTTAAAGCCATGTCATAACTATTCGGTAGCTGCACATCATCAGGAGCCCATAAAAGTCCTGTTTCGTACGATCGTTCTAGTTTCTTGGTAGTATTCGTTAGTATTTTTCGAGCTCGTGTAATACTGGCTGATTCCAAAGGCTTGGAGGGAACTTTAACGCCAAAATTTTCAGTAGTAAAATAATCAGCCATCATCTTATGCATTTCTTGTTCCAATTCATCTGTCATGGTGTGCGTATGAAATACTACCAGAAGTTGTTTCGATTGTTTTTTTGCTCCGCCTGTGTTGAGCCATACACCAGCCAGCCCAAAGGTGTCTTAGTTGCCATCAAACTATGATCAATACAAATATTCTTCATTGCTGCTACCAAGTGACAATTATCAAGTCCAACCAATATCATAGGACTAGCATTTACATATCCCTTAATTGGCAGCCTCTTCAGTTCTTTATTGTCCCTGCATCGTTTCCATATCCATAGATTGTAATGGTAGTTTCAAGTTTGGAACGCTGTTACCAGTCAAGCGTAACCATTTTTCTTTACCACCAGTTGCTCTAATTCTCAAGTCACATTTAATTGAATTTATATCGGTTTCATGATTACCAATCCAGTTGAGTGTAAGCCTTCCATTATCTCCACATACACCCAGATCCTCAGCCAGTTTTTCATTGATTAATGTCGTTGATGATCCGTCATCCAAAAATGCGTACGTCTGAATAACTGATTTGTTTGGACCCATGACATCCACTGGAACAACTTTAAACAATAGCTTGGAAACAGCTGATGTAACTGTGTTTATAGTTGCTTGCTCTTTAGATTCTTGATCTGGTTCGGTATCCTTTTTGGTTGATTTTAAATCGTTGTGCAGCATGCGATGATGAGTCTTCCTACAGTTATCTGTCAATTTGACGCCAAATTGTGCCCACGTCGTAGGCACCCAAAGCATAATCCAAGCTTTTTTACCATGACCCAACGGTCGTTAACATTAGCTTTTTGAAAATTCTTGAATTTGTCAAAATAATGCTCACCCTTACATTCATGACATATAATCTGTTGACTTGCTGCTACGGTAGAGTTCATAACTGGCCTAGTGTTCGAACGTTTATCCATCTTCACTTGAAGCTGTGGACTTGGTGCAGTTACAACCGTTGCCTTTGCGATTGTTTTGTCTAGGTTGCCAATCCAATTATTAAAATGCTTTAAATCTGGCCGAGCAATGTTGCATACATACTCTGCCCACTGTATGCGAGTCCTCATTGGTAATTTTGCGATCAATTCCTCCAGCAGAATTGGATTCTGTAAATACGGTTCTGCGCCTGCTGATTGGAGAAACATAACCAAATTGTCGACTTTTGCTGAAAATGTTACCAGCTTCTCCAACGAGTTTTCAGCTATTTGAGAAATATCTTTCAACTTTTCTAATTGGCTTTTAATAAGTAGCTCCGGACGACCACATTCAAATTGCAGGCGTTCCATTATATGATATACATTAATCGGGTTAATTAGGAGGCCTGCTACCTCTTCTCTAGCTGATCCAGTTAAGCTTTTTTGAAGTCTTATCAAATTTTCCAGCATCGTGTATCCATACGCAGCAGATGATTCAACAAACATTGTAGAAAACACCGGCCAATCCTCGGGCCTTCCATTAAATTGTGGCAAATCAATCAGCTCTCGAGTTGGCATATAATGCTGCGCGCCTCCATTATTCAATACTTGAGTGCCAAAACCTCGAGTAGCCCCAACCCTATTCGTGTCGCAACCCCTACCAAAAGCATAAGCACCAAAACCAAAAGATTCACTCACCTGCGTTCCAACTATACCATTTCTATTAATGTGTTGTCCAAGTCTGAGTCCATAATGCTTGTTTCCTTCTCAGACTGCTTTGGTTTCTTTGGCGATTCTAGATTTTTCTGGCTGCGTGTTTCCATGCTTGTGAATCTTTGTGTTAGAGCGAGCGAGACAACAATACAATAGAAGGCTTGGCTGTACTATTCCACAACATGATGAAATTCAATTGTTTCAATTTTAAAAATGCTTGTTTTAAAATGTAATTCCACGGCGTCGTATCATAATGATTGCAAACAGCAAATCCAAATCCAAATATGCTCCTTATTGCGCCAAATGCAGCCAATTTTCTCATAAAGTGAGATCTATCGATTTCGATACCTACACAACTCGATAGATTCGCTAACAAATAGTGTAACCACATCAGGTTTTGGCAAACAGTTTTTAATTTGAATTTTATCAGTTGTTCACAACAATTATATTCTAAAAATAATGTAGCTAAAATATTTTTGCTGGTTTTTTGTGGATTTATTGAAATATTATTTAGCTTTTTATTCCACAATTGTGATGCATTTTATTATATGCTCTAGTGTTTCCAACACCAACTTTTCAACGTTATACAACACTTTTTTTTATTTGTGAGAGCATGGTGTGTACACACTGCGCCAAGAGCACTATATAAAGGGCGTCAGCAGCCCAAAGAAGCTCACTTTTATTTCTGCTTTCTTATTACTTAGACTGCTCTTTATAATAAATTAAATATTTTTTTTACCTTGCAAAGGGCTCTCTGAGGTACTTCCTTTATTACTACTGAAAAAACATAACTTTTTAAGCCAATGGAATTTAATATTTATTTAATAATAACTTTTTTTATGAAAATTCGTTTTTTATATAATATTATATAATTTTTTTAATCATTCCTTAAATTTGGCATTATGTTTATTTTTAAAGTCTTTTGGAGATATGGTGACTAGAAGTCATTAAAGGTGTTTAATGTTTGAAAAATTATGGTTTCATATATATACACGTTTATTGTGGTACCATCACATCCACTATCACCTCCAGCATCACCATCACTCGCACCTTCATCAAGACCTCCACCTATCCAACAGCACCACAACCACCACCTCCACATACACCAACAGCACCGCCACATCCACCTACACCAACAGCACCACCACCTCCACATACACCAACAGCACCACCACCGCCACCTCCACATACACCAACAGCACAACCATCACCACCTACACCAACAGCACCACCACCACATTTTTCATCCATACGCACAACATGACGTTGCCATCATCGCTGGATTTTAATTCGCTTAACTATGACAATGTCGTCGTAGAGCTCATAGAGCTCATTCCATCGAATGCGGTAGTCGTTTCCAAAGCGTAGAGGGCCAAGATCTTAAGCAGTACTTTCCACTCAAACACTCCAAGGGCATTTTCATCAGAGTGCGTCACTACCCATTCTTCAGCTGCAGAAAGAAAAACTGGAAAAATGAGCGTATGGGCGAGGTCAACCAGTAGCCTCCGTCATCTCCTTTTATTGTGAAGCCTCCTTTTTTGCGTCGTTTTAGAAGGTGCCTTGTTAAGGGGTTTGCATGATTTTCAAGGCGCAGCAGTTACTGTGCGGCCTGCTCTTTTATGACATTCCCAACTTTAGGTACATCTAGGTCACTCTCTATGTCTGCAGTTCGCATGAACCAGGGAACGCCAATTAGCATACGGAGGGTTTTTTGCCTGCAGGATTCTGATTTTTTACAAATGGGTCTTCGCAGCAATTTCATAGACTTGCAATCCATATTGCCAGCCAGGAGCTATGCACGACTTGTAAATGGCTACCATGTTTATACCCTGTACACAAAGTGTAAAAGGGTATTATAGGTTTGTGAAATATATATAATAAACATTCCGCATGAACGTCGAGATATCAGACACTATAAAAGGTAGAGGCACAAAAATTTACCAAAAGAAGCGCATTTACACCGAAAAGATAAAGTTTATCGAGTCACGTCGATATCTTTCCCCCTTCCCCCGTGACAGATTTTCGCGGTTTACAGCCGCTCCGTTTAATCTATCATCTAGAGAGGTGTGCGTCGAGTTTATGTGCATCTATGTTTCAAAATGATCGAAATCGGATAAATACATCAGAAGTTGTAGTCAAAAATATGATAATTTCACCCTCCCTCGCCTATGAACTGTGCCAAAATTCCACTACGTGTAGATATGGATACATGTGAGCTAGAGTCACAAAATTTGGTGTTGAGACTTGTGTGAGCCAAATCATTAAAACTGTATTCATATTTTTCCAAAAGAAGCCCCCTTCCCCCGCAATCGATTTACCTTAATTACTGCCACACCCCCAATAAATTGATTCGAAAATTGTCACAGACATTTACAAATGTATTTTTGATCTATATTACAAAATTTAACGACATTGGCCCAACAATACTGGAGTTTTGGGTATAAAAGTAATCTTTGCCACCATAATAGCCAACTTTCCAATAGGAAAATGTTTACAGACATATCAATCTTATGAAAAGGATATATAAAAGTGGCTACTTCCGTTCCCATTTTACAGTAGTGTTTATAAAGAAAAAGGTTACGGGGTATTCCACTGTCGGGCACCGTCCCATCTGTGCGCATCAAATTTTTTCTCCCTCTTCTTGAATTTTCATGCGTATTGTGCAATAACAAACTACTACAAGTTTGTTGCACATTTCGTGACGCAATCGTTATACTTTTCCAAAACTGCTGTTGTTTTTCCAATCTCGTTTTATATTAAGAAATTAGCTTCGTTTTTGCATCGGTAAGCTAAATAGTGTTCCTTACAGCTATGTATATATGTATATTTTACTCGAAGCAGGCTTTTTTTTTGTAATGAATGAAGGTCGCACAGTGGTTCCATTCACAGTATGCTCTGCTGACCGCATTGAAAGCATTTTAACTACTTCCAGCGTAGTTATTAGGCAATACCCTGTATTGACCCTTTTGGCCACTTTGATGACCGTAACGCACAGCTGGGAGTTTCTGTCGTTCCTCCAGTTCCTTCTCCTGGCGGTTGCATTTGATGCGCTTAAACAGCTTCTATGGCATGCATAGCGCTCTATAAGTAGGTGTCTTTCGGGCTCAATTAAAATTTCTGTAGCTTCCATCTGTTAGGGTATCGGCGAAGGTCCATGCACCTGCTGAAATAAGGTCAACAAAGGAATTTGACTAAACTGCAATCATAGCCTTGATGGCCCTTGTGGGGACTCCATCCAGCTCGGGTGGCGAACCAGGGCTTTAAGAACTTCAGTCTCGTCAGTGAGGAGTGCGGTCCTGCTTTGCTGTAGATAGAAGCATAGGCTGCAACAATCTGAGCACGTTGGTCTGGGCTGCTTGCCAAGTATTCCCAGCACGAACGTTTGGCCGTCAGCTTCATCGCAGAGATCTTGCCAGCATTTGGCTTTGCTAAGCTTAATGACTCTGCCAGGTGCTGAGGGCAGTTGACCGGGCTGTGAAAATTGCGCCGAGCCTGCTTTATTTTCGCATTCTACCAGAAGAATGGAATTCATCAGCCTCTTGTCTTGTGCATGTTTTTCACCATTATGCAGATTACCTTCTTGCTGAGGGGCTGTGGAATACAGCTTGTCATTGTGGCGTGCCATGCGATCATCACAGGGGAAAGATTACGCGCATCATCTACAATGTCATCGATAATAGTGCAGAATTCGGTAATCTGCACGGCATTGTTACAGCTATAACGTGGCTCCCGCACCATTAGTTGCATGGACGGGCTGCCGCAGGTCCAGATCGCTGCTCCCATATTGTGCTATTGCGGCCCAACTCCATCGTTCTTAGCTCCACTTACTCAGAACCGCAATTTAGTCTCAAGTTATTATTCAGATTACGAAGATTTCTGTGGTCTTTACTATGGACAGAGCTCATTGATATATTCAATGTGTGATCTTTATAAGCTATGGAAATATGAAGAGCCCATGAGCGAAGCGTGCATAAATGGCAGGAGAGATGGAAAACTTAAAGCAATGGGCGCTGAACGCATTGGCTGATACTCAACTTAAGTTTCTGTTTTAGAAGAGGTCTGAGTCTACAAAATTTTGATACCAGCACGACGAATAAAAAAATAACAACGGCGGCACGCTGTACGCTTATATCAAATTTTCCTTTTTAGCTTGATGTACGACGTTTCTTTGAAAGATTGCTGAAATCTTTATTACTAATTAATTTTATTCATTTAGTGCATTCTCATTATTGCGCCTCACACTTTGCGGCCTTGACAGCGCTTAATCAATGGTTCTCCCACAGCCGGCCAAGCGATGGACTGCGGCCACTGCCTAATCGCTTTCAGTGCGAGTGCGAGCGAGATAATAACAAACTTAGGTTACTTTTAGTGTTAGAGCTACTAACATTTGACTTACAAAACAGCCCAGTAGGAAATTTGGCACCGCAGGTGCAGGTCTGAACTCTTTAGTTAATTCGCCAAGCAACAAATATATTAAACTGTTTTTTTTTTTTTTGTTTTCTCTAACCGCCATTCGTGTGTGTGGGATGTGTGAGACAAAATAGATACCCGATTTGCAATCACAAAATCTGTGCTCTTTTGTGACATCGCACATTCCATAACTTCTAACTTAGTTGTTTTGCTACCAATTTTGAAAACAACAGGTTTAGATTATTCGAAAATTGTTAGAGATTGTTTCTAAATATCGCTATGTTATAACTTAATAATTTTAAAAGTGCTTTCGATTCAAAGTCATTTACGAAAATCGATTACTTCGAAGCAAATATCTGCAAAATGTAGTATTTCAGAGAATGAAAACTCTTTAATTGGCATGTTATAGCTCATATATTTTAAGATATTGTTATTTATAGTGTGCGCTGTGCTACGATCCCGGCATGTACGCGGCAGTTTTTTTACGCTCAAAGAGTGTGCCGTACGATTTTTTATGTTGGTTTTCTTAGTTATTGAGACTAACTAGTAGAATTATTATAGTAATTAATTAATATAAAACTAGCTTTGTGATGTCATTACGATGACGTTATATTGGAAGCATGCGCAAATTGAACATCATAGCAAAGCCGCATCACAGAGTATATAAACTTCGGTTTACTAACTTGACGCTTAAAGCTTTTTTCGTACTTGTTTGCTCTGCCTCTTGTTCTTCCGTCACTACTTTGTCTTCTTCTTCTTCTTCTTCTTGAAAGTTGCTGTTGTATGCATTTTTAATTTAACAGTTGGTTTCTTTTTGTTTGCCGCTGCGGCTGTTCCAAAAAAAAGTTGCCCGGTTTTAACTACCTTTCGTACTTCACCGCCCTAGAGCTATCACCCTCTCGCCCCCCCTCTCACTCTCTCAGTCTCTCTTAGACGCTTTATGGCTGGCTCCAGTTTTACTTTGGCGCCCTTTAGACGGTTTTAAATTTCACTTTGATACTTTAATCCCATGAACATGCAGCGCGCAGCACTTGATATGGCAGCACTTTGTTGGCGCCTGCAAATCTGAGCTGCAGCCTAATTAGAGTGACCATGCGACGCCCCAAAAATGCTTATCTAGCTGTTGTTGTTGCTGCTGTTTGTTGTTCTGTGTGAGTTCAATGGCGTATTTTCAAGTCAAAAATAATAAACACACACACTTAAGCGCAATAACAAGAGCAACAACGGCTGTGCGCCAAAAAGTATGCAATAAAAAAAAAGTTGATTTTTGTTTTTGCTGCCATTGTTTTTGCCTCTTTTGCATAAATATGAATAAATTAAAATCAGAATCAACATTTTGATATGCGCTCGGCACGCGCTTTTCAACTTCAGCCGCCACCCGAATGCCCATGCCGTGACAGCCCGATCACAGAAAATCCGCAAATCGGCCCACAGTCAACCCGAAATTTTTCCATCCGCACACTTTTGTGGCCTGCAATTAAAAATGGCGCACTGTTGCACATTTAATTATTGGGAATCGGCTTTCAGGTAATCATTGTTAATAGCAACTACGCTGCATTTAATTTTAATGATAATGTGTGTGTGTGTGTGTGTGTGTGTGTGTGTATGTGTGTGTGTGTTTTTTCATGTTCATTTGTTGTTGTTGTTGTTCTCTCAACGCCTCTTGAGCGTCAGCGCTTACCTTTATCCTTTAAGTTGAGCTCTTTGTTATATATATATAGGCCCACACACACAATCATAATGTGACGGCATATACATATGTATATATGAAAATTACGATGATGGCTGTACATTTCCTTCTCTCTCACGCTTATCTCTTGGTCTTACTGTTTGTCTCTCAAGCAGAAATTTCCAATTAAAAGCAATAGCATTTTATAATATGTATGCAATGGCTTACACTTACGCGTACACTTAAAAAAAAAAATGCCTACAAACTGCAACGCTTAATTCTTGGCAGCTGATATGCCGCACTCATTGCAGTGCAGCGTTGAAAATGACTTGTAAGAGCGTTTTTCAAAAATTTATGTTTTAAAATTGCATAAACTGCAGTCATTGAATCGCAAGTTTACGCGGCGTATGAGTAATATGATGAGCTATTGAGTGATGCATGCAAAAACAAGCCTATGACCATCTCGCTTGCACTCACTCGCTTTTCCTCTGCTGTCTCTCTCTCGCTATCTCCCTCTCTCGCAATGTCGTGCATTTAATGTTTTCAGCTTTGATGCAATTTTCATTCAGCTGCAATATAAGTAAATATGCATGAAAATGAAATTACATTTGTCGTGTCTATGTATATATGTATATATGTATGTGTGTGTGTGTGTGTGTGTGTGTGTGTGTGTGTGTGTGTGTGTAAGTGGCTGTCCATCAAATTATATTAGTTGGTTGTATATTTTTGCTTGGTTATTTTGATAAGGAGTGATGGTTGCATATCAAGTAAGAGTTTGCATTAAATTTTAATTGATTTTCTAATGATTTATGGCAAATTAATATTTGAGTTTGCCGAGTTGCGGCGCTCAACAAAATCGCATTTGAGGCGCACAAATTTAACTTTCAAAATAACTAAATTAAATCACAATTTTCATTAGTTTTAACGTTATAGGTTGAAATTCTTAGCAGCCATTAATTTGCAACATTGGTTTAGAAATTAACCATTGAAAAGGCACATATTTTGTAAAACCTAACTAGTACTGTACACGATATTAAAGGTTTGTTGTATCTTTGATATTGTCAACGATTACCGTCACGTCACGAACAAAATCAAGCGGTGAATTACTCTTGCCAATAGGTGTTACTTTGGTTTCTTGATTTCCGTTTTGCTTTACATGCGTATAATCTATCGCGTACAATGAACGACGAAGAGTTCCACAGCAACTTTGCTGCCTTAGTCATGGCAAGGAAGGTGCAGCTTCAGGGAGAAAGTTCTTTAATAAACTGGGTCTATTGGCGGGAACAGCAAGAAAGCGCACTTACTATCTTGCATAGCGTAAACATCTATGCATCATCTGCAGCTTATTGAAGTGCTACCATCACGGCATGTATGCGTCATTCGATGCATCATATCAAAAACAAATACAATTTCTGGCTAATTTGGAGTTTGCAGCTTTACTGGTCTATTTTAAAAGGTTGAGCTGCATTTACGTTTTTATCAGGATTTCAACTTTTGCTGTTCAAGCTTATAATATTGTTAAAGCAGACTTGCATTTGTGTGAGTGTGTGTGTGTGTGTGTGTGTGTGATAGTCAGCAGCATATTATATAAAGCGGTAACAAAAGCATCCGGTAAGGTTGGCAACTCATAACAACTTCTCGTCTCCGTATCTATCTCGTGCTCTGTCAGAGATATACTTACTACTCTGTTGTTTGGTGCTCAGTTCCGTGGTGGTGATGCCACTGCTGCTGTGGCTTCTGTTTAGCAAGAACCCAATTATGAATTACTTGTAATCTTATCTTCAAGTATGTGGCATAAAAATTATAATTTTTGTGGCAAGCTGCTTGGCTTATATATATGTATAGAGAAACCCCCTAACATTGGCAACACAACAATAAGATGCCAGCGACGAGTCTGATATGAATTTTATGTACACTTGTATGTGGCGGTGGATGCAGTGGAAACCAAGCCAGAGCCAAAGCCAGACAATGTTGAAGCAGCGTTCAGGTTCTACAGTTTCAGTATTAAAATTTATTAAAAATAAATAAACTCATAAACAGGCTGGCCAAGGACTTGGCTCAGGACAAGCAGCATCTATAGTGGAATTTCTAACCACAATGAGCTTCGCCGAGCTACACGAGAAGGCATCATAAAAAAAAAAAAATATATAATAATAATGTAGAAAAGAAACAGTAGAAGCCGGAATAGTTGCTCCGCCTTTGCTGGCTGCATCTTGGCCAACGGCAAAAGCAAAATATGAAACGCTTAACCGCAGCGGCGTCGGAGGCGACGAAAACCTAGGCTATAACTAGGTACACAGTGTATATGGGTCTAGCTGTGCCTGGGCATATGTGAATGCCACGAAAGTGGATGCTTTAGCATGCACGGACGGCACTTGGACGCGTGCAGCGTGCCACTAGCCGAGGGCTGAGACAGCAACAGAGGAAGGATGCGGACATGGCCACAGACAGCAGTCTGACAGATATAAACAGGAAGTCGTCGGTCCACAACGACATAAGCCACTCATATCTCAAGATCTCTCTGCGTGGGTGGTGGCACGGTATTTGCTTTTGTGTTGCCTGCTTTGCCGTGTCTGTTGGGTGGAATTTTTATTCATAAAATAAATGAAGTATTTAGCATGTTGGCCCAAACCCAGCTACCCAGGCAAGCCACTCAAGCAGAACCAAGCGACCCTCTTCTATCAGAACAGTAGACACCAATGTGCTGAAAGCCAACGTGCCAGCTTCCCTTTGCATAATCCCATGCCACACTTAGCTTATCAGGCGTACTCACTGAGTGACTGACTGACTGACTCACTGACTGACTACTGACTAAGCACTAAGTGGGACCAAGTGAATTAGCAGGCGTTTGCACAGTGGGCTCCACACAATGTTGTTGTTAAAATGCATAACACGCTGCACTTGCCTTGTATCAGAGTTTTTGCCCAAGAATGACACGGCTGTCAAGGTGGAAATTTCATAGTAGCTATCGATTGTCAGGTGACAGATCTGTGGGCAAGCCAGCGCTAATAAATGCCCAAACAGCAGTGGGCAGCACTCTCTCTCGGGTTGGCCGGACTTTGTACGTAGCAAAAAAAGTGATTGCTGTAAAAGTTTGTGGCACATTAACCCGTATGGCAATTATAAATAGTAAGTTTCATAACTGTACGTGATAGTAAGTGTGTGTGTGTGGGCAATATTTTGCATACCGCCTCAAGTGGGCGGGGCAATACGTTGGCGGACGTTTGTTTTTAATTAGTTTTACGCTGGTCCGACACAAAAAGGAGCTGCTACATATTCCATTCCCATGTGTGTGTGTGTGTGTGTAGGTGTGTGTGTAGGTGTGTGTGTGTGTTGTGGTGAGGTATTTTAATTGAAAACGCAAGTCATATGAAAATATTTTGCTTCGTCGTACAACTTCAGCATAATTTCATCCAAAAATTAAATTTTGCCTTGGGTAAAAGTTCTTGCTAATAGAGAGACACTGCGAGAGCGAAAGAGAGAGTGATGTGTTAGCAGTAACCCAGTCTTCATATGGCCATAGTCGGCATCATTAGCAACAGTTGTGGCAATTTCCAAGCAGCTTCCATATAGCTAATGTCACGCCTTTGGATATCCGCACACAATCAAGTTTTCGTTTCGGCTATAACTGTATCTGCAGCTGTGTGTGCAAGGGCGTACACAGGGCGGCGCAGGAGGGTTGGACACCGTTGTAAGCTTTTATGACCTAAAACAAAATCCAGAATTTCGCCATACGATGGCGTGATTTCTTGATGCAAAATCAATATTATTTCGAAAAAGCACGTCAAATTCATCGGTGTGTCTGTGGAATGGAATAGATTCATGCGTTCTTCCCTAAAATCAAACATCAACTATGCCTAGCTCCGATAGTGAAATATTCTAACTTTTGTGAGCAAAGCCGTTGGTACTGTTTCGTGATTGCAGCCAAAGTTGTTAAATAATACAGAGCTAGACACGGAAAACCTACACAGCAATGTAGTGAGTCAAAAACAACGCTCAAATCATTCTTTGTCGAATGGAGCTCAATTTTGGAAAAGACCGCTGTGATATAACCAATAACTTTAATTCTTTGTAAGTATCTATTACATCTACTAGAATGTAGATCTTCCGAGGAACACTAGCTTGGAAATTCATTAAAACAATTGCATCGATAGCATTGAAAAATATGCAAGCTTTAGCGAGACACTGCAAAGGAAAGAAACTGAGCTGCGGGAATTTTAGAAAACTGGAAGCTAAAGAAGCTTAGCAAGGTCATGTTATGCGTACGAATGAAGAAGCTGCTGCGAGAATGATCTTCAATGCGCTTGTGGAAGGCAGGCGACAAAGGATCGTTGGAAGGACCAGCACGAGAGTACTCTAGCTACCAGAGACACTAGCAAAGCAGAGACTTCTGGAGAAGAGCTTTACATCAGTCCGTAAACCGGGAACGGGTTGCTGTAACTACATACATTCGTGAGCTCTGAATCCCCCTAAACGAAATTCAGAGTACGCCCTTGTGTGTGTGTGTGTGTGTGGCTGGGCCTGGTTTCGTTTTCGTTTCGCCTTGGCCAAATGCTCAAATGGCCGTCATCACATGTAACAATCAGTTGGCATCAGATTCGGTCGCTTTTCACTTCCTTTCGCCACTTAATTTTATTTTTATTATCATTATGTTGTTTTAGTGTCCGACGCGTCATGAAATTAACCCAAAAAAAAAAAACCAACCAAACAACAACAACAACGGCCGAAAGAGCAACTCAACAATGGCCACAACTTGGCGCAGCAATCAGACAACAGTTATAGAGCGAGCAGGACAGCGAGTATATGAGATAGAGTGGGAGTGAGCGAGACAGCGCGCCAAATTGCAGTGGGGCCTATAACTTATAACTGGGACAAAACTCAACACCTCATGCCGTGTTAATAAACCATCAATAATGAACCGCTCCGACCAACATGGGCATGGCTGGACACACACACACACACACACACACACACACACACACACATGGGGAGCTCGAAAGCTGCCCAAATTTGAGCAAATGAAGCGTGGCAAATACACCGATTTATTTTCTATATTGAAATTACCAGCCACAAAGCAAACGCCAGCAGCGACGGCGGCAGCGGCAGCGACGCCAGCAGAGGAAGACAAACAATTTCTTGGAATTGATTTCTTGCGGTTTTTGTGGCCAAGCAGCCCTCGTTGGAGCTATGCAGCTGCCCCAAGTGTAGCCCTAAAAATGCAAGGCATTCATATTTCCAACTAACAAACTCAAGACATTTGCAGTGCTATAAAATCGAGTTCTAGAGTTGTCAAAATGTAATTCTAAGTAGCGCTTAATATCACTGCAACTCGTCAATCAATCGGTTTTGACTGGCAAAACTTGCTTCAATGACTGACTGACTGAATGACTGACAAAATGATGATACACTGACAGCATGATTGCCAGCCAACCAAAGCGAATTTTCTCACAATAATTTGTAGTCCGCTACATTTTTTTTTTTCTGCTGCTACCTCAGTAAGTATAAGTTTAGGCGATACTCTTTAATTAGCCGGTATATTGAGTTTGTATTAATATATGTAACTGGTGTTAAGTAAACTTATGCATTTACTCAATCGATTCCGGCATAATAGATGACTGTTCTTATTCAGGCTGCTCTCAACTATTTGGCCAAGAATACTTGCATTTATGGCTTTTATATCTTACAGTTGAATTTGGCATAATGTGGCAGCATTTAGAGTCTAGCAGCATCTTAAGCTTGATGTGTCTCTGTCACGGCATACATCTATGATACAAATCGCTTTCACACTTGAGGCGTCGCATAGGATAGTCAAAAACTTCTGAGGTTTGGCAGTACAGATCTTATTCAACGGATACTTACCCAGGTACGATTGTACTGCTGACATTGCTCTGCTGTCTTTTTTCTTGTTTAATATATACAACTAAGGGGCTCTGCCCCCTCGAGGTTGCGTATATTGCTCCTCCTCTTTTCGTTGCCCTTCCAGTTGCGCTTCATGTTCCTATTAGCAGCTGTTGCCAGACTCTTTTTACAATTTTGAGAGAAAAAATAATCGTAGATTCCATGAAATTTTTTTTTGGTATTCTTACGTTTTTTTTCACCGAAAATTTTTCAAAAATTTCATTTGTAACAAGCTCATTCAAAGAGCTATAAAGTAGATTAACCCGATTTACTTTGCACTAAACTGTGTATCCAAACATCGGGCACACACAGAATTTTGGATTATTTTTTAAATATCTAGATTAGGTTTTTCTTTTCAGTAAAAAAGAGTAACGTGCCACTATCAACTCCCGCTATTTCAGACCTGAACAAGGGTACCTTTACGTACTAAATATACATTAATCTTATATATCAATAGAATGGCGACAAATTTCTGCTAATCTTCTCTATCTACGACCAGATACTTGAGCCCTGGCCACGTAATTTGCACAGTGTTGCTGCTTTGGCCTAGTTGGTTGATTTCCTTGAAGATACCATTCGAAGCAGTTCGCGATGTTGTCGTTTGGTCTCCTCAACGTTTGGACAAACCACCGCAACTTCTACTGCCTGATTTCGTTATTCAATTGTTTTTGCTCCGCTATATGCCACAATTATTGGCCCGATGTAAGGCATATAACTGCTTTCTTCTCGCGATGGATGTAGAGACTTTCCAGGTTTCACAGGCTTACAGCAATACGGATTTGACTTTGCATTCAAAGAGCCTTAGTGAGTAGGTATCATATGGAGAACAATATTTCAAAGGCGCTGCGTGCTTTATCCATTCCTTCCGCGAACGATACAAAACTGCCTAGAAAGTTAAATTGTTTCATTTCCCAAATGAGCGTATGTCTCAGAGTAATCCGCTGATGTACCTAACATCAGCCAACACTCTTTTCACTTGCAGTGTTTGACACATCTTATCCCGTTGTTCGAACTTGCCATGAAACAGATATCTTCGACATAATCCAGGTAGCTTAAGCTCTCAGCTGTACCTACGATGGCAATCAGTACATCATTTATCGCCAGCAAATAGAGGATTAGAGGCAGAATATACCTTTGTCTCAAGATCTGGTGCACTTGAAAAGTATCGGATAGCTGTCCACTCTGTAGAAAGAAAGATTTTACGACGATATAGGACTACTTTATAACAGCAACAATCTTCGAGGGAAGCTCTCTCTCTCAGAAGAAAGGCTGAAGGCCTTTTAAAAATCTAAAAACATAAAGTATAGCGGTGATGTAAGCTCGGTTGTCTGCTTGGGAATTATGCGCAGGGTGTTGATGTGATCGACACAAGGCCGACAACTACCAAAGTCCGCTAGGTGCCGCTTCTGTCGTTTGTCGGCAGGTTGTCTTTGTTTGGCATCTTAAGATACTTGACACTTTATGAGTGCTAAATGTTTGAGCTGCTCAGTGAACGAATGTCTGCTTATCCAATGGCCATAGAGTATCGCATAGTCGGTTACAGATATGTATTTTTTTTTGCTTTAATTTACTCGGAAATGGCAGAAACACCTGAGTGCGGCCTAGTTAGCTGATTAGGCCAACTACAACCAAATATGATTGGCTACAAGACCAACAACGACAACGGTCAAGACGATGACTATGACTATGACTACGCTGACGAGCAGCGAGCGCCACTTGCCTCAGCTGGCCATAAATCTCAGAACAACTTTCCAGCTGACTGCGGCAGCTGTTTAACAATTTTCAACACGCGCAACCATTGCCACACCTGAGCGTTCCATGGGAACACTAAACGACCTACGCCTGCGTCCAAGAAGCTGCAAAGCCGCAACGCTGTATTGCTCCTCTGGCGGAGATTGCTGGACATAGTTGCTGTGCACATATGTGTGTGTTTGTAATAGTTATATTAACTGGATGTTAGCGCGTCTCTGGTTACAGCTAATCTTGGCCTGGCTACCAACTTGGCTGCCGACTGGCGCTTGGCGCTTGGCACTTGGCGCTTAATGCGTTAAGCAGCTCGATGCCATGAGAACCATGGACAACCATGGGACAACATCTCTAGAACGAGTTGAGCGCGCGCAAAAATTGTTTTTGGTTTTGTGTTAACTTTTTTTTACTGTGTTGTTTTTGGCCTGAATAGTTTGGCCGGCGCCTCCGTTGGCGAGTCTCGTTGTGTGTTGGTTGCGTTGAATGTGTTGGTTGCCCAATTTGGTGCGCACGACGAACCGGTTGCCAGTTGGCAAGACAGTGGCTCCAATCATCGCATCAACTGCGGCTCCAACTGTGGCTAAGCGCCGTTTTGAGCTCGTAAACTTTATGGCACATAGCTAGATCTGGCCGGGACGGGTCGAGACGGGACGGGACGGCACTGGTGTGCTGTGGCGTGGCTTTGACAGGCCAAGAGTCAGTCAGTCAGTGTGGCACGTTTATTGGCCTCAGCTAGCCAATTAAAACGGAAATATTTTCAGCTGCTTATCTCTTAGCAACTGGTCTATCTGTCAAACTATATATGCATGTATGTGTGCTGTGTAACTATCTAACTATCAATCTATCTATTTGGCTATCTATCAGTTACAAATGATGCGCAGCGCTGTGGTTAATAATTTTATGGCTTGGTTGAGCGACATTTACGAGCGCGCTCATTCACCCTTTTCAAGTCTTTCTCCAGCTACGGCTATATAACTTATAACTCTGAATGGCCAACGAAATCTGAATCTGTATCTAAATGTTACTCCGAATCCGAATCCGTATCCGCTTTGACATTTTATGGCACCTGCTTGCTGCTCATAATATCTTTGTGTTTGCATTTATAACTCGTATCACTTAAGCTACGAATTGGAACTGCAAGCGTTTCCCCATAACTATTTTTGTGGGCTTGGTCAGTTTGAATACGTGTAGTATGCCCCAACTCCCTACTCTCCGCTAAGCTGACTTGATAGAGATGTCGCTGCGTTTTATGGCCTCTTTATGGCACTCACTAAATCGCTGCATAAAACTGTCAAATTTCTTTAATGAAATGCTCGTCGGCCATTTGACAAATGTTCGTATGCCATGCCCCATAGCCCCCTGCAGGGCCTTCCCCTTGCCAGTGCCATGGCTGCTGCTAAATACTGGAACAGCTATTTGCTGCTGCAGCTGGGCTTTTCCATAGGCTTCAATGGGTATTGTCTTGCCCACATCAAATACGATTTAGGCAACTGAATAGGCCAAGCACGCCCCCAACATTTCCGAAATCTCAGCAATTTATGCCGGAATACAATCGATTAACGATGAATGGATATGTGTGCTTGTACATACATATATACGTAGTTAATAATAGATAAATAATATATTTATAGCAATCAACAGCAGCTGTGCGTATTTCTCTACTGCCCTTTGCAGAATTGACTGGCCAATTAGCTAACTCATTTAGCAGCCTGCTTTAAACTCCGTTTCAGTTTCTAGAAAGTACATGAGATTTCTTCCCTTTGTTATTAGAAGGCAGGCAGAATCAATGCCGTAGTTGAAATTGAATTTGAAATACTCTACAAAGCAATAACATTTGGGCTGAATAAAGATACATTTAAAACTTTGTAATCAGTGGAGTCGCTGCAATCTTTTCGACCGAAACTCGATTTTCGGCTTGCCAGATATGTCGAAAGTGGAAATTTCTCTAAGGACATTGGAATTGTATAATGCAAACATTTGCACGAACGATTTTCCAAGAGATATAAAGATTATATAGATTTTTGGCAGACTCCTAGATAGTTTATATACATATATTGATTGATTGGCCATAAGAACCAGAGCGTCAACTTGGTTAAGACAGGATTCAGAGTCTCACGCTGTTCTAACAGAATCCAGACCTGCCTGTGTTTTAGTCCACAGTATATTCATTGATGGCGTTAGTAAGCGTACACACCATTTTTCTTTTTTTTTTATGAATTTGACATCTGTCAGCATGAATCAATGTCCATCGTCAGTAAATTCATACGACAATATACACTTTTCTTGTGGTAATCATGTCTAGTTTTTCCCATATATACGCGAAGCTCTGCTTTTTTTTCAGTTCGAAGCTGGCTTCTGCCGAATCGTAGCGACTGCTTTTAAAGGCGTACAGTGACAGTGCTTCATCGGAAACAACTAACATCGATTTGGGCACGGCTATTCACCTGAGCGATAACAGCGTTAACATCGGCCCAGGAGGCACCAAAACCACATATATTGCTTGGCCTTTTCGAAGCAAATGGTACAAATGCTATTCGAGCTTGCATGATCTGGAAAATGTCCAAAAGATAGGAAAGCAAGTCGTTTCTGTTTACACATATTCCGTTTCGAATCGTAGGATTTTTCTGGATATCTATCAACATCTTCCCCAGAACTTTAGAAGAAAGCCGATGCTGTGCGTTTAGAGGGATCAGCAGGGTATCGTTTACTATCGTCTACCTTCTGTCGGTGAGGCTATGCGCTGAACAAACAACACATCGATACTTACGAAAACGTGGTATTCACCAAATGGAAAAAATGTGTAGCCATCGAGTGCAAGTATTTTGTTAACTTGTAAAAAAAACATCTGATTTTCTGACTAAAAAGCAGCGAAATGAAGCTTATACAACTTACATATATACATAAGTCTATAATTACTAACATTTATGTTAATAAATTGAACTACATTAAGAGTTCTATATTTACAACCTTTGAATCTGACCGGATTCCATTATAAAAAGTATTCCCATAATCAAAGACAAAACCTCTGCTGAAGTAAAACTTCTGAAGGAAATTGTACCTAACATGGATTTAACTATTGTGGTTCTATGTGACTTCAGTGGTACTTATATATTATTTGTTTTACTAAACTCTGTAGTCAAGGCTCTCAACCGGCTTAAACCAACTATGGGGAAAAGAAGTCAGGACACTAACATCATTTTTGAAAAACACTCATTTAAAAGTTAAAAAATTGCAGCTAGTTTCAGTTTTCTAGATAAAAACTTTGCTATAGAAGTTCCGCTTTAAAAATACTCTATGGTGCTTTTTTAGTTATCGATTAAATCTCAATGAAAAATACTTCAGTTGTATTTGTTTTGATCGACAAACTCTCAGCAATCGAAGACAAAGGCGGATTTGAAAATTATACATTTTGCCCACAAAATACAAAGTTTATTAGAAAATCATCTTCTTGATCGGCCATAATAACCACTTGCTGGATTACGGCCTGGTGTTGGTAACACTTCCAGGCGACTCAGAACATCTTCCATTGCGAGGAGAGTTTTACGCAGTGGTGCCCATACATGTCATCCAGACAGCCACAAAAATTTTACCAAAAGATGCGCATTGTCCCAGAAGGGAACAAGCTTATTGATTCATTTCGATATCTCACACCTCTTGTTAGGCTTATAAACTAAGCAATGTTGCTTTCCGAATTTTCCAAATCTTCCCACCTACCACCTGTACCAAAAATGGGTAAAGGGTATCGTACTTTGGGGCACTGTCTCGACTGTCATCATAAAAGTGCACCAAGATAATTTTCTTATAATTGAAAATGTTATTTTGGTCCAAAATGCTTCGTAATGAAGCATGGAGCTGAAATGGGAATGGTACAAATTCTTGTTATACCATTGAAAAATCTTTAAAAAGTCTTAAAACTACTGATTATATAACTGATTTTGAGGGACGAACTAAGTGGCACACTCGGAAGTTTGATACATGATACATAATAATGTCCAACAAAAGTTCGGAGCTAAGTCGGTATCAAGCCTCAATCTTATAAGACAGTGTGTAGAACAAAAATAGGAAGGCGCGATGCATAACCACATCATGCATTGGACACCAAATCACGCTTACAGAGTGAATTGCAGCCTATGGGAACTACAAGTTTTCGTTCGTGGCACTTGGAATAGTTATATTTAGAAATGAAAAGAATTGGACTTGGATGTTCTAGATGGCGACTACAGATTTGGGATAACTTTTTCAAAAACTAAACCATGGCGAATATGAGTTTTCCGGCACGAATTTTTGCACAGGCATATGTAATATGTTATTCTTTAGCGAGTTAGACCCATTTGGAGAAGTTTTTCTTAATCACAACTAGATATTTTAGCACAACAACGTTGCAAACGATGATACACAAACTTAAGCCAATTGAGAATGTCTGAAAGATACTTTCTTCTGCAACTTTATGACAAGTATAAAACTTTAAAGAAGCAGGAAAATGAATAAGGAGCAATGCACATGTAATAATATAACTTACTGTATTACATAGATTTGTTCTCATTTGAACAGATTCAATTGGAGCTGCACGTTGCTTACAGCGATTCTCTACTTTTCGGTGAAAACAAGATCTTCTTCTTCTTGGCTGGCCGTAACAATCTATAATCGCGCTGCGGCCTGATGTAAAGCTCTCCTCCAGGCGTCTCTGTTTTGCGCGCGCCTTCTACGAAAAGTAGCCAGTGTACTCTCTACTTAGGCCTTCCAACAGAGACAGGGACTGCCCCCTCGCCGTTTCCCTTCATCCATACGTCCATCATGACCTAGCCAGCATAATCGCTGGATTTTAATTCGCTTGACTATGTCAATATCGTCGTAGAGCTCAAAGCTCGAGCGGGCAAAGATCTTACAGAGTACTTCCTGCTCACACACAGCTGGATCATTTTCATCATCATAAAGCAAAACGGAAAGGAAAAGCGTCTTAAAAAGTGTTAGTTTCGTCTGGCTGATCTCTACTACTCATTTGCCTACTGAGACCAAAGTCACATCTATTGCCAGGAGTGATTCTTCGCTTCATCTCTGACATCACTCTTCATTGTGACGGTGGTGAGTCCAACCGCTGTCTACCTCTACTTCTGTGAAGAAAGCATATACTGCGTCGTCTCTTTCAATAGCAGCAAAGGCTCCGGTAACTGCTCGCTTAGTACGACCCACGATATCGATATCATCTGCGTATGCAAGCAACGGGACACCCTTATAAAGTCCCATTCCCGAAGTCCCGAAGGGGTCGCTGGAGAGAGCATCGCCTTGTCTGAAGCCTCACTTGGTACCAAAAGGTTTGGAGAAGCTCTTTCCTAGCTTTGCGGAGCTGCGTGTGTTACTCAAATTACTAAAATTGGTGGCATTTATGCATACACGCTGTAAAGTGTAAGGAAGTTATGAATTCTACTATTTGCACTCTTTCATCACATCCCAGTTGACATACTCTTCGCATACTCTATAACAAACATTTCTAGCAAAAGCATTGCAGATTTCAATTGAAAAACAGACTTTTTTTTACTTTTTTAACTTTTTTACTCTCCCTTTTCATCAATTCATTCAAACCTTATCATTCCCTTTGTTCGGTTTTAACTGAATGAGAGTGCGCTCGTTTATGTGTGTGTGTGTGTGTGAGTGAGTGAGTGAGTGAGTGAGTGAGTGTGCTTGCAATTCAATGAGCGCCCCTTTTGTGCATACTCCATTCATTTCATGCAGTCGCCAGTTGTCGTTATTGTTGTTGTTTGTGACCCCGCCCCCTTGAGACGCCCTTCTTCCGCTTAATCAGTTCATTTCAATTGAAGCCACGCAAATGTTTTAATTTCAGCATGGACCATTTGATTGGCGGCACAGCCTCTTAACGATCTGGGCGATCTCATCGGTTTTAGTCAAAACTTCCTTTGCTTTGCTTTGTCCACTTGGCGAGTCGGCGCCGGCGATGACATTCCTTTCTTTGGCTCACTGCCCCTGGTCAATGACTGTCCCACTCCATATTCCACTACGCATCACTCCACTTTCCGTTCGTTGGGGCTCCTTTTTGGCGCTCTAATTATGCAATGTAATTAAGTTGATTGCGTTGTAATTGTGCCTGAAATATATGCCCAATTGCCAGTCCGCTCATTTGCGCTTTTGTTTGTTGTCTTCCTATGGCCATCTCTCTCGCACAATCTTTGCATCTCTGTCTGAAGTTTTTGCATGGCTTTATTGATGTTATGTTGCTTGAAAAAATTTGTTAGCATAAACAAATTTTACACAAGCTTCAAGTTAAATTTGTCAGCAGTGGTTTTTTAGCATGTTTTTTTGCTTTTTTTTTATTATTATTATTATTCTCATCAAAGGCGGAAACGTTTAACAAACATTAGCCAAAAAGACAACGTCGACAACGTCGACAACAGCAACAATAAACACGGAGACAAATTACTAGTACAAGGCATATACAAAATCAACCGAAAATAAACAAATACATTTTTAGTCCGCTAAGCGAGAATAGAATTGCCGCTTAGCCAAAAATTTATTGACAAACATTTGGCTAACAGCAGCAGCAACAACAATAACAGAAGCGAGGGTGGCAACAATGGCCAAACTGACGTTTAAAGCCGACAGGGAACATGGCAGCAAATCCGCTCTAACCACAACACGATGGATCCAACTAAAGGGGGGGCGTGAAAGCGAAAAGGGCGAGCTTCAATGACAGGGACAGCGATAGAGGGGCCGCCAGAGCATTTGAAGTGCTGGCCTAAGCTTAAGCTCGGATTAGGGCATCTTTCCCCCTCTATCTCTCTGTGTGTGTGTGTTAACTATTGTTTGACTTCTATGCAGAAATTGCATATGAGTGAAAAATTGGATTTTGGTGAACAAGCTTTAAATTTCAAATGCTCTGGAAAAGCAAAGAAAATAAGTAAGAATGTAAATTGCTTTGTTCAGTGGAAAAATGCATATAAAAAAAAAAACTCTTTTTCAGCTTAGAAATTGTATTTATTTTTGGGCTTTTCTGTGTTCAACATACTTAGCTACCTAAATGCACATTTATGCTTTGGCTGGGTAATTCTTTTACAAACAGAACACTTCTACTTTGGAACTTTGCTTTGAACACTGAGTAAAAAACACTATAAAAAACTTGTTGGTGCACAGAAGCTCTACTAAGTACGAAAATCTAGATTAGATATTCTGCTATTATACAGTCTTTATTCCCTGTCTACTTGAGTGGCCATAACAAAGCGTTACTGTGTTATTGCCTGATGTAGAGCACTTCTCCAGGCGACCAACGGTGATACCCAAGGTGGTTAGTGCGCTCTCTACTTGGTACTTGGTCCTTCCAAAGGAAACATGGCCTGCCCTTTCTTCAACCACATTGAAGACCTTTTAACATGACCTAGCTGACATTGTCTGTCCCTTCGTAACCTTCCTACCGCATTGATGACCTTTCTCGAAGGAGATTTTTCTTCCATTCGCACAACATGACCTAGCTAGCGGAGCTGCTGGATTGTTAATTCGCTTGACTATGTCTATGTCGTCGTAGAGCTCATTGTGTTCTTCGTTCCAATTAATGAGGTAGTCATTACCAACTTAGACTTTCCGCTCACACACTAGACTGCTTCATCACCCTATCTTCAGCGCCATGAAGCAAAACGGGAAGGATAAGCATTTAGTCTTATTTCCGTCTGGCGAGAATGGACTCTACTACTTATTTGCCTACTGAGACCAAATAACATCTATTAACAAGAGTGATTCTCTGCTTGAGCTTCATGTTGACATCGTTTCTCATCGTTCCATCAAAAGTATAGTTTTCAACTTCAATCTGAGAATCCAACCGCTGTGTTTTTCTGCTTAAACTACAACGAGACGTAGACTGGGAATTTATCTTGCAAGGACTACAAAAGCTCCGGTATCATTTTGCTTAAAACGACCAATGATGACAATAACATCTGAGTTGACAAGCAACTGGGTACTCTTATAGTACAAAATAGTGCCGTTCAGATGTACTTCGCAACACACTCTCCATCACAAAGTTGAAGAGGTTGCAGGAGAGAGCATCGACTTATTTGAAGTCTCGCTTGCTATCAAAAGGTTCGAAAAAGCTCTTTTTTACATTTATTTACATTGTTGCTTGACATCATACGCACCAACTTTTCATAGAGCGATCCTTTAACAGGCTTTCCAATACTGCTTTTTAATCGATTAAGAGATGGTGGGTGACATTTTGATATTCGTGTCTCTCTTTCAGAATTTGGCCTAGTGTAAAATTCAATGGTTAGCTGCCATTATTGCCACCCGGTGTCAGGACTTTCAGCTAATTTGCGGAACCAAGCCTGTCCGGGCTTTAACTGCGTTTTGCGTTGGATTTGGGACACGACACAGAAAATGACCGTGTGTCCATCGCCATAAAAAAATTCCTAAATGCAGAAGTTGGGTAACATCTCGGTAAGAGAACAAGCGTCTGCACCTTTCAAAGCCTCGTCATGCCACCTTTAATGCCTAGTTTACCACACGAGCCACAAGTTGCAAAACTCTAGAGACCTAATAGACAATGGTTATACATGGCCTTTACCTCTACCTCTAACATTATTAGACAAATCTATTGTAAATTAAAAAACACCTGATTCGGTCAGTCCCTTCAATATTGTAATAAGTGATTTCGACCGTAATTCCAAAAAAATAAACTGTAATATGTGTGGATCTGGCGAGAGTCAATTGTCAACTACTTATAGTTATACTTGTATTACGTTTCTCGTACACAAAGTTATGAAAGCTTCTGGACTTTCAAAATGCTAGCTTGGTTAGAAGTATGTTTAAATTGCAGATAAAACCCAAATAGGTATTTTTTTTGATAATTCCCAATTGGGAAATGGATTTCCAAAATCCATTCAGTTTGTAAAATAACTACCCATATGTGCAGTAATTATGAATTTCATGGATAGCTTACCTTATGTACTTGTATAGAATCATTGTGTTTTGTGCTTCGAACTGCAAAACTAAGTAGAAAATGAAAACAACAGTTGCCGCAATTCTAAATGCATAAAATTTTTGTAAATTCGTACAAACTACCTGAAATCGAGCATAACACAGCAAAATATGAACACAAGAACTTTTCATACTAGACTTAATTTAGTTACTACGTTAATAAATAACTAAATATCTTACAGAAAACTATTCTCGACAGAATCGTTGAAGCTCGATTTCATAATGCTCATTTGCACAGGGAGATTCCTAAACAAAAGCAACCAAAAATCTTAAATATTCAGGCAAAAATGGCTTTAATAATAATTTTTCGATTAAGATCATTATCTTATGTCTGGCCATAAATATTAATAGCACTACATAATTAAATTATAATAATTTTGCTATTGTTTATAATTTTAGACTGGTAAAAATATGTAAATGTTAATTAAAATAAAGAAAAGATAAAAAGCGTCTGTGACGAACAGGTGGAAGTAAGTGCCAAAATCGTGTTTTGAACGCGAATTTAGACCCCAGACTAGGGAGCTGCCATTCCTCTCCTAACCGATAAGAAGATCTTTTTTACTTATAGCACGTACAGTATATAGTCCTTCACTTCTTTGGCATCTGCCCAGCACTGTTTTCTTGAATAGATGGCTTTCTTTCTCCCAACAACGATCTAATCACTTAACTCATAATGTAAGCGCAGCTGAATCTTACTAAGGTGCTTAGCATAATCCTAAATCTTAACAACAGAATCGTGAGACATGCAGATAGAGCAAACTTTATAGAACACTTTTTCTTTTGTTCGACTTATACTACCATGAAAGGAACTTTTTCTTCAGAATTCAGAATGATTCAAAAAAATCATGCCTAGTAAGCCCCAAAAATCTCTTACGGGGGAAGGGCGAGAGATATCAGCATGATTGCACAATCTGTTTGCAGAAAATGCGCATCTTTTGGGAAAATGTTTGTGCCTCAAACTCTTATGGTGTCCGAGATCTCGATATGGTACAATCACTACCCGAGTTAATGATAAGACTTTTCGCCCATGCAACATATGGTCTGCCACGCCTCCTTCTACTTGGTACATGCATTGCTCAAATATATAATACACTCTTTGTACAGGATATTAAAAAGTCCACAGCCAAGTCTATTAAAGTAGGTCATCCGTTTATACCATGTATTGAGTTACTTTATTATAATGATAATAACTTTGTGAATAGCACAGATCAAAAAGGTTCTTTATAGGGGCTACTAATAATTACGTTACCAAGGTTTGAAAGATTTTCAACCCGAGTTTGTCACAAATTGTTACATTCCAACCACCCTTCAACAAGTCCGACAATGGGATGCCCTGTACCTTTTTTTCCCCGTAAGCACTAAATCCAGCATACGGTAAAATGGGAACGAAAGTATTTTCTTTTATGTCTCTTTTTACAAGTTTAATATTTTCGAATTGGGAAGCTCCAATTGACAAGTTTTCCTATTGGGAAGTGGTGGCAAAAATTACTTTTATGACCATAACTCCAGTATTCTTGGGTCAATGTCGTTGAATTTTGCAACATATATCAAAAATGTAAAATAATGTCTGTGACAAATCAATATATTAGGGGGTGTGGCAGTAATTTAGATAAATCTGTTGCGCGGGAAGGGGGGGTTCCATTGAAAAAAGATGGATGCAGTTTTAATGATTTGGCACACACGAGTCTCCACACCAAATTTTGTTACTCTAGCTGTTTGTATCTATATTTACATGCAGTGCAATTATGGAGCAGTTTGTTGGTAAGGGGGGGCGGTGAAATTAGCATATTTTTGACTATAACTTTTGATGTATTTATCCGATTTCGATCATATTTGAAACACATAAACACGACGCACACCTCTGTCGAGTTTTGAGATGATAAATTAAACGGAGCGACTGTAAACCGTGAAAATATTTCACGGGGGAAGGCGGTAAGATATCGACGTGACTCGATAAACTTTATCTTTTCGGTGTAAATGCGCTTCTTTTGGTAAATTTTTGTGCGTTGACCTTTAATAGTGTCTGATATCTTGGCGTTCATACGAAAGGACAGACAGACGGACATGTCTATATCGACTCAGCTATTGCTCCTGAACATTTTTTCCCCTGGAACATATGGTGTGCCACGCCTCCTTCTGCCTATTATATATATTTCACAAACCTATAATACCCTTTTACACTTTGTGTACAGGGTATAAACAAGGTAGCCACTTAAAAGTCGTGCATAGCTCCTGGCTGGCGATATGGATTGCAAGTCTATGAAATTGCTGCGAAGACCCATTTGTAAAAAATCAGAATCCTGCAGGCAAAAAACCCTCCGTATGCTAATTGGCGTTCCCTGGTTCATGCGAACTGCAGACATAGAGAGTGACCTAGATGTACCTAAAGTTGGGAATGTCATAAAAGAGCAGGCCGCACAGTAACTGCTGCGCCTTGAAAATCATGCAAACCCCTTAACAAGGCACCTTCTAAAACGACGCAAAAAAGGAGGCTTCACAATAAAAGGAGATGACGGAGGCTACTGGTTGACCTCGCCCATACGCTCATCTTTCCAGTTTTGCTTTCTGCAGCTGAAGAATGGGTAGTGACGCACTCTGATGAAAATGCCCTTGGAGTGTTCGAAAGGAAAGTACTGCTTAAGATCTTTGGCCCTCTACGCTTTGGAAACGACTACCGCATTCGATGGAATGAGCTCTATGAGCTCTACGACGACATTGTCATAGTTAAGCTAATTAAAATCCAGCGGCTATGATGGCAAGGTCATGTTGTGCGTATGGATGAAAAATGTGGTGGTGGTGCTGTTGGTGTTGGTGGATGTGGCGGTGCTGTTGGTGTATGTGGAGGTGGCGGTGGTGGTGCTGTAGGTGGATGTGGCGGTGCTGTTGGTGTATGTGGAGGTGGTAGTAGTGGTGCCGTTGGATAGGTGGAGGTCTTGATGAAGGTGCGAGTGATGGTGATGCTGGAGGTGATAGTGGATGTGATGGTACCACAATAAACGTGTATATATATATGAAACCATAATTTTTCAAACATTAAACACCTTTGATTGATGACTTCAACGCCCCATACCTCCAAAAGACTTTAAAAAAAAACATAATGCCAAATTTAAGGAATGATTAAAAAAATTATATAAAAAACGAATTTTCATAAAAAAAGTTATTATTATATATATATATATTATTATTATTATTATATATATATATATTATATTATATATTATTATATATATTAAATTCCATTGGCTTAAAAAGTTATATGTTTTTTCAGTAGTATAAAAAGTACCTCAGAGAGCCCTTTGCAAGGTAAAAAAGATATTTAATTTATTATAAAGAGCAGTCTAAGTAATAAGAAAGCAGAAATAAAAGTGAGCTTCTTTGGGCTGCTGACGCCCTTTATATAGTGCTCTTGGCGCAGTGTGTACACACCATGCTCTCACAAATAAAAAAAAGTGTTGTATAACGTTGAAAAGTTGGTGTTGGAAACACTAGAGCATATAATAAAATGCATCACAATTGTGGAATAAAGAGCTAAATAATATTTCAATAAATCCACAAAAAACTAGCAAAAATATTTTAGCTACATTATTTTTAGAATATAATTGTTGTGAACAACTGATAAAATTCAAATTACCAACTGTTTGCCAAAACCTGATGTGGTTACACTATTTGTTAGCGAATCTATCGAGTTGTGTTGGTATCGAAATCGATAGATCTCAAGGTAAATCGATTGCGGGGGAAGGGGGGTGCTATGGAAAAAAAGGGGTCACACGAGTCCCCACACCAAATGTAGTTACTCTAGCTCACACGTATCCATATCTACAAGCAGTGTAATTGTGGCACAGTTTAACGGCAAGGGGTGGTGAAATAAGCATATTTTTGACTATAACTTTTGATTTATTTATTCGATTTCGACTATATTTGAAACATAGATGCACATAAATACGACGCACACCACTGTCGAGTTTTGAGATGATAGATTGAATGCAGCGGCTGTAAACCGTAAAAATATGTCACAGGGGAAGGCGGAAAGATATCGACGTGTTTCGACAAACTTCATCTTTTCAGTGTATATGCGCATCTTTTGGTAAATTTGTGTGTCTCTACCTCTTATAGCCTTTGATATCTGGAAGTTCATGTCTATATCGACTCGACTATAGCTGCTGACCATTTTTGGCCATGGAACTTATGGTCTACCACGCCTCCTTCTGCCTGTTACATACCTTGCACAAACCTATAATACCCTTTTACACTTTGTGTACAGGGTATAAAAATTTTCAACACTGGTCGCATGAACTTGGATTTGAATAGCGAGAACAAAGTTCGACGACACCTCTTCTGGTGTTGAAGCAGCTCATTTTGGAGGTAGCAGCCAAAACCATTTTCAATGGTAAAAGATAACTCTCCTAATAAGTTTTTGCTTCAGAAAGCCTAAAGACACTAATCCAGTTAACTCATTGATTTGTACTGCTTTAAGCCATGTAACTTGGTCACTCCCTCTGTCTATCTCTGTCTATATCTCTATCTCTCTCTCTTAAACGCTGTTGTGGCTCATGTAAATCTCATTTGTAAATTGTTTGTTTACATTGCGCTCGCCCATTGACCACCCAAAATTTTGCTACTATCTGAGCAGCAACAGACCCCGCATAAATTTTGGCATCTTTATGTGTTTGGCTACACATTGTTGTTTTCAGTGTAAGTTGTTGTTACAGTTGCTGCTGCAGACAAAACTAAACACTTTGAAAGCCATAAATTTGGTATACAAAAAGCCGCCAGCCAGGCGGCCGGCCAATCAAAACAAAACGTGAAGCCAAAACGGTCAAAACTTATGGGCCAACTTGTTGTTTTTGTTGCTGTTGTTCGGACCTCTCTCGCCGCGAAACGTTCATTTGAATACATATTGATATGATTTTGATTTTGTACAAGGTACGCCCTCTACCCTGCCTCCTCCAAAAGTGAGCATAATTAAGGTAAAAAACATGATGAGTTTGTATAAAAAAATGAAATTAAAAAAAGATTTAGCGCGCGTGTTTTGATCGGAACGGTCGAGTGTAGAGCAACTTTGTTGTTGTTGCTTTAAAGCTAGTTGTATCTTGAATGTATCTTGTCGATGGCGCGGCGAGCAACACACTTAGCTGCGGTCAATTTGACAATTTTGCATTAATTTTATATCAATTTGTGGTTCATTTTTCCATAATTAAGCCTCCAACAGCTCTTATCTTAAAGCAGTGACCCTGGGCATAAGAGATCACAATTTATTTGACTTCAAGTTGGGAAATACAGAGTGTCGCAGAGTGTTGTTATATGCCTAATCAACCTAGTTTTTCAATATTGATAGAAGTATTTTCAATCCCTTAGGCGCTGGTTACACGAAACGAGATTTCGCGATTTACAAAAACTTACAAGGTTAATCAAACTTCTAGTTCTCATACAAAACACTGGCTCAAAAAAGTGTTGCGAATCACAAATATGCATTACACAAAAGCAAGAAATCTAAGCTTCAAATTGCAAAATTCTTGTTTTGTATGTGTGTACAAAGTATTTGGTGCCGGAACCGTGTTACAGCCTCAAGTAGAGCATTCCTGAAGGCGCCTCTGCTCTCTCCTAAAAATGATACCAAAGGTAGTTGGTGTGCTCTCTGCTCGATTTTTTTCTTTGTGCCTTACTATGGATGTTTTTTTTTTCCACTATCGATTTTTTAAACACACGCTAACGTAGTTAGTATCCTACCTTTTTCGTGAAACTATCCAAAATATCAAATTGCGCCACTACAGATAGCTTTACAGCTCTACTTCCTACCTGGTCCTTCCAACGGAGCCTGCCTCTACGTCGCCTTTCTACAACAGACGCTTTGCAGTAGCTCCTTCAGCTATACTCACCACGCTGTTTCGCTTGACTATCTCAATGTCGTCGTAGAGCTCATTGAGTTAATCGTTCCGCTCAAACACAATCCTCCATGCTTCCATAGACCACAACTCTTGCTTCATACGACCAATGATATCGATATCATTTGCGTATAGGAGCAACTGTTCACTCATATAGTTCATTACACAGATCTACAAATACCGGGGTCATGTCAGTTGTTGGACTGTTAAGGGTCATTTCCGGAGTAATTTGTTGCGTAGAATCCGAATCCGGGGTTAAATTTTGCCCAACACGTCAGGATTTTGAGATATTTTAGGTTATGTAACCGAATTTTGACAGTGGATTCGCATTCTACGCAGCAAATTACTTCGGAAATGCCTCTTATCTTTCCAATAACTAAACCATGTTGACCTGTGTTTTGTCCCTTTCTGACGTGCTTTGACAACACATGCCTAATCATACACATCCAGCCTAAAGACGCTACGAGATACAAAGCTCACGCACTCGGTTGGAGATCCCGCTATACTGTAACTACTAGTGGCGGACAGCCATCGCAAGACCTTGAGTTTTTATACATTGGATTTCGCACAATGCTGGCCAAGATCAAGCAGTGTATATATAGTTTATCCACCCTAACTTTTAGGAGTTTCAATGGGTAGTACCTTTCATAACCAAGAGAGCTTTACCAGGAGTCAATGTGGTGCCCTGATTTGTCAGAAAGGCTGCAGCTGCTTATCTTTATAGGATCAGTTTACACGAAGTTGGCTAGTCCCCATGTCAAATCTAGGTGGAAGAAAATTTACCTTACACAACTTATTCTAAATGGTAAAAAAATGAAGTTAAGGGTTCGTTCCACCCATCGTTGATCCAAGTTAAGCCTAAACAGATTAGTGCTCAAGTTAAAATTCTTGACTACTGTGACATCTACTACAGTTGCCATATGAAGACACGCACATTTGGCTGCGGATTTGTGGTTGATAGGACACTTCGCAAGCGTGTCTCCCAGTTTAAACCAGTGAACGAGAGGTTTACAAGGAACTTAGTTCTTTAACAGCAGCCTGATATATGTGAACGCCTCTATGGAGCACAAATTTGGATGCGACCAAAGAAGCGTTCTACACTAGCTTCGAGACCGTCTAGGAATGCACTTGTCATGCATATTCCTGGAACAAACATTGTACTATAGGAACGATCTATAAAAAGGTTTTTCAATGTGCTGAAAATTGTTTGTATCGGGTACATATTTCATGGTAGAGGAAGGGCAATACGAGGAGCGACCATTGTTGGAAAACAGTCGAAGATCCTGCAACTTCATGCTCATTCCAAGAGCTATAAAGTGAAAAATTGATAATTCGTTTTTCGTTAGATCGGCTACAGACCAATTTAGGACACATTTTAATATATGAGATGTATGCGACACTTGTTTAACTTCGCAGATTCGCATAGTGTCAAACTTTTGTATCAAGAGGGTTACCCTCTAACTTGGGCTTAAATAATCGCATGCAATAATAGAATCCAACGCAAATTACTTGCCTAACTTTGCTTTTAATTTTGGCGCTTTATTTTGTTTATTTATGTATTATTATTTATATTTATTTTATTTTTTTGGGAAATCAAGCTCAGCTTCAATGCGTTTCCCACGGCCAGCAGCCGGCAGCAAATCAAATGGCCAAAAGCTAAAGCACCAAAAGTAAAAAAAAAAAATCCAAAAAAAAAGATCTGCGTACAGGAAGTTGTAGATTTAAGTTTTAGCTCTTTGGATTTGTTGGTACTTATAAAATTGTGTGCGTTTGTGTGGCTTGCGTGTTTTGGCCATTTAACAGCTGACTCAATTTGTGCTTATCAGCTGACAGCTCTAGCAGCCTCAAGACCAAAAGACAATGCACTAAAAACTGAAAACTGAAAACTAAAAACTGAAAACTGAAAACTTCGAAACCAAAAAGCGACCTATTAAGTTATTAGAGTCGCTTTAATTTGCTGCACTTGCTAACACCACACACACATGAGCATATTTATATATGTGTGTGTGTGCGTTTGAAACTATAAAATTATTTTGCTTGGCAGCGCAATGATTGCCAAGTTGTTGACGTTGACGACCGAGATGACGCCATGACGCCGTGACGCCAACTGCCAACTTTCAACGTTGACGACGTGAACGCCGACATCGACTGCTGCGGCATACAGTGGCGCCTCAGGCCGAAAAGCGTGCCAAAAGTCAAACTGCGCCTGGCACCACTATGCACAATGAAAACATGCCTATCAATTGGCGTTCAAAACTAAACATTTTTCAGTTTGTAACGAGATCTCGAAAATTTCAAACTAAAGTTCAAGTTTTGGCAACCTTAACGAGCAAAAAAGACAGCATCAAGAGCTGGCGGTGTCTTCAAATGCCTTCAATGAAAACCCAGTTTGAGCGCTCATTTTAAAGCTTAAGGAAACTCATTTACATGTATATGTTACGATTTTTGCCACACAACAAGCCAGTTGGATCCACTGTGACGCTTCGTCGTCAACGTTGGCAGCAATTGCCTAAAATGCTATTAAAATTTTCCACATAGGAGGGAAATTGCACAGCAGCAGCAAATACAATAAAAAAGATTGCGCCAACGCGCTTAATTAGAAAGCAAAAACTTGCAAGCGCAGTGAAATTGAGCCGACGCAGACTGGAGGCGGAGCAGTAAGAGAAGGATGAATAGGAGGCTGCAACTAAGAGCTGGAAATGGTAGTGGATTACTAGTGGTATCGCAACGGAAACGGAGACGCAGACAAAGACTCTGGGTAAGGTGCAAAATTGGTTGCTTTTGTGGGATTTTGCGGTTCAACATGTGACGAGAGCATTGAAAGTGGGCTGTTTTTGGGCGGGCCTCATTCAAAGTGGATCGAATTGAGTTGGACTGGGGCTGGGCTGGGCTGGGCTGTTCCCCGACTGTGTTTGGCTTTCTATTATGGCTTGTGCCAGTTTTTGGCAACCTGGTTCTGACTCTCGTCATATATTTGTATGCCATATAGTATATGGAACATGGCAGTCATTTTGTTTTTCGCTGCTGTTGTTTCTACAGCAGCTTCAAGCTTCAAAAGTTGCAGTCAGCTTCGCAGCCGCAGTTGCAGTCGCCATTTTGTTGCACACTTGACTGAAGCAGCAGCCATCACTTGATGATGCCTTTTCCAGGCTCACTCTGTCACACTGTCAACTCATTTTATTACATTGCTTTCCACTTAATTTCCATTTTCAGTGAAACTCGCTTAGAACTCTGAATTTGAATCTAGATATTTGACAGATGTCTTTAAGAAAGCAGACTTTAAAGTAACAAGCATACAATATGAAAAATGAAAAAGAGCTAAAAATCTTCTTAATTAAGAATGCATTTTTGTAACATTTTACTTTAGGGTTACGTAACATATGTTAATTGTTAATGTAGTTCTAGCAGAAAGCACAACAATTATAAGTAAAGCGAGTACTTCGTTTGAGCGACTTATTTCTCGTAGTCCTCGAGAGCAACACTGATCTAGAACTCGAAATTGCAGACACTTTTAGCTTGTAGGCATAACAGACTATCTACTATATGCCACACATTGGGAGAAAGTCATTTCAAGCAGCCTTGAAAAGATTTAAACAATAAAGGGCTTGAATTAGCAAATAAATATCTTTCTCTCTATTTCTCAGTCATTCTATCATTTTTATTTTAAAAAAAACGCCCATTAACAATTTTCCTCAAAAATATGTGTCCAAGTATTGTTTCGGCAAAGGGTCGACATTGTTTGCTTTATTAGGCTCACATGGGCCTACATATCAATTTGGGTAGCTTATTTTTGGCAAGTTTCTATCCCTAACATATAAATGGGTATAGGCTCATCAAAACTAATGGTCTTATATGTCTTCTTCTCTCTTCTAGATACATTGCACAAATCTAGAGCTCCCATAAAACCGAAACCATTGTCTAGCCACCACGACGGATTTGCGTTTTCCTATTTTTCAAACGATTCCTTGCTCTACTTAAATTTCTAGTTTATTTATACTCCTTAAATTATAGAAGGTATATTCCTAGTTGAGTGGCGCAGGGTGTGCATTCCTAGACATTGAGGGTGCTTTTGATAACACATCCCATGATGCTGTGACGCTCAAGACACTTAAACACTACGCTATCCGAGTGGATTCGTTCCTTTTTGGAGACACACAAGCGTCCACTAGGAGGAGTTCCATTCCCGCTGTTGTGGAGTCTCCCTTTAGATGAACTTCTGAAAAGACTCGAAGGGTAGAAAATAGAATGGCAAGGATATGCTAATAACATTCTTCTCATGGCACTGGATAATTTCGATGAACATAACATAGGAATGGTTCAAAAAAATTGGCCACTACCTCAATCCAGCAAAACCTGTACCAAACTTCCATGACTGAGACAGTTGCGTCACAGGGGCTACCCTATTGACTAGGAAACGTGACCAACAAATGCATCATATCATAGATATAGGTGGGCAGGAGAAAAACAGGCAGAGCCTGGGGGACATCTCTGGACATCAATGGCAATACCTATTGATAATACGACTGATGCTTACCTACAGGGCAATCGCCTAGAAAACAAGAGTCGAACAGACAGAGATAAAGAGGCTAGTCTGTGCATGCCTGACAGGAGCAATGAGAACTTGTCCTACAGCGGCATTGGAAGTTATCATGAATCTTAAACCAGTTCAAAAAGTTATAGAAACCTAAAAGAAAGCCAGAAGTCTAAGAATTTCCAATAGCCATACATATTATCGACTGGGAAAGACAGTTCCTCTATAACCCAGAGATGAAGTATCACTTCTCGCGGAACTTCAGCAATCTTTTAAGCAACATACGAACATGGAAAACTTTAGAGGCGATGCATTCCATGAAAAGGCACAGCATAGAGTGGCACACCTGATTTGGAATCGCTGCTACAACTGGCTGAATCTTCGTTTTCCAGGCTGAGGTTTACTGCATAGCTCGTTGTGCGTAGCCTAGACAGAAACTACCAGTATAGGGAAATAGCTACATTATCAGGTGATCAAACCAGAAAAGTGCTGATTTAGTAGGTTTTAGTACGTTACTTCCTATCGGGCGTGTTGTGTGAGATCTTTTGCAAGGTCACTGAACCTTATTTAGTGCCACAATAATATACGCTTTGATACGTTTAGTATCACTTTCGAAATAGAAGCAGTGAGGTTCAAATAGGCCAAGCCGTGCAGTACTTTATTGTCAATCACCGACTTTTACTTCGGAGCAACTTGCTCCGCATTACCGTTTTGTTATTTAAAATTTGATTTGCCTCACAGGTTGCCACACTGTCTGCCTGTCATTTCAATTTCCATTTCCAGGCAAACTTGACACATTTAGCTGTTGCTGGTGCTGCCGCTGCTTATGCCTCAGCCCGCCCTGCCCACTCTGATGGCTAAGAATCGCTTAAAGTTGCTTGCACGGCCACTCAGTTGCCGCTAGGCAGGCACAGCGGCAATGGCAGGAAGGCGGTGGAGCGGAGGAGCTGTGGGGCTGGACAGGAGGTTGGGCAAACAGAACAAAAAACAAAAAACCATTTCAAGCATTTTCAAAATGATTGATTAATTGACTTGAAATAATAGACGACTACGAAGAGTCACAAGTTGTTGTTTGCCGCTTACTGTCGTTGTCGTTCTGCTTGTTGTAGCTGCTGTTGTTGTTGTTGTTATTGTTGCTATCAAATGGCTATTTAAATACAACAAGAGCTACAACAACAACGGCAATGAAGATGATGATGATGATGATGACTACATGGCATACGCAAGCAACGACACTTAAACGCTCACGGCCTGCCTGTAACCCCTCAATCAGTCAGCCAAGTTAGCCAAGTCAACCAACTCAGCCAGCTCGGCCCAACTGAGCCAAGTTAGGCAAGTGAAGCAAGTTGATGTTGTTCTTGCCTCTTGGCGCGTTCAGCTTGCCTCTATGGACCCTGCCTCTGCTGCCGTTTGTCATGCGCCGGCGGCGCATTGGTAGCCAGTTTAAACGTTAGTTCAACATAACTTGCCCCACAACTCCTGTCCAACACACTGGCACACGTACACACTCTTTAGCCAAATTAGAGACTGTCTGTTGCCACTACTTTGTATTTTATTGGGATTAGTGGCTTCTGCTTTGCCAATTTGGCTAAAAAGCATTAAGCTTAATTGAAATCAGTTTCAATTCTTATGCCACACTCCAACACATGCAGAGTCACAGCAACAGCTGTCACTGCTTTTTGCATCTAAAGACTACGGTAGCCGGAATCCTCGCTGCTCTGTGCCGCATGCAATCCAGCAAGGCGCGTAGACCAAATGGTAAACCTACAAGGGCGATCATGGCTGTAGTTGCCGCACAGGCATATTTTGCTGTATGGATGCGACAAGTGAAGATCCCGAAAATCAATAAGTCAGACGAGGAGGATCCATCAGCTTGCAGACATCGCATCGTAAAGCTGTTCGCGCTGGAGTAACATCAAGGACTGTCTGTTTTGCAATTGCGCCATTGACAGGGTTGTTGACATAGCCAATAGCGAGGTACTAAATATCGGAGGCACTGCTTGTCTCAGTCTGCAGAAGCCGAAGTGTCCTCTCAGCTTTGAATGTGACTACCAGCCGCGATCTGCTGGACAATAATATAGCTGTTCCGTTGGCTTGTCGCAGGTTTTGGTGCTGAAAATGAAAGTGATGTTGTCGGCTTTGCTGATGGCATTCCAGGAACTGCATGGCGTAAAAAAGATTGAAACTACAAAGATCCGAGTCATAAATATCGACTGGCTTTATGGCGCACTTTGTCGGCCATCGACAAGGCAGCAGAAGGCGTTTTGGCAATGGCGGCGACAACGTTCAGCTAGTGCATCGAAGAAGCGCCTTTTGAGTGCTAAATGCCTACTTAACTGATTCAGAGAATACAGTTTTTGTCGTCGCAGTTGTGCCACCTCTGTAACGACTAGCAACTATGTCGAGATGGCCACTGGCGTGCCAAATCTCGAAGGTGCATTCCGGACATTCGGCCATAGGTGAGTGGAACATATAAAAACCGACTTTACATAGATGCTTCGAAACGATCTATTTTCCATGTTCGAAAGGAAGTGTCACTCTTAACGAAAATGGCTTGCCATATTTAAAAATGGGCACTAAAGGGCTTTCGCCTAATTTGACTCATAAATTTTAGCCATTCGGGATAATTTGTAAACCGACTCTCTTGATGTTAAAAACTAGAATATTGAAGTTGTCAAGGATTTCATGTAGCTGGGCACGAACTTTACAATGAGGAGATCAAGCGAAGAATCACTATTGCCAATAGACGTTACTTTGGTATCAATATTTTTCCAGTTTTTCTACACGAAACTAACACTCTATAAGACTAACTTATCCAATGGAACGACGAACCCAGCGACGAGCTGCTCCGCGAGTCTCTTCATGGTGTGCTTATGGATAAAGAAACAACTGCTAGAAAGAACTTCATGACATTAGAAGGACCAGGCAGAGCGCGCATTTACTATCTTTGGTATCACTGCTTGGAGAAGCAGAATCGCCTGGAGAAGTGCTCTACATCCAGGAAGGGGTTGTTATGGCCAGACATGAAGAACTATCTGCTGCATGCAGCATTTGCTTAATGGGGTTTGTCTGCTTTTGATTGCAAAACTTAAACTTCAAACTGTCAGCGGGTTTTATGGGAACAACAACAAAAACAGTTTATTTTAAAGCCATTCAAAATAGTTCCCCAAGTAAAGTAAGCAGACTATGCATAGCCGTAAAGTTCTAATTACGAGTCACTTGAAAAACATTTGGCAAGGTTCGTTTCCGAACCAATAAAAACATTTACGTACATAGCGTTACATTCCGTGCAGAGCAGGAGTCATGGCAGGGGTATTGACAGGAGGATTGGCAAACAAATGGCTAGCCATAATTTTTGGCGCCGCGTATTTGTTTTATGATTAAAAATAAATAAACCATTAATGGGGGTGCACACAGTGCGGTGCCGGAATGGTTCTCGCTGGTCGGATAGTTGGATGGTTGGATAGTCGTTGGCCACGCAAAACTATTAAATCCTCGTCGGCCACATGACCATAAACCATGCTTCCGCTTTATATTTTTCTGGCCATTGTTACAACCAGACTCCAGACCAACCAATGAGGCATAAATGTTTATATATATATGTATATATATATATATATATGTATATATGTGGGGTGACCAAGAGGGTTGGCGCAGCAGGTGCTTAAATGCTGCACAGTAAACCCGCCAGGATGGACACAAAAGGGCGCCAGAGCAAACAAAACAGCCAACATGCCAAGTGTAATAAATTTCAATGTGTTTCTGTGAGTGTATAGCACACACACAACCATGCATGTGTGTGTGTGTTTGTGGGTACAGTTGCCCCCGCACAAATCACGCGCTTCATTGTCAAAGTCAGAGCAAACATTGCCCAACCGATATCAAATCAGAGCCGATCCCTTTGCAATCTATGGCAACCCATGCTTACCTTTACCCTTCAAAAGGTTCCGCCAATCGGTTACTTTAATAAATTGAATTTCGTCTGCTAACGGTGTTATTTTAATTTATGTTTTACTTCCATGTTGTTTTCTTTTACATGAATTAATGAAATAGTTTTTATATTTTCGTGCCTTGTACACGTTAAGAGCTAAACAGCGCTGTCAAAACTGGAAACAACTCTATTATAATTAGTACTTTTACTTATATGGTTTAAAGCAAACATATGTTTCAATTGCCTGCAATTTGCCTACAGTGGCAACTCTGTCCTGACACTCAATCGCTGCTGACTCTATTGCAGCTGTGCATTTGCCCAGACTCTACGACCGGGTCAGGGACGTTGCCCTTCCTGACTGGCCTGTCTATGGGGCTTGCGTGTCTTATACAAATTCTCTTATGAATTAAATAATTAATTATATAATTGCGACGTCTAGTTGAGGAGCAACCAAAAAAAGCGCTCCGAACGTAAAAATTCTCACGCTTGTCAATGGGCCAAAGGCAGTGGGAGAGTTGGGAGCGATGCGGTATATTGAAAAATATTTTATAATTATTGGGCAGTTAGTGGCTTGCATTGGGCATTGTGCTCCACTCAGCTATGGTCACACGTACAAACATAAGTTTGATCAAAAAGAAATCGTTCAACATCGTCTTGTTTCGACTCTTTCGCATCTGGTGACTTAACACGTTGCTCTTTTGGTGAGTAGATCATATTGAAACTACCAAGTTACGATAGATCGAGTCACTCGAGACTCAAATCCTCTGTCAAAATGCGATGGACCACACTCTTAGCAATGTCAGTCGTCTTCTTAATAAGTCTGCCGAAGTCACACTATTCCCTTTGAATCTCACAGCTGTATTCATTTCTCGAGCTGCTCTTCGCTCATCGTTCATCCTCTTCAAGGTCTTCACGACCAATTCAAACCATGTAGCAAACCTATGAAATATTTGAGTGCGCGATAGACACTGCTCACCGTTAACGTTTTACAATGATTCGAATAGTTTAAATCATATTTGGTATTCGCTCTTTGATCCATTGAATGTTTGGTTAGAATGCAATAACTATTGACAGCACAATAAGAGCGCTACAAAATTTGGCGTGGAGTTAGATGTGTCTCAAAACCGTTTGTGTACCAGTTAGTCGCAACAGCAATCCTTTCAATACGCTTATTCCGAGCATTAACGAATGACGCTTGGGCCTTCAATGACATTCCTTTCTTTATGACTTCAAAATGGAATTGTCGTTTTGAAGGTGTGATCTTTTCAAAATAGCTTAATATAAAGGGACATTTTGTCTCCACTGTATTCAGTGATAGCCATGCAGTTATCAAATCCATAAGTTCAGTATCATCATCTCTACATGAGGTGGCTCAACAGTTCTTTGTTAGCCTGATATGGGTTCCAGCAACAGTGTAGCTGATGAGCTTGCCACACATGGTACTAATGCTGACCTACTCCCTGAGAGAGAGCAAATAGGCGAATTCTTTACAAATAGCCCGATTGGCAACCTTCAACTAATCTTTGCCGAGTACATGAGGAAAAGTATAAAATGGCTGATCAATTTTTCTGTTCATGTCCGTTTCTCTGCAGTCCTTGTCAGCTTATCTGAAGTTCTTATAATTAGTACAAAACGGACTGCAGTTTTCATTTTGGCATCTTGTAGTAACCACGTATCTCTTTAGCGTGGATATAAGTTTAAGATCCTACGGGAGCACAACGGGCCGTATCTTGCTATTGTGTTAACCTTAGCAAGAGGTGTTTACAAAGTTCGCCCGATAAATCCGGAATAGCGCTGCAATCGACTTGGATGAATGTGCATACATTCCCTATGCCTCCTACAACTTTTGAGTGAATTGGTGAATTCAGTACTCTTGAAAGCTGCGAACCGCCTGCGTTTATTAATTCACCGTTTGAGCATAGCTCAACTTGAGCTGTCTGGGGAGCTGTTGTAGAGCTTCGCTGGATTCGCCAGACATGCCACAAAACAATCGATATATTATATACATAGTTGTATGCGTGCGCTTTATTTTTGGGTCTGCCGCTGAGGTTACTGAGGTTGTCGAGCTTGCCGTGGTTTATTCTCTAACAAATTGAGCAAAGCAACAAAGTTGACATAACTAGACGTTGCTAACACGACGTGGCCATGCCCACTCCCCCGGCTACGCCTACGCTAACGCCAGCTAGTAGCTAGCTGCCTGACCTGCCAGGTGCTGCGTCAAAAGTCGCAACTTGAGACGGGCCACATTTATCATATCACGCGGAAAAGCGATAGAGTGGGAGAGTGAGGGAGCAAGTGAGACAGCAAGAGAAAGAGCGGAGTGGAAATTGTGCTGGCAGCAGCTGTTCCTTGGCTCTGTCAGTAGTCAGGAGCAAGTGCAGCGGGGGCAGGAAGCGTTTTTAGCTGCTTGCCACATCTGACGTTAACGAAAAACTGCGCTTCATTTCGATTTCAATTATGCGCAATCATTTTTCAAGTTCAACAAGGCAAAGTTTTTCTTGCCAATGCGAAAACGTTGTGGGGCAGGGAGGTGCCGAGTGGCAGAAGGGCTTCAGGTGGCGGCACGCGACAAAAATTAATAATTGAGCTACCGAGCGGCGTCATTTGTTAAATTGAAATTGTGTGTTTGTGTGGGAGAGTGGAAGAGTGAGGCTAGTGGGAGGGGCATGGAAAATATGGCAGCAGCTTGGTGGCATGTGGCAGGCTTTGAGGCAAAGTGGCAAATCAATTGCATTTCATTTGAATGTATGCAAATCTTGGCAGCGCAGCCACAACTTAAGGATGAAGCATTACCCTGTTGCATGTGGCATGCAACACTTGTTGCTGCCCCAGCTGTGCGATATTTGTTTTGTGCTTGGCAATTTACCAACTAAACCAAACGGATGCAGTTGAAACCCAAAACTGGCGCCGGAAATTGTTAAACTTGTACGCAGGATTATGAATTGATCGCCAGCTCTGTCACTGTCGTTCTACTATAATGCGACTTTTGGCTCAAGCGACATCATCAGCTCAGTCCACATTTAATTTCTGAATTAAGGGCAAACTTCCGTTGTGTTTTACGCTTGCTTAGATTGACCTGCCCATTCCAACAGACTTTTCTCGTGAACTGTAGTTCGGCGGCTTCAAGTGGTTTGGGGAACTTCAAGCGGTCTGCTTTAATATCAAACATTGAAAGCATAAAAGCGCAAATTAAAATTAAAATAAATAGCAGCGCAAAAGATACACGGGAATCTACAAGATGTTTGGCTGCGGCTCGCTCGGTCAGCAAACTTTGTCGGCGACGACGCTGCGCAGCGCTTCTAATTAAGATGAATTAAGCAAAATCATTTCGATTAGAAGCAGCAAAAACCAAGCCAAGGCAAATGAAATCAAATAAAAAGATACACACAAAAAAAAAACAGTAGAACCGAAAGAAACGGAAAGAAATGTTGCTTGACAGCAGCTAACTGTTGTTGTTGGGGCGCTCCATGATGAGCCGATGAATGAGCTGCCCCTTTCCAAGGCCTAATGGGAGACACCCAGTGCGCCGAGGCAGCCAAATGTCGCCTTCCTAAGCAGCAGCCGGCTTAAGCTATCGAGTAGCCGAGTGCCGAGTGGCTACCAGGGAGCTGGTTGAGGGGCACTTAGGGGCTCCGGCTATAGCTACCCATCGCTGTTCTTTTGCCATTGCTCAGCGTTTCTTTTTTTTTTTGTCTCGTACATATTTTAATTAATTAAGATTTATGTAAAACCAAGCCGCAGATTTCAGCAGAATTCTGAAAATTCTGAAAATGCACAAAATAGAAAGAAGAAGAAGAAGAAGCGGAACGAGTGACAAGCATGACAAGTGTGCGAAGACTTTTGGCACATCGACTGACCATGCCACGCCCCAGAGCATACAACGCCCTTTTGTTCCACTTAAGCTTACCAATTTAATTATTAAATAAACGCTTTGCTGAAAAAGTAACCAAGTTTCATATAAGGTTTCATGCCTTGGGAAAGTTACTGGAAAGTTGAAGTTACTTAACGGGTTACTTTAATGAGTTGCTTAGAAAAGGCAGATTAAGCCGTTGAATTAAATGGATTAAGACCCAAACAACAAAACCTACACATGATATCGGTCAGGCCGGCAGTTCTTCCCACGCTCAATAGTGCCGATAGGCGCTGGAAAACTATCGATAACATTTGTGAATCTATCGCTTCAATGGCGATATTAATTTATTTATTATAATTATAATATATATTTATTATAATTAATTAATTTACCGCTAGCTTTCATTTTCAGGCCACAGTTAGCGGTTTACGGCCTGATGTAGGGTTACAGGGCTACAGTGGTCTCTGCTTCGCGCACGCAATCTCTACTTCATGAAAATGAAGGTTGTTGCCCTTCTTCAACAGCTTTTCATCTATCACCATATCTAATGTCGTCACCTGCTCGTAGCGTTGAGCATTCCAACGAATGCAATAATCGTGGACCAGTCGTAAATCTGCATCCGATGATGAAGAAAGACGAAATGTATTGGCATTTTAGTTTCACCTGGCGAGAGTGGTCTTTATTGCTCATTTTTCCGATACTTTTGAGTCCTATCGCTGCGTATGGATTCCTAGACCTCCAAATGACAGTCTTCTTCGAATGTTAATGGCATAAAATCGTAATAATAATATATTAAAAAAGCTTTGTTTTTGTAGATTTCAGATGAACCATTCTCTATATCTTAGGGCAACAGACGTAATGCGAAATATTTTGTTGAAACATTTAATAAAACATTTTTAATCAACTAATTTTGCCTAAAGTAACGTTGCCTCGATGCGGATTGCTGCCAGCCTTTCTTTTACTGGGGTCAACCAGAAGAAACGGTTGCGAAGACTCAGGACAACAACAAGTCTGTACCCCAATTAGCGCCTCTCCGAATGGCAGCTGTAGTAAATGTCAACGTTCGAGGTATTCTTATCCGAGGCGTTTTCTATACATTTTGTCATTGGAATCGGGGTTTTAGGTGGTGAGGCCCAAACCCTACGCATAAACCTTTTGACGGCGTGACTCTTGTAGAAGAGCGCGAAGTCATTGTTAGTCGCCTCATACGACAAACTTTGACATGCTTAAGTGGTAACCCGCTCACCACACTGGGGTTGAATCCATGTCTCTATCTCCTTTTCCCGCTTTTTCAACTTCTTTTTCCAGCTTTGCACTCCGCTTCCCTTTCTACTTTCCCATCCATTTTCTTTGCCACATCGTCTTTCTCTTCGCTTTGCTCTTGTCTCTGCACTTCATCTGTGGAAGACACAGATCTTAACCTTTCTCTTCCCGGTATTCTTCGTTTTACCTTTCGACTTCTTCCTTCCTCTAAAGTTCATACACTAATCATTTTCCGAATCGTAACGTAATTCCGCTCTTTAAAGGTTGATAAGAGCTCAGCTTCGGCATGGTCTTTGATAAGCAAGAACTCGTTACATTCTCCTATTCGCTTGTCATTATTTTTCAGTCGTTCCCGAACGTAATTCGGTCATGCCATCACGAAAATCTCTCGCTAGCTGTACGATTCGCACGTGAAGTAGGTCGCATATATTTATAATATATCCATATATTACGTCATCACAGATAGGAGGGTGGGAATTTACTGCATGGTTATGTTTGATAACATGAGGGGAGGTTGGTTAATAGTAGTGATGACGTCATCATTTCACTTTTCCAGCGCATTCTGTAAAAATAGTAACCTTTTGTTTCGAGCATAAGTGTATATAACTCCTTAACCTAGATTTTTAGTATATTCTGGCTTAAATATTGTAAAAGTACACGGCAGATAATATTTATAAAAAGTCTACACGAAGGTTTAACTCAAAGTTTCAAAAATTTGAAAATCAGCAAACTGACAACAACATAGTTCGAAGAAGTTAAGTCAACTGTCTAGAGAGACTATTAAAGCAAAGGAAAACTTAGAAAACCTGACATTTACGTGTCGACCAGTTGTCTTCTTGCGATATTGATGTATTCCTTGTAACAAAGGGTTCTATTTTCTGAGCAAACATCGTAGTAACTATTTAACTATCAAGCATTTCCAACTTTTCGGGGATATATGATTACCAAGTTCTCGCACATCTAAAGGGCCAAACTATTCCCTTCTATAGCTGTGTTTCATTAAATTGAATCGAGTTTGGGCCAAATGATTGTACATCCGGGCAAGGTTACACACAAGACATTACTCATACGACACGTTGTAGCCGCCGGAAATGTGTTTAGTATAAGCCAAAGAGGCTCAGAGACAGTTCGTATGTGAGTGAGAGTAAAAGACCGAGGTGAAAGGTGAGAGGTAGCACGGTAGAACGTGCAAGAAGCGCTTAGTTAAATGCAATTATGAAAATTTACGAGCTTTTGGTGTTGTTGTTGCGTTGTTTGTTGCTTCTGTTCAAATGTTGCCCAGTTGCTGCCGTCTTTTTGGTCTTATAATTTACGATGTGCCAAAGTTGTTGACTAAAAAAGGCTAACAAAGTTAAAGCTTTTTGGCCAACATAATTAAATTTAATGCTTTTGGCATTGAAATTCTCAGTAGCCGGGACAGAGGACAGACTTAACATGGCAGTGTCTAAGCGTAAACCTGGAAAAGGCAAATCAGCATGGAGCACATTGGCCTGAACTGTGGCAATGGCCAAATCAAAGGAGGTTAACTATTAGTTATTGCTAAGGCAACATGGCTTTAAGTCTATGTCAATTTCCAGCTTCAACTACTTAACAATTTGAATAAATTGCACAAGAGCAAAACGCATTTGCAGCACACACAGTGTGTGTGTGTGTGTGTGTGTGTGTGTGTGTGTGTGTGTGTGTGTGTGTTTGCGGCTCCGTTGACTGTCATTTAATGCCATAAACTGGCGCCAAATCATTCGCGAGTCTCAATGACACCTGCACGAATTGTCGTGTAACACTTTGATTTTATTTCTATGCCAGACTACAACAGCAACACGTTTTATATATTTATATATATGTATATATTTACAATATAACTATGGTTTTTTTTTTATAATATGAAATCGACAACTCAAATCAAAAGGCAACGCGACGCCAGCCACAATTGTTGTTGGCTTTGTCAGTGTCGGGTCCACGCGACGTATACGCAACGCAGCAGCAACGAGTTGTGTCTGAAGACAAAGACAGCTGGCCAGGGGCAGGGCGCAGGGTTGCTCGAAGCCAGTTGAAAACGGCGTCAGACAAGAAAAAATGTTGGTCGCGTGGGCGTCGCGTCTTCAGCAGCAAACAAATAATAAAAAACAAAAAATAAAAAAAATAAGATTAAAAAAAAAATACCAAACAAAACCTGCCCCACAACTTTGGCTATAACTTTGGATTTGTTTTATTTTATTACAACAACAGCAAATGACAGAGAAAAATGCTAATAACAATAACAGAAACATAAAACGGCGAAAAAATTGAAACAAGTTTCTGCATTGGAGCAAACCGATTCATTTGATTCGTGGCTTGAAAGCTTCGCTTTTTGGCCAACTTTTGAACCGTTGCCAGTTGACGTTTTGGTATTGTTGTTTTGTTTGTTATCGTTGTTATTGTTGTGGTTGCCATTGATGTTGATGTTTTAAACGTTCAAACTGTTCAAAATGTTTAAAATTAATAAAAAATTATAAGCACATTTTATTGTGTCGCCAGCGAACGTGCGCCTCTTTTCGCATTGGCTCAAAACTAGAGATGGGCGTGTTGCATGTTGCGTGTTTGTCCATTCATCGCTTGGAACAGCCAACTGTACCCCTTATTCCATATGTTTCATTGTTGCTTACTTAGCGTGTCTAGAGTCAAGTTTGTCATAGAACCTAATGCGTGAACGTATTTTTTTGTTGCAACTTTTAACTGATATCACAGTACACTTCTTCTTAACTGGCCATAACACCCCGTTATCGGACTCACCTGCTTTGCCTGCAACTCTTCCAATCGTTGATACCAAAAGTAGTTAGTGCACTCTAAGCCCGTCCCCTTCGTCGCCTTCCTTTGGCAAGCGCATTGAAGACCTTTCTCCCAGGAACTTCTTCATGCATACTTACAAAAAGACCAAACGCAACCGCTGGATGCTACTTTGTTTGACTATGTCAATGTCATCGTAGAGTTCTTATAGCTTGCCGTTCCATCGACTGCGATATTCACTTTCCATTCAAACACTCAAAAGACATCTGCATAAGTCTGTATCCTCACTCAAGCTTTAACGCCATAAAGATAAACGGGATTAATGTGAGTTAGTTTTGTGTGGTGGAATGTTCTCTACAGAGACCAAAATAGCATCAAAAGGTAAAAATTATCCCCCGCTTAATCTTCATATTGACATCATTCTTATTGAGTACATCCCTTCATACAGTTTACATCACATTGCCGGCTGTATTGCATAGAATTGACTCCTAGTGCAATACGCAAAGTCTCACAGTAAATCCGAGTAAGACTACACTGGTTCTCTTTACTCGGAAGCATAGAATGGATGGACTAATCCTTCCAACGTTAAAAGGTGTGACTCTGGCACTGGCCAGCCATGTGAAGTATCTCTGGGTAGGGACAGTCAGGCTGCGCTCGGGTTCCTGCAGAATCCTCGCACAACGTCGATCATGATCAGCGAAGAGCAGCGACATAAAAAAGTCAGTCTATTCAGGGTTCATAAACACCGAGGCATCCAGGGCAATGAAATGGCGAATGAACTGGCAAACAAAGGCTCGGCGTCACAGCCAATAGGTCCTAAGCCAAACATTCCTGTCAATACAGCTAATGTGATTGCATGTCTACACAGACGAAATCTGTAAGGAACGCTGGAAATTCACCAATGGATGCGAGATAACAAAGGCCTCCAGATATATTCTTCGTCAAAAGAGGAAACATCTTGGAGCCCTGCTTGGATTAATCACGGGTCACAGTACATTTGGCTAACATCTAGCCAATATAGTCCTCGTTGACGGCTCAACCTACGCGGCCTGTCTTGAAGAAGCCAACTCCACGGAGCACTTTCTGTATTACTGTCCGGTCTAAGCAAGGATACGGATGCTCATTTTGGGAAGTGACACACTTGGTATGAGCGAGGTGTATATATTCACGACTTTCTACGGGAGTGGGGAAGATTGTTTTAATTGGGAGTCGTACTCTTTCTCTCTTCCTGAGTGCTAGGGATGGTTCAACCTTCTCTGATGAGCCATCGCACCCACCACAAATCTAATCTAATCTAGACATCATTCTTCGTTGTAACAGTGGCGCCAAGTAAGACGAGTTTCTTGACAACATCAAGAGTATAGTTTCCAGGCAGATTCTCTTTCAATAGCCACAAAGGCTCCGATGAATGCATGAGTCCCGACAACAGAAGGAATTTTTAAGATCTCAGGGAATACATAAGATACTGAGCCGAAAAATTCCGTTAGTACCAAAATTCATATGTATTTAGAACAAATATATTCATTATTCGTAGAAAAGATTGCAAATAAAGTAAAATTGAACCCGAAGGCGATGTTAGTGACATCAAATACACACATATCGTGTCACGTTCGCATCGCTAGAACCGACTTTAACTCTGAGTTTCAGCTAAGAGAATTTTAATCGAGTTTTAGCAGCAAAAGTATTCAATGCGTTTTTTTTTAATATTCTTTTACGCATTTAATTTGAATTTTGTCGTTGTTATTATTCGATTATTTTTGTATGTTTTTTACTAACTTATTTTTTATGGTCAACAACTGCAGTTAGTTAAATATTTTATCAGTTGTTTTTTCAGTGGGCGCCATACAAATTTGCTGCCGTTTTTGGTCAATAATTGTGTTGATAATGGCGCTGTCGATGATGATGATGAAGATGATGATGAAGATGATGACGATGATGATGCTGATGGGTTTCGGAGTGTCTAGTTTTTGGCAGCTACGCGCATTTTTTGGCTTGTCGTGTGGCAAACAAATTGAAAACCATCATAAATAATTTCCAACAACTTTTTAATAAAGAAAATCAATTAATAACAAAATAAATAATTATGGAAATAGTGAAATGAATAAAGTAGAAATCAAGATAAAAAATGGCAAACGGAATATGGAATGTGATTCTTTTCAATATATAATTTATTCTGCTTTTCGCTTTGTCTCTCATTCTTGGTTCGATTTCTTTTGTGTTTTTTTTTGTTTTTTTTTTTTGGAATTGGGCGTCTTGAGTTGTAAACTTCAAGTTGACAAGAAGTGGGCAAAGTTTTGGAAGTTTTGCCACCAAAAAGCTGTTATGCTCTATAAATACAGTGAACAGCGCTCTTGACTTGCAATGAAGTGTTTGACAAGGTTTTGAGCTCGAAAACAATTGTAACTCTGGTAATAAAATCTGACCTTGCAGCTCTTTATAATCCCAAATCTAAGCGGTACGCTAATCAACGAATTAGTTTTAATGTCAACATAGTCTTCAAAGTGTTTTAATATACAAAATAAATAACATTTTAAAGGCAGGGATTAACAGAAGTTATATCACAGCTGAATTCAGTTGGTTTTCAACTTCCGCTGCATAAAGTCGGCTTTAATGAGTTCATTTTCACATTAATCCAATTCAAGTTAGGTTTTCACGAAACACGGGCAGTTTGAAAAGTCAATGATTAATTTCTGGATCCAATTCAAAATAAGAAGTATGATTATGGCTATTTCCCTAGAGATGTCCTCCCTGATGGAAAAATTAAAAGTTAATAAATAAAAGACAATAAAAAATTTTTAATTACTTATATAAACCTGTATATAAATTTAAGCAGTTTTTTGAACAGCATTTTCTCTATCACAACAAAAATGAACTAATAAAATAAACTAATTACCGGTCAGTTTTCCATTGGCTTTAGTTCCTGTTCTAATGTCACTTTCGCGATCAAAACACATTCATTTAATTATTGCTTAATATTTTCTCTAAACAGAATTATCTATTTATTATATGAATTCAAATAAAATTAGGGCAAAAAATAAGATGCAAAATTATTGCGGCTATGACAATTTGGTCACGTTCGCAATTGTTTGTGCAGTTTATTGAACACCATTTAACGTTTATTTACGTTTTTTTAATTTTTTTTTAAATTTTAAGTCACGTTTCAACTTTTAGTGGAAATACCCATATACAAAACGTTAGAGAAAATCTTCTTCTTCTGTTTTGGAACAAACCTCCAAGCGCCTCTGCTTTGCGCCCGTCCTCACCAATCGGTGTTACCAAAGGAAACTAGTGTGTTCTCTACCTGATCCTTCCAACAGAGGAATGGCCTGCCCTTTCCTCGTCGACCTTCAACATCCGCATTAAAGACCTTTCTCGCAGCAGTTTCTTCATCCATACGCATAACTTGACCAAGCCAGCGAAGCCAATTGATGTTAATTCGTTTCATTTTGACATGTCGTCGTTCCATCGAATGCGGTAGTCATTGCTAACGCGTAAAGGGTCAAAGATTTTATGGAGTATTTTCCACTCAAACACTCCAAGAGCATTTTCATCATCTTATAGAGTGTTATTATCGTCTGGCGGGAGTGGTCTCTATAACTAATTTGGCTTCTGAGACCAAAGCAACATCTATTGAGGTGATATAGTGGGTGTCAATTTAGTATTAGTGGCTCAATTCGAGGATTTGGCATAGTGTGAATGGTCAATGATGGACTTACCAGGCTTAAAGTCACACTGATAAGGTCCAACTAGTTATTTCGCAAACGGCTTTAGTCTTTCACACAATACGCAGGATATGATCTTGTATGCAATAGAAAAAAGGCTGACTGTAGTTAGTGCATACTGAAGTGTCACCCTTCTTGAAGACAGGGCAGAGGACGCCAAGGCTCGAATCACCGAGCATGCTCTAATCTCTGAAATCCTTCAGCGATACGCTTAACTTTTTGAAAGAACTTCCTAACGTCATTCCTGCTCCTGCACATCTCGATCTCCTCCCGCTCGCTTTTCCTGCTCACGTTTTTTATTCTTGTAAGGCGCCTCTCCATCTTTCTCATCTCATCTGAGGTCTCGCACAGTTCGCTTAGCAGGGTCGTTCTATTGGCGGCATTTCTCTCTGCAGTGGCTTATGATCGTTTTATTGCTTCCTTGGAAGTGGCTGTTGTAAGCCAGTTACATTCACCACGTTAGTATGTAAGGAGTGCGTTATATGCTTCCAAAGTCCCTTTGCTCTACCAGGTTCGGTGGGATGTTATGTGAGCTGCTCAAAGAGTTGAGCATTTCTCTATCGCATTTCCTGGATGGTGGTTATATCGGCTTTGCACATCGTGAGAGCATCCGCCAGCTGGGCAGAAGCACCATCACAATTAAGGGTCCGAAAATTCCATGTGCATACCAAATCCACGTCTTATAAACGTTTGCGGGTGGTCGTCAACTTTGTGGGTATGCTTAACACAATCTGCATGCGTAGACTCTTAGGATCCCTTGGAACACTTCTATTGACCCTTCATATGGCTATAGAAGTGTTTAACAAACTGTTTTCAACTGCAAAAGTTTACGTTTTCGCGAACGCCTAGTCATTTTTCCAGTAGCAAAGAAGTATGTATTGTTTTCCTTAACCTATTGTCCTATTGAGGGAGAGAAAAACCCAAAATTCAGGTCAGGCTTTCGTAGTGCTGTAGCTGCAGCTGGTAACAGGCATTACAAGCGAAAATTTTAGCTTCAAGTGATATGGAATTTTTGTAAATACTTTGCGAACTTCACCAAAATCATTATGGCACAACATTAACAGTCAGTTCGAAAAATATTTTTCACCAACAAACAAAAAACAACCACAATAACACTGTCAAACAAATAAAAGTGCCTGACACATAACTACGCAAAATTTTCTGTTAGTATACCCTACACCCGTAGTAGCAAGTGTATTACAGATTTGTGCAGTGTAGACAACATGCACCAGGAGGCGTGGCAGACCAGATAAGTTTTTTTGTCTTCACTCGCAGGTGAAGTGCTTTCCAAATACCGTTAGGCACCTTATACTCTGCATGTGGGGCATGAAAATCGTGATAATCCCATGAAAACTTCAATTATAGTCAAGAATGTATAAATTTCGGATGCACTTTCCCGTAGAACACAAAAAGGATTGCACTTTTTGCAGACATGTTGATATTAGACTCATGTGAGGCATAGCCAGATTTTGGAAAAACTGGCTGTAGAGTATCCCAGTGGCGGCCAGCATTGGGAGTGTAACTTGGTCTTTGCTATGCCGCTTTCGTCGTGTGGAATATTATTATTATTGTTATTATTTTTGTTTAGATAATTTGCAACTTCATTTGGCAACAAGGCGCAGCTGTTGCCCGTTAACGACGACGACAATGGTGACGACGCAGACGCTGACGGCGACGGCGACGCGAACGTAACTATCAATAAAGAGAGCCAAATACATGTCACATCAATGCAGGAGCAGCAGTAGCTGCGGCGGCGACGCACAGTGGAACCAACTCATTTCTTTTTCGGCAAAAATCATTATTTTAAAATGCATGTAACAGAGAATTCTTTAAACTCCTGATACACTGCGATAAATATGCTGTGAACAGAGGGAGCTTCAAAAAACGGTTGTAAAGTTCGATATTATATACTAGTAAAGTCTTTTTCTTCTTCTTCTTCTTAACTGGCCATAACAACCCGTTACCGGGTTACGGCCTGATGTAAAGCTCTCCTCCAGGCGTCTCTGCTTTGCGCGAGCCTTTTCCAATTGGTAATACCAAAGGTAGCTAGCGTACTCTCTACCTGGTCCTTCCAACGGAGGTATGGTCTGCCCTTTATACTACTAAAGTATTTTCCTTGCACCTATAAAATGTGCTTATTGCTTAATAAATCGTTAAAATTTAACACATCTGTTGGGAAGACATTTGGAGTCTATTTTGATCATAGAGTACACACTTCCGCCAGATAGATATACTTTCCACGAGGACGTTTTATTGAAAAATAAGGACAATTTGGAATTTCTGTATGACATGCAAGGATAAGCCATTTGCAGTATATAATATTGAATTTTACTGCCGTTTTTTGAAGCTCCCTCCATTCACACAATATTTATTGCAGTGTATCGCAGAAGCTTTAGGAATTCTCTGTAACATCAATTTTAAGTTTTAAAAATATCTTTACTCCCTCCAATGACCGGTGAAACGGTTGATTTTTCACCGTTTAGCTGAATTTTCAATCGATTAGCCCATTTTCCTACTTCTTCCAATTTCTGCTCCAAGTCATCCGCGGCTTCTTGTACGGAGGATGCTAAGGAAGTATGGCGGCGCCGTCATCATGGGTGGTAAAAGAACGCCTCTTTGAGGGAGTCCAGCTTTGATTCAGAGCACTTTGGAGAGCTCCTCCTTTGTAGAGACCTTGAAGAGGCGGTTTTCTCGTTTCAGGCACGTCCAATCATCTGCGTAACGTTTAAGAACGATTTAATGCAACACTGCCGGTGTTTTAAAGAGTCGAGAAACCGCTGTAAGACTCTGTGCACTTGTTCGGACGTGCCGTGTCTTTTGCGTAATTCGATTTGGTGATTCGGGAGGATTGTCGGCGCATTTTAATATCCTATCTCTTTTTCGTTAATATTGTAAATTTTCCTTAATATTTAATATTGTAATGTACCTATAAGAGTTATAATAATAATTAAGTAATAGAATTTAAATTTAACAATCTGCCATAGACCATAGACTATTAAACATTTAGTGTGTAGCGATTAAGTTAATGTACACATATTGGATTATAGGCTTAGATTTAGCAGGTTGATACAATTCATAAACATAAAATAAAAACTTCCTCCAAAGATTTGATTTTTACCGAAAAAGAAGTCAGTTGGCTCCACTGTGCGGCGGCGGCAGTGGCAATTGCTGTTGTTGTTTGCTGGTTGGCTTATTGTTGTTGTTTAGTTTGATTGCAAATAACAGCAGCAACTACAACAACAACTGGCTGTTTATTAAGCATAATATTTGGCTTGTTGTCAATGCCGCGGCGGCAGAGCTTCCAGTTGTAATTTTGTTCATTAAGCGACAAAAGCTGTTGAACTTGCTGTTGCAATTGTTGTTGTTGTTGTTGTTGCATTTGATTTGCATTTGATGATGTGCAGCTAGTAATTGTTGTTGTTGTTGTTGTTGTTGTTGCAATGTAACTGTCAACCGCAAACACAGCTAGCAATCAAAGTGAAAATAAAACGCTGAAAAAAAGGGAAATTACAAATTTAATTTACAAAACAGTCATGGCAAAAGTGCAAAAAGCGAAGACGCAAGCGGCCGGAAACGGAAATGGCAAACAGAAAGCTCGCCAAGTTTTGAGCGACGTCGCGTCGTTGTCGGCAGCGGCCACAACAGCAAGTGAAAGTTCTAAGCTCGGCGAGCGCCACTTAACTTGCATTCTAATTAGGCACTAGATTAATTGTGCACTTGCTTTGGCGCTCGCTCGCGCGCTCCCTTCCTCTCTTCCTCTCTTCCTCTCTCTTCCGCTCTCTTCCGCTCTCTCTTACGCTCTGGCAGCAGCAAGTCAAACACAAAACTGAAAGTTTAAAAAAATTTTGTTGCCAGGCTTAAGAGAATTTGGACAGCAAAGTGAAGTGGCGCTCGGAAAGTAAAGCACAAAAAAAAAATGAACTAAAAGCAGCGCAGCGGCAGCGGCAGCAGCGTCAAAGCCAAGTAAAGCTGCCAAGGGAAAAGTTTTTTTAATTGCAGCTAAAAATGGATAGAAAACTGACAGACGCGGCAGCCACAGTGAGTGAGTGTGCGAGCGGCACAGCAAGTGGCAACAAGGATAGCGTTTGGCCAAGGAGCGACTGAGAGCGCAAGAGACTTACTTAGATGTCAATAAATTTAGTTGAAATTTCATTAACTGCAAGTTGCATTCAAATTGAAATTGAAAGTGAATTAAGAGCCAACAAGTGCCGAGGCACACAGAGAGAACTGAACAAAATTTAATTAAAACGAGCGCCAAGCCACGGCCAAAACTAATGCAAATAATTTGTATAATTTATGAAAATTGAAAGCGAGCCAGTCTAATATATTGCTCCAAAGATAAGCCAGCGCTTGGAGCTTTGTCAAAAGTCGACAAACTAGACGCCATTTATCAATCTTGGGGGCGACAATGGCGACAAAAAAGACGCACGCAAAACGCACGCAAAACGCGCGCTTGCGCAGCTGCTAAGTGTCGCTGTGCAGTCGGCGCCGACGTCAGCGTCAGCGGCAGCCAAATCAGAGCAGCAGCGTCCAAGCGTCGATAGACAAGGCGACCAAACAGAAGAAACACAAAACATGAAAAAGCGTGCCAAATGAAATTAGTCAATGTTCGAATTTGGCAAACACATCGTAAATCATTTGCAACAAACTCACACACACACACAAGAGACACACACAGATACACACACACACACACACGCACAAGAGACACACACAGATACAAACGCATGAACTGAGGATGCAAATCGGAAACAGAGCTCAGGCTGGGGCCAAGGCATTGTTATTATCATCATCATCATTGGCATCATTTTGCTTGATAGCCAAAATGAAAAAAATAAATAAATTAAAAAAATAGATAAATATATTTTATAGGCAACGAAGCAAAGCCAAAGAAACATATCAATATCTTACTGTTGTTGTCATTGTAGCATATATTTCAAGTTGATTTGAAGATATATTGGAGTGGTCCATTTAAAGCTCAGATAACGATTTGTTAAGTTAGTCATTACACATACTTGCAAGTAAAAAGAAAAATTCCAAAGCTCACAAGTATTTCATGCCTTGATAACTTTTCGGTCACATAACGTTTTCTATGATTTAATACACTTACACGAAGTACAGTAAACACTGGAACCAAATGCCAAGTACAGTTTATTCCTTAACTGTAGCTTTTTTTCACACCGTGTGGTGAGCGGGTTAGAGAATGCCACCTATGAAGCGACTAACAATGACACTGGGCTTCGGACCCAACACGTAAAACCACGATTCCAATAAAAGAATGTATTTACATCAGGCCGTAACCCGATAACGGGTTGTCATGGCCAATTAAGAAGAAGCTTTTTTTTTGTAGCTGTGGCGAAGGAACTTAGTTTGGCACTTACGCTTTACTGACCATCGCACAGTGGGCGCAACGGCTGATCTAGCGAAAGTTAATTTCACACTTTCACATCACTTATGTCAGCATAGAGATACAGCAGAGAATTGCGCTTGTCAATCGATGCTTCTTTGGTCTCAGCAGGATATTAAATAGTAGCGGTCGCTCTCGCCAGACGAAACTAACTTACCGTTTTGCTTTATGGCGCTGATGTAGTCACACTGGCGCCGCAAAAAACACTATGTTTATCGGCTGTTTTTGTCAATGTGGCAATATTGTTTTTAAACAAAACAGCTGATTATTATAAGTATTGCGTTATACTTAGTACAACTTTACATATTTGAACTCGCACTTCATATATATAGAGGCATAAATTTTAGTTGCTAAACAAAAAACCAATACATACGAAGTATGGACGATGCAGGCGTCTGATACAGATGCATTCTTCCGTAAGATCTTGTGGACTTAACACATTGGAAACGATTTCCGCCTTCGATGGAACGGCACACCCAATTAACTTCACGACGACATTGACATCAAGCGGTTCTGCGTAATGAAAAAGTTACAAGAGGAAAGGCCTTCAATGCGGCTGCTGAAAAAAGGCCACGAAGATATCACAGTGACATACACAGCAGCGTTGTCTGTAGGTGCGCTTTAGATAAGATAAGATTTGCGATGGGTGTGATGGCTCATCATTTTCCAGTTTCAGACATAATCACTTTTCGGTCGCTCTAAACTATTCAACAAAATGTATGGCGTTTTTTTGACTTCCTGATAATGTTTAATAAGATAATATTTCCGAGCCATTGGTCAATATTGTTTTTAAAAATATTTTGTTACTTCAAAATTTTGCTGTTTTTGAAGAAAATTCCTTTAAAAAATGTATCTTTTCGTTGAGCAAAGTCTTTCTGAAATGTATATTTTGCGTAGAAGTCTAATAGCCAACCCTGACGACATTTACCAATCACAAGCTAATTGGAGTTTAAGCTTTCGATAGAAATATAAAATTTTTTAAATTGAAAGATTGCAAATTTTAATGGAATTCAAAAATAACTGTTCGCAAACTGATTCTAATTGAATGTTAAAATTTTTTTAAGAGTAAAAGAAAGAAACAAGTTTTTTAATGAGTCTGGTGGAGCTGACTTTTGACGCTTTGCGAAATCATCTCTGCTCAATTTAAAGTCAGGATTCTGATTGTTGTATTCGACTTTCATACAGTTTCTTTTTGAAGAAACTCAATTCCAAGTCAAACTCAAACTAGATGTAGTTATTTAAGATTCGGTGAGCCGGTAGCATGGAATTGTGGTCAATATTTCCTTGAGACTGATGTAGACAGAAAGCTGTAAAAATGCAGTGTGGTACCGATTGCTTCTCAATAACGCAACATTTTTAGGTAAAACCTATACCATTCGAAAGATAAAATGCTTGCGGTTTGCCGAATATACATTTCATCTGGATGCTTTGCGTTTTAGACAGGTAAAAAGTTATTTGAACTAATAAATGTACTCTATACGCTAGATAAAAAACAAAAACAAACTATATTGTACACGCAAACGTTGTTATTTCGTGTTTTCTTCTCTCTTCTTCGTAATTAGCTGTTATGAGAGCGTGCATTAAGCCGTCGAATGTGACGACAAGGCGAAGATTAGTACAAAGTAAAAGATTGGAACTTTCAGTAGTAAGTACTAGAAGCAAAAGTCATGCCAGAGAGTTTTCACTGTAATAAATACTATGGCAAAGAGCCTTCAGCTAAGAACTTAAGCTGCAAAATATATTTTTAAATTCAAGTTGTTTTTGTTGTTGTTGACCAAAGACAAATTAAAGCTGGTAACCACAGCGTTTGACCAGAAGCAAAGTTCTGAAGGACTTGAGGGACCTAGCAACAGTTACTGCCATAGTTTCATAAAACTTCCAACTGTTTGTAATTGTTTATAGCACCTTCATCACGAAGTGGTATTGGATGGGGAATGGAACTTAATCCGCTTCACTTACTCTCACTGCAGCTGCTTAAAGTGGCTTGTAGCTCTTCCTCTTCTTCAGGCCGCTTATTGTTGCGTTTATTTGGTCTCGGTTCGTTGCATAATTGTTGAGATTCTTCTGTATTCTTTACACTGGTCGCAAATATGGCAAAACAAATGTTGCGGACTTTAGCTTCTTTTTGCCTTTTGCCTAGGCAAAAACCCCAAAAAACTTGCTACACGAAATGAGGAAAAGTCAAAAACCAAAACAAAAGCAAACACAAAAGAAATGCAACAAAGTTTGAACAGGAAAAAGTAGTTTCGCATAAATTCTAATCTATGCAGGCAAGTAAGTTGCCCAAAAGTTTTTGCCACATAAATTGAACTGGAGCAAGACGCAGGCAGGTGCTTTAAACTCATCGCCAGCTAGGAGCTGAGGCTGTAGCCAAGTCTGGGCCGGGCGCTATGCGTCATCGGCGGCTGTAGTTACGTCTAAAGGCCAAAGTATGCGCACAAGTTGCTGGCGACGACCAAACTAGTAAATAATTTCGGGTTTGGCTGTGACCAAAGTTGCCAGGCAGCCGTCAGACGGACGGACAGTCAAACAGGCCGTCGAACAACCTGCGAAAATATCAAAAGTGCATCGAAGATGTGGAACACGTAAAACTGCAACGTTAGCGGCGAACGCGACTGCGACGGCAACTGGGAGTGTGCAGTGTGCACCACTGTGCCAATTACATGGCTAGGCCCCCATACTAACACATATTGTACCATACGCCTTGGCAGGAGGCGCACCAGAATTAGTGTGCCACAAAAAATAGAGTCGCAAAAGCGAAAACCAACTGAACCGCAACAAAACCGCAAACAGAGACAGAAACAGAAACAGAAACAGAAATTGAGGTTGGGCGCAGTCAGTTTGCCGCTTGATTTTTGGCCAATAAACCAGTTTCGATGCCGAAAACCGAAACCAAAAACTTTCAATTTCGAAACGCCAGCAAAGACAGCGACAAAAACAAGAAAGGTTAAATGTGAGCCTGCAACTGCAACTGGCACTATTGACGTCGACTGCGACGCGACGTTGACGCTGACGTTGACGCTGACGTTGACGCAAACAATGGGCGCGCTGCTCAGCTCGTTTGTTTTATCGCCTGTTGTGGCAGCAACTTATATTTTTTCTTCGCGTTTTTGTTGCAGCTTTGGACTTTGAAGCTGCTACCAATTGCATCTGTTGTGCTGCTTAGTCTGTCTGTCTGTCTGTCTGTCTGTATGTCTGCCTGTCTGTCTGTCTGTCATTCTGTCCGTCGCTTTTTTCGCCTCTAGTCTTTGCATTTGGCCTGACACGTCAGTGATAAGCCTCTGGCTTGGGTTGGGCTGTCTGGTTTCGGCGCTCTGATAACAATTTGCATAATAGAAATGATGTAAGATACTATGCAGACCCATTTTAAGCCGACCAAGTTTGGATTATTTTAGATTCATTAAACTGTCTGTGTTTTGTGCGATTAATAACCTTGTTCGTAGGTCACTTCTACAGAACACATCATGGATTCTGTATGCAAGTACCGCTAGCATATACTCACAGCTACTAAAATCTTAGTAGCTCTTGTGGCACAAAAACTATGAAAGAGTAGTTTACTTGTGCTACTTACTTACTTAACTGGCCATAACAATCCGTTACCGGATTATGGCCTGATGTAAAACATTGCGCCGAGAGCACCTTCTCCAATTGGTGATATCAAAGGTAGCTAGTGTTCTTTCTACCTGATCCTTCCAACGAATATATGGTCTGCCCCTTCCTACGACAACAGTGTTGAAAACCTTTCTCGCAGGAGCCTCTTCATCCATACGCACAACATAAGCTAGCCAGCATAGCCGCTGGATCTTAATTCGCTTGACTATGTTAGTGTAGTCGTAGAGCTCATAGAGTTCATCGTTCCATCTGGTGTGGTAGTCGTTGCCAACGTGTAGAGGACCAAAGATCTAACGGAATACTTTCCGCTCAAACATTTTCAAAGAATTTTCATCAGACTGCGTCACAAAGCAAAATGTGCAGGATAAGCGTCTTATTGAGTGTTAATTTCGTGTGAGGAGAGTAGTATCTACTACTAATTTGCCTACTGAGACTAAAGCAACATCTATTGGCAAGAGTGATTCTCCGCTAGATCTCCATGCTGACATCGTTCTGCATTGTGACGGCCAAGGTAGACGAAACCAATGGAATCCTTTTTAACAATAATCTGAGAATCCAACCGCTGTACTTTGTCTTCTTTTCATTAATAACCAAACCCAATATGGCAGTTTCTATGCCAATAGCCGCGATTTCGATATCATCTGCGCATGCAAGCAACTAGACACACTTAAAGAATACAGTCCCGTTCCGATGTACTTCGGCCTTTCGCAACACATTTTCCATCAAAAGATTGAAGAGGTTGCAGGAGAAGGCATCGCCTTGTCTGAAGCCTCGTCAAAAGGCTCGGAGAAGATCTTTCCTACCTTGATGAAGCTGCGTGTGTTCCTCAACGTCATTCTGCATGGTCGTACCAGCTTTGCAGGAATTCCCAACCGAGACAGTGGGCTTTCAAACGCTGCTTTATAATCGACAAAGAGATGGTGGGTGTTGATTTGGTGTTCGTGGGTCTTTTCCAGGATTTGGCGTAGAGTGAATATCTGGTCAATGGTGGACTTACCAGGTCTAAAAAAAGTTTATTTGAGTTAATGCCTTATGTGTATGTTCGAAAATACTGCTGAAACTGAACTTTGGCTTAAAAGAAAGTTTACTACTCACAGTACAAATTAAGTCAGTCGTTTTTTTTTTGTGTTTTTAAACGTTTTTATTGCTAAGAATAACTTTCTCATGTCTTTGTTATATTCGGCAGTATTTCCTAAAAAATACAATACGCTTTTGTTCATATCAGATGTAGAGCATGATTCTCAAACCATGAATGCCTTTGGTGTTATAGTTAAGGTCGTTGCGGTCGATTGACCGGGAATAGCGTAGTATTTATTCTTCTTGGGGCTGTCTGATTCATAAAAACATGCATAAAGTTACGAACTAATGTGAGCTTCCATTAGTTTAACTTAGATTCGATAAAGCATGCTAGGAGCGTTATTGGATACTTGTGCATTCAGCTCGCAAAAGCGTTCGCTGTGGCTTGTGCACGTGCGGTAGAGTGAATATGTGGATGCCAAGGAGGACCAAGGTATACAAGATACCAAGTTATAGAGACTAAAGTCTACAATTCTTACAATAACATATATTTGTACTAGTATTCACCTTGTCGCCTCATTCGACAACTTAATACACGCTCTCGTAGCATTACGAAGAGGTGAGAAAAAAACACGAAATAACAGCGGTTATATGTAAAATATAGTTTGTTGTGGTTTTTTGTCCAACGTATACAGTACAATTAGTACTTCAATTCAATTTTTACCTGTCTAATACGCAACGTATCCAGATGAAACGTATATTCGGCAAGCCACAATCATTTTATCTTTCGAATGGTATAGGTTTCATCTCAAAATGTTGCGTTATTGAGAAGCAATCGGTACCACACAGAATTTAGCTTAGCGTATTTATACATAGAATCTATCTATATTACAGAGAGATACAAAAACTTGAGATACTTACCTTGAATAAGGGTGTTAAGGTAAAAAAAACATGCTTGTGGACAACAATCCTCATAGACATTGGTGAGCATATGCCGCTCTTCTCAATTCATTCATTGTTTCTTTTTCGGTCAATATTGCGGTAAACTGTGCTTTGCTGTCATTATGCTGTAACTCATATTCTATACTGATTCAATTCTCCGCTCCGTGTGCGTCGCTCTCCCATCTTATAATTGTTAAACATATGTTCTTATTGCTAACTGTCTATGCCTAAACTCCTAACTATTTACCAAAAGCTCTATTATTTACTAATCTTTTTCCTAGCATACTTCTCTTGCCTGATCTCTCCTTTAGTTTTTAACTATTTCGAACTTTTTTTTAATTTTCTTCGAGGGCTTGCTTGGTTTATCAAAGTCCATCAGCGAACAACCAACATTTTGTCAGGATAAACATTCATCACATCTGCCGTGTAGAGGGGTACAGGATGGGGAACATAACGATGCCTTGCGGAATCATCTAAAAGGGAGAAAATTTCAAATTCCCATACTTATAGTTAAGAGTGCAGCAGTATAAAGTAACAAGTAAAATATTGTAAAACCGCTTAGCTGAAATGCTACCCACTAGGAACATCATGCCACACCGCTAATACAAACAGCAATCTGCTGTACAACCCACGATGTTAAATCAAAAATATTTTGACATGCCGCTGTTGTCCAGCAGATTGCAGAGTGTATGAGTGCCATGAGAGCTAACCGCACTTCCTCACAGTCGATGGGCTGGTACCGTCCTTCAAAACGTCCTTCTTTGCATTGAAGGGATTGGATAATTACCGAGGGGCTAATAGAAATTGTAAAGAACGCCAAGTAGGAAAATAAAAAACGCGATCTTATTAATTGTTCATTGTTCTAGGTCATCGTAGTTGGAGTCTTCAAACAGTTCTCTCCAACTTTTACGTTTGCCGCATATTTGACTATTAGAACAAGGCATATGTTGAATATTGTAGGAGTTACGGCAGAGTGCAGATCAAATGTATTCGATCTGGTACCAGAGTTACTTGGAAGAGATACTTTTGTGAAGCCTTGGAAGATGATTTTGAGAGCTTTTTGAAAATAACTATTCGTTTCAATGTTTTGCGATCAAAGAGTTTCGCAAGGAAGAGCAGGAATCTTTCGAACATGCAGCGTCGCGTATCATGTTGATGACATATTAGTGTTGTTCCGCTTTAATGCATGTATTGGCATCTATTGTCTACCACTGCCGACCACTGATAAAGAGCATTAAGAGCAATTCTTCTGACAACTAGCCTAAGTGTTATGTGACACGGGTATATTCTTAAAAAATTTGGCGCTCAGTTTTAGTTTTAAACTAATATCAGTTAAAAGGAGTAAAAGAGTCCTAAATATCCGGCAAGTCGTAGTCAGGATAACTTAACTTGGGTGCACTTAAAGCTTTGGAATCCAGCTCATTTGTCGCCTGTGTTTAATTGCACTTTAATTAACTTGCATTGTTCAGAGCGACGTGTTTAACTGTGTGTGTGTATCTTTCTGCTTCACCCACTCACTCGCTCACTTTTTCTCTCTTTCTTCCGTTGTGCGTGTTGTGTTGTGGAAGAGAGTGTACTGTCTGTGTTGGTGCGTCATGCTTGTGTTTGTTTAAAGTGTTGCTGTTGTTGAGCCGGCCCAGTGGACCAGCGAGCGGACATAAAATAACCAAGCGGACAAAATGTCCGAAAACTTGTCCGAAAACGATAGCTATGCGGATCTAAAGACGGAGAACATACACACTTCAGCAGAATGTCCGTTTTCGCGGTAGCAGGCGATAGCATGAGCGGATGTGAACAACAAAACGAAATGAAATTGAGTTGTTCGTGTGCTTGTTGCCTTTGCCTTTTCGTTTACGGCTCTCGCGACTTCGGGATTTTTGTGTCGCGACAGTTTTTTTGTTCGCTCATTTACCGGCAACAGCGTGCACGCGTTAGTACAAGTTGAAGTTGTGAAAAAAATAAAAGTAAATCAAATAAATAAAAAATCGTAAGTACAAAACAATATTAACCACATTACATTACATTGAGTCGTAATTGTTTTTTCATGGTGGGGCACTGACGCGAAAAAATGCGATCGAGGGATGCGCATAACCTTAGCGATTCGATGTAAGTTGTATTACAAATTGAATATATTTTTATATATTTTTCTAATAACATTAAAATTCTTTTGCAGCTGCATTTAAACAAAAATTCGCCCTACAATACGGAGACTTCGACAGGGCCAGCCAAAGGTTTCAGGTTTCAGTATGCGCATGATAGGCAGCCGAAAGAAGCCAAAAAAATAAAAATATGAATTTATTAATAATTAATATTTATTTTTAATTAATAGTAAGACTATTTCTATTTATTTATAAGTATTATTATTACTGAAATCGCTGTTTTGTTTTTATTTATAAGTATATATATATAAATATATTAAAACCAAACCAAAAATCATATTTCAATGTTAAAACAGTTATTACTACAATGGGAACAAAATGGGAATGGCACACAAAAGACTTCCGCAACACATCCGGATCTGCCCCGTTGGCAATATTGCAAAAGTATCGTTTTAGATCCGTTTGCGTTAGGCGAAACTATCGTTAACATCGTCCGTTTACGAAGGTATTTTCTGCCACAAACTGAGCGCCAGATGATAAGAATTCTTGTCGTTGGCGTGTCCCCGCGCGGACATTTCATCCGTTTGAGTTCCGCATAGCTATCATTTTCGGACAAGTTTACGAGCATATTGTCCACTGGGGGTGCTCTCATCTAGCCATCTCTTTCCGACTTTCTTTCACCATTGCTCGCTCTATTATACGCAGTGGGTGTAAGTGAGTGAGCGTGCATGCATGTGTGCGTGTTTGTGTTTGTGTTTTTGAATGCCAACTCAAACAGTCAAGTGTCGTGCAGTGAACTGTCAATAGAGTGTACAACATTTTTTCGCTTTTATGCATACAAATGCAGTTCACACACTCTGACTCACATGTGATGAACACAATCATAACATTTGCTCGCAAATAAAAAAAAAGTAGTCGTTGTTGTTGTTCTTGTTGTTGTCGTCGCAGATGAAGCAGACAAATAGAGTGTGTAGCAGGCACATTAAAAGCAGCTTCATGCCTCCTGCCTTGCCTCCAATCCGAGGCGACACCTTGTCTGGCCAACATACGGACGTTGCATTAAGCGCTAATGAGCCTGCTCCTGGTCATGTTGCAGCTTCTATACTCAGTTCCAGGACCTGGTTTTGATTCTAATCCTGTTGCTATTGCTGCATTTGGTTGCAATTTTCATTCATGCTTTGTTTTCCCTCTGCTCTTGGTGACTGTTTTTCTTGCTTTTCGCATTTCCTCTATTTGTTTCGTTCACTCGTTGTCGTTGTGTCGCCTTGCAGACATCGACATTACCGCAGTACTCGTTGCTGACTAATCCATTTCATTGAGAATTTGTCTTAACATCGTGCTGCTTGTTTTGCGCCAGCCCCACTGCCATGACACAGGCTGCATCCGCCCCACAAGAAACCCCTTTTTGGCTGCGGCTTGTGCAATGCCTTCAGCGCTTCTCGTCGTGATTTATTTCATGAATGAAGTTGCATTTCATTCATTCTGACAAATGCTTCAGCATGTGCTAAATACTACAGCTTGTAGTACAGGAGCCCGGGAAACCTGCAGCCACAACCCCTAGCCCAAGTCAGTTGCCAAGACCAAAATGAATCATAGCTAGGGGGTGGACTTTAGCAATATTAAGGAGTTGCCAGCCTGGCCATTGATGTGACTCACATGAAAAGCTGCAGGCGGTAATTTCCAGCAATTTTGTGTGCTTACTTGTCTCTGAGGGGCAGGGAGTGCAGCTCCCGTCAATTGACAGTGACTGCAGCAGACGCACATAGCGTGCCTCTACGCCCTAGAGTATGCAACGGTATGCGCTTATTATAAACCGTCATAAGGATATGCTTCCGTCTTAACCGATAAAATGCTGCTGCCATCGTTATACTCGTTGTCCTCATCGTCGTCATCATCATCATCATCATTGTCGTCGTCGTCGTTGGAGCTGCCAATTAAAATGCCACCGCAAGGTACAGAAGCCACGACCCCCAACAACAAGGCAGCAACCCCAAGCCGCCAACAACTAGCTGCAACTTGCTGCGGCATGCTACAGCCCGGCCTGTCTAGCGCAATTTGCTGCTAGCCGCAGCTACCAACAGCTCAACAGCTCAACCCCCGCAGTGACAGCAACAGCTCCTCCAGTGTTCCCGACCTCCATTTAATGACTGTAAATCAAGCGTGCTTTGCATTTTTCGTTACTTAAAGACGGCGCTGCCAACGACACAGCTTCCTGGCCAAACTCGTTGCCTGATTATTTGCATTACGGCCAGGAGTCACTCATACACTAAGCTCGCCCAGACGGCGGTGCAACAACCCATGTGACATGTGCTCGAACTTTGAAGTGCCTGCCCGACTGCCAGACGGCCAGAAAGCCAGAAAGTGAACCAGACAGTAAAGCAGTGAACCAGCGGCTGAGTGGGTTTGTGAGTGGGTGAACGGGCAATGGCAATTAGCATTCGGTTGGCCAAGCCAATCATTGACTGGCAGCCCAAAACAAAAAAAAAGGACAGAAAATAAAGAACCAAAATAGTAGGCAAAACCAAAGCAATAGCTGAGCAGCCCAAAGGGTTTACACCATGGTCACAGTGAGTCACGTTCCGGACTGCGACCGGAAACGAATGATGCAGAAAAAAGCAAACCAAACAAAACAAACAGCAGGCAAAACCTACAAAACGAACAAAATGTTCACCCAAAAAAAAAAAAAAAAAACACAATCCTTAGAAACGCAGCAGCGACAGGGACTGAGAACTAGTAGGTACACCCCAAATAGCAAGCCACGCTTGACGTGACCGTGACGTTGACAAATGCATAGGGCTGCTTTCAGGCCCAGTACACAGAGCTCAGGCAACCTTTTCCACGGGGGTGGATGACTCAGCTTGGCCAAGCGCGCGCGTAATCAGTGCACCTGCTCGGGGCACGCGACTGACTCACTGACTCAGCGACGCACGGACACATGGACTAAGTCAACAGTGACACAAAATGCCAAAAAAGCTACTACTAATCTGTGTGTGTGTGTGTGTGTGTGTGTGTGTGTGTGTGTGTGTGTGTGTGTGTGTGTGTGTGTGTGTGTGTGTGTGTGTGTGTGTGTGTGTGTGTGTGTGTGTGTGTGTGTGTGTGTGTGTGTGTGTGTGTGTGTGTGTGTGTGTGTGTGTGTGTGTGTGTGTGTGTGTGTGTGTGTGTGTGTGTGTGGGGTTGCCTTTGTTTGATAAGCGCAAATTATGCAAAGTACGCGACAACTACAAAAGAGAGCGGCCACGCGATATAGCAAAGAGAGGCAACTACAAAAGAGAGCGGCCACGCGATATAGCAAAGAGAGGCAACTACAAAAGAGAGCGGCCACGCGATATAGCAAAGAGAGACAGAAAAACAGATAGAGAGAGAGAGCGTGCAACAGCGTGAATAGAGAGTAGCTTTTAATAAATTACCGCCTGTCTGCGCCTAATTGAAGTGCGGCTGCAGGCCAAGAAATTCAAAACTGATAAATTGATAAGCTAATAAGCCAATCGACCGACTAACTGACTAGCCGACAGTTTGAACAGACAGACAGACAGACGGACAGACAGACGCAGCGACGGTCAGACGCACTAACTGCTAAACTGATAAATTTCAATGGAAAATTGCGCAATCGAAGCAAATGTACATTTTAGATAATCAATGGGCAAATCGCAAAATGACTGAGGCGCCACCACCACGTGTGGCAGACACATGCACGTACATGTAGCATTTTTAATTGCAGCAAATCCAGCAAAACACCCAGTGCTGTGGGCGTGGCAGGTTGCAGCTTTGGCTCTCCTTGGGGAGCATTGCAATGCATTGTTGTTGGTTGCTTGCATAAATTTGCATTTTGCAAATGATTAAGCAAAAATAAATATTAATTAAATGGCAAAGGCCAGAACAGAACGGGCCAAACGGTAGCACCAACAACGATTACCAACAAAAACACCAGTGAGACAGTTTGGCAGTGAAATTATTTATCTCTCTCTCTCTCTAGACTTTTCCAACTCGCTCACTCTCTCCCGCTGTCTCTGGTGGCTTTCCCTATGGCAAATAAAAGCATTGCGCCATAATTATCCAATGAAAAATACGATTAAATGAAATATGAACAAAACGCAGCGAAAAACTGCAATCCAAAATTAATTTATTGAATTTATGGATTGCCAAAAAGCCAAACACAACCCTCCTCCCCCGCCTGTTCCGCCCCGTGCATATAATGCGTTTCTATATACAAAGTATAACAATAGCAACGGTAGCACTAACGGTAACGCCAACAATAATGAGCATTATAAAAGTTTTCCATAACAATTTATGGCTGACACTAACATGCAAAAAGCTTCAAATTATGGCAGGCTTAGCAGTTAATAAACCAAAGTCTGCATCGTTTCTGAACCTTATATACGGATAGCTTGTGTACTAACACATCAAACCGCTGCAACATAAAGTGTAACGCAAATCAAGTGAAACGCTTAAACGCACGAGTGAAAGTAAAAGCTCAGCGTTCTGCTAAGAGCGAGACATGCATTTCATAAAATCGATTCAAGCGATTGATATAGTTTTGTGTATAAAGCATCGTAAGTCCATCATTAACCATATACTACGCCAAGTTGTGGAAAAGATACACGAATATCAAACCGACAACCATTATCTCTTTGTCGATTGTACAACAGCATTTCAAAACCCGTTAAGTGATCGCATATATTTCCCACTGTCAGAGTTCGGTATAGTTGCAATGTTGATGTTGAGCAACACCCGTAGCTCCGTCGAGCTACGAAAAAGCTTCTCCGGGCCTTTTGATAACAAGGGAGGCTTCAGATAAGACGATGCCCACTTCTGCGACAACTTCATCCTTCTGATGGAGAATGTGTTGCGAAAGGCCGAAGAACATCGGAACGGGACTGTATTTCATAAAGCTTGAAAGAGAGTCGAGTAGAGAGACACAGCGGTTAGACTCTCAGATTATTGTTGAAAAGTAAATTATTAATTTTGACAAGGATGGATTTCGTCTATATTGGTAATGTAGCAAATTACTCCATAAGTTAGGAACAACTATCGCATACGATGGAACAATGAATTCTATGAGCTCTACGACAATATTGATATAGCCCAGCGAATTAATACTCAGCTACTCCGTGTGAATAACAGTTTTTTGGAGGCGCAAAAAGGAAGATATACCCTTTATGTACCATAAATGCTTCTGGTTGTCGATTCCCCAAAGTTTGGCTACCTCTTGGGGACTCAATTTCAACTACAGGCCGCCCAATATGAGAAAACAGACACCTTTTGAAGCCGTCCATTATCAATACAGACGCTACCTACTGCTGCCGTTGTCCTTGCAAAATAGGCTCATTCGGCATTCGAATTTCACTCAGTCGAGCACCATATGCAGTTGCTCCCCTTTTAGGGAGCTTTTGTAGAACCCAAGGACGAGACCTTGGCCAGTTCTGCAGTGCTGATTTGTTTGCGTATCACAGCAGCCATTCGGTCCCCTTCATGTACGTTAGCGTTATTCTCTGAAATAGGGTTCTTCATAAGGACAGACTGACCTGGCTATATCGACTCGACTCGGCCTTTTGGTTATAAATAAATGGCTTTCTAACCTCAAAGTTTTACCGATTTTCCATTTCTAGATTGATTGCCAGCTATGCTGCTTAATTGCTGATGGACGGCGCAAATCTCTTTGATTTATGCCCCAACCATCGCATGTTCCAGACTGCACTCTTAACAAGCTGCGTAATAACTCTAAAAAATGTTGCACAACTTGCGCTAGTTACTGTTAATTGCCGCACAAGGTCGAACACACGCACATGCCCCGCCCCCGCTGCAGGGCCTAAGTGAGCTCAGGACTCGCACTTCAATGCGCACTTGCAATGATGCACAAATTACAGCGTTCAGATACAGATACGAATTATGAGTCTGTTTCTTGTTGTTGTTGTTCCTGTTGTATGTGTGGGAAACTCAAAATGACATGCTAAAGATGCGGGCACGTCTCTGGCCTAATCCAAGGGCTTGTAGTTAGGCCTGGACCTGAACCTGCAAGGAGAGGCAAGGGCTAGCTGCAGAGGCGCGCACGGCAGCCTCAATTCTGTTTGTTAATTACACTTTAGTGTGTAATTTTCACAGGATCAACGGCGGCAAACTGGGCAACAGCAAACGCTTCACAGGAAGCCCACAATAGGCCAAGTGATATAAAAATATTTGAGCAACGTCAAGCAATGGGGGATCGCCGGCGGACGCGGACGCGGACGAGCACTGTGACTGAGACTGAGACTGAAACTGTGACGTCGGAGGCAGGTATAAAATGACTTCACACAAAACTAGATAAATACAAATAAAGATGAGCACAAAACAAACGGGCAAAAAATTCAGAGAAATCAATTGCAAGCCAAAAGGCACGTCGCAGTTTGACTCTCTGATGCTGCTCACTAAGAATGAGTTGTGGCTAAGATGCAGCCGTGGCTGAAACTAGAGATGTGCACTTTGACGATATATTATGTTTTCGTTTTCAGCTGACAGCTTTGTCGTACAAGAACGTCACAAGTTCTAACAACACAATGCGAGTTCGAACGCATGTCGAAAACATAGTGTGTCGAAATTGTATGGGAAAAAAAGTAAATTCCAGTAAAATTTTACTTAAGCTACTGATTTATTCTACAAAGCTTGTAGGTCTTGAGATAGCTCAGAATTGATAGAAGATGAACAGGTTATGGATGTCCTCATACAAAATTTCCTTGCTGCACTCTGGAGCATGAGCAAGAATATAGTTTACCTTGGAATTCGCAGCCGGCTTGGAACAGAATCGTTTGTTCGAATCGACAACAATTGTAGCATGAGAACAATGAAAAGTACGTTTTTTAAACTTCATGCACTCTAATAAAGAGCATATTTCTGTAATCGATGAATTGAACATTCAAAGACTTCTGTCCTTTTAGTTTATGCACTACCGCAGCCCTTGCGGTTAGATAGGTATATCAAACTTGTGACCTTAGAGCAGGGATCGGCGTGGGCAGTGAAACACATTCCCATGCATCTATTGGCACTGGCAATACTTCTCTACTATCAGCGACAGAGCTTTGTAACGCTTGCTGCTCGTGATTCATGCTCGTGACGCATTGGCGATCACGACTCACGCTCACCGCTAGCAGTAGCTGAAACCAAAGTTGCTGCCGCTGCATCTGAAGCCGCATGAATGAAACGCACACGCACACGCATAAGACACGCACGCAGATGCCGCAGCCGCAACAAGATTGAGACGAGGCTACGGCTGAGGCTTTGTTTTTGTCTGTGTCCCTGCCTCTGCCGCAGCCGCTGCGCCTGCCTCTATTACAGCTACCGGAAATGCAACACATTGCTCGCCCTATGAACACCAATACATACATATTGCCGGAGGCAGTGCGTGCGTTTGCACTCATTTTGATGCTAAGAGCTAAACTAGCCAGCTGCCAGTTAGGTCCAATACATGTATTCCAAGTGTTGCAAAAGGAGTGCTAACCAGTTAGGAGGGGACTTACAGCCTTGGAAAGTATTTGGCCAGCTTTGTCAGCGCCCCAATGGGCGGCAGTTTTTGAGCTGCTCTCAAAGCGAAACTTAATCAGCTGCGATAATCGCATTACGATGGGTAGAAAAACGGCGGCTGCTACATTTTTCCCATAGGAAAATTGTAATGAAAAACTAAATGATATAAGGAACATACTTATAGCTGGCATGTCGGGTTGCTGTTGCCACAGTTTGTTGCTGCTGCAATTGCTGCACTTGTTCCCGTCCATAAATTCTCAAAAACATTACGCGCATTGCCCTCGGCAACTGACCTTTCTGTGTTGACAAGGACCAGACCAAACTCATGACAAAGACCACGACGACGACGACGACGACGACGACGACGATGATGATGATGATGCACAAGACTGGCGTCGGCTGCAGCTGCAGCCCACATGTCGCGCAGTCGTTGCACCTAGCTAACATTTAATTGACACCCCAGCAACGTCTCCCGTTGAACAGCTCAAATCCCCAACTTCACAGTGCAACTGTTGTACTTCAAAGATAAAGTCAAAGTGAAAAATTTGCAGCTGCAATTAGCAAGTAGCTGTGGCAGCCACAACAGAATACTTTCATCATTTTCCCACATGCCACTGACATCTTTTCACGTCCCGAATCGATGCCTTTGCCAAGGTTACTAACGCTGGATAATATACAAATGAGAGCGAGAGAGCGAGTATTTTGAGCCACTTTTTCTGGCCTACAAATTAGGCATGCAAAAATGTTAAACATCAGCGATTCCCGACAACTTGTGCCAGTTCTCAATGCAGTTTGAAGCTGCCCATTGACAAGGTCGTGGTAAGGGGGTTACGCAGCGAAGGCAACTCTTTTTTGCTTAGCTCAATTTTCAAGTCATTACTTTTAACTGAAGCGGAAGCTGGAAAATATTTACAGACATTACAAAGGTGTTTATTATTGTTGTTGTTGTTCTTGTAGCTGTAGCTGCTGCTCTTTAAGTGCACGCAATACCAAAATGACGCTAAATATGTGTCCAAGAGTGTAGCGCTGTGGCACAGTGTGCCAGTGTGTGTGTGTGTGCCAGTGTGTGTGTGTGTGTGTGTGTGTGTGTGTGTGTGTGTGTAATTATAACAATAACAATAAAGCGAAACCAACTACAACAACAAAAACTGGGCACATTATTTAATAGGCAGCAACGTAAAAGACCAAGAAACCGAGTTACATTGAAATGCTGTGAGAAAAATCTGTGGAAAAGCGAAAAGTAGGTAATAGCTGTTAGGTGTAAGACGGGAAAAGGGAAAAGACAACACAAGACAAGAAAATATTGTAAATTTATTTAATTACGACAACATTTTGTTTGGTTGCAACAAAAACATGAGGAAAATGAAAATATCAATGCGCCCAATGTGGCAAGTGGCATCTTTCAATGACACCGACAGATTTGTCGACTGCTGCAACAACAACAATAATAACAATAAAGTTTAAACAGAAAATTGGTCAACAAAAAAACTAATAGTTGAGTAGAAATCAAAGCAGAGGAAGACCGAGCGGGTTCGCTCATAAAAATGTCAGTTCAAAATGCATTCAAAGTAGCTGAAATGGCCGGAAGATCGCGCAAAGGAGCCAGCTAAACCTATCCAATCAAGATAAGACTTATACATATATGCACATAGATCATCATTGAAATTATGCGTTTTAAGGTTGTCCGCTAAAACCCAAATCCCTAGATATCGATGCCGATGCTCGGGCCCCAAAACAACTTTCAATCAAAGTCAATTGGTTATTGCTTAGCTGGTGTGCGGGGAGCAAATCTTATAAGGCAAACAGCTGGCTGACCTCAACAAGCTGATGATAGTAATAAAACTCTGGCAGACAGTGTCTGCCAGACAGACAGACAGACGAAAAGATCCTTTTCTGCGGCCTGATCATGCGTTCGCCGGATCTTTTCCACTTCATTAGTAGATTGTTAGGCACACACAGACACATGCACATGTCGAGCAATCTTATCGCTTCGGATGCTGTAGTTGATATTTTTGTTGCCTGATCTTCTCACTCACTCTCCTAGTCGCTGAGATTCTCACACAGTTGGATTTCCACATACTAATGACGCTCATTAGATGTCTTTAATGCTCATCAAATGCATACAGACTCAAAAAGTTCCCAGCACTCGCACACTTACGCAGTCACAGACACAGACACAGCCACAGACATGGGACTGACTTTAAATACATTTCGTTCGAATTACTCAACAGCATTTTTGAAATTGTAGACAGTTTGCAGTTATTTTTGGACCAGCTGGAACCCAACTTCTAACGAGGACTACACCTTAAGTGTAGTAGTACTCTACATAGTGCCAGTGAGTAACTGAGTATTTGACAGCAGCTGTGTTTTTGGGTGTGGAAAGACACATAACAGCAACGACTTGGATAAGTTACTTAAATAGTTTTTGGGGTAGCAGCAAAATATACGACACAAACGGGAAATCCAGCATTACAGGTTATGTTTCGAGTTTATGCTTTATAAAGAACAAAGAGATATGATACTGCTGACTCTTGCAACAAAATAGAGTTGATATTTTCTAATATGCAGTCTCCTAAGCCGCGTTATTTAATGCTTTATTATAAAAACTGAACACTTACAAATGTTATAAGCTTGTGAATAATTAAACACTTTTGTAAAAACTAAAGTTTTCACGCTAATGAAGCCATTTATTTCTTTACTGTAAATTTGCAAGAGATTTTCAGTTTAAGTTTCTGAGCTGCAATTGGCAGAGGGCGAATTCCAGTTAATCGCACTCGACCCTGCTTATTTTACATTATAAGACAGAGTGTGCCTGGCTTCTAGTGGAACAGGGTAAAAGGAATGGCCACTTATCACTACCTTAACCAAGTTAACGCAAAAGTTCCACGTGCTGCCCACTGGATAGCTGATTTAATCGTCACCCGGTGTTCAGGCTCTAACACATGACATTTAAAAATGGAAAATTCTTGCTGAAATGCGTCCATTGCCAGGACAGTGTATGTGCGAGGCTGCTTGTGTTGCTCTGTCCTCTAAGACCGACTCCTTCGTAGGCAAACTTTAGAAAGAGAAATATAAAGACGAGATAGATAATGGACGCATTTCAGCAAGTCGTCTTAATGTACAGCTGAAGAATTGAAATGTATTATTTTTATGCTCTTTGGCCTTGACGTAGGACATGGAATATGCGATCAAATATGCGTTCTATGCTAGACTGAAGACCGTCTATGACCGCTTCCCAGCTTATGAGGTTAAATCGTTAGGCGATTTTAATGGCAAGTGTGAGAGAGAGTGTATCTTTGGCTCTACTGACGGAAAATTCAGCCTTGAACAACTCCGCAGGCAGCTAACCTGGGCCAAAAGCTTTGTTGTTTTTGAGCCGCTTGATTGCTACCCTGACTTTGTCGCATCGTCATCTATGATAGGGGCGTCAAAAAGTTAACTCCGGAAGCGGGATTATCGTCAACATCGACCTAGAGTGTTCCCTCTACAACCTCAGTGTTCCCTGTACAAGCACAACTGGATTTGCCTCTGCATCACCAGAGGAAGGCGCACCGGTACTAAATCCTTCGCCTAGGCGCTTGACTTTTTAGAAGAACTTCATACCTGCTCCTACACCACTTGACCTCCTCTCACTTGCACTTTTCCTGCTTGCGTTGTTAATGTCTGCCTCTCCATCTTACCCATTTCTTGATAGTGTTCTCGCACAGATCGCTTAACAGCCGACTGCAGGGTGCGTCTATAGGCGGCATTCTTTACTACATGTTTATGGTGGTTTCGAAAATAAGCTCTACAGCCGACTTTCTGGATGTCCCTCCTGCCTATTTAGCTTTTTAAGATCGTAGCTTTAGGCACGTAGTTTTATGTTTGAGGTGCATAGAAGCAGCTGTGTCGCAGGCCAGTATCATTGGTCTTCTTATTCTGCTCCATGATTGCTTTATACATATGCTTAATGCCAAACCCCAACGTCTTCTCCCTCGCGATCTTTGACAACGAAAAAGGCATCATTAGTATATTGCGTCAACTGCGTAGCATAATGTATAAAAGCAAAAGACATTCGCCGTCTGTCATGACCGACTTCTTTTTTGTAAACTTTGCAAACAATTTGGCAATTTCCGTCAGCTTAAGTTACGCTTACTTGCATTATGTCCACGCGCCATTGCCATACTTCATTTGGCCGTGTGAAAATCGGCAACAATGCAGTTGAAATCAACAGCTAACCGCATAATTACAAGACGAGCTGCTTTTTTGTTGTTGTTGCTTTTGGTTTTCTTTTTGATAATTTGTCCACGTTTTTAGCTGATTTGTAGTTAGACAGTTCCCACACGCACATACACCCAAATGTACAAGTAAAAGCTGCGCTTAGGCTCATATGCCGTCTAATTAAGTGGAGCATACATTTCCCTCCGCTCCCGAAAACTTTGGAAAAGCATTAGTTGTAATTGCGGCAAAAGAGTGCATAAACATGCCTAAAAGTGTTTTTATTTTTTGTTTCCAACACAAAAGCAACATTTGCTCCCACACATTTCGGGCTGGGCGATTTTCTTGAATTTTTTTGTGTTTTTTCTGGCTTCTCGTCGCTTTTTTTCTATGGTTTTCATTATTTATTTTAATGTTTTAGTTACGTGGCGCTGTGATGCCAACAAATACGGCAAATACAACTAATGACAAAAAATAAATTGAATTGCAACGAATTAAATCAAATGAAAACAAAAGCAAAACAACAGCAACCTCGACGACGCTGTGAAAAATGGTTTTCAATTTTTCATTTGGAATTTCGCAGCCAAAAAAACAAAAAAAAAAACGGTAGGATTTTATTATTGGCATAAAATCTATAGAGAAATATATAGAAATATTGACTGTATAACACAGTGGTCGCTCAGGATTGGGAACTCTTCAGTTCGAGAGTAGCTTCTTAGTTCATCAATCCGAAGTTTAAAGATAAAAGGTATCTTCGAAAAAAATGTGGCGCTAATCGTCTTACACACTTCTCCCACTAAAAGTTGCACGACAATTGCTGGCCGATAACAACTACTTTTGTAATGCATAGTAATCGATTGTCAGCATTGTTGATTTGGTTTTCAAACCATTTTTGAGTAGCAATTGTCGTGCAACTTCCATTGGGAGATTACTGGAGGATTGGAGGTATTATTACACTGAACTGCAACAAATGCAAAATGGTTACGAGTAACAATTGGGTAACTATTCTATCAAACGGACCAACTTCTCGAAAAATCTATAAAGCAAAATGATGTTTTGGATTCATTTAGAGCTGGTCGAAAGACTTAAAAGGTTGCTGCATCGCCTAAAGGTTCACCCTGGCACACTCAAAACATTTTTACTTTGACAACATTGTATCGAATCACTAACCATATACCTTCTGCAATAGGGAACTTGATTGCTTCAAGTAGATTCACCTACCGACACTTTAGGAAAGACGAATTTCCTTGGTTACTACATTCTTCTTCAAGCTAATTGTAGGTGATGCTGACTCGTCGTTTCTATTGGAGTAGATCAGCTTTCACATCCCAAATTGCCGTTTCCTAAACTTTGATCACATCATAAATTTAGCTGTACCCGAAATTATAAAGTGTTTCAGCTAGGGTTTTGTGCTATTACACATTTATTATAAAACATCGATTGGCGCGCTTTGGGTATAAGATCGCATCGATGCCACCAAGAAAATCAGTTATTACGCTCAAAGGGTGTTACGTTCTTGTGTGCTTTGTTAGCAGCGTGCTCAGAAGAGCGAGAAGGTCGCACATCTGATTTTGTGCGAGGTGTTTTTTTTATTCGCGGATTTCGAATTTTCCAACATGTTTTTCGAACTATCGCAGTTTCAAATAATTCGACATTTCGAAAGTTGTAAAGTCAGCTAATCTCACATATCTCGGGAATATTACTACTGATTAAGATGAACTCTAATTTCATTTGATTGTAATTAACTATTGTTTAAATCCATAAAGATAGTTTTGCTCTATCTGCATTAGATCCTGAGTTACAAGGTAATAAATTCTAAAAACTAATTTTTTTTTGTTGTTGTTCAGTGCCTTATAATCCACAATCGAGTTAATATAGACCAAAACTGTCAGAATATAATTAAAGCCACACTTAAGTAGCTTTTATTCAAGTTACTATTCATCTCGATCGGCAGTAAGGCTTACGGGTAATATGGGATTTGCTGACATTGCCACTTTCGAAATCTGTAAATTGAATTTTGAAATAGCGATATTTTGAAAAACGGTTGGGTAAGCTTAAAACGGCTAAAGGTTTTGAAATCAGCGACCCCAAATTGAACGGAAAAGATATGTTTTACTCTGGTGTGTTTTTGTTTTTTTGTTTCTATACGGAATTTAAAATAAGGTCGATTGTGTCATTTTTCGATATTCCCTAATAACTTTGCCATTTTGCTTAAATTGGTGTTGAAATGTTCGCAAAGAATCAATTTATCGAATCAAAAAATAATGATTAAAAAAATATTGTTTAATTTTTGTTGTAATTCATTTGGAACAAGAAAAATTATAAATGAATTATCGAAAAAAAAAATTTGAGTTCATTGCCCTGTACTTGCAATGGAATCAAATTAGACGAAAACCGTTCAAAAGACATTGTTTTCATATTAAATTACCTTCAATTCATCTCGATCGCTGACTTCGCAACTTTCAAAATCTCGAATTTTTTTAAATAGCGATAATATGAAGACTGTGCTAGAAAATACAAAATGGTTTTGGGATTCGAAATCAGCGAACCAAAATGTACCGGAAAGGTATGTTTAATGCTTTTAATGTAGGCCAAATTTGTTGCATAGTGTAATTCGGGATTTTGAGAGCTGCTACTTGCGATTGAGATGAATTGTAATTCAAATTGAAGATATGTAGTTAAATATCTGTTCAGCACAGACACTTTTGATTTATCTCAACTCGACAATGAGGCCAAGAACTTTTAAAAAAATGCGGAAACTTCACTTTTTTAAAGTAACTTAATCCGAATTCAAAAAATGATTGTCCAATATTCTATACGAATTTGAAAAATTGAATGTTTGCTGATTTATGAAAATTGCGTAGGGAAATGGCGATGTTAGGAGGATTGATTAAAAAGATGCCGTTATAACTTATACAGGAAATCCGAATTTCAAACGAATTTCAGCTCAAAACCCATCCAATAAAAGGCCATCTACTAGAAAACATTGAAAACCCATGATAAAAGTTTTTTACTGACTTATTTTTGAAAAGATTTCAAATGAAATTTAGAACTAAAGTTATAAATGCAAAAATAAGACAAACTTTCGGGAATAACTATGGGTTGTTATTCCAAAGTATCTAATTCTTTGGAAATTCTAATTGTGGGAGTTCTAATGCCAGAGCAATCACTGTAAATAGAAAATAAATGGTAAAAAAAAAATATGAGACATTGAGCCAAAACATATGCGAATCGAATCCAAGCAATTTGCATGCGTATTTTGTATTTGGAGCGATTCCACTTGTTGTTGTTGTTGCCGTTTCATATTTAAAATCTGAAATAAATCGGCGTAATTTAAAATTCAGTCAATGGCGGCGCAAATAAATCAAAAATTTACTGTAACGCATTTAAATACATGCATATTTCAGAGCTCTCTCTCTTTCGCTCTCTCGCTCTCTTGCACTGTGTGTGTGTGTGTGTGTGTGTGTGTGTGTGTGTGTGTGTGTGTGTGTGTGTGTGTGTGAGGGAATTGCTTTTGGTTTGACTGAAATGAAACGACCAAACTACACTAACCTATAAAATTGAGGTACAGTAGAGACGTTGCCGGATAGTGGTACCCAAAAACAGTATGTCCTGCAATTCTTCTTCTTAACTGGCCATAACAACCCGTTACCAGATTACGTCCTGATGTAAATACATTCTTTCATTGGAATTGTGTTATTACGTGGTGGGTCTAAAACCCTACGCACAACCCTTTTAAGGCCTGGGGTAGCTCTACTGGTCTCGAAAGAACCGAGTGTCATTGTAAGTCGCCTCATACGACAAGCTTTGACATGCTGAGGTGGTATTCTCTAACCCGCACACCACACGGGGGTGTCCTGCATTTACGGTGAGTAATAGTTTAGGCCTTATGAGCACTTGCATGCCGAATAGGTGAATCTACCGAAACAGCACTTCACTCGGTCGTATTAATGAAAGAGAAATCCTTGCACATTGAAGGATACACTCTAACGGCCTTCTTGGATAAGGAACGATAAGTAGGCGCCTAACGGTATGACCCATTGATGAAGTTGGTTTATCAATTGCAGAATTGAAAAGTCTTCGAGAGGTGTGTCGTCTCCCTCTAAGCTTATTACCAGAGATAATGCTTACTGCGGCACTGGTGGTATACCCCTTCTGGGGTCCTTCTTGACATAGAATGAATGCTGCAAAAGACTATGTGATTAGTTTGACTGAAGAATTTCCTCAAAGTATATGTGACCTATTACAATAGATATTGTACCATACTCAAGACGATATGTAATTCGATGGCTTGTTCCCACCATACACTTAGTGAAAGAAGTTTCCTAATATAGTTACATGGCTCAACACGACAGTAATCAAGTCTATTCTACCGCTACATCTTGCAAAGCTGGAACTTTCTATACTATTGTAGATATACATCAGAGACTCTCTCCAGTTTTGGTGCCTTCTCTAGTTTTTTTGATTACCCATTTCGACACTCTTTCACCATGTAGCAAAGAGTCTTTCACAACGCGCCTCCTACTTCACGTAGGCTGGAGCCAGCATACTTTTAGAACAGCTTTACAAAAAGTAGTTTTTTAGAGTTCCGGATCAATATAGTGTATTCGTTGCCCTGAACATGGCTGTAAGACTCAACGAACATTCCGGGTAATATAATTATTGACAGTGCTAGCCAAAAAGGTAGGAAATTCTCCAACTTTTCTTCTTCTTTCTTCTTAACTGGCCATAACAACCTCGCTGTTTACCTGATATGAGCTTCACGTCACCGGCGCATTAAAGACAACAGTGCAGCCAACGCAGTTGCATGATAATGGAGTATTCTTCCCCCTTCCCATACCACGGTCTTAAAACAACAAGGTACAAGTATGACTATGGCTACTTCTTCTTTTTGACCGTTACCGGGTTACGGCCTATTGTAGAGCAATCTCTGCCACTGCTTCGCACGCACCTACTTTATTCGATGTTATCAAAGGTAGTTAGGTTCTTCCAACGGAGACACGGCATGCCCCTTCGTCAACTTCATTCAACAATCGTATTGAAGACCTTTCTTCCAGGAGCTTCTTCATACATACGCCAAAGAGTTCATAGAGTTCGTGGTTCTATTGAATGCGGAATTCGTTGACAATGCGTAGAGCAGCAAAGATCTAAGGGACTACTTTCCACTCGAACAATACAAGGGCTTTTGCAACAGACTGCGTCACAATCTAAGCTTCAGTGCCATAAAGCAAAACGCGAAGGCTGTGAGTTTTAGTTTCATCTGGCGGGAGTCATCTTTCCAATTAATTTACGTACTGAGACCAAAGTAACATCTACTGACAAGAGTGATTCTCCTCTTGATCTCTATGCTGACATCATTCTTCATAGTGATGTAGATGTCACAAGTATAACTTTCACTATCAATCCAACCGTCGAGCCTCTTTACTTAAAGACAAAAAGAACTTTGCCTTGCTCTCATTTACAACCATACTCAACCTTGCAGCTTTTCTTTCAATAGCCGCAAAGACTCCGATAAGGGTGAATATCATCTGCTTAGGTGAGCAACAGTGCTCCGGCCTTTCGCAATATATTCTCCGTCGCTGAAGAGGCTGCAGAAGGGGGCTTCGCCTTATCTGAAACCTCAAAAGGGTTCTTACTCAACGTAATTCTGCAAAGTCGCATCCACTTTGGAGAGATACCGAATTCTGTAAGTTGACTACCAAATGCAGCTTTATAGTCGACAAAGATGTGGTTGGTGTCGATTTTGTACTCGTGGGTCCGATGATCTATTGCAAGCTTGGCCAGAAGTAAAGAAAAAATGCACAGCGAAGCTCGGATTTCTTATTCGGCAGAGATGCTCTGCATTTGTGCGCGTCATTACTGCATCCTTACTGGTTGGTGTTGACCCTTGCTATCTATTTTGCATAAAAAGAGTAGTAAAAAGTTGAGCTCTCTGATCTGGTACGTGCTCCTTCTGAGTATGTGTTTAATGTTTCAAATGAGAGAGACGTATTTTAAGATACTTACGGATCGTTTAAAGTCCTAAGTATTTCAGACAATAGCCTGACAGTCGTTTTAACAAAAACAAAGGACTACGCAACTTGTTTGTTTAGCAACAAAGCAACAATTTACAACAAGAGAAAGTTGATTGTTTTGTTGTTGAGTAAATTCCTCACATAATCATATTCAAACCAAAGGCAAATCATCAATTTGTCAAAAATACATTCAAGAGATTTCAAATAAAAGCTAGGGCAAAAACTCTGGAGTGATTTCGGACACGCTCCTGCACCTCTCCAAAAGTAACTAGAGTAGTTTAAACATATACTACGAAGTAGCTGACCGCAATGTGCTGAGAGTTGGATGACGCACTCCACAACACAGCTAATATGGCTGCTTAAAGTGTATGTGTGCACTTAGTCACAATCGCCAACACTTAAATAACGTCAACACATCTGTCAGTTGGGGTTCAGGCGCCTTGAGCCGAGTCTTGTACGCCTTTCCAACCATTTCAAGTTCATTGTCACTTTGGCTGGCCCCCAACACTGGAGGCTGGTGATGGCAACGACCGCGGCAATCTGAAAATGCCATAATCCAATTATGATTTTTCACATAAATTTTTACTCAGCCCAAAAGAAATAACCAACGGCAGCATACATATATGTTTAATATGTTTTTCTTTTTGATGAAAATAACTTTAGTTGCCTCTCTATCACCGTGCAACACTCCCCCTCCCCACAAGCTCCCCCCCTTGCTGCCGCCGCTGTTTGCCTAATAATAACAATAAATTTTGAGCATGAAGCAATTCAATGAAAATACTGTCTGAATGACGATGACGACAGCCAAAGGAAGTCAGCGACAATGATGACGTAGACGAAGACGCAGTCGAAGTTGGAGACACTGCCAGTGACATAAAGTGTATGGAGCTACTCTTCTGGGTTGTGCGGTGCAGGGCGGTGGAAGACCCAGAACCGCGTTTATAGAGGGGTTACAGTTGTCTGCTTCATTTTTATCAGACAACGTCATTGCAGTCACTCTCAGTCATAATGATAATGTCGTCTGCTTGTAATAATTACACTTAGCGTATCAGTGTGGTGGCATGGGTGTAGCCTCTGGGAGCAGGAGCGTTGGCGGGGGGGGCATGCAATGCTCTTACAGCTCAATGTATTCTCAATACATGGTTTCGTAGTATTGGGCTGCTTGGAATTGGAGTCTGCATAAAGCACCAAAACAAGACGTTGGGCACGAATGCAGCAGCGTCTTAAGTTGATTCACTGTCTGACTGTCAGTCAGTCAGTCAGCATCATCATCATCATGAGCAGCATCAACCACAACCATGTCATTGTCAGTTATAGTGTGTGTTTGGTGCTGTTGTTGCCGCAGTCGTCTGCATTGTCATCTGTTGCAGTCACTGCTGCTCATCAACTATGACAATTTCATTTATTTAACGTGATCTTTGTATATACTTTATATGATTGTCCGAAAATAGTATGTAGAAATCCAATAGAACTAAAAGAAACTAAAAGTCTTGCGGCAACTACTAGTAAGTACAGTAGACACTCAGCAGTTCGTTTGTAAGCACTTGTATCTTTGTATCTGCAAGCTTATGTTGCTTTCATTACTCTAAAGTTTGTCAGTCCTTTAAGTAGAGAATCTCATCTCTTTTGCGATTTCCAAGTTATACCATTATTACTCAAGAGAGCCATTCAAAGCTAGTGATGACTTCTTCCAGTGCCGAATTTAATATGTCGGAGCCCATTCCTTCAGCTATATAGTCATATGTAAATACCCTAGATTGTATTTTCATATGCACTAGCTTCTAAGCTTTATCAAAATCTACTAAAGCTCTTATAATACAAGAATATTATAAGCTCAGTTTAGTTTGGAACGTGTGACGAGTTTCAAACACCAAAACAATGTGCCATCACTGAAGATCGGCTACAAAAATAACTGCAAAGCTCAAAATCATCAAACCTTACAACAGTGTTTAATTGGCAACCCGAGCTGCAGATATCAAAATGTTACCATCGCTGAAGATCGGCTACCATTATCAACGTTCCATCGACGAAGATTGGCGTTCATGTAACTATATGTATATGTCATCACTATGTCACAGACTTGGCAATGAGATTCTAATTCAAAAAATTTTATATTTTTCCAAAAAGTGTGTAACTCTACACCAATTCTTCTAGATGCATCTTTGTTAAGTTGATACCATGTCCCTTTAAACTTTCGAAACGGAGTTTTATTTTTAAAATTTTGATACCTTACATATTTTGAAAGACTGTGCTTTCGTCCGTAGACCTATTCCACAGTACTTACTTTTAGAGGGGCATAATATCCCAATGTGTAGTTTCGAGAATTCCATTTCCTGATGGGAATTCCCAAAGTTTAACAAACTATAAAAAGATAAGAAAAATTATTTCAAAAAATTATTAGATGATTTTGAAGTTTGATCTCGAAAAAGTTCCCGACTTGCGTAAATTGTAATAATATTATGAAAATAGAGTTTGCGAAGCTTTCATATTTGTTACTATAATGATTTGGCAAAATATATGAATAAAACTTATATGTCGCATATATGACAATTCCCTAAAGAATGATGTAAGTTTCACCCATATTTGTTTCAATATAGTTGGTGAAAAAGGGTGAACAATGTTTTCCCTAGCCTATTTATTTAATTTATTATTATTAGAAAGTTGTGTTAATTTTCATTAAATTGTTGTATTGTATTGTTCCTTATCATTTTAATATTAATCAAACACAATTAAAACACAATTATTTAAATATAATTTTTCAGTTGTAAAGATAATAATAATGTATATCTTAACTCTGATTTATAGCTTTAAGCTAGCTTTAGGCAATATTTTTTGTAAATTTGAAGGCAACTAAAGCAATTTACTAAAATACTATTGTTATTGTGTTACCATCACGGCATATACGCGGAATACGAGTCGGTTTGACAAGCAAAGGTTTGATATTTCCAAGGAAAAAAAGCAAGTCAACTCAGTTAGACGTCCGCAAAATGTGAAATCAATTTATTTATTCATAGCACATTTGCTTAAACGCACAAATTGTGATGAAGCTTATTTGAGAGCTAGTTTAACGTATTATAGCGAGATGAAAATACTTTGTAGCGTGATTCTACTGTACCACATACACGCATATGCATCTATCCGATATCTTTTACATATAAATTTGATGCAACGATAATCCCAAACTGCCAGACACTCAGTGCCACTCACTGCACTTTCACATCGCTTTGTCGCTCCCCAGCCCTGACCCCCCCAGCTGATTATGTCGCCCGTTTGTACGTCTTTGGCGCTGCCTCCTCCACGTACTTATATAGGGTATATAGCAGACTGTATCGAGTGATCTGCGGCAAGTGCGGCATGTGTACCGTACCGGCTAGCTTGGATAGGGTGCATGGTGTGCATGCCCAACGCATTCTGATTACCAGCCATATTCATAAAGCAATGGAAAATCGAATGGAATCAAATTGAATCGAAATGAAATGAAAGCAAAGTGGCCTGGCAACGTGGTGGAGTGGCCCAGCCATGAGCTACGTGCCTTTTCGGTGTTTTGGCAGCCTCTTCTTGCCCAAAAGAAGCTGTAAAAACACAACAAAAATAATAGACAAAAGAAAAACTCTTGATGAAAAAATAATAAAAAACCGTAAAGGGAATTTCAACAAATAATGCCAAAGCGTGCGAACATTGAAATCGATGAGAGACCAAAAACCTCCCAAAAAAAAAGGGGCACTGTCGCCAAGTCTTTTGTCTAATCAACTTGGGTTGGACCTGTCTCCCATGTTGTTATAGGTAACACCAGCCGCCCAGCGGTTTCGGTCCCACTGCACGCCTGGCCCTTATCATGCTCACACCTAACCTGGCCACGTTACGTGTGCCCCAAAGCAAAACTAATTGTCTGCCTGATGTGGCATATAGAATTACCCTCACGCAACCTTAGACAAAATGCAGGCAGGCAATTTTAATTACTTTCATTTCACTTTTTCAAATGGGCGGCAACCGCTCAAGTGCAAACCTGGACAACCCAACACACACACACTACAACTCACTCTTTGTGAATGCGTTCAAGGCCGCCGCTGCTGCACGCTGTCTCCCAGGCCAGTCCAGTTGTGCAGGCGTTCAGCTCCCAAACGTGTAATAAAGCGTAAGCTTAATAGTAAAAGGAGCCACAACCAGTGGACGCTGGACAGCTGGACAGTGGAGAGCGTACACGGCGCAGCCCGAAGCGGGTAGCAATGGCTTTTTAAGTAATTACCGTTCGGCATTCACCTTGAGACGGACACAGCTCAAATAACCCGAAACCGTTTGGCGAAATAATTTAGACAGCGAAAGTAATCGACAGGCAGACAACAAGCAGCCCCAACAAAAATTTAAATAAACTTGAGTGCGCAATGCAGCAAGAGTAGCACAAGAGACAGTTAGAGCGAGAGAGAGAGAGGGAGAGAGCGCAAAATGTAGATATGAGACAGACAGATACGCTCTACCCAGGCCATTATCGCAAAAAAAAAGAAAGCGAGTAACTACTATGCATATCAGTGCCAAGTTTCTTACTGTTAAGTTAAGGGTTAAGGGTCGTAATCAAGCCGTTTGGTTAGCGAAGTTTACGGCTAAGTTTTAGCAAAAGGTCAACATTGTTTTGTTTACTAGGCTCTCACGACTCCAGTTTTGTAGCTTATATATTAATATCCTGCAAAAACTACAACTTTTTTACAGTTTATAGGAGCAGTGATCTGAAAATGGTACATTTTCTGCCAAGATGCGATCAGATGGATTACTTATGACACTGAAGCTTAGGTGATGACGCAGGCATCCTTGGAGTGATTAAGCGGGAAGTACTCCGTAAGTTCTTGAGTCGATGTCCATTCAACGAAACGACGAACTCTATGAGCTTTACAATGACATTGACTTAGTCAAGCGAAAGAGAAATGTCTTCAATGCGACCATTGAAGGAAGGCGACAAAGGGACCGTCTATGTCTCCATTGGAGGGACCAAGTAGACCAGCAAACAAGCTAAATGTGGTATCGCCGATTGGAGAAGGCACCTGGAGCGCGAGCATGTTTTGAAATTATTTAAAACTCACGCTCGTTACAAAATAGGTGTAAAGAGGGACACTTTTGAATGCAACAACCAAGTAAAAGGTTCTTTGCGAATGGTTTTTTACAGTTTTGCAACTCTATCGCTTTTTAATAGAGCTGCAAGACAATCGATAGTGGCGCCCTTCGATATTTTTAGCAAAAAGATACGATATTATCGGTTCGAAAGATGAGAGCATGCCCGATGACTGGAACCTTGGTGTCCTCAAGAAAGTTCAACCCACAGGGTGCGCTAACTACCATGGTATCAGTCTTCTTTCTATTGCATATAATATCCTATCGTGCGTATTGTGTGACAGACTAAAGCCATTTGCAAAAGAACTAGTTGAACCTTATCAGTATGCTTTAGGCCTGTTAAGAGCACCATTGATCAGATATATACTAAATCCTGGAAAAGATCCACGAACATCAAATCGACACCCACCAACTCTTTGTCGATTATAAAGCAGTATTTGATAGCCCGTTGAGGGATGAGTCTGAGTTCGGGATCGCTGCAAATTTGGAACGACTATGCAGTATGACGTTGAGAAACACATGCAGCTCCGTCAAGGTAGGAAAGAGCTTCTCCGAGCCTTTTGATACCAAGCGAGGATTAAGACAAGGCGATGCACTCAGATTTTGATGTTATCAAGGATTTCGTTTACCTTAGCGCCACCATCACAATGAAGAACGATGTCAGCATGGATATCAAGCGGAGAATCACTCTTGCCTATAGATGTTACTTTGGTCTCAGTAGGCAAATAATTAGTAGGGAGTACACTCGACAGAAACTAACACTCTATAAGACGCTCATCGTTCCCGTTTGGCTTTATGACTCTCAAGCATGGGCGGTGATGCAGTCTGATGAAAATGCTTTTGGTGTGGTAGAGCGGAAAGTACTCCGCAAGATTTTTGGCCCTCTACGCGTTGTCAACGAATACAGCACCCGATAGAACGAGTATGACTACGATATTTATTTACCTTTGATTTAAGTTACAATTCATCTCCAACAGAAATACGGTTCCCGAGTCATTTGCGACTTTCCGTCTCTCGAACTTGTTTAAAAAAGCGATAATGCGAGTTGTATGTAGGCTGGTGTTTTTTAGGCTAAAAGTGTCATACCGGGTTAAATATACTCTGCTAGTGTATGAAATGCTTCCTCGGAAGATTAGCAACACTGCATCCAACTCGCTTGCTACCTCGCTCTGTCGCAGCTCTCGCGCTGCTAGACAAAGCCAATAAGCTCTTTGTCATTGAGTCATAAAGAGTGGCTGACAAAGGCAGACCGAAAAGACACTCTACCAACACGTAGGCTGGCCATTGGCCTGCTCCAACAAGCTGAAGCACTTCAGCGTAAAGTTGACTTCATTAAGAAGCGATTGGTCGGTGGGTTGTTTGGAGCCCCCAACAGATGTTGCCACTGAGCGGCAGTCAGTCAGTCCGCTAGTCAGTTAAGTCGCCTTTCTTTTTGGCTTATTAGCTCGCCGCCCAGTCCGGCTGCCACTGCCACTGCCACTGCCCCCGCTGCTTAGACACTCGGTTTGCCGGCAAAGTGTTGTGGCCAGGCGGCGACATTGACGTTGCAAATTCCCTTTGGCGCTGCAAAATTCGTTGGCAACGATAATTACATGTCGTCTTAGGTGGCGCAACATGCAAAGAGTGGGTGGTTGGGCGGAGAGAGAGAGCGAGATAGAGAATGAGAGCAGGGGGGTTGCCAAGTGCTGGCCGCTGTCATGAGTAAGCCATGTTGCTGCTCCTGCTGCAGTTTGTCTTGGCCAAGTGTTAGTTACATGGCACGTAATTTGCTGATTTTGAATTTTGTCTGTGCGCGGCAAATGAAATGCCTTTGCATTTTAATGTTGTGCCATGTCAGCTCCCCTTGACGCCATTGCAACAGCAGACGCTGCTGCAAGTCAGGCAGTTGCGTCTCCGCTGCCGATGGACGACTTTAATGCGCTGCCTCCAACTTGATCTTTGTGCAGGTTTGTTTTTCTTTGGCTCCCTTTCTCCTTTTTTCAGTTTTTTGTTGTTTTTTTTTTGGGGGGCAACTATTTGTCTTTTTGTTGTTGTTGTTGGCTGTGCTGTCAACTCGACAGTTCCAGGCAGCCGTGGGCCATTTCTCCCCCTTTTTGGAGCATGCATATTTGCACTGTCTGGCAATTTTTAAGCAATTTCATCTCCGTCACCGCTGCCATTGCACGTTCCACGGCGTTGCTCAGCGTTCTTTAGCTAACGCTGGCCGGGATTTGCGCGGCAAGGGGCACAGTTGGCTGCTCTGATGGTTGCCACTGACTGCGTCTGACTGGGCCTGGCTCTGCTCTGCCCTGCTCGGCTGACTTGGCTTGGCTTGCCGCCTGCTGCATCCTGTTTAAATGTTTTCCCTGATCTTTTTTTTTCTCAGTTTTTTCACTTTATAGTTACTGCAGCCCGTCGTTGAAATTAAAAATAAATTTTACAGTAAACACACATAAAAAAGAGAAGCGGCCTGGCACGAGTCTTGAGTGGGATGCGAGAACATGGGGCAGCTCTAACTGGATGTTGCTGATGCGGCTGACAGTGGAAATAATAAAAAATGAGCGAATGGACAACGGAACGGAAAATGACGCTGCCAAAGGAGACAGACGTCGACGACGACGACGACGACGACGACGACGACGACGAAGAAGACGGCTTCTCGGTCGCATAGTTTTACAGTTAGGCCAGAAATAGTGCAGCGAACTGTTGGTTGGCATCGGGTTTTTTGGTTTGGTTTCGGTTTTGGTTTCCCTTTCGGTCTCCCTAAAATGAGTTTTGCCGGCTGGCCTTGAAATTTTTTCATGTGTCTGCAGCAAATGCCAGTCGCTTATGCACTCCCCTGGCTGTAGAGCAGCTACACCAACAGCTGTCCACAAGGGCCCAGACCATACCAGACCAGAACGGGACCACCCTTTATGTGCTATGTGTAATACACACGGCAAATACTTATTTTTAGATGTCCGTTGCCCGTTATCCGTTTAGAGTTGGCAACGACTTTGCGAGTTTTGCAAATGTTTTCAGTGTGACGAGCTGCGCTTACGGGTGTGTGTGAGATGGGGCTGGCAGAGGGTAGCCACCCCACGTTGCAGATAGCCAAATGGATTCTAATGAACAGCAAAGCTGCCAGCTGAACGACAGGGGCAGCGGCAAAGAGGTGGAGAGACAGAGAGAGCTGCAGCTGCGATTGGGACGAACTGAACGCTAAAGTGTAAAAGGGATTACATTAGATTTGATTTGATGAAATTGAATTCATTAAGTTGGCTCTGACGGTGACGGTGACGGTGACGGTGACTGTGGCAGGGGCTGTTGCTGTGGCTGCTACTGACGTTGACTGTGGGAGGGCTTGCAGACCACTGCACTGCGGTTAAAAATAACTGCACTTACTTCAGCTGCCAGCACATCCGGTTGCAGCATGCAACACGCTTAAAGAAAGCAGAGCAAGAGCAGGCGAGCGAGAGGGGGCAGATATGCAATGTTGGAATTGAGTTGTCGTTAAATTAATATAAGAAATTATATCATCATGATTTCATAGTCTATAAATATATAATCTAAGCTAATGCGTTCGACAATTACGACTAAGCAGAGCAAATAGATAGAAAAGTGGTTTAAGAACTGCTTTTAAGCAGTAGTGCTGACAGTGTTACTGACCAAAGCTTGGAAATCTCACAAATTACTGGTGAGATTTGGTTCAGCGGGCTCAGCAAAAACCATTTGCCCAAGAGCCAACCAGGGGTGGAGCAGTTTTCAAGGCTGCTCATTGAGCTCGACCTCCTCGGGCCTGACGCTTAAATCGCGGGTAAAGCCATGGATTCGGCGTTTAGTTCAGTTTCAATTGGGTGCTGCTGACCATTGAATGGTACACCACGCCCCTAACAAAAGTACTGACGACACAACAGCTTCGGCTGATGGTCTTGAATGGGCGTTACTTGGCGCCACATACATTGTGCTATGTGTACACTAAGGTGACACATTAGAGCAGCATGATCTTAATCCAATCCATTGAACATGTAACGTAACTTAACTCCGGTGTAGATCTGGTTATCTATGTTTCTTACGAGTTTATTGATGTGATGTCACGTTTGTGGGCAGACGGACAAGACTTTGCTTTTTTGCTTGGTATGGGTATTCATTTTGACTGGACATGACTCACTCAATGTATTCAAGGAGTTTGCATGGTAGTACGGAATGCCCTTGTGGGTCGGCCGCACAGACATGCAAACATGTTATCAGTGAATGAGTTTGGCATAAGCCAGGTAAGTGGTAGTTCTGACGTAAATCAGGCACTCTCCACAGGGTGACATGAGTCAAAGTGTGACAGAGATTTAGATGGGCTTCGAACGAAACCATGAACAAACGGTAATGTCTCAAATATGGCACCGGCTGAAATATTTTCCTTTGAATTGTTGATAGAAGCGAGCAGTCCTCCGTTTGGCACGGTGTAGTTAAGCCTCAAGAAAGAGGTTATGGAGACTGTAGCTTTATAGTTAGATATCATGTAAGACATGCATATATATGTATATATATGTACAAACCTATAAACATTTTTAACCGTTTAACAAACTAATAGCTTTTATATTGAAATATTATACAAATATGTAAAAAACCTCTTATATGTAAAACAAATAAAAACCATTGTATAAAATGTTTCTGGTTCTGATTCTATTGTTAAATGCATAAATTAGTTTCACGTTAAAATTCAAATCATGTAAAAGAAGTTTAAATATTATCTCGAAGCTATTAAAGTCGAAACTCAAATTGACAAAGTTTTATTACTGCAGTTATAATAGAAAACATTTCAGCAGATGGTTTAATAATCATTTAAATTTGATCAACTTAAAACTGATCAAATCAAACACCTTTTAATATCATTTTGAAGTTATTGGAATCACTTTTTAAACTGAGCGAATGCATTAGTTGGCCTAATATAAAACCTTTCATTTAGCATATTTTATATATTTTAACAAACAAGTTGTAAAAATAACCCAGAAAGTATGTCTCTCTCTTAATTCGAACTAATGTTTCCGGTAGCTGCTGTTGGCAGAACATTTCAACTCCTCATGTAGCAAAGCGCAACAACCAGATCCTTCCAACTCTCTCTATTAGCAGCTCGAAGTACTGAGCTTCCGCCATAATAGTTGACCCGCTTGTTGTCCTTGGCCTATCAACTCGTCGTACACATTGAGGGTTCCATTGAAAACACTGCTTCGATAGGTTATCATCTGCTTGATGTCAACATACGCCATCTACGGTCTCCCGTCTCAAGATAACCTGCTGTCGTTGGTTTTGGCTACTGTGCACATTTTTGGCCACCTCCCCATCTTGTTGCAGTGTATAACCATTTTGGTAGGGGCATCAGTGTTGTTTGCCAACAGGAAACAGATATCATCAGCAAAGTCCAAATGGCTTAGCTTATCAGTCAAGTCCCTCGTTTGTACCCACATCTACTTGTTTATTTTCTTTTCGCTCTTCAAATGCATCGGAAAGCTGTCCGTTTAATAATAGCAACAATTTTTTCAAAGATGCTTCATACAGCATACGATCTCCAAATGCATTCACGATGAACGCGATCGAAGGTCATTTCAAAGTCGACGAACATGAGCAAGAGCAGTGATTGGTACTCCGTCGATTGTTAACTACGACGATTCGCTAGGTGTTAATATAATCGATCCATGATCGATCACTGGTTGCTCTTAAAAGTCGATTTAATCCTTATACTCTCGAGGATGATGGTTGACATCAGCTTTGGGAATACCACAAAACGGTGATACGGTTTTGTCGTAGATTCTTATTACACTATGCAACAAAAAAAAGCCAATGTCTAAAACTTACCTTTTCCGGTAAATTTTCGCTGATTTCGAATCGGAAACCATTTTGGATTTTGTAGCACCATTTCCGAATTATCAGTATTTCGAAAAATTCGAGATTTCGAAAGTTGCGAATCAGCAAATCTCATATATCTTGGGAAGCCCACTACCGATCCAGATAGGTTGTGAGTTAAATTGAAGGTATTTTAATATTAAATCATTGTCTGCCAGACAGTTTTGGTCTATCTTTATTAAATTGCAAGTTACAGGGTAATGAACTCAATTTTTTTTTTTTTAATCTTTAAATTCTTATTTTTTTTTAAAGAAATGAATTAAATCAAAAAAAAAAAAAAACAAAAATTCGATGAATTGATTCTTTGCGAACATTTCAACATCAATTTGAGGAAAATCGGTAGCGAAGTTGTTAAGGAAAATCGAAAACATGCCACGATCGACCATTTTTTGTACAAAAAACAATATAAAAACCCTGGAGTAAAACATACCTTTTCCGGTAAATTTGGGGTCGTTGATATCAAAACCGGAAATTGTTTCGAGTTATCTCGAACGGTTTTCGAATTTCGCTTAGCGTATTTATAAATAGACTAGTGTTTGCCTTGTCGTCGACATTCGACTACTTAATACACTTCTTTCTTTTCTTTTATAACCGATGATTGTGGGAAGAGCAAATGTAACAGGAATTAACAACGTTTTTATGTCAAATGAATTTTGTTGTTGTTTTTTTACTTCAAATCAATTTTTACCTGACTAAAACACAACGTATCCAGTTGAAACTTATATTCTGCAATCCGCAAGCATTTTAACTTTCGAATGGTATAGGTTTCACCTGAAAATGTTGCCTTATTTCGAAGTAATCGCTACCACATTTAATTTTCGCTTAGCATATTAATATAAAGATGAATTATAGTTATTCCAGAAATAAGTTGCATTGCAAAATTGTACTGCTTTTCGCTGACTTTTGTAAAGATTTAGATAAGAACAACTTCTATTTTTTGTCACGTTACGTATTACTCTTTGCATGCTAATCTCAAAGCCATATACTCCACGGCTCATAGCATCTACTCTAAATATAATGCTACTAAGGAAAACAAATTTAAGTTTTTCTTTTCTTCATTTTAAAGACAAATGTCACGTGCGCAGCACGCCCATATTCAAAAATTTTAAATTTGAAGTGCCATTCACCAAAAAGCTAATATGGACTTGAAAATAGTAATTATCTTGACTGTTCTGAGAATAACGCACACCATATTTTCACAGTTTATATCCAAATTTTCCGGGGCACATAAGTTCAATGCGAATTTTTAAGCTGTTTTTCATACAATACTGAGCTGTCCACTTTCCCTCTTAGTTGATAACTTGTTTAAAGCTACTCTTTAAATACTGTCTCGTTTTTCTCACATAAGCTTTGGTTATCTCTTAACAATTTACATATTTTAAAACTTATGCCGAATTGTGATTTGTTCCAACTTCATGACCTATCCAAGAGACCTCCTCTAAACTATGGACATTCTGAAATGCTGCCAGCTCAGTTTTTGTTTATAAACAATTTTTTCGTTTATCAAAAGTCAAGTCGGGCCAACACAATGGGATTCTATAGACTCTTTGGGCTTATCCAAAAAATAGCGTGCTATCTGCCCCCATGTTTGTATGTGTGTGTGTGTGTGTCTGTCGCTCTGCGCGTATCTGTGTGTAAATTTAGCTCAAAGCATTGATATTCCCATACGTCGGACATAAATTACACGACAATTATCCGGCAGCAATAACAGCAACAACAACAACGACAAAATATATATGTATAAAGTATTTATAAGTATGCATGGAAAACCTAGACAGAAACCCCCAAAAAACACAAATAAAATGAAAAAAGAAAATTGGAAAGAACGCAGCCGACACTTCATCACGCAGCCAAAATCGGCCCCGAGCGACCCCTCGAACCCACAACTAGTTCCACTGCTAGCTGCTAGCTAGTAGACCGCTCTTGCTCCTCTCCTGCCGTCACACTGGCATCACGGAGTCACACGCGTTGTTTAAATTGCTCTCACTCGCCGTGTTATAAATTTTCAAGAACAGAATGGAACAAAACAGTACGGAACAGCAACGAGCGTAAAGTTGTTTATTTTTGGAGCGACGTTTTGTGGACTTTTGGAAAATGTCTCCGCTCCCTCACTCTCTGTCCCTTCCGCTCCCTCTCACTCTGTGTGTCGATTTAATTATAGAGCGTCTCTCAATAGCTGCATCATGCCGTGCAGCAAACTGATTAGCACGTTGCACACATGGACTTTTGGTTCTCACAGCGTCTGGCAGCAATTTAAGCTTGCTCCAGCTTTAATTTCATTTTATCTCTTGGACTGTTTTTGGCTTTTTTTGGCAAAACCTGTGCCAGACACAAGCGCCAAGTGGCAGCTGCGCCATATGCGCCACAAAAGCCAAAGCCGAGCAAGATGTTGGCGGCACTGATTGGCCGGGCCAACGCTTCTTGCCACACTGACGTTGAAGTTGATGGTGACGGCAACACTTTGATTGCGGCCGCAACAGCTGCTGCTGGCGGCGTTGGCGGCCGAAACGCAGTTGCAGACGCAGGAGCAGGCGGCGCAGCAAGTGTCATGACAGCCATGACCTCAAGCTAATTTTTGGTGTGCGGCAACAGCAACAGCATCGGTTGCAAGCAGACGTTGGTGGTCGGCCAGCTCAAAAACAACAACAACAACAGCAACAACAGCAGCAAAACTGAACTTAAGAGCGTAAAAGCGCAAACTATAAAAACGCAATTAAAATGCAGTTGCTTAAGCAGTGCCGGCTCAAGCGCTGTTCAAGGCGCCTCCTCGTTGGGGGCGCCAAAGATTGCACAATCGCAAGCTATTAGAAGCACACAAAAATAACTGAATTGTTGCAATTGCATGTTTTAAACTTTATCTGTAAAAAGAGTTGAACAAGTCTTGAAGGCCACTCTGCAGTTTGGATCGCAACAAAGCGGCTCAAGAAGACAGCTTGGCTGCAAGCCAGGTGACAAGGAGTGGGAGCCTTGGTGTCATCTCTCCCGGTATGCTCCAACTACTGTGGTATCAGTCATCTTTCTATCGCTTATAACGCCCTATCGAGCGTTTAGCCATTCGCGAAAGAGCTGATTGGACCTTTTTATTGTGGCCTTAGGCCTGGTAAATCCAGCATTGCCCAACGAATACCAAATCGACACCTTTCTTATTCTTAACTTGTCATAACAACCCGTTATCGGGTTACGGCCT